>CM019704.1:5119302-5856802 GCA_009760885.1 Achatina immaculata | reverse complement strand
GTGAGCTTGACTTGAGGTTGCTGGTTAGACTTGAGGGTTTGGGCCTGAAGGTTCTGGTTCAGTTGGAGATGCTTGTTCGAGTTCACAGTTCGAAGGTTTGCAGTGCTGACTGTTTAAAGTGAACCTACAAGAAGCTACCGTCTTAGAGCCCATTACAAAGGAACGAAAACAACAATGAACAAGTAAAAACCCTCTATTTTAGAAAAAGCATTAAATAGATGTGTCCACGGTAATTAATTCAGTACGCAGTAGATGTTCATGACATTGTTAATCCACAACAAAAATAGATCAACAGGAGGTAGAACATGTTGATGAAAGTGTTAATCCACACCAAAAACGGATCACCACCCAGTAGAAAATGTTCATGAAAGTGTTAACCCATGACAAGAACACATCGACAGACAGCAGAATATGTTCATGAAGGTGTTAATCCATAGCAGACAAGTATTTGAAAAAAAAATGTTCCTCCTCCGGTGGTATCTGTACATTTCCCTGCGATAGTTGGGCGCACTTCGACCACGTGATTCAGAGTGAGTTACTATAATTTCTTCCAAAATCATTATTATAAAATCCAAGAATTTCACAAATCTTTTACGAGAATCATTAGCAGCGTCAGAGTAGTTGTAATACAACGAGTAACTGCTCAAGGTCGGTTACTAGTCTTTGAAAATATGACGAATAATTGAAGGCAGAAGCAAAACTACACAACACAGCCTGGGAACAAATGAAAAGTGAAATAATAAAAGCATTTTTTTAAAAAAAGTTGACATACAGAAATGAAACAAATATATACCACTTCGTGGAATTGATAATATTCAGTCGTAGAACTGGTCAGTGTATACTAAATATTTGGAAAATTAACAGACGAGATTAAATACTGATTAGGAAATTACCTGACGATCTGGAATTTTAAAAAAAAATGTAATAACTGGCAAGTTCAAATCCTGATAAGAAAATTAACTGAAGAGCTCAAATTTCAAAAATGAAATTAACTGGCAAGTTTAAATCCTGATTAGGAAATTAACTTATCAATGAAATCATGAGTAGAAAGTAACTAGCGAGTTCAAATTCTCAGTAGGAAATTTTTAAAAAAAGTTCATTCCTAAAATATGAGTTAACCCATTTGTCCCTTCCCCCACCCAGCCCCGTCCTTCTTTCTCAAACTCACAGACTACGCCAGCCAATACTTACATCATCTTGTTCAAAACTCCCATCTGCCCACTGACTTGGAGCGTGTTCAAAACTCCCATCTGCCCACTGACTTGGAGCGTGTTCAAAACTCCCATCTCCCCACTGACTTGGAGCTTGTGTATCCTTCCGCTGCTGAAGTTGACCAGCGAGTTTAGGTTCATCAAACGCCTCGGAGAATGCACCTGGTGCGGACTGCTGATGATCTTCCACCACTACCTGGGACTTGGAGTTGCTAACTGGTATATCCATGAATCCTTCAGAAAAATCAGGATATTGCAGGAACCCCGAAAAACCCGACTCTTCTATTGGATTGAATACATCACCAACGTCATCTCCAGGATAGCCATAGCGAGAAGACTTGGGAAATATTTCGTCAGGTGATGCTGACAATCGGGGCCCCAAGCTTTCAGAACCCGAGAACCACTGAATTACGGGTAGTTTTACCTTTGAATCATCAAACGAAGCTAGCTGTGATAAGTCTTTGGAACTTTGATTTTGGTCCATGAATCTATGGGTACCTGCCGGCAACTCTAAACTTTTATCAGTGTTTCCGAAACTAGAAAAACCACTGTCCTTATCTGGTGCAACATTATCGATGTGAAGACGATAGTTAATAGGGATATCTATTTTGGCTGGCCGTGTTTTGATCATCTTCTCTTTTCTCTTATTTTCTAATTCTGCTATATTTTCTATCTCTGGAATTGTCATTTTCGTAAACGGCATATCTGTCAGATGACCTTTGTCTTTTGCAGATGCCATTTCTTTCTTGTGTCTCCTTCTTAGAGCTTTGATGATTTCTTTAGCCTTATTTTTTATGTTTGTCATCTTGGCTAGAGAAAGTTCACTCTTTATGGCAAAGTTCAGAGGGTCGTTTCTACTTTTATATTCCTCGTAAAGTCCTCCGTTGTTAACTTCGGTATCGGGTAAGTGGAAGTAACTGTGAATTTTATATTTCCTTGATTTTGGTTTCCGGACAAATGACACCCCCATGTCGACTAGGTCGTTCAGAAGTGTAGGTTGTCTGGAAGATGGCAATAACTGCTCATGAGTGACCGGTGGTTTCAACGAAAACGAGGAAGAGGTCAAGAAAGATGGATTAGATTCACCCAGGAGCTTGGCTTTGCTGCTGGCAACATCCGGGTCATCACTGTAATATATATGCAGACCAGCAGAAGGAGGACAGACACATCCTAATAATAAGACTATTATCATCCGCACGCCAGTGAGCTGATACATCATTTGGGGGTTGTCTCTGCTGCTCATGATGCTAGTAATCTGTGGAATAGTTAAACAGAGAACATATATCTTTTTGTTTTTGTACTGGTCCAAATCGATCTAGATGTTTATAAGCAGGCATCTTCAAATTTAGGAGACTGTTAGAGTATTCCTTTTGTCTGCGGGATAAAACCGGTCATAGCTGGTTTATGAACAGGTATTACATTGTTGTTTTTGGTGTTGTTTTTGCTTTTTGCTGTTGTTGTTACTGTTGTTTTTTTTCTGTTGTTGTTTTTGCCGTTGCTGTTGTTTTTGGTGTTGTTCATGCTTTTGCTGTTGTTGCTACTGCTATTTTTGCAGTTGTAGTTGTTTTTGTTGATGCTGTTGTTGGTTTTGCTGCTGCTGTTTTTCCTGTTGTTCTTGCTTTTGCTGTTGTTACTGTTATTTTTTTCTGTTGTTTTTGTTGATGTTGCCGAAGCTGTTGTTTTTTTTTCTGTTGTCGTTGCTTTTATTTTTGCTGTTGTTTCTGTTGTTGTTGTTGTTGTTGTCTTGCTGTTGTTCTTGCTGTTTCTGTTGTTATTACTATTGTTGTTTTTGCTGTTGCTTTTTTGTTGTTGCTACTGCTGTTTTATTGTTGTTATTGCTGCTGTTAGCTGGAGCCAGCCAGAGTTATGCCACTACCGATAGAGTAGAATATTATGTCTGGCTGGGTGCACGGTAGTATAAACCAGTGGTTCCCAACCTGTTGTCCGTGAACATCGAGTGGTACCGGCGTACTATTAAGTGTTCCGCGACTGGGTTATCGATTAGGCGCCATCTTTTGCATTAAAGGGGTCATAGCAACAAAACGTCGTTCTGAATAGACTTTAGTGGATCTGCAGTGAGAGTAGAACAAGCAGGATTTCGAAAAGGGGGAAGCTGTCTCGATCAGATCTTTACTCTAAGAATAATACTTGAAGAACATATCGAAAAGCAAAGACCATTAATCCTGAACTTCATAGACTTTAAAAAGGCATTTGATAGCATTCACAGATACTCAATGTGGAGAAATTTAAGAATATATGGAATATCATCTATGATTGTCAACATCATTAAGGATCTCTATAACGGATATATTTGTGCAGTCAACACAGAAGAATGAATGAGTGGACGGTTCCAGACTGAAACAGGCGTGAAGCAAGGATGTGTACTATCTCCTTGCTTTTTGGAATTGCCATAGACTTCATGATGAAAAAATGTTGCACAGGCAAAAGCGGGGATTGATTGGGTATATGAGACTCAACTGGAAGATCTTGATTTTGCACATGACATAACTCTTATCAGTGACAATGTGAATTCGACGCAGGAAAAAAAACCAGATAGCCTCCCTTCACTGGTTAGGAAAATAGGACTTGAAATTAACAACAAAAAAACAACAAACATAATGAAACTTCCCGTTAATCAAGATGGAAAAATATACGCAGAAGGAATAGCGGTTGAAGAAGTGTATTAGTTTGCATACCTCGGCAGCTACATAGACCAGGATGGTGGCACCAGAAGGGAAGTTAGATTTACAAAAGTAGTATTGATCTTCAAGAATCTTGAGAACATATGGCGCTCAAAAGTTATAAGCACAAAAACCAAGCAAGGATTTTTCAATTCAAATGTAACATCCACCCTCATTTATGAATGCGAAAGCTGGAAAACAACTAAAGAAATAGACAAGAAATTAAACTCTTTTGAAGACAAATTTCTTTAATAAAATACTCGGTATAAATTGGAACGCATTCAAGAACAATGTAGAGATAAGAGAGATGAGCGAACAACAACCTGTGTCATGAGTAATCAGAAAAAAGAAGATGGACATATGTCAGTCACGTGATGAGAAGAAACAATCAGAGAACCCCCAAACAAGCTATCAATAGGCCGGAGAAAAAAGTTGGTGATCCTTTGATGCAAAAAGAGTGGAACCGCTGGTCCTGGCGATAGGGACCCATTTCTCAAACGAAAGTTGTGAGTTAGTGACACATAATCACAGCCTTTCAGTCTGAAGAGCTGAATAGTTGGCTACTCGACACTCAGATGTGAAACTTGTATTCTTTCAAAAGGTAAGACACATTTATTTTACGTTAAACACAGAGAGGTTGAGCAGAAGACGGATAGTATGGCAAGAACGGGCATTCTGAGCTGCAGATTCTACGACTGTAAAATACAGTACAGAGAACTGTACCACCACACCCAGCATAATCAGTCTCTGTGTGCTGAAGAATGTTCCGAGAAAGAGGTCGAGGTAGAAGTACATTTATCTATGTGCCATATATATATATATATATATATATATATATATATATATATATATATATAAGGAAACTGCTGTAAAAAAAGGGCATAGTATAGTTCGTAATGGAGAACTTGATCATCAGGATATTCTTGCGCCAGAAAATGAGTTAATGCAGCGGTTCTCAAACTTTTCACAACTGTGGAACACTTCGCAGCACCGTCACGGCAAACCTGCGTTGATTAACGTAAGGAAATGCTGGACTCTCGTGCAGTTAACAATATATTTTTAGCATTTTCTAAGAAACTTCATTGATTATCTTATTTAATAATCTAATAAACAATACAAGGAGTACGAGGGAGTATAAAATGACTACCACGAAATGGAATTATGGTAGAGTAGAATGAATCAGATACTGACTGGAGTAACAGTGTTTATTTTAAAAAAAATTCAGTTGGGGAAATTTCACGGCACATTTACAACATGTTGCAGCACACGAAAGTGTCATGGCTCACGGTCTGGGAATCCCTGAGCTAATGAATTGTTATCACTGTCAAAGCGCACAATAGGCCCTCGAGAAGAACTGTTTTGACAAGACTGGTCTGCTTTAGGTAATGATATTTGTAAATCCAGCATATTCTATACAGCATAAAAAAAAACTTGGACAAGTTCACAGAGTGCCAGATCTAATTACTTGACATTTGTCACGGAGTGCCAGATCTAATCACTTGACATTTGTTACGCCTTCGTGTGGTAGGATTTTTGTAAACGCTGGTATCTTCTCTTTCGTGAGCAGAGAAAGACTCAGAATGGATGTGACAACGTATGCATTTGAGTGTGTAATTATCATTGTCATCATCACTTTGGGTCATTTCCTTAGAGACAGTTTGTAGCAAAGGATCTGATTCTTGGACTATCCTCGCTCATGTTTGTAGCAAAGGATCTGCTTCTTGGACTATCCTTGGTCATGTTTGTAGCAAAGGATCTGCTTCTTACACTATCCTTGCTCATGTTTGTATCAGGGGATCTGCTTCTTGGACTATCCTTTCTCATGTTTGTAGCAGAGGGATCTGATTCTTGGACTATCCTCGCTCATGTTTGTAGCAAAGGATCTGCTTCTTGGACTATCCTTGGTCATGTTTGTAGCAAAGGATCTGCTTCTTACACTATCCTTGCTCATGTTTGTATCAGGGGATCTGCTTCTTGGACTATCCTTTCTCATGTTTGTATCAGGGGATCTGCTTCTTGGACTATCCTTTCTCATGTTTGTAGCAGAGGGATCTGATTCTTGGACTATCCTTGGTCATGTTTGTAGCAAAGGATCTGCTTCTTACACTATCCTTGCTCATGTTTGTATCAGGGGATCTGCTTCTTGGACTATCCTTTCTCATGTTTGTATCAGGGGATCTGCTTCTTGGACTATCCTTTCTCATGTTTGTATCAGGGGATCTGCTTCTTGGACTATCCTTTCTCATGTTTGTATCAGGGGATCTGCTTCTTGGACTATCCTTTCTCATGTTTGTAGTAGAGGGATCTGATTCTTGGACTATCCTGGCTCATGCTTGCCAGGTTCAGTTTGCCAATTTGATACCTGTCCATCTCTTGATCTTGTCCACCCATCTGTATGGCGGTCTTTCTCTTGTACCATATCCTTCCACCATCTGTATGACGGTCTTTCTCTTGTACCATATCCTTCCACCATCTGTATGACGGTCTTTCTCTTGTACCATATCCTTCCACCCATCTGTATGTCCGTCTTTCTCAATGTCCTTTAGGTTTTCCCTCAAGCAAGATGTACGGAATATTATTATACCTTTTTTGATGTATCCAGATTTGTAAAAAAAAAACTGTCTTACTATTATGGTTAAAAAAAATATCTTTTAATTTCAGCCTCTCCAGCCCATTCATCTCTACGTACACACTGCAAGTACCTCATATTTCTCATTCGCTTGTGTGTATGTGTATGTTAGCGTATAAGTGTGTGAAACGCAAAGTCAACACACATCTCTGTTTGCTGGACATGACTAAGGTAATTTCTGAGATGGTCTCGCGAGGGTATCACTTTCCAATTAGGATGTGAAAGGATGTCACAGAGAATAGACGGCGGTCACGTGACAGAGCTCATCAGACAAACAAAAGGTCGAGAAGGATGAGATAGTACACTCTGCTTTGCCCTGGAGGTTGGCTGGTAGTAACTAATGAAACAAGACCTACTATTACAGTCGGATGCTGGTGGAGCGAGGAGGAATGTGAAGTAAGACAAACTAAAAGCTGGAAACTTGGGTACTCTCTAGGAAAGAATAGAAATATTTATCACTTCCGTCCTCATTCTTATCATCAATCATCAGTCTCGTCAATTTTCCGCCGGTGTTTCCTGGGAGAAGAGACTGATTGACTGGCGGAATGATTGATTGAACTTTACTTGGAAAGGTTGAAGAAACGTGCATTCAGTCCCTTGTGATATTCTGCCCTTTGTCTCTCATCGTTCACTCGTACCAGTCATTCAGAGATGGCGCGTTAGAATGATTTTGCGATTATCAGTGATCGCAGAGATGGTCGAGATGTCCTTTCTATTGGTGCTCCTAGTAACAGGCTCGACCTGGTTAACTGAGAAGCGGTACCAGTGTTCCCAAGGACGGAGAAGTCCTCACTTTTATCTACTCTGCATATTTAAGCTGCCAACTGCGGCCTCACTTATTTCACTTGTATACTGAAAAAATAATGAGGAATGTTAGAGAAAATGTAGACAAAGAATATTACGATGCCATAACAGTTGGAGGTTATGAAATACCAGAGATTAGATATACTGATGACACAGTATTACTGTCCACAACACAAAAAGAAGTGGAAAAACTGATTATGTCAGTCCATAGAAACAGTGAAGAGCGAAACCTCTATCTTAATGCGAATAAAACTAAATTTATGAGAACTCATAAAACAAATAAGGCAGCTGAGGTATGTATCAATGAAGAGAAATTGGAAGAGGTGGAGAGATTTGAATATCTTGGATCATTACTAACTGATAATGGAGATACAATGAAGGAGATTAAAAAGAGGACATCTATAGCTCTTCAAAAAATAAAACAACTAAAGAAGCTGTGGACAGGAACAGAGAGAACTACAAAAATTAGTTTTTAAGGGCATACATCTTTCCCATCGCAACATATGCCTGTGAGTCCTGGACACTTAACAAAACAGCTGAGAAACACATAAATGCCTTTGAATGTAAATGCTACAGCAAAAATCATGGACACAATAAGGGACAAATATATCCATGCTACAAGAACTTAATACTGAAGAACGTTAACTATTAAAGAAGATTAAACAGAGAAAACTTAAATATTTTGGACATATTAAGCGTCATGACAATTAGAGAAGACGGTCTTGGAAGGGTACATAATATGGGAACAAGAAAGAGAGGAAGACCAAAGCGAAGATGGCTGCAAGACATCCTTGATATTCTGCGAATGGATGCATCAGCAGCAGGCCATCTTGCTCATCACCGAGAGGCCTACAGGAGTGCTGTTAGGGAGACAAAGTTCCACAAGGGACATGCAAATGAATGAATGAGCTAATTCCCTATTCGTTATGCTGCATGTATTCAACATCGTCAGGGCATTAACTGCTAGAAACATTGTGCTGGCAGTTCCATGGAGTTACAACAACAACAACAACAACAACAACAACTACAGTCTAACTCGTTCTCTCATCTTTCATTTATCTATCAGACAATTTACCATACCGGCATTTTAACACTTCTACGATATAAAGGCATGACAAATGTCAAGTGATTAGCTCCGGCTGCTGACTTTGCCTGCTGTGTACATCAACGTTTTACTGTTAGTGCTAGTGACTGATTGATCGATTAGACTGCTGAACCTCTGTGACTGTTCAGTCATTCTTGCTACCTCCCTTGTGTTGTTTTCTTTACCTGGGTTGAATGCTGTTACTAAGCGCATAACAAAGTAAAGTTTTGCTGTCAAGTATTTTTTACTTGTGTTGCTGTATCACCTACAGATAGTTAGTCTGTGCCTTCACTGTACAAGGCACAATAATGTTCTACGTTACTAGCTTTATTGTGACATTCGCTCTATTGTTCTGTTCTGGAACCCAACAAGCAATATATCTGAAATATGCTGTATTTTAGAACACGCATTATTTTATGTAATCCAGCATGTAAAAACAAATTAATGCACATCATCCTCTCCATAAGGAGCTGAGGTGGATAAAGGGAAGATGCATCAAACCAGGCAGACCCTGGATGGCTGAGGCGGACGATACAATGAAGTCAATTTGCAATCTAGATGAGGTGCCTAAAGGTGATGACTGGTTCCGGGTACAAGACTGACCTCAGCTAACAAAGTTTATTATAAGGAATGGCCGGTCGAGACTGGTCACAAGGAGCAGGTGAATTTTGGGTACAAGATGCTCATCCAGGATCACTGTGGGTCTTCCGATACGGTAATTTATATAGATGGCTCAGTGACTTGGAACAGCAGAGGTGGTTGGGGTTCTGTTGCCCACCGAAATGGAAGAGTAGTGGCACAGGGTTCGGGAGCTTTTGAAGTCAGCACATCAAGCATGAGACTGGAAACTGAGGCTGTATCGGGGGCAATGGAGTGGTTGGTTGCTCGTGCTGTGGTTAATGATGTCACTGTGACGGATTCACAGAGTATGCTTCGTAAGACTGAGAAGAAATTGCTTCGAAAGAATAGGTTCTTCTAAAAAGGCAGTCTACTGTGGCTTTACTGTCCATGGCATTCGTGAGTGAGTACATAGCAGTGATGTAGTAGACAGACTTTCTGGACAGGAAAAATAAATAAAAGATGATCACAATGGACAAGGGGGACGTTGCTAAAGCTGTATTGGACAGATCGCGGGAAAAAGAAGAGCGGGAATGGAAGAACAACGTAGACCTGAAGAGACTGCTGGAGCTAGGACAAACTAAGGGTGCTGGTAGGAAATCCGAACTGCGTGGCAGAAAACGCATCGTAAACAACCAACATTTGACAAGAACTATTAGCAAATCTATTCTTGGATGCGTGCGGCGGATATATGGGGTTGTCCCGAGGGCAGTGAGGCCAGAGTCTGAAATGTGAACCTTTTAAGCTTTAATGCATTTGTGTTTCAAAACATTCACAGCATAATCTCACTTGTACATTTAGCATTCACAACATAATCTCACTTGTACATTTAGCATTCACAACATAATCTCACTTGTACATTTAGCATTCACAGCATAATCTCACTTGTACATTTAGCATTCACAACATAATCTCACTTGTACATTTAGCATTCACAGCATAATCTCACTTGTACATTTAGCATTCACAGCATAATCTCACTTGTACATTTAGCATTCACAGCATAATCTCACTTGTACATTTAGCATTCACAGCATAATCTCACTTGTACATTTAGCATTCACAGCATAATCTCACTTGTACATTTAGCATTCACAGCATAATCTCACTTGTACATTTAGCATTCACAGCATAATCTCACTTGTACATTTAGCATTCACAGCATAATCTCACTTGTACATTTAGCATTCACAGCATAATCTCACTTGTACATTTAGCATTCACAGCATAATCTCACTTGTACATTTAGCATTCACAGCATAATCTCACTTGTACATTTAGCATTCACAACATAATCTCACTTGTACATTTAGCATTCACAACATAATCTCACTTGTACATTTAGCATTCACAACATAATCTCACTTGTACATTTAGCATTCACAACATAATCTCACTTGTACATTTAGCATTCACAACATAATCTCACTTGTACATTTAGCATTCACAACATAATCTCACTTGTACATTTAGCATTCACAACATAATCTCACTTGTACATTTAGCATTCACAACATATCTCACTTGTACATTTAGCATTCACAACATAATCTCACTTGTACATTTAGCATTCACAACATAATCTCACTTGTACATTTAGCATTCACAACATAATCTCACTTGTACATTTAGCATTCACAACATAATCTCACTTGTACATTTAGCATTCACAACATAATCTCACTTGTACATTTAGCATTCACAACATAATCTCACTTGTACATTTAGCATTCACAACATAATCTCACTTGTACATTTAGCATTCACAACATAATCTCACTTGTACATTTAGCATTCACAACATAATCTCACTTGTACATTTAGCATTCACAACATAATCTCACTTGTACATTTAGCATTCACAACATAATCTCACTTGTACATTTAGCATTCACAACATAATCTCACTTGTACATTTAGCATTCACAACATAATCTCACTTGTACATTGAGCATTCACAACATAATCTCACTTGTACATTTAGCATTCACAACATAATCTCACTTGTACATTTAGCATTCACAACATAATCTCACTTGTACATTTAGCATTCACAACATAATCTCACTTGTACATTTAGCATTCACAACATAATCTCACTTGTACATTTAGCATTCAACATAATCTCACTTGTACATTTAGCATTCACAACATAATCTCGCTTGTACATTTAGCATTCACAACATAATCTCGCTTGTACATTTAGCATTCACAACATAATCTCGCTTGTACATTTAGCATTCACAACATAATCTCGCTTGTACATTTAGCATTCACAACATAATCTCGCTTGTATATTTAGCATTCACAACATAATCTCGCTTGTACATTTAGCATTCACAACATAATCTAACTTGTACATTTAGCATTCACAACATAATCTCACTTGTACATTTAGCATTCACAACATAATCTAACTTGTACATTTAGCATTCACAACATAATCTCGCTTGTACATTTAGCATTCACAACATAATCTCGCTTGTATATTTAGCATTCACAACATAATCTCACTTGTACATTTAGCATTCACAACATAATCTAACTTGTACATTTAGCATTCACAACATAATCTCACTTGTACATTTAGCATTCACAACATAATCTAACTTGTACATTTAGCATTCACAACATAATCTCGCTTGTACATTTAGCATTCACAACATAATCTCGCTTGTACATTTAGCATTGACAACATAATCTCACTTGTACATTTAGCATTCACAACATAATCTCACTTGTACATTTAGTATTCACAACATAATCTCACTTGTACATTTAGCATTCACAACATAATCTCGGTTGTACATTTAGCATTCACAACATAATCTCGCTTGTATATTTAGCATTCACAACATAATCTCGCTTGTACATTTAGCATTCACAACATAATCTAACTTGTACATTTAGCATTCACAACATAATCTCACTTGTACATTTAGCATTCACAACATAATCTAACTTGTACATTTAGCATTCACAACATAATCTCGCTTGTACATTTAGCATTCACAACATAATCTCGGTTGTACGAGAATACAAAAAATGAGGTCATGTACGAGACCGCCAATATCCATAAGAAAAGAGATAATGAAAAATTATGTTCGCTGTTATTTCGGATAATCTCATGTCTGCTTTTAACTGAAGAACTCGTCTTGCGCATTTCACTTATTCCAAGCCATTAACAAGGTGGACCCAACGCCATCTTTTCAATCTTCAGTCCCGCAATGTCTGTACCTTCTTACTAATAATAGCATTTGTTCCTAATTTTTGTTACTAATGTAAGGAAAAGTACAACAGGAATTCCGAGCCACTCGTTACTTCGTTTAAACTGTATAAAGGAATATAAATTCCATGTTAACACAATGAATTGTAAAATTTGTTACATTTTAAACGTGTACTTTTGTTATATCTGATGTTACACTAGCAAGTAAGAAGTCTGAGAAACCACATGACAGCATAAAAATATCTACCCAAGGTGAAGATAATGCAAACAAACTTCACTTTTTAATGAATAAAAAAAAATGCGATATTTAGGCAAAAAGACCTAATTGGTCTAACAAAGGAAGAAGGATGACTGAAGAATATATGTTAAATGAGAGAACACTACTGTAAAATGCAACAAACTGATAGATAGTGATACATCTCTTGTTACCTGAGTTATAGTTTGTTTCCAGCAAACAAGAATATTCCATAAGTTTGTTCTAAGTCCATCAATCAGAAGTTTTGTATGAATGGCAGTCTGCAAAACTTACCTTGAAAATAACGATCTATAAAGCTGATGATCTATAAAACTGATGAATCTAAGACTGACAGTCTATAAGACTGGTGATTTATAAGACTGATGATCTATAAGACTGATGAACTGAATC
Organism: Achatina immaculata; assembly: GCA_009760885.1. NCBI lineage: Eukaryota > Metazoa > Mollusca > Gastropoda > Stylommatophora > Achatinidae > Lissachatina > Lissachatina immaculata. Next base: position 5,843,903 of record CM019704.1, on the reverse strand, counting down.
TAAGACTGACAGTCTGTAAGACTGAAAATCTATTAGGCCGACAATCTATAATAATGATAATCTATAATAATCTATAAGGCTGACAGTCTATAAAACTGACAATCCATAAAATGGGAAATATTTATAATAATAACTGTAACTAACGACTTAGCCAATAAGATTAACTATCACATGCAATCAACCGTTTATAAACCGATGATTATGAAACTAACAGTTTATAAACTGATAATCTACATGACTATCTATGAAACTAACAGTTTATTAACAGATAATCTACATCACTATGAGACAAACAATTTATAACAATTTATAAACTGATAATCTACATGACTATCTATAAGACTAACAGTTTATGAAATGATAATCTACATCAATATGAGACAAACAATTTATAAACTAATAATCTACATGAGACTGCTCATGAAACTATCTGCATTTTAAATAATTGAACCTTCAAGTCTGTCATATAAAACGATGATCTTAGAATTGACCTTTGGGCAGTGACCTAATAGAAAGAGACCTTCAGTACTATTTCGTGTGACTGATGTGATATGTCAAAATCGATGACCTTTCAAATGAATGCTAATTTTGGAATCGAACGCGCCAGCAAATTTTTTCTTACTAGAAACATGGAAAGTGAAATATGTCCACAAATACAAGAGCAAATATTGTTTTTCTAAATAGTTAAAATTATATCCACTAGTATTATCTGTACAAACTCGTGCATCAGTATACAAAATATAAAACTGCAGATCTACGATTACAAGTAATCATCAGAAGATGTAGAATTGTTTGAAGAAAAGTTAACATACGTTTCTGTGGTAACAGCGTCTGTAGATATACTGCTTAAAACATACGAGATGAAATGTTTATAGAAATACTTTTGGAAATGTGCCCTATTTGCATATAGATTTATCCAAGGATTTGAGCTTGGAAGATCCGGTAGAAATACTGGTTACATAAGCTGAAAATGTTTGTAGAAATACTTGTGAGCAAGCAACGTTTGTAATGTTTGCTGGAACGGTTTGTATTGTGCGGAGATTGGAAATCCAGGAGCGTTTTACCAGTTGGAGCAGGTCAAGAGGGCAGGACAGGCAAACCTAGACTACAACACGAAACTGTGCACATACCTGGAGTTACATTAGTTTCACTTTACTCCATAGGCCCGCATGCACATGTACTGTCTGCCTCTGGTGCCGTCGCAGTGACAGAAGACTCCAACAGTGCAAGAAAGTTTCACGTTTAAAAAGAAACAAAAGGTCCACCTGGGGACTGTAGATTGAAGAAACCTGCACGCTCTCAGTGAACGTGCTCAAACCACGCGCCCCCACGTGCTCATCTAGGAAACCCTCGATCTGGTTCCGGTCGGTGGCCGTTGTTTGTTTCAGCATATGTGAGAGGGAGGAAGAGGGGGAGTGAGAAAAGGAGACAGGCCGAGAGAGGAGAGATAGAGAGAGTGTGTGGGAGAGAAAGGAGAGAAGGGGGAGAGAGGCGGAGAGAGGGAGAGGGAAACACAGAGACAGACACACACACAAATCTCTGAATGTTTTTTTTGTACGTAAGTCAGTCAGTCATTTGCATGTCCATTGACTAAGTCAGTCAGTCATTTGTATGTCCCTTGACTAAGTCAGTCAGTCATTTGCATGTCCCTTGACTAAGTCAGTCAGTCATTTGCATGTCCCTTGACTAAGTCAGTCAGTCATTTGCATGTCCCTTGACTAAGTCAGTCAGTCATTTGCATGTCCTTTGACTAAGTCAGTCAGTCATTTGCATGTCCCTTGAATAAATCAGTCAATCATTTGCATGTCCCTTGACTAAGTCAGTCAGTCATTTGCATGTCCCTTGACTAAGTCAGTCAGTCATCTGCATGTCCCTTAACTAAGTCAGTCAGGCATTTGCATGTCTCTTGCGAAACTTTGCCTCCCTAACAGCTCTCTTGTAGGCCTCTCGGTTGTAAGCAAGATGTCCTGCTGCTGATGCATCCATGTGTACATTATCAACGATGTCTTGCAGCCATCTTCGCCCTGGTTTTCCTATATTTCTTTTTCCTATTATGTATCCTTCCAAAATGGTCTTCTCTCACAACCTTGTAACTTCTAGCTATTTCATTTTACTTACTTTTTTAACAAATTTTCGTTCTTGATTTCCTGCTAACTCCCACAAAGTGTTATCGGGAGAGTGGAACTCGTTCTTTGATTAATCCATCGGATCCAGCTTCAGTTGTTATAGAACATCATGGAAGGTCTAAAGCGGCGGTTTTCAAATATTTTGCGACTGCGACCCTCTTGCTTCCAAAACCTCATCGCTGTAGTTTCTTGAACCTAGTTCCAGGCTGTTGGCTCTTGAGCCCTATACACCTCGTGTTCTCTCTCTCTCTCTTTCTCTCTCTCTCTCTCTCTCTTTCTCTCTCTCTCTCTCTCTCTCTTTTTTTCTCTCTCTCTTTCTCTCTCTCTCTTTTTCTCTTTCTCTCTCTCTCTTTCTCTCTCTCTTTCTCTCTCTCTTTCTCTCTCTCTCTTTTTTCTCTCTCTCTTTCTCTCCTCTCTCTCTCTCTCCCCTCCTTTTTTTTCTTCATATAGCCTGGGAGGGACGGGACGTCCAACTTGTAGACCTATTGATCTAATCCACAATTTTTCACATTTTCTTTACCATGTGAGAACACAATAAATAATTTCACATCCTACGAGATACCAAACACAAATAATTATATCTTGTTTTTTCGTTTGTGTGATCTTTGGGAAGTAGATATCATAATTCACAACGATGTTTTGAGCAAAAAATTATTTATTTACAGTGGATCTGTTTAAAGAAAAAGAATTCTATTTTGTTTTTTGATCCAAGTCTCTTGTAGATGCAAGAGCAACATCTGGCTGAAACGTGATTTAAGAAACCTTCAGACAAGCATCGGCAGAATCTAGTCTCACAAAGCAGTCAGCACGGCAAGCTTCAGGGACTGAGTTTCTAGGAGAATCATGACTGCCAAGGATTTTCAGTACAGTATCTGGTGATAGTCATGACTGTTATGATGATGATGTTTTATTTCAGTCCTGCCTTGGTAGTGTGCTCACTAAAATGGTGGCTGAAAACAGGCTGTTATTGTTATAACTAAAGAAACTGTGGTACGCATCATTTATATCAGTTCTACATTCGTTCTTTCAGTTAACAGCTCCTCAGAGAGACCAGTCTGTAACAAATTTTAACGCCTTAAAGCCGTAAAAAAGAATTTATTCATATCAAAACCATTTTACAAAATGAGATTCCTCATCTAACAATTTCCACACCAGCCAGAGCTCTAATAACATCCTTATAGGAACAGATTCTAACAATTTACACACCAGCCAGAGCTCTAATAACATCCTTATAGGAACAGATTCTAACAATTTCCACACCAGCCAGAGCTCTAATAACATCCTTATAGGAACAGATTCTAACAATTTCTATACTAAGCAAAATGAGTTCCTGAATGGCGTAGTGGTTAGTGAGCTGATCTCTCACCACGAGGTCAGAGTTTAAGTCCAGTCGAAGACGCCTCATTCGCTCAGCTGAAGAAATGGGTGCCTGACTCTTTCCGAACCTGGGAAAGGAAAGTCGGCTAGCCACAACACTGACCAGAAAACTGTCTAATGTGCCAAGAGTTTAAGAACAAAAAAGGGCACTAACACCAGAATTCTAATTACCTATATGACGTGATAAGATTATCTTTCGTCTAAATATTTCTCATCCAAATTCTAGTATTTTTCATTCAGTTTCTTACAATTTGGATTAGTCAAGTCCTGAGGTTTTTCTTCGCTTATGATTATTTCACAACATAAGCGAAATGACGACTGCCGTAAAACTGATTCTACTAATGTAAGTGGATTACCTTTCATTAAAGCATCATCATCATCATTTCTTGTCGTCTCCCCACGGAAGGTTGGCTGCAATGAATCTCCACTCTGCTCTCTTGTCTTCTTAGAACACTCGGCCTAGCTTGTCCCTGTCCATCTCTTGATGTTGTCCACCCATCTCTTGATGTTGTCCACCCATCTATGTCAATCCCGTCCTCTTCTTTCTTTTCACTTCGATCTTGCCCTCAAGAAGGGTCTTCGGTATAGTATTGTGCCTCTTGACATATCCAAAGTGTCTTAGCTGTCTCGTTTTTACGATTTTCAATATTTTTCTTTCTACTTCTAGCTGGTTTAACTCTTCTTTGTTTGTTTTCTTTTTTTTCCATAGATTATGTTCTGTTCTTTTTGTATATCCACATTTTAAACTCTTCAGTTCTCTTTTCTGGTGTCTTAATTCACGAAATAGTAATGTTGTACATTTTTTGTTGGGGGGAGCGGTGGGGGGGGGGGGGGGGGGCGAAGACTGAGGAGTGAAATTTATTCAGGTCAAGACGCACGCACAAAAAATATTTAGAAAATTTTGTAATACTGCTATCACACTATAAAATTGTTATTAGGGAGCTTCGACTACTAAGGTGGATCGAATCTCCAGACCCTGAAAGCAGCGTATCGAAATTTGTGAGCAGAATATCGTCGGACAAAAGAACCCAACAGAATCGATACCGTTGATTTTCGTCTCCTTAGATTTTAAGTGGGTCAAACTATTCTACAATAAAGAATCTTTTATAATGCTACATGCTAGCATTACATGTATGCTTTATATGGTGTGTAGCATTACCATCGATGGCACAGAACTGAAACAAGTTGATAGGTTCAAGTACTTAGGAACAATTATAACAGCTGATGGGAAATGTCACGACAAAATAAAAATCAGATGTGCTCAGGTCAAGTCAGCATTCCAGAAAAATGAGAAACATCTTGTGCAACAGATCCATATCAATGGAAACAAGATTCTGAGTACTTAAATGTTACATCGAGCCTATTTTGTTTTATGGATGTGAAGCATGGTTAAGAGAGTACAGCGAGAAATGGAGGCCATGGAAATATGGTTCATAAGAAGGATGTTGAAGGTACCATGGACAGCTAAGAAAATCAACGAAGAAGTCTTAAGAGAGGCTGGAGTTAAAAGGCAAATTACAGCAAAGATCAGAGGTAGACAAACTATATTTGTAGGCACATTTTCTGAGAAGAGAAAAATTGGAACACATTGTGGCAACAGGAAAAATTGAGAGAAAAAGAGACAGAGGAAGACAGAGAGAAGTTACCGGATGGGCTGTCAGTGTGGCTAGGAAGAAAATCACCGGCTGATCTCATAATCAAGTCTAAAGACAGGGAATTGTGGAGAGAAATGATCGAATACGCCACGCGGCACAGCACTTGATTGATTGATTGAAATAATATAAACAATCTTTAATAATATAAACGATAATATGTAATTCATAAAATAATACATTTTACATTTTGCTATATATTTTTAAAACATTTCTGAAGCAAAAAGAGTAAACAAGATTTTTCAATCTCCTAGAACAGACGCACAATTTAACAATTTCCGGTTGAAAATTGTGTTTTTCTTCAGCGAGTAACCAAATTCCGAAAGAAATTAAAACAGCCTCAAATTTTCTGTTTAATCACCGGAAGCAAAATTATAATCACTTTGAGAGATGTCTGAGTAAACATCAACAACAACAATAAATATGTCTCTTGGCTTATTTTCACAGAAAAATTGTTTGATGAAAGAAGGAATAGCAAACTAACTCAACGAAAGTTGCGCTCAAGTCTTCTTACATGCTTCCCGTGCCGCTAAACGTCACACAGGGCCAGCATGGTAATTCGCCAAGATTTTATGTTTCGGCGACTTTTTCAATCTCATTAATGGATGTCATGCCCACTGAACTGGCCTCTCTTAACAATGTCCTCTTTAGAGTTTCACATGGTCGACCTCTTTCTCTTCGGCCTGTTGTGTTCCACTTGATAGCTTGTTTTCGGATTCTCTGATTTTTTTCTTCTCATTACATGATCGGCATATGTCCATCTCCGTTTTCTGATCACCCATGGGACAGGATGTTTTTTTTTGCTCATCTGTCTTATCTCTGCGTTGTTCTTGAATTCGTTCCACTTTATACCCAGTATTTTCCTGGGGCATTTGTTTTCAAAAGAGTCTAATTTCTTGTCTATTTCTTTAGTTGTTTTCCAGCTTTCGCATTCATAAATGAGGGTAGATATTACATTTGAATTGAGTAGTCTTAACTTGTTTTTTGTGCTTATAACTTTTGAATGCCATATGTTCTCAAGACTCTTGAAGATCGATGGTGCTTTTGCAGTTCTAATTCTAACTTCCTTTCTGGTGTCACCATCTTGGTCTATGTAGCGGTCAAGGTATGCAAATTGGTTTACTTCTTCAACAGCTGTTCCTTCTTTGTATATTTGTCCTTCGTGGTTAATGAGAAGTTTCATTAATTTTGTTTTATCCTTGTTAATTTAAAATCCTATTTTACTAGCCATTGAAGACAGGGTGTCTGTTTTTTCTTGCATTCATTTCATATTGTCACTGATAAGAGTTATGTCATCTGCAAAATCAAGATCTTCCTGTTGGGTATCATGTAACCAATCAATGCCCTTTTTACCCGTGCAGCATTTTTTTCATGATGAAGTCTATGGCAATTCTAGAAAGCAAGGGAAATAATACACATCCTGTTAGTGCTCAAGTGAGAACCAATAATTGCTGAACAAAAACTGTTGGTGCGAGAGTGCGCAAACATATGCCAGTGTGGACTACAGGAAATAAATGTCTGACTTGACCGGATATATAGCTTTTGCTTTTTGTTGCCTGGCAAAATTTTATTTCTGATCTAAAATGTATCATATTAAAAGCGTCATAGTTGTTTTGTATAAAGATTTGCAAAATACAGCTGTGTACAAAATAAATCAAATTTTATTTGAAGTATAAAGTGCAGTCATAGGTGTGACCAGAACGAGGAAGGGGGGGGGGAGGGTGAGGCGAACTTGGGCGTCATATTTAGAAAACATAGGTGTCGAGTTTATGTACATAAAAATAAATATATAAATATACAAAACATACCGCAGCAAAACTATAACAACAAATACACTGCTCAAAATAAAGCCGGGAACAATCTGATGTATTAATAACGCTCACAGCTTTAACATGTCAACTCGCGTCTTACTCATACACAAATAAGAAGATGGAAAAGAAGAGAAAGTCTGTATTTACCTGTGTCATTAACGGGAAGGTATAACCGAGGGAATTTAGATGCAATAAATGGGAAAAAGAAAAAGAGGAAGACCGAAACGAAGATGGCTGCAAGACATCTTTGATGATCTGGAAATGGATGCAGCAGCAGCAGGCCATCTTGCTCACAACCGAGAGGCCTACAGGAGTGCTGTTTGGGAGGCAAAGTTCCGCAAGGGACATGCAAAGGAATGAATGAATGAACAGCTGAGCGAATTTAGATGTAGAAAGTAGATTAAGACGAAAGGAGGGGGGGGGGGAGCGGTTCAGGAAATTTAATGAAAATCAAGACAAAAGGTTCACGTTGACCGAAACAGATATAATCTTGTGCCACACTGGCAGTTTCGGAAAGTGCTGGCAGTTTGGGTAAGTGCTATTTCTAAAGTTCCAAGTAGAAAACTCACTTTTCCTTTTATTTAAAGTTGACATTTTCAGTTTGCTTTCAAGAGGCATCATGTTTTGTTTGTTTGTTCGTTTTTTGCTGAAATTCCTGGGCGTTTTGTAATCTAATTTTATCTGTGATAATAACACTCACAAAAACCAAGTTAAGATTATTCAATTCAAATGTAATATCCACTCTCACTTATGCATGCGAAAGCTGGAAAACAACTGAAGAAATAAACAAGAAATTAGAATCTTTTGAAAACAAATACTTAAGGAAAATACTCGGCATCAAGTGGAACGAATTCAAGAACAATGCAGAGATAAGACAGATGACTGAACAACAACCAGTCTCGTGGGTGATCAGGAAAAGAAGATGGACATATGTTGGTCACGTGATGAGAAGAAACAGAGAATCCGAAAACAAGCTATAAAATGGAACACAACAGGCCAAAGATAAAAAGGCAGACCGCGTGAAACTCTGAAGAGGACATTGTTAAGAGAGGCCAAATTAATAGGCATAAAATCCCTTGATGAGGTTAAAAGACTCGCCGAAGACAGGAAAAATTGGCAAACTACCTTGCGAGCCCTATGTGATATTTAACGGCACGGGAAAGATATATATAAGCGAAGTAACACCCAGTCAGTCAGTCATTTGCATGTCCCTTGCGGAACTTTGCTTCCCTAACAGCTCTCCTGTAGGCCCCTCTGTTGTAAGCAAGATGCCCGCTACTGATGCATCCATTTGCAGAATATCAACGATGTCTTGCAGCCATCTTCGCATTGGTCTTCCTCTCTTTCTTTTTCCCATTATGTGATAGTAACACTAAAAAATTATTTTTATTATCGTGAAATTTAAATACTTTTCTAGGAGTCAAAACGTGAATGATGCAAATTTTAGATCTCGTTACTTGACTGAATTTTTCTTCTGATTATCATGGCTACTCCCTCGTTAGACAATCTGAAAGCGTCTTGTTGTCTGTCTGGGAAGCTTTCTTCAGTGAATGTGGTGCTAAACGTGTCAGTGATGCCCTGTGTCCATCGCCTAACTCGTGGTCTTTTTTCTCCCTTGCTCTTCACTATTATTCTATGTAGGCCCTTGTATTGTTAAGTATAACGCAATAATGGCAGGAATAGAGAGGAATGGAGGCGAACTTTATCTGCAGCAATGAGCCTTAATGGCTGGGAAAGCTGAAGAAGAAGAAGAAGAAGAGGAAGAAGAAGAAGAAGAAGCTGAAGAAGAAGAAGAAGAAGAATGGTAACTTCCTATACTTGAAGGAGCTGATGAGACATTTTTCATTCACATCCAGTTTCCTGCTTTCATACTTAATAATTTTCCCGCGGAAACACCCGGAACAAAGAGTTTCACTCACCTGCAAGGACATGCACAAGGCTCTCAAGGACGTGCAGAATGCTCTCAAGGACTTGCACAAGGCTCTCACAGATAGGCGCAGGCATGCCTAATGATGAAACCAAAATACTTATCGCAACAACCCCCCCCCCCCCACAGAGGGAAATAAAAGTATCCAGGTTATAAAGGAATAATTCCTAGACAGATTGGAACAAAGAAGAACGAGACTTCACATACGGGGGCAGCAGACTGAGATATCAAATGTGCTGTCTTTTCTGCTGTTGCTGCTGAGACTGATGGTGTGACACACGACAGAAAAAATATTTCAGCTTCTTGACCGACAAGATCCTGTGACAAGATCTACCCAGAGTTGTGGGTAGATGTGAAGACCTACAGAACGTAACACGGCACATGATGATGATGGTACAATGACATGTCTAAGAGATGTTCGTAAAAGAAAAGCTTGTTTTCATAACCTGGTCTTAATGAGTTCCAGGTATGACACTCACGTGACAGCCACACCTGTCTATATGTGAACAATTTGGATCTATGTTCTAAAGAAGCGTTTTAAAATGCCTGTTAAAGACAGGCAAACTGATGAGTGCATCTGTGATACTAGAAAAAATGACAGCCGGGCATCTGCTGCAGGACTTTCTTGATCCTTGTAGAAGGAGGGAAGAAAGAATATACGAACATTCCCACTATTAGTCTGCGACAAGCAGCATAAGTCATATTTATGGCGTTCAAACAGAAAATAGCACCGGGGCAACTCAAAAGCTGCTTGAAGTTGTGTTCCACTCTGTCTTGAAAGTGTTTGTAGGTACTCATTATTTATAAAACGAATGAAACAAAACTGAAAGTACAAACATTTATTTCTCGTGTTTTAACTTAAAAATTAGTTCCAGCCTATATCAGCCACAAGAAACCTACTTCAAATGACAGCTATGTCACGTCCATCAAAAAAAGGGCAAGGCCAGTGGTACGAGCCCGCTATTAATGACGTCAGCTTTTAATGAGCGAGTTCTCGGTTTGGTGGGTCTGAAAGTTGTAATTTGTGCTGGATCACTTTCCCCTTCATCTAGTGCTTTGGGTTGGACAAAAGTTCTGACGAGGTCAAATTATAGGTCCTGGCAGAAACAAGAACAGTGAAACGATGTGATTAGAGCAATTACATGCTCTTTGAGAGACTGATTTCAGCAAATGTATGCTCTCTGAGACTCTGCGTTTCTTTCCCTTTTCTCCTAGTCAACCGTATTAAAACTTTTTCGGACCAGAAGCGGATGGCAGTTTGCTGGTATATAGTATTTTTGTCTCATGTCTGCTGATCCACAAATATACTACATCAGGGTCTTTAACATCCAGTGTTTGTGTCTTTCTCTTTCATTGGCCAATGCTTTTTTGTTTGTTTTTTTTTTATTGGTCAGACGCGATCAATACTGTGCTGTTTATTATTCATATGTGTTTAGGACATTCATATCATAATAATTCATCTGTACAACATTACAGATATAAAACAGCGCTCCATAGTAACGAAGAAATGGCTGCATCAAACGAAGCAAGAAGGTATTCATAATGCACGCGCTGTATAGTTCTCAGGCACTATACCCTATATATTCTTGTATTGATCATTCATGATTTTTTATTCATTTTAGGACAACTACCCACGTTGCATGAAATATTTATGAAACTCCCAGCATATCAAAGACCACAAAACACTTGAAAACTCTTCTTTAGAACAGAGCTCTTTATTGGTCAGCTATAGGGCAGGTGTGGCTGTCACGGGGGTGCCTTACCTGGAACTCATTAAGATCAGGTTACGAAAACAAGCTTTTCTTTTACGAACATCTCCTAGACAGGTCATTGTACCATCATCATCATGTGCCGTGTTACGTTCTGTAGGTCACTACATCTATCTACAACTCTGTGTAGATCTTGTCACGTGATCTTGTCCGTCAAGAAACTGAAAAACTTTTTTCTGTCGTATGTTCCGCCGTCAGTCTTAGCAGCAACATCAACAAGGACATTAAAAAACGTCACATATAAACATGACATACAGAAACACCACAAATAAACATCAAGACAAACATTAACAACATAAACGAAGAAATAAACTCAGTGTCAAGATCCTGCAAGTTAACAATCACATCAGGGATAATGACAGCAGTGATAACACAATAGCATCACAGATATAAATAAAAATGATAGCTGCACAAGGAAATGGACAGCAACTATGAAGTGTAACAATACTGACAGTATAGGCGGAAAGAAAATAACTGACAGGATAAAATAATGAAAATAACATTGGCAACAAAAGAAAGATCAATTCAGTGAGAACATCAACAACAGTGGCTCTTTCGATCTCGAGAAATAGCCTTAAATTATGTCAAGGCTATCTGTTATTACCAGGTTGTCCATGATAAGTGTTACTGCTCAGTTTCTCTCAAAGATTTTATTGATGCCCTCGACTGTGGCAACATAGGACTTGCTAGTTGTGTCCTGGCTTTTCAGCCTCTCTATATCTCACTTGTAAGGAAACTTCGATTTGAACGTCGATCATTTGGTCATGTGACTGAGTTTCTATTGAACTTGACCACAGGGCTGGACTTTTGGAGGGAGAAGAGCTGTATGGAAACTAGAGGATGACGTATATGAGTATGCAATGTTTTTAAATCTGTCAACAGGAGCGCTGCGAAGATAATTAATCATGAAGTATATATGTAAGATCATTGAGTTGGACTTATGCTTGGACATGTTCTTCGATGTGGAGGTCGTTCTTGAGTAGCGGTTAAAGTCAATGCTTGTGTTCGCTTGTTTGGATGTTATTGCTGTCACTACGTACATGAGTCATCACACATGCACTCATTTACCACTAGATCATACCATACACTCATCTACCACTAGATCACACCATACTCTCATCTACCACTAGATCACACCATACTCTCATCTGCCACTAGATCACACCATACTCTCATCTACCACTAGATCACACCATACTCTCATCTGCCACTAGATCACACCATACTCTCATCTACCACTAGATCACACCATACTCTCATCTACCACTAGATCACACCATACTCTCATCTACCACTAGATCACACCATACACTCATCTACCACTAGATCACACCATACTCTCATCTACCACTAGATCATAAAATACTCTCATCTACCACTAGATCACACCATACACTCATCTACCACTAGATCACACCATACTCTCATCTACCACTAGATCACACCATACTCTCGTCTACCACTAGATCACACCATACTCTCATCTACCACTAGATCACACCATACTCTCATCTACCACTAGATCACACCATACTCTCATCTACCACTAGATCACACCATACTCTCATCTACCACTAGATCATACCATACACTCATCTACCACTAGATCACACCATACACTCATCTAACACCAGATCACCCATACACTTACATATCACTAGATCATGTCATACACTCATCAACCATTAGATCACACCATACACTCATCTACCACTAGATCATACCATATACTCATCTAACACTAGATCACCCATACACTCACATATCACTAGATCATATCATACACTCATCAACCATTAGATCATACTATACATTCATCTACCGCTAGATCACACATATATTCATCTATCACTAGATCACACATTCACGCACCTACCACTCGATCACACATTAACTCATCTACCACTAGATCATGTGTCATGCATGTATGAGTGCAGACGGTCAACGAACATAGTAAAAGAGACGTGCTTGTGTAGTTAGGTCGAGCCTGTTTATGCTGACCGCTGACGTTTCTATCTTTGTGTTTTGCTATCATGTCGTAGCAGTAATGACGACACATGAATACTAAGACACAACTGAAACATGAAAGAAAAAAAGATAGAAACGAGAGTGTATGAAAAAACGCAAGAACTGAAAAGGCAAGAAAAATTCATAAATGAGAAAATATACGTCTTACATCTTTCCCATGCCGTTAAACGTCACATGGGGCTGGCATAGTTGTTTGCCAAGTTTTCCTGTTCTCGGTGAGTCTTTCAATTTCATCAACGGATGTTATGCCCACTAAACTGGCTTCTCTTAACATTGTCCTCTTTAAAGTTTCACGCGGTCGACCTCTTTTTCTTCGGCCTGTTGTGCTCCACTTGATAGCTTGTTTTGGTATTCTCTGATTGTTTCTTCTCATTACATGGCCTACATATGTTCATCTTCTTTTTCTCATCACCCATGAGACAGGTTGTTGTTTGCTCATCTGTCTTATCTCTGCGTTGTTCTTAAATTCGTTCCAATTAATACCGAGTATTTTCCTGAGGCATATGTTTTCAAAAGAGTCTAATTATTTGTCTATTTTCTTAGTTGTTTTCCAGCTTTCGCATGCATAAATGAGGGTGGATATTACATTTGAATTGAATAATATTAACTTGGTTTTTAATTATATAATATACAAGGGAGAGTAAAAAGAAGGTAAAGTGAAAATATCTATTAATACTGTCAACTTTAAGCAAATGAAGAAAACAGTCAAATCACTTCTCCAGATAGCCACTCTGTAGGTCGATACACCTCTTGTATCCTTCCACCAGCTTCTTCTTTCCTTAAAAGATAAAAGCTTTTCAGCTGGTCCCAATCCAGGTCCGCACCATTTCCTTGACCTCATCATCAGAGGCGAACCTGGGAGAGTGTAGAGCCCCTTTAAGTGAACCGAAACTTGACAGTCTCACGGGCGCAGAGCAGAACTGTACGTGGGGGGATAAGGAAAACGTTCAGGCCGCTGCTGCTGCTTTGGCTCCAACGTTGCCGCCGCTGCATGCGGACGTGCTTTGTCATGGTGCAACGAGAATCCTTCTGTCAGGATTTTACTTCTCTTGCTGCGAACTGCAGTTTCAGTTTCTTGTTAAGCATAGGCAGAGTATGTTGCAGTGGTCACTGTTAGTTTCAACATGTTTCACTCCCTCTGTCAAGGGAATTCTCACTACCCCGAGTTGTTCAGCAGTGGTGCAATCTCGCACAAGAGCGTCCGTTTTTGAGAGCCGGGCTGTGAGTGATGGAACTACCCATCAGCCATTGTGACCGTCTTGCACTGCGTCAGTTTATTTCCGTTGTAGCTGCCATGTAATTTTCCAATTGCCTTTAATTTTTTTTTTTTACTCTCCCTCGTATTAAAAGTCGTGAAATAAAATGAAAATATAAAAATAGATGAACTTTTATAGATCAAAAAGCAAGAATTAGGAAGGCGGTAAAGAAAATTAGAGAATAATTAAGACAGCAACGGCGAGATAAAATAATGTTTTGACATGGGTCATAGAATTTTGTGTTGCTGAGCTGGGACATTCCTTCTAGTAACAGACAAGTAAGGCAAGGGTAAGACTAATGAAGACAGACATATGTGAATAACAGACAGCAAGGCAAGACTAATGAAGACAGAAATATGTGAATAATCAGGTAGTAAGGCAGGGGTAAGACTAAAGGAGACAGAAATATGTAAACAGTGTCGAGTAATTAAACGTCTGAAGAAGAACCACTTCAGAATTGTTTTTAACTTTGCTACGAAGTCTGAAAAGAAGGAAGGAATTTAGAACAGTGAAATTAAAAAGTACTACCAGAGCAAACTCAGCACGCCATCTTAATACACTTTCTGTTAAAGTTAATTCAGTGGGTTTTTTTTTTCGAACAAACTTGTTTAAAATATAATTCTCACAGCCTCTTCTTGCATTCCACAACCACTTTTTTTATTATCACCAGTTAGGATTATAAGCCCACCTAGCAAAGATATGTCAGATAGCCAAGAGCAGCTCTGCGTACAGGAGTAATGTATAAACTAGGAAAAAAGTAGGAGCAGCTTTATTACTTAACGATTACAAAGTTGTGACGTTTCGGCGTGAGCCTTAATCATACAAAAAATATACAGGACGAAGAAATAGAGAGAGGAGATAAAATATAAATTCACATGAATGCTATTCAAAAAAATTAATAATGAATCGAGCACTTAGCTGTAACAGTAAGAAGATGTGGCTTGTCTGATGCTGTGTGTCAGAATTGGGCATATTAGGGCGTAGAGACTGTTTAAATGGAGACATGTGATGTGTGGTTGGCGGGTCGTAACTGGGGGTGGTTGCTGGGGAAACTGTGGAGGGGGGGGGGGAGAGTGGTACAATGTTAACTTGGTCAAGAGAAAGTGAAATAGATGATTATAGTTGGGGTAGAGGGGTTGTAATATAATGTTGTGAGGAGGTTCTGAACTATGTGTAACAAGTGAGAAGGGAGTGAAGCTTAGTGGAGAGGGATTATAACTGTTGAAGAGGAGAATGTTAGGTGTAGCTGAATAGCAAGTTTAACCCGTGTGGTTCCAGCGTCCCGTAATCCTAAATGTAGCTGTTCTCAAGCGCTAGGCGGCTTGTGTCATCTGCCTGACTGTTCGAATGCTGTTGCAAGAAAATCAGATTTAGCTCTGTGGCTGGGGCTGTTGAAATGATTTGGGACTGGTTTCGAAGCATGCTGGGCAATATAGTACAGACGTTTCTGCATGCGGTCACCTAATCGGAGGCCAGTCTCACCAGTATAAGTTATCCTGCATCCTTTGCATACGATGACGTATATCACATTACGGGACTCGCATGTGAATCCCTCGTGAAGAGTGAGGATAGTTTTGGGAAAGGTGATCGCTTTCGTTTCCCAGACTACCGGACAGGTGACGCAGCGGGATCGGTTACATTTTCTGGTGCCAACATATGTAAAGCTCTGCTTCAAGTGGCTGTGGACGAGGATGTCCTTAAGGTTTGGCTCACATTTGTATGCCAACAGGGGTGGATCAGAGAAAATGCCGCGAGTGTCGGGGTCGAGTTTGATTACCGACAGATGACGATAAAGAATTTTCTTAACCATCTGACCATGCAGGTGGAAAGGCAGTACTAACTTAACTTTGTCCAATGGAGTAACAGGCTTTTTTCCGAATGCTTCTTTGCGGCTCACTAGTTGGGTACGGTTGAAGGCTTCAAGAAGGACATTTTCTGGGTAGTGGCGATGACAGAAAAATTCTAATAATCTGTTGGACTGATCTATAAAGTCCAAATTATCCTGACATATGCAGCGAAGACGGAGGAGTTGGGAGTATGTGATGCAGTTCTTACAGGCTTCAAGATGGGAGGTATAAAGTAAATAGGAGTGGGTGTCGGTGGGCTTGTAAAATACAGAGGTGACAAGCCTGTTTGTGCCTCTAGAAATTTTAATGTAAAAAAGTTGACAGACCTATCAGAAATTTTATAAGTGAATTTTATGTTACTATTAAGTGAGTTGGCGAATTCAACACATTTTTAAGGCCTTCCTGTGGCATACTGGTGACTCCAATGCCATCATCGATGTGCCTTTTATAGAATTCTGGAAGTCTGCCAGTGTAGGTTTCCCATAATTTGACTCCCAGAAAGCCAATAAATAGATGTGCATAACTGGGACCCATTTTCATTCCAATGGCAACACCACTGATTTGCTCAAAGTATTCGGCGTTGAATTCAAAAGAATTTAGGTTTACTGCCAGCTGTGTAAGTCTGATTACAGTGTCAGTGTTAGTGGTGGGGTGAAGGGTCTTTGTCGAGAAAATAGCGGAGTGCTAAGAGTCCGTCTTCGTGGGGCATAGAAGTATATAGGGACCAGACATCAAGGAGAAAGATGTGATAGGTATGGTGTTGAGAGAGTGTGATTGTATCAAAGGTTGTTAAGGCGTGGTTTGTATCTTTCAAAAACAGAGGGTAGTTTGTGTACTAGCGGCTGGCAAATGCTGCCCAAAAAGTCAGAAATGTGTTCAGTAGGGCATGAGCATGCTGGTACAAAAGGACGTCCAGGATGACCGGGTTTATGAATCTTAGGAAGAAGATAGAAGTTTGGGTTGCATAAACAGCTGTCTTTGATGTGAAGAGAAACAGCTTGGGGTGGGAGGCCACCTTCTGTAATCAGGTCTTTAATGGCTGCTTCCATTTTATCATTATCTGAACGGGTAGCATCGTTTTTAAATGGGTCATAGAATTTTGTGTTGATGAAGTGGGACATTCCTTCTGGTAACAGGCATCAAACAATGCCACGCAAATGACACAGCCGCCTAGCGCTTGAGAACCGCTACATTCAGGATTATGGGACACTGGAACCACACGGATTAAACTCCCTATTCAGCTAGACCTAACATTCTCCTCTTAAACAATTATAATCCCTCTCCACTAAGCTCCACTCCCTTCTCACCTGTTACACATAGTTCAAACCTCCTCACAACATCATATTACAACCCCTCTACCCTAACTATAATCATCTATTTCACATTCTTCTGGCTAAGTTAATATTGTACCACTCTCTCTCCCCTTCACGGTTTCCCCACCAACCACCCCCAGTTACGACCCACCGACCATATATCACAGGTCTCCATTTAAACAGTCTCTACGCCCTACCATGCTCATTTCTGACACACAGCGTTGGACAAGCCACATCTTATTACAGTTACAGTTAAGTGCTCTAGTAGAAGGTTCAGTCAGAGCCATCCAAAACGCTCACAGCGCCACCATGTGGTGGCAGTCTGAGGGATGACTGGTCTCTCCCGGGTGTGTGACGCTAATCACAGGTCCGGTTACTGATCTGACAACCTTAAAGATGTGTTGCGGTGGCTGGTGGTTTGGGTTCGTTTCCTGACGTCTCAAACTGCCATGTACGGAATGGTTTGTTTTCCAGACCACATCACGATCAGTCTGATTTGGTTGAGAATGATGCCATGTGGGACCCAAGACCCAGTTAGTAGCTGTAATGTCGTTAGTCATATTAACGTCTTTAGCCGTAAAAGAGTTTAGCGGTTGATCTTGAAAAATAAAGGTACGATCAAAGCATTGACCGTTCCAAATATTGGCAGCCATGTTGTAACAGTTACTTCCGGATCCAATAGCGTAAGGGATATCACTCGCAGAATTATTAGCCTTGGACCAGGTTGTCGTCCCGATATTTTCCATTCCATGGCATGGGACTGTCATCGCCATATTTCCCATACCGTAGTACATGGTTCCTCCCGCCATATTTCCCATACCGTGGTACGTGGTTCTTCCTGCCATATTTCCTATTCTGGAATATGGGACTCTTTGAAATTCTCCCGAAGGCATCCTGTGGTTATTCCAGTTACTGAAAGGGACTAAATGTGGGGAATTCTGAGCCCGGTTATTGCTTCTGTCACTTTGAGGTGACGCTAGAGGTGCTGAACTAGGAGACTGTGGTCCAGTTTCTGGCGAGGAAGGCACAGAGCTGTCGAACGTAACCCTGTTTTTACGTCTGCTTCCTTTCGGTGACATGATGCCGGTGATAGAAGGCGTAAGAGATGGAGCTACATGTAATACCTGGCCATTACTGCCAAGTTGCTGGCTCTGCGTTTCAGACGTACTCGGTGTTGGTTGATTTGAATCTTGACCATTACTGACAAGTTTCTCGCCCTTCGTTTGAGACGTAGTCGGCGTTAGTTGATTTGAAACTTGACCATTAGTAACAAATTGCTGGCCCTTCGTTTGAGACGTAGTCGGCGTTAGTTGATTTGAAAGTTGACCATTAGTAACAAATTGCTGGCCCTTCGTTTGAGACGTAGTTGGCGTTAGTTGATTTGAAACTTGACCATTAGTAACAAATTGCTGGCCCTTCGTTTGAGACGTAGTCGGCGTTAGTTGATTTGAAACTTGACCATTACTGACAAGTTTCTGACCCTGCGTTTGAGACATAGTCGGCGTTAGTTGATTTGAAACTTGACCATTAGTAACAAATTGCTGGCCCTTCGTTTGAGACGTAGTCGGCGTTAGTTGATTTGAAAGTTGACCATTACTGACAAGTTTCTGACCCTGCGTTTGAGACGTAGTTGGCGTTAGTTGATTTGAAAGTTGACCATTACTGACAAGTTTCTGGCCCTGCGTTTGAGACGTACTCGGTGTCGCTTGACCTGAAACCTGAGACCCACAAACTTGTCCTGGGACCTGATTTTGAGGCTGAGATGTAGCTAGTTCTGTTTGAGCCGGATGTTTACCCGTTGCTTGCGTGTAATCTGGAAAAAAAAAGAAAATGAGATTTTGACAAGAATAAGACAAACAAATAATAAAAACCCTACAGAAACATAAGCTACCACTCTGAGAATACGACGACAGCAAAATAGCACATATAATATATATATGACCATGTTAAGAAATAAACATCTACCGAAAAAATACGTGATCTTCAAGAACGAAAACTCGTCATGAAGAAACCTCGTTTACAGATCAATAGAATCTGCTTCGAAGACAATAGCAAGGGAGACAACAAAATAATAATTAAAAGCGGGACAGAACGTTAACTGTATCTACATACACATACAAATGAAGACATAGAGTAGAAAAAAGGATGTAAGAACGATGTAATGACGGTGAAAAAAAAGACAAAAACTTTAGTTTTAATGAGTTGGGGCTTGGCAATTTGGTGTTTATTAAATTATTCGACCCGTGTGTCTACTAAATTGTTTGACTTGCGCGTCTACTAAATTGTTCGACCTGTGTGTTTAATAACTTGTGAAGTTTTATGTTGATCCATCAACTATGTTCAACTTATAATGTCTACAAACATATCTACTTGTCCGCTAACATAACTTACTCAGTACGTGTTTGTCTACTAATTTGTTGATTTCTTCTTTATGCACTGATGTCTTAGTTTCTTGTGTGTGTGCGTGCGTGCGTGCGTGTGTGTGTGTGTGTACCACAGACTTGCTGTAATCTTTTATTTCTGCTAATGATTTCAGCTTTCGGCATCAACCCAAGACTGCCCGTTCTGTGGTTTTGCTTCTTTGTCAGACAGCAATCACTTGGATCTGAACCGGCAGGCTTTGTAGCTTCACAAAACTGGGGTTAAAGTTGGGTTACCTTGAGGAACTCTGTCTGATACGATCAGGGTTTTGTCTGGTGTCTTGACCGGACATCTTCGTGGGGGTATCTGACACTTGTACTCAGGAGGTAAGTTCGTCTGGGCGAGCACCCGATGCCTGGAGACAGAGAGGCAAGGGCTTTTAGACAGACACAGACAAACATTTTTGTCTGTCTGTCTATTTGTCTGTCCGCTTAAAAAATCTTACTGTACTATATTCACCGTCGTTCCTCTTATTCTGTCAATGGAAATTTATTATTATTATCATTATTATTATTATTATTATTATTATTATTATAAGAATTACATTTATGAATTTCTACTTTTTAGATTTTACAAAATATTTAATATTTACTTAACATGTATTTCATATTTTCAAACCGCAGGCAACTGAAATCTTGGACAAGGAGGGAATATGAATACTCTCAGCATTTCTGGCAGGAAGGAAGTGTGTTACTACTGGCTGCACGATGTCTCGAAGCAGACTGAAACAAGCTACTCGGACGAACCTCGTGGAGGCTTATCACGAGAGCAAAAGCTACAGAAGATTCTGAAGGCTGTTGTTTATCTGTCTGTCTGTTGCTGTTGTTGTATCTCTCTGAAGCTGTGAGGACAATGATCTCAGTAGTCGAAGCTGTGCGGATGTTGAAGCACAAGCTAAAATCCCTGACTGGAAGAAAGTTACGGTGACTAGTCCGCAGAACTGGGGTGGACCCAGAAAGGTACGTTTCTCGTAGACTACATCACTGTGGCTACTATGGCAAGTCGACCCGATGCTATCCAGGGTCAGCTTGTTACCAAGAGCACCTAAAGGACAAGCCATTGTCCATCTCTGCTTCGCGGGCCTAGATAACTGCACAGTCTGACTAGAACAGCCACATTTGCTCGCAGCCTGCCTCTACAACTTAACATCCTCTTATCTTAGTGCACATAGAAATGTTTCCTCCATTTGGAAAGTTCGGATAAATATTTGTATGTCTTAGAAAATTTACTATTTGACATATTTTCCCAGTAAGACTATTCGAATTTATTCATTAATCGCCCGAATGATAACTTGAATTCAATATGCGATAGAATTCTTTGTTGTCCTGCCAGACTGTTCTGTGGATCTCAATGAAGAGGGAATTCTGAAACCCAGCAACAAGAGAACTGGAAGAAATGATTGAACGAAGAAAGACAACTCATGAATAACTAATTTCATGCGTAACTCTTTGGATGTTTAGGATAGTAGTTTCCCTTCTATTACGATCTTCCAAACTCTGAGCACTACACAAAGATAGACATATGTATTCATAAACGTCTGATCATACAAATAGAAACACTTTTGCGTGCTAAATATTGGCTGTGTGCGTACATTATCAGTTATATAAATACACACCATAATTTATGTATCGTGCAGATCATGTTGATACAAAAATGGCCGTATTTTGCTCTCTCTGTCATCATTTTCTATCATGACATCTAGTCGACTTTACATCATCTCTCCACTTCTCTCTGACTCTCTTGCCATCTATGTTTGCCTTTTCTTTCAGCGTTTACGAGCTATTCCATGTCCAGATAGTATTAATTCTCTATTTTCCTACAGTTTTATCCGTTTTTCTCTCACCTACATGAGCTTTTGATAAGACATTCATCAGATTAACCGTCCTTGCTGCTCTAAAGTTTCTTCTAAAACACCTCATCTCTGCTGTGATCCTTGCGCTGGTTTCTTCTCTGTCAACGATATAACAATATAAGCTCAATAAAGAACTTGGGACGTTCACTCTTTGAGGATCTGGTAACCAAATGATTGGGGTATAGGGCTCAACCTCCGAACAAAAAATGTTAAGTTATTGCTAGAGATGTCTCCCAGCTTTTCTGTACCTAGTTCTCCGCGTGTAATGTAAACCCAAACTATTAACATCTTTCGAAGTTACTGTGGTAATCTGATAACATTGTAACAGAATACGGAATTTCCAGGGTTTGATCCCCTGCGAGTGTAATTTAAACGTTAACGCCCTTAGGTGTTTCTTTATACACTTGGGATGTTTCTTGATGTTCACGGGTTCCTAAGTTTGTGACACACGAGAAAAGCGTTGGGAAGGTTGGGAGATTTTTTTTTTGTATTTTAAATTTTTGTTAAGTTAGTCTGTGTCTAACGCTGGGGCAGCGTCACGCTGCTGTCCAGGCTCTCGCTGTTAGAGTGTGTTTTCGTACCATCGATGAACGCAAGCTGGTTCTAAATGTCTTGCAGATGTGTGTGTGTGTGTTATCTTAAGAACGGCTGTTTTTTTTAAAAATACCGCTGGGTCATGTTATTTGTGTTCTTCGTTTGCCAGCCAACGTTTTGAGCTGTATGACCTTATTCTTCATTCACCTTCGCAGAATGTATCATCATCATGTTCCATCCATTAAACACGTTTTGAATGACGACAGCATGGTCTGCTATTGAACTGAATGTAATGATGTGAGATGTTGGACCTGGGTCAATCAATTGTTTTAACAGGCTTTTGTCAATCCTGGCAGTGACATTTGTGTTTCATGTCATCATCTCACCAAGTTCTATAACAGTCATCAAATCATAGAGGCTCAACGGTTACAGAACTGCTGGTGATGATGATATTGACATTCCGGTGAAGGCGTATAAAGACAAACTGGGAAAACCACTGAGTGTCTGTACTCCTACAAAGTTTGAGAACCCCTGAGAGAATATTAATACGTACTATTTATTTTGTTTATTTTGTTTTCCAGTCCTTGTATATGCCACAACAGCATACACATATGTAAGTTAAACAGAAAACATAAAGTATCATACACACACAACATACGTTAACAATCACACACAACAGAAACATACAACATCATACAGAGTTCAGTATCAACTGTTTACCCAGACTCAACGCGTCAGTGTCACAAACACTCAGAGTCACACATGGGACACTGACGCAAAGATTCAGGAAACAGAAAAGTAACAGCAAGGACAAAAGCTCACAAGAGCAACCCAAGCAACCTCGAACCAGCCCGGAGACGAAACAAATATGTTACATTTCAGTAACAACTGCTCCACCGTGAAGACAGAAGAAACTAATATGTTAAAAATTAACTCTACATCGATGATTAGCCATATTAACTCTATTGCACCGAACTAACAACATTAACTCTATGATACCGAAATATCCATATTAACATTACGACAGCTACGTAACGTGGCGGAATATTGCTTCTAGCGCAGAGAATAATACTAGCGTTAAATAGATGGAATATTACCATTCATTTATTCTTTTGCCTGTCCCTTGCGCAACTTTGCCTCCTAACACCATTCCTGTAGGCCTCTCGGTTGTGAGCAAGACGGCCTACTGCTGATGCATCCATTTGCAGATTATCAATGATGTCTTGCAGCCATATTAACTTGGTCTTCCTCTCTTTCTTTTTCCCATTATGTACCCTTCCAAGACGGCCTTCTCTAGATTATCATGACGTTTAATGTGTCCAAAATATTTAAGTTTTCTTTGTTTAATCTTCTTTACTAGCCAGCCTTTTCAATATTTCGTTCTTGTAGTATGGATATATTTGTTGTGTTTTGTGTCCATGATATTTGAAGAACTCTTCTGTAGCATTTACATTCAAAGCCATTTATGTGATTCTCAGCTGTTTTATTAATCGTCCAGGTCTGACAGGCATATGTTGCGATGGGAAAAATGCATGCCATTAAAAATCTTATTTTTGTAGTTCTTTCTAATCTTCTCCACAGATTCTTTAGTTGTTTTACTTTCTGAAGAGTGACAGATATCCTCCTTTTAATTTCCCTCATTGTATCTCCATTATTAGTTAGTAATGATCCAAGATACTCAAAACTCTCAATTTCTTTCAATTTTTCCTCATTGATACATATTTCATCTGCCTTATTTGTTTTGTCAGTTGTCATCAATTTAGTTTTCTTCTCATTAAGATAGAGGTTCTGCTCTTCGCTGTTCTTTACCAGTATTACACAGAAAAGTTTTGGAGCTCATGTGAGGGAATAGTATCCCCAAACAGAGATCTTGGAGATTACTTGAAGAAGTATTATCTCTATAGCGGAAAAACTTGCTGAAGACTGCATGAAAGAAAAATACATCTACAACAAAGGAAAATGTTAGAATAAGCATTTGGAAATAAAAGGGCAGTATGTGATGGAATAATACGATAGAGAAGAATGTTGGAGTGTATATGAGGGAATAATTTCTCTACAACGGAGAAGAATGTTGGAGTGTACTTGAGAGAATAATTTCTCTACAACGGAGAAGAATGTTGGAGTGTACATGAGAGAGTAATTTCTCTACAACAGAGAAGAATGTTGGAGTGTACATGAGAGAATAATTTCTCTACAACAGAGAAGAATGTTGGAGTGTACATGAGAGAATAATTTCTCTACAACGGAGAAGAATGTTGGAGTGTACATGAAAGAATAATTTCTCTACAACGGAGAAGAATGTTGGAGTGTACATGAGGGAATAATATCTATACAACAGAGAATAAAAGGAGAAAGCAGCAGACACGTTTTTGCCGTCAACACAGAAGAAGGAGTGAACGAATGGTTCCAGACTGAAACAGGCGCGAAACAAGGATGTATATTATCTCCCTTGCTTTTTGGAATTACAATAGACTTCATAATGAAAAAATGCTGCACGGGTAACACAGGTACTGACTGGGTACATGGGACCCAACTAGAAGATCTTGCTTTTGCTGATGACATAACTCTTATCAGTAACAATGTGAATTCCATGCAAGAAAAAACAGATACCCTGTCTTCACTGGCTAGCAAAATAGGACTTGAAATTAACAAGGAAAGAACCAAAATAATGAAACTTCCCACTAATAAAAAAGGAAAAATGCGCGTAGAAGGGACAGATGCTGAAGAGGTCATCCACTTTGCATACCTTGGCAGCTACATAGACCAGGATGGTGACACCAGAAAGGAAGTTAGAATTAGAATTGTAAAAGGAGCATCAATCTTCAAGAATCTTGAGAACATATAGAATTCAAACGTTATAAGCACAAAAACCAAGTTAAGACTATTCAATTCAAATGTAATATCCACCCTCATTTATGCATACGAAAGCTGAAAAACAACTAAAGAAATAGAAAAGAAATTAGACTCTTTTGAAAACAAATGCTTAGGGAAAATACTCGGCATCAAGTGGAACGAATTCAGAGACAAGGCAGACGAGCAAACAACAACCTGCCTCATGGGTGATCAGGAAAAGTAGAGGGACATATGTCAGTCACGTGATGAGAATAAACAGTCATAGAATCCAAAAACAAGCTATCAAGTGGAACACAACAGACCATGTGAAACTCTGAAGAGGACACTGTTAAGAGAAGCCAGTTTCTCTCTCTCTCTCTGAACCTTAAGTGCCCAGGGCACATGGGGCTTCCGCAAGGGTTTTCCACAAATGCCTGTCTTTCGCCTTTTTTTCTGCTCTTGCCCAGGTGAGCCCTCTATTGCTCAACATCCTTTCTGTTGTTCTTCTCCATGTCTCTTTTGGTCTACCCTTACTTCTGCTCCCCTGTGGTGTCCATCTTAGTGCTATTTTTGGTAGTGAGTTGTCAGTCATTCGGAGCACATGTCCCAACCATCGCCAGCGTCTTTCCTCAATAATTGTTGTCAGTGGTTTCATCTGCATTTCTGCCAATAAGATGTTATTTCTTATGGTGTTTGGCCAAAATATTTTTTTAATTCTACGTAAACATTTAGTCTGGAAAGAATTCAACAAAAGAAGCCAGTTTAGTTGGCATAAAATCCCATGATGAGATTGAAAATCTCGCCGAAAACAGGAAAACTTGGCAAACTACCATGCGGGCCCTATGAAAACAGGAAAACTTGGCAAACTACCATGCGGGCCCTATGAAAACAGGAAAACTTGGCAAACTACCATGCGGGCCCTATGAAAACAGGAAAACTTGGCAAACTACCATGCGGGCCCTATGAAAACAGGAAAACTTGGCAAACTACCATGCGGGCCCTATGAAAACAGGAAAACTTGGCAAACTACCATGCGGGCCCTATGAAAACAGGAAAACTTGGCAAACTACCATGCGGGCCCTATGAAAACAGGAAAACTTGGCAAACTACCATGCGGGCCCTATGAAAACAGGAAAACTTGGCAAACTACCATGCGGGCCCTATGAAAACAGGAAAACTTGGCAAACTACCATGCGGGCCCTATGAAAACAGGAAAACTTGGCAAACTACCATGCGGGCCCTATGAAAACAGGAAAACTTGGCAAACTACCATGCGGGCCCTATGAAAACAGGAAAACTTGGCAAACTACCATGCGGGCCCTATGTGACGTTTAGAAGCACGGGAAGGATGTAAGATAAGCTAAGAAAAACAGAGCAGAATGTTGGAGAACATGAGAGAATTATATCCCTACAACAAAGAAGAATGTTGGAGATTACACGATTACTCTACATCACAGAAAAAGGTCGGAGCATAGAAGAACAGAGAAGACTTAACAGAGTTTAAGAGAATGAATGATACCTGAACTGCAGACAGGAATATTAAACTTCGACAAGGAAAGGTGAGAATATTACCTGTACATGTTCACCAATGCCGCTTGACCTGCTGGGCCAAGGAACAGGTGGATGTTGGGCTCCACGTAGCGGACAATGTCCTCAGGTTCAATGTAGACGTACCTCACTGAGTTAAGTATACAACCTGTTTGATCATTTCTCATGCTGTTAAAGAGTTTAATACAGAATCCATAATATATCCGTCTCCTGAGTTCCCGAGATCATGTCTGCTAGTTCCTTAATAGGTCGTGCCTTACAGATAGGTCATGTTATATCATTTTTGTGTTAGTTCCTTAATAGGTCGTGTCGTTTTGGTAGGCCAGTTAGATCATGTATGTTAGGTCTTTAATAGATTATACCTTCTGGCAGGTCATGTTTGTCTGTTGATTACTGGCACTTGTTAGCTTATAATATCTGTTTATTAACTGCTCTTGTTTTTAACAGATCATGTTTACCTTTTTTAAACAGATCATGTATAGATTTTAACTGATTATGTTTGTCTACTAGCAACATTCTTTGCTAACTAACCATGTTTACGAGGTACGTTATAACTCAGGCATATAATAACTCAAGTTATGTACACTGTAGAATTGTGTAGCGTCACCACAGTCCATAAACGTAACACTTACGGCCTCAGTGGCCCTGTAGCAGCCGAATGTGGTCATTTTAAGAACATTTTACATTTCCGTGGCAGCTTGGCCGTAAGTAAGAACGGCCAAAACTGGCCGCAATACTCCATTATTACGTAGTTAGGGAGATATTTCTCTCCTTTCTCAATATACAATACAATGCAAAGTAAAATTGCGAAGAGCAAGATTAGCTAATGAAGCAAGTCAAATATCCAGGTGGTCGTTGGGAAACAACCAGGTTCAAAAAACGGGATAAATAAGAACAGAGTTTGTGCACATCGTTGTATCCTTTCTTGTCAGTTTACTTGTCAGTTTACGGTTGAACCTGTCACTTTTATCCATTTGTTGGACAAGTCCTTTTTGTCCTTTTCTTGGACCAGTCCTTTTTTGTCCTTTTTTTGGACCAGTCATTTTTGTCCTTTTGTTGGGCCAGTCCTTTGTGTCCTTTTGTTGGTTAGTCCTTTTTGTCCTTTTGTTGGACCAGTCCTTTTTTGTCCTTTTGTTGGACTAGTCCTTTTTGTCATTTTGTTTGACTTGGCATTTTTGTCCTTTTGTTTGACTAGTCCTTTTTGTCCCTTTGTCGCACAAAAGAAGGCAGAAGACATGGGAGAGTTGTAAAAAACTATACTGAGACACACAAACACACACACACAAAGAGAGAAGACACGGGACAGTTGTTGAAAATTATATTGAGACACACACACACACACACAAAGGAGAGAAGACACAGGAGAGTTGTGAAAAACTATAGTAAGATACACACACAAAAGACAGAAAACACAGAAGAGTTGTGAAAAACTATACTAAGATACACACACACAAAGGAGAGAAGACACAGGAGAGTTGTGAAAAACTATACTAAGATACACACACACAAAGGAAAGAAGACACAGGAGAGTTGTGAAAAACTATACTAAGATACACACACAAAAGAGAGAAGACACGGGAGAGTTGTGAAAAACTATACTAAGATACACACACACAAGAGAGAAGACACGGGAGAGTTGTGAAAAACTATACTAAGATACGTACACAAAAGAGAGAAGACACGGGAGAGTTATGAAAAACTATACTAAGATACGTACACAAAAGAGAGAAGACACGGGAGAGTTGTGAAAAACTATACTAAGATACGTACACAAAAGAGAGAAGACACGGGAGAGTTATGAAAAACTATACTGAAATACACACACAAAAGAGAGAAGACACGGGAGAGTTGTGAAAAACTATACTGAAATACACACACAAAAGAGAGAAGACACGGGAAAAACTATACTGAGACACACACACAGAGAACCCATGGAAGAGTTAGGATACTTCGTTCACCTGCTTGAGAGATCCTCTCTTGTTTGTTGTAGTCGATCCACGAGAGAGCGATGGTAAACATGTCCAACTCGTTGGCCACGTTCAAGTG
Organism: Achatina immaculata; assembly: GCA_009760885.1. Taxonomy (NCBI): domain Eukaryota; kingdom Metazoa; phylum Mollusca; class Gastropoda; order Stylommatophora; family Achatinidae; genus Lissachatina; species Lissachatina immaculata. The sequence continues at coordinate 5,815,564 of CM019704.1, read as the reverse complement.
GGAGTCTTCCATGAAAATCTGACACGAGCAAATATTGGATTACGAAAAACAGGATTATTTTTCAAGTCAACCGTTCTTGTCATATAACTGTAGTTTTCTGTATTTCACCATTTTTGTCGTTTAACTGTAGTTTTCTATAGTCCATACCGTTCTTGTCGTATAACTGTAATTTTCTATAGTCCATACTGTTCTTGTCATATAACTAATTTTCTATACTCCACACCGTTCTTGTCGTATAACTGTAATTTTCTATAGTCCACACCGTTCTTGTCATATAACTAATTTTCTATACTCCACACCGTTCTTGTTGTATAACTGTAGTTTTCTGTAGTCCATACCGTTCTTGTCATATAACTAATTTTCTATACTCCACACCGTTCTTGTTGTATAACTGTAGTTTTCTGTAGTCCATACCGTTCTTGCTGTATAACTATAGTTTTCTATAGTCCATACTGTTCTTGTTGTATAACTATAGTTTTCTATAGTCCACACCATTCTTGTCATATAACTGTAGTTTTCTATAGTACATACCGTTCTTGTCGTATAACCTAAGCTTTCTGGTGTCAACTGTATAAATGCAATTTTCTAAATTAATCGTTTTTGTTACATAATTATGAAGCAGTTGTTTATTTCGATGCAGATAATCCCGCAATAATTATAGAATATAGCGTAATACTGTATCTATGATTCCACATTATACTTGTACGAACTCTCTAAGTGCGAGCTGTTGTTCTTTGCAGCCGATGCTGTAGAGATACTGAGGCACAGCATCGTATCGGCGTGGGAGCGAGTTATGACGGCTACCTTTTCAGTCCCGGAGTACAGCTAAAAAGCAGGAAACGTGCAATGCTTCTATAGCAGACTCCACCACCATGAGGACTATGGCGATCCCTCCCCCCGTTAGCCAGGCTATGCCTGTTACTGGGGGTACCACGGAGAGGTGGGACAGGGTCTTGGTCAGCTATGGCTCGCTAACCCTGACGCTGGCATATCAGCTGTACACACCCACGAACACACAAGAAACCTACCATGACAAACTCCAGCGGCAAGGACAGAAACTCCTTCGATTGAGCAATACAAAGAAAGTTCTTGCGGATGGTGGACATGATCTTGTCCATGCAGTCGTACAGCCTGTATTTGACTGCTGTCAGATAGTTTCTGATGATGTTGTGAACATTACTGGTCATCAGAGCTGACTTGCAGCACTCAACCATGTCCGATCCGCTTCCATCTGTAGATGACAAGAGACCCATAAAACAAATGGGCCTGAACAATTCTTTGGCAAATAAAAGATTCCACTGTCTTGTCTGAACGTGAGCTCAAGAACAGAGAAGACTGTGCGAGAGTACTGGTAAGACGGTTAAAAGCTGACGTATCAGAGTTATTCCAGCAACAGGGCATTGTATTCCAGCAACAGGGCATTGTATTCCAGCAACAGGGCATTGTATTCCAGCAACAGGGCAGTGTATTCCAGCAACAGGGCATTGTATTCCAGCAACAGGGCAGTGTATTCCAGCAACAGGGCAGTGTATTCCAGCAACAGGGCAGTGTATTCCAGCAGCCAGTGTCTCTAAGAGGAATTTGTTATACGGTAAAAAGCTGTTTTCCGGTTCCCTACCCTATTCCGTGTTTTGTTTTTGGGGTTCCTGATGACCCTCTTCTAAGTGATCCCTAGACCCCTTCATCTTCTAACCTCATTGGAAATCTAAGCTCCTTTCGCTATTAGGGTCCCAGAGAAATGTACTGGCCCGACCACATTCTCAATGGACTTGTCTCGACCTGACTAACGTGGTGGGGCCCCTCATAACGGCCCTGGCTTGCTGAGATTGTTCACAAACTATTTCCTGAACTTCTCGAAGCCTTCAGACAAATTGTTATTAATCCACTCTCCATCAGGCATGATGGCGGCAGCTCGGCATCATAAGGGCATCGACTGCAATTTAAGATTTTATAGTTGTAGAGAAATCTGAAAATAACGAAAAATGACCAGTCATTCTGAAGTCATTTTTAGGATCTAGCTCAGATCCAAGATGACCCATGACGGACATGTTCTTTGGGTTAATCTGATCGTGGAGAGCGACAGACAAGTTTCTTTCATGTGCCTGTCGTAAGCGAAAGCGAAGATGACACACATCTTACAGGTTAATGTGTTCGTTATGACTGACGATCTACAGAATTCCAAAAGTCCACTCAAGAGGAGATGATGCACTCGTTATACCAGGCGACACACAGAAGACCCAAGACACAAGATCCACACATAGGGAGATAATGCACGAGTTATAACTAACGACCCTCAAAAGACCCAGGATCCACTTATAGAAAGATAACGCGCTCGTTAGAACTAAGGACCCAGAAGTGATCCAAGTACCACTCACAAGGAGTATCTAACGAACTACACAAGACCTACTTCTAGAAAAATAAAGCAGTCGCCAGTAATGACGATCCACAGATCCAAGACCTAGTCCTAAAAAGACAGTTTAGATTCAGACACAGTAGACCCAAGATCCACAATACACCAATTCCTGCAAAAAGGCTACTATTCCACGCAAGCCTATGTTGTGAGGATCCAAGTTATACCATTAATCTGAAAATGTTTGATGCAGAACTTTTTTTCCATTTGGTCCTCAGTTAGAAAAATATAAAACAAGAGTAGCCGACTCACCATCCAATTACACGCTTGTTTTCAACATATTCAAAGCTACTAATAAATCATATCAGCTGTCACAGACAGAGTTGATATGGCTAAATAATCCAACGGGCAGCAAACAAAAATCAAAACCTTTCCTTGTGTGGTAGTTTCCATGAACGGATGCGACAGTTCAAAGACCGGATGTAATAAATTACGTTTGTCCGGGCGTGCTCCCCTGCAAATGCCATGTAAAGTTAACACCCCTAGTTGTTTATATACTCGGACTTATGTGATTCTCCCTGACTTTTGAGCACGTATTTTTCTCATGAATTTAGGCTTCTTTGGAAATGGCACGAGATTTGCAGGAAAAAGCCTGAGTCTGATTTGTAAGATATGATTTTTTAAGTGTAGTCTGAGCTGTGAAAATGATCGTCGTGAGAGAGGTCGTGTTTTGTGTTTGAGTAAATGCTTGAACGCTAAAGTTAGAGCGAAACAGACATGTCTCTGTTCTTCTTCTTCTTCTTCTGGTGGTTCCAGCTGGCTATGGTTGTCTGTGGCACTGGAACTTGTGTCTTGCCACCAATATTTTGATGCTTGACTCATCATCATAAGCCGTCGCTAAACTTAAATGACGTTTTCCTTGATCGATGAGTTGGTAACATGTTGTGTCAGCTGTTCAGATGTCTACGTGACATGTCCTAGCCGGGTCCCTGTCAAGTGTTTATCATAACTGTGACTTTAACTGTGATCAGAGTCAGGTATTTCCGCACTCCAAGCGTTCCCAAACATGCTCCGCCTCTTGTTCCTCTAAAGTATGCGCCTGCTGATGGAGACAGTCACACTGCTTGTAGTTAAACGTGCTAAAGTCCTCTTCCACTCTTATCCCCCATTTAGATCATCCTCTTAGGACGACAATAGCAGAGGGAACTTTTGTATTTTTCTGTGTCGACGACCTTGTGGCCACGACCTTTTGAAAAGAAGTTCACACGAGACCTTCAGTCGGCGCGACAGAGCACGTACTGGATGGCCGATGCCAAGTCCAACAGCGGAGATGTGGCGCTGCGAAGGTGAATCTTTGTGTTACTTGTTAGAAATCACCTTACAGGAGGCCCCATGTGAAGACACCGTTAGTCTTCAGTCAGACATGTCAGATTCATGATGAGTGTGACCTTAACATAAATCGACTAAACAGACTGATGCAGATATTACTTGGGTGCGTTTATTCGTGTTTTTCTTGTTTCACGTTCTTGTGTTAGTTGCACCCTAAACAGACAGACAGACAGACAGACAGACAGACAGACAGACAAATAGATAGATAGATAGATAGATAGATAGATAGATAGATAGATATATAGATAGATAGATAGATAGATAGATAGATTACCTGATATTGCCAAAGCTAGGAGCATGTCGATCTGATCTGGACCCAGGACAGGATCCTCCCGACGAGAATAATTCCAAGTGCTACATGGGTTAGTATAGCATGGGAACCTGTGGGACATGTCCCAGTTTAGAGTTAATATTATGCTATATTCTTCAAAATGTGAACAACAGAAATGTACTCAGAGTAGATAACAAGTTAGTGGAGGAGGTCAACGAATTTGTATACCTTGGCAGCAGAGTAGTAGAAAATGGAGACAGCACAGAGGACATCAACAGCAGACTTACTAGAGCAAACCAGGCTTTTGCAATGCTACAGAATATATGGAAATCAAATAAACTAAGCATAAATATGAAAATCAGGATATTTAAGAGTAATGTTCTAAGTGTACTACTCTATGGAAGCGAATGCTGGAAAATCACCAAAACCATAGAAAACAAGTTGAATTCTTTCCAGACTAAATGTTTACGTAGAATTAAAAAAATATTTTGGCCAAACACCATAAGAAATAACATCTTATTGGCAGAAATGCAGATGAAACCACTGACAACAATTATTGAGGAAAGACGCTGGCGATGGTTGGGACATGTGCTCCGAATGACTGACAACTCACTACCAAAAATAGCACTAAGATGGACACCACAGGGGAGCAGAAGCAAGGGTAGACCAAAAGAGACATGGAGAAGAACAACAGAAAGGATGTTGAGCAATAGAGGGCTCACCTGGGCAAGAGCAGAAAAAAGGCGAAAGACAGGCATTTGTGGAAAACCCTTGCGGAAGCCCCATGTGCCCTGGGCACTTAAGGTTCAGAGAGAGAGAGAGAGATATTCTTCACTCACAGTTATATTCTGTATTTTTGTAATCTTTCTGAGCTTATCTGAAGAGCTTATCTGAAAAGCTTATCTGTTTTGTTAATTTTTAAATTCTATGCCCGGAAATGTTTCTTGTACTTATATCTGCCTTTAGTATAATACTCTGGAACACAGCTCCTAGATAACGCAGGAAGAATAGACTGACTGATTTATACAGGAAGAATAAACGGACTGATTTACACAGGAAGAATAAACGGACTGATTTACATAGGAAGAATAGACGGACTGATTTACATAGAAAGAATAGACAGACTGATTTACACAGGAAGAATAGACGGACTGATTAATACAGGAAGAGAGAGGAAATTACAGAAACCTTAAATATCCCATTATATGAAGCAGGTCGCCGAGCTGTATCAAGATGTGCAACTTGTTCCCTCATCACTGAAATGTTTATGACGAAGGAGACAAGACAGGATATTCTGAAACCAAACTTAACGCTGATTTTCTGAGACACAATTAAGAAAGAGATCAAAGACCAAAGTGTTAATTTTTTTTTTCTCTCCGATGTTAAGAGTGAAATCAGTCACTGAATCGCTGTACCACATGGAATAGAAACCCATGTTTGAGGACTCCCAAGTTTCTGGGAAGGTAACGAGGATCTAAGAGAAGACAGAAGACAGCAGAGGAGATTCTTGATCCTGCAACACCAGCATTGTTTTGTTTCCACTGTGAGTCGATCACATGAAGCATATATTTGTAGAACGGGTCATAGGAGATTATCAGAAAGACGCTCAGCAAAGTCCACAACAGCGCTCATCTGTTTGTTTAGAAACTGGCTTCCAAGGACCTAAAACAAGATTATTATAAAAGCTGTTTGTTTTTTGTGGGAGGCTTCTTTCTAAAAACTATTTTATTTGAAACGATATGTTACAGAAGGACATTTAGAATATCAAAGATAGAAAGAAAATTAAATAAAGAGATACTAATGGGATTAGGTGTCGCAGAAGACTGGCCTGTAAACATCCTAAAAATGAGAATGTTGAGATACTTCGGCCACATCAAGAGACGCAAAGGTTTGCAGATGTTGACAGTAGAAGGCATAATGCCCAACATAAGAGAAAATGGACGACCTCGCCGAAGGCGGACTCAGGACATGAAAAGTCTAAATATGTTCAACTTTGCACAAGTGAAAAGGAAAATGTTCAGGAAAGGACACAGCACATGAAAAAAGTAGAAAACATGTTTGTTTATCACTTTCTTTGATGATGTCCATGTTTATTTAACCTTTTGCTGTCCTTTGACAAAAAAACTGTTTTAAACAATTCAGTTACAGCAGTGGTTCCCAACATTTTTCACGCCAAGGACCCCTGAAGCTAATGTTAAATCATGAAGAAAGTTTAAACTGCTATGAACTGCGTTAACGCTCTTTACAGCTGTTTGTGATAATTTTGATACATGGCGTAGTATCTGATTGGGAATGGCATGGTTCAGTGATCAGAAAGATTAAGAAAGAGGCTTTTCTGCCTTGAAGAGCAAAGTCGACTCCTCATCGCGCTAGACAAAAACAACCTACTTCTAGAAGAAAAATGGTGATTGGGTAAAGCCCGAGGAGCTATAGTTCACTGGCTCTGAAAACAACACCGTCACTTCAGCGCCGTCATCTCTGTTCCTGGTATGTCTGTGAAGTAAATGAACTAGTACAGATTCGTCAAGTAATTATATATGACACTCACGGACTGTTGTTGTTGCTGTTTATAGTTCCTGTAGCTGCTGCGACTGCGCGGTTGCTGTTGTTCGCATTGTTTCCTGGACAGCAACTTGCAGGCGAGACAGCGGGCGGAGATGTCTTGTTAACTTTATCATTACGAAATCCAGATTTTATCTGTCTCTGCGACATGTCATGTGACTGGATCCAAGGCTTTGAAGTTGCTGAACACAGAAGGTAGTCTGTGTCGGGTGCTATAAAACTGCTTTCTTTCCTCCGCGTTTTTTGAACGCGGTTGTCGTTGACGACGTCTCTTTCTTTAAGCTCATCTTTTGGTCTTGGCTGTTGTTTGCTGGATTTAGGACCATTCTCATGCAGCTGTTTGCCGGATTTAGGACCAACCTCATGCAGTCGTTTGTCGGATTTAGGATCATTCTCATGCAGTTGTTTGTCGGATTTAAGATCATTCTCATACAGTTGTTTGCCGGATTTAAGATCATTCTCATGCATTTGTTTGCCGGATTTAAGATCATTCTCGTGCAACTGTTTACGCTCGGCCACTCCCTGTCGAGATGGCTGAGCTTGGAGAAGTATTTCTTGAGTCAAGGAAGGTAATCTTTGCCCCCGACGTGGACAATGGTCTTCCCTGTCAAGTGAAACATACCAGCTTTCCCAATTTTGTTTCATCTCTGATGCTTCTACAACACGACATGCTCTGTTTTCACACAGACCAGAATTCTGAACTGACCTTCGAGCTACTGGCCGTGAAACGCCATCGATATACCTGCCTTGTAGGTAATCACAGTGAAACCTGCAGCAGTCAGTCATCTTTGCGTGCAGGCATACCCGAAATACAACCCGCAAATGGCAGGCACATACACACTGTGAGAACTAAACAGCTTTCATGGCTACATCACAAACTGCACTTTACAAGCGGCCATCTTTATTACAGACGTTCAGGCTAAGACTCACAGAGTGCACACCAGGAGAGAAATGTCCACACACACGGTGCACTTTTCTTGTGTTGAAAAGTTCCGTCAGTCATTTGTTGCATGTCCCTTGCGAAACTGTGCCTTCCTAGCAGCTCTCCTGTAGACCTCTCGATTGTAAGCAAGATTCCCTGTTGCTGATGCATTCATTTGTTGATTATCAACGATATCTTGCAGCGATCTTCGCCTTGATCTATCTCTCTTTCTTTTTCCCATTATGTACCCTTCCAAGATGGTCTTTCATAATCCTCATGACGTTTAATATGTCCAAAATATTTCAGTTTTCTCTCTTTAATCTTCTTCAATATTAAGTTCTTATAGTATGGATATATTTGTTATTTTTTTGTGTCCATGATATTTGGAGGACTCTTCTGTAGTATTTAGATTCAAAGGCATTTATGTGTTTCTCAGCTGTTTTGTTAAGTGTCCAGGTCTCACAGGCATATGTTGCGATTGGAAAGATGCATGCCCTTAAAAATCTTATTTTTGTATTTCTATCTGTTGCTCCCCACAGATTCGTTAGTTGTTTTACCTTTTCGAAGAGCGATAAATGTCCTCTTTTTAATTTCACTCAGTGTATCTCCATTATTTGTTAGTAATGATCCGCTGCTGCGTACAAACAAATTCTGGGAGTTCCATTTGTTTTCCAGTCGAGACAGGTGTGAGACAGGGGTGTGTCCTCTCACCAATGTTATTCGGTGTCGCGATCGACTGGGTCATGCGCAACAGCACAAAGGATAGCCATCTGGGTATCGCAAGGACCGAGGGCAAAACCCTCAAAGACTTGGACTTCGCGGACGACATAGCGCTACTGAGCGCGTGGCATGCAGACGCCCAAGAGAAGACGGGTCGCCTCCCCTCCTACTCAAAACAACCTGGCCTAAAAATTAACAAGAAAAAAAATGATTGATCTCACAAACAGACCTGACTAGATCTTGCTAAACGGTTTTGCTTTTGAAAAAGTCCACAATTTCACATATTTGGGGAGTAAAATATCAACCTCGGGTGATACAACACCAGAAATCAAGTCCCGCATTGCAATGGCTTCCAATACTTTCAATAAACTGTCTACTATCTGGAAGTCAAATATGCTCAGTAAAACCAGGAAACTTAAAATTTTCAGCTCCTGTGTGATCCCAGTGTCAACATACGGTTGTGAGAGTTGGAAATCAACCAGTCTACTCAGTCAAAGACTTGATGCCTTTGAGAACAAATGTCTCCGTAGACTATTGAACATCAGATGGTCCGACTTTAAATCGAACAGGAATCGAACCAAGTCTACGTAAAACATTTATACATCAAAAGACGTCGATGGGCCTATCTCGGCCACGTTCTCAGAATGGACGAATCCAGACTCCCTCGCCAAGCCCTCACATGGTCATCGAAGGGTAAAAGAAAGCCAGGCAGACCAAGGGAGACTCTACGTAGAACCATCACTAGAGAGAGTACAACTTTGGGATTCTAGTCCATCCAAGACCTACAGCGGGCGGCGGCTAGTCGTCAGACATGGGAAGATATGATTTCCCCCCTTTGAGCCAATGTTGGCCCTAAAGGAATGTCGAATCAAATGATCCAAGATATTCAAAACTCTCCACCTCTTCCACTTGTTGAAAAACTACACATGAATAATCTTCTCTCAAGACAGCATATCTGGATATTAGTATCCAATACTATCCACTGTGTAGTTAAACATTAATAATTTAAACAAAATGTTACAAGACAAATGTTACTTAAATAAATTATAATGCGGTAACTAACAAGAGAGTCAACAACAGATACGCCGGACGAAGAGACTGAAAAAGATACGCGGTCACAGTTCACTGCAGAACTGTACAGGGACAGTCTGATGTCAGACCAAAGACTGATCCAAGAACATTCTTTGTACAGGGACATTCTGATGCCAGACCAAAGACTGATCCAAGAACATTCTTTGTACAGGGACAGTCTGATGTCAGACCAAAGACTGATCCAAGAACATTCTTTGTACCGGTGAAATGAGCACTCGAATATTGGTTTTGCTGCTCCGATGTAAAATATGAGTTTCACATTTTCCAAGAAATCATTGGTATTAACACTTGTGAACTTGTAGCTGGAGGCACTTGTGAACTTGTAGTTGGAGCCACTTAAGAACTTGTAGCTAGAACCACTTGTAACTTGTACCTAGTGTCACTTGTGAACATATAGCTGGAAATGTCTGACTATAAAAATAAATCTAGCTGAAGTATAGCTGGAAATGTCTGACTATAAAAACAAATCTAGCAGAAGTATAGCTGGAAATGTCTGACTATAAAAACAAATCTAGCAGAAGTACAGCTGGAAATGTCTGACTATAAAAACAAATCTAGCAGAAGTACAGCTGGAAATGACTGACTATAAAAATAAATCTAGCTGAAGTATAGCTGGAAATGTCTGACTATAGAAACAAATCTAGCAGAAGTACAGCTGGAAATGTCTGACTATAAAAACAAATCTAGCTGAAGTATAGCTGGAAATGTCTGACTATAAAAACAAATCTAGCAGAAGTACAGCTGGAAATGTCTGACTATAAAAATAAATCTAGCAGAAGTATAGCTGTAAATGTCTGACTATAAAAATAAATCTAGCAGAAGTATAGCTGTAAATGTCTGACTATAAAAATAAATCTAGCAGAAGTATAGCTGGAAATGTCTGACTATAAAAATAAATCTAGCAGAAGTATAGCTGGAAATGTCTGACTATAAAAATATTTCTAGATGAAGTATAGCTGTAAATGTCTGATTTCCCAACTCAGAAATTCGAATTCTGTTCATTTAAAGAAATTGAGCCGTGGATCAAAGAAGGAGGCTAGAATTAAGATCTAGCCCAGGGCGATAAACTGAACTGTACTTAGGGTAGGATGTCTGGATTACATACAAGAAGGCCTGGATTATGTACAGGAAGGCCTGTTGTGGATGACAGCGGTACATCAAGTTCTTGCACAGGGAAGGAAATGAGCTTTGTATCAGAGCGGCAAAATAGCTCAGCCTCAAAGCGGTAAATCAGCCTCATGACAGCATATCCAGTTCTGACTCGTGGGCACACTACGCTCTGGCTAAAAGGGGGTGGGGGGGGGGGGGAAACGGGAGGGATATCGAACTCTAGCAGAAGGCAGCATATCGAGCGGTGGCTCAGTGCGACATACCGAACTCTAGCAGAAGGCAGCATATCGAGCGGTGGCTCAGTGCGACATACCGAACTCTAGCAGAGGGCAGCATATCGAGCGGTGGCTCAGTGCGACATACCGAACTCTAGCAGAGGGCAGCATATTGAGCAGTGGCTCAGTGCGACATACCGAACTCTAGCAGAGGGCAGCATATTGAGCGGTGGCTCAGTGCGACATACCGAACTGTAGCAGAGGGCAGCATATCGAGCTGTGACTCAGTGCGACATACCGAACTGTAGCAGAGGGCAGCATATCGAGCTGTGACTCAGTGCGACATACCGAACTGTAGCAGAGGGCAGCATATCGAGCTGTGACTCAGTGCGACATACCGAACTCTAGCAGAGGGCAGCATATCGAGCGGTGGCTCAGTGCGACAAACCCAGAGGGCAGCATATCGAGCTGTAGCTCAGTGCGACATACCGAACTCTAGCAGAGGGCAGCATATCGAGCTGTGGCTCAGTGCGACATACCGAACTCTAGCAGAGGGCAGCATATCGAGCGGTGGCTCAGTGCGACAAACCCAGAGGGCAGCATATCGAGCGGTGGCTCAGTGCGACATACCGAACTCTAGCAGAGGGCAGCATATCGAGCTGTAGCTCAGTGCGACATACCGAACTCTAGCAGAGGGCAGCATATCGAGCAGTGGCTCAGTGCGACAAACCCAGAGGGCAGCATATCGAGCGGTGGCTCAGTGCGACAAACCGAACTCTATTTCAGGGCGGAATTTCCAGCTTTGGCTTTGGGCGACAAACACCAAGTTCTGACTCTAGGCGATAAACTTCAGGGCGGCATGTCTAGCTCTGACTCAGGGCGGAATATCTAGCTCTGACTTAGGGCGGCAACTAAGCTCTGGTTCATGATTGAAAAGTGACCACCGAGAGCAGAAAACCGAACCATGTTCAGGATGTTAAATCGAGCTGTGCCTCCGCTTCGCCAAATCAAGAAGAACATCAAGAAGAACTTCAAGAAGAACATCAAGCAGAACATCAAGCAGAACATCAAGAAGAACATCAAGAAGAACATCACGAAGAACATCAAGCAGAACATCAAGAAGAACATTCACCCTCTGAACTTTTAGTAGAATTCAGGTATACCAAAGGATGTAGTTTTAGTAGAATTCAGGTATACCAAAGGATGCCTGAAATCAAAAAAAGGTAAAATGTTAATGAGAAAAGAAGACATTTTGGACAAGTGGACAGAGAACATTGGTGAGCTATATGGAGGAGAAAGACCAGAATTAACACCAGATACTGAAAACTGTGATGGACCACCAATACTTGAAGATGAAATCTTAGATGCCATCAAACACTTGAAGAAAGGAAAAACGACTGGGCCTGATAATATAACAACAGAAGAAATAGAGGCACTAGAGGAGATAGGAATAAAAATAATAACAAAGTTACTGAATGACATTTACAACAGTGGTTATATGCCCAGTGACCTGCTTAAATCCACGTTTATAGCACTGCCAAAGAAACCAGGTGCAAAGGAATGTGATGACCATAGGACTATCAGCCTCTCATGTCACATAACAAAGAATTCTGAGAATTATTATGAAAAAAAAACAAGGAAAAAGATAAAAATGAAAATAGCAGATGAACAGTTCGGATTTGTTGAAGGAAAGGAAACGCACAATGCCATTTATGCTTTACGAACACTAACAGAAAGAGCTTTAGAAGTTCAGAAAGATCTCTACTAATGCTTCATTGATTACACCAAGGCATTCGACAAGGTGAAACATGACGAGATTATTAAAATGCTTGAAGACATCAATATAGACGGCAAAGACCTGAGGATTGTAAAACATTTATACTGGCAGCAGGAAGCAGCGATTGGAGTTGAAAATAAAACTGGAAAATATCAACCAATAAAACAAAGGGTGCGACAAGGATGTGTACTATCTCCAGAACTTTTTTCTCTGTACAGCGAGAATATTCTAAGAACGATCATCACAGAACCAGGTGTAAAAGTAGGATACAATAATAACAGCCTTCGGTATCTGACGACACAGTACTGGTAGCTGAAAACCAACAAGACCTGCAAAATCTCTTGGATAAAGCGGCCAAAGAAAGTGAACAGAAAGGCCTTACTTTGAACATCAAAAAGACTGAGACCACGGTTATATCTAAGAAACAGAATCCACCAGCATGCAGTATTAAATTAAATGGAACGATTCTAAAGCAGGTGAATAAATTTAAATGCCTTGGAGCAGTAATAACTTCAGATGGGAAATGCAAAACAGAAATTAAGAACAGAATAGGCCAAGCAAAGACTCCATTTCAAAGAATGAGAAACATATTAGCCAACACATCTTTTTCAATGAATGTTAGAAAACGAGTCCTAAAATGCTACATTGAACCTATCTTGTTATATGGAAGTGAATCATGGACAATAGGCAAGTCTGCACAAAAATCACTGGAAGCAGTAGAAATGTGGTTTATTAGAAGAATGTTGCGAATCCCCTGGACAACAAAAATAACTAATGAAGAATGTATGAGAAGAGCTGGAGAGACAAAAAATCTTGTCAAAAAAAATAAGAGAAACACAATGTACTTTCATAAGACATGCAATGAGAAGAGGGAGCACTGAAAATATTATAACAACAGGAAAAATAGAGGGAAGAAGAGCCAGGGAAGATCAAGAGAAATGATACTGGACAGTCTGACGGGATGGTGTGAGAGGAGATCACCAACTGATCTGATTGCCTGCATGAAGGATCGTGTACTTTGGAGAATCATAATAGCCAACGCCAGTCGGCACGTCACCTGATGACAATGATGATGATGATGATGATGATTCAGAGCAGCAAACTATCCTCAGCCTGAGTCGGCAAATAGCATGAAACCAGGCTAGTGTGAGCGGTGTGCGCACACATACACAAACGACCAACCAGTCAGACTGAACTTCCTTAACTCTTCACAAACATCCTCACACACAACAACCTACGTTAAAAAATTGTCAGTAACACGATGTAAAAGGATACATTTGTGAATGAAATGTTACATGTAAGTGTACATGTTACAGGATTACGTTGGCAGGAAGCGGAAATAGAAGCATGGACAGCTACAAAGAGCTTCTAAAACCGAATCTTTCTCCACGAGAACTTCACAAAATGAACAGATAATTGGGAAAGGGGAGCTAATCTCAGATGAGATCGAGGGTGGCGAGCGAAAGGAATTACGCCAGGGCCGAGAACCCTTGATTTCTCCCAGGAACGTCTGTCAGCAACGGCTTCTGTTGTTTTAAGTAAGAGTAGAATTTACCCAAAGAGCCCAGGTCTCGACGGAGCCAGGCCTCTCTCGCTGACAAACCAGGTGTTAGATAAAACAACACAAGTATGTTCTATTTATTTATTTCTGATTTCTACCTGTCAGATCCCCAGAGAGCAACTGTTGGATTCGTCTTATATCTTTGTATCAGTCGCCTGCGCGTCAGCACGCAGGTGCTTGATGATAGAAGATTGTGAGTCGCTTTCAGATAATATCAAATTTTTTATGACATTCTTCGCCATTGTAATCCTGGACGTGTACCAGAGTGGTTTTGAGCGTTTGGGCGCCGGTTTGTCATCAAGAAAACAAATGTTCGAATCAAGGAAAATATGATGACGATAATGATGATAATGATGATGATGATGATGTTGACGAGAACATATTTATAGGAAGAGGAAGCTTTTAAACCTTTATTAATTATGGATACTGTACGAAGCTATCCACCGATGATAGCTGAGCTCAAACCAAATATTAAATGTATCTTTATGCCGCCAAAAACTGCCTCTCTATTACAAGCACTAGACCAAAGTGTGATCGCACATTTAAAGCTTATAGCTTAAGCCAAACATTTTCAGATGCTAGCCAGTGCTACTGAAGGAGAATGTGCTGAAACTGTGACAGAATTTTGGAAGGAATATAAAAATAGCATAGATAACTTGATGGAAGCTTGGACGGATGTACCCAGACTTTATGTTTGGTAGAAGTTTACTCTGAATTTGTGATTTTGACGTTTTCGTACCTTTAAAGCAAATAACATAAATCACTGGCAGTTGTGTTCCACAAGAAATCTAGTCTAAATGCCGTGCCACGTGGCGAAGGCGATCATTTCTCTCAACAATTCCGTCTTTTACGTTGATGATGAGATCTGCTGGTGACTTTCTTCCTAGCCACACTGACAGCCCATCCAGTAACTTCTCTCTCGGTCTTTCTGTCTCTTCTACAAGAAAAACGGTGGGATTTGAGAAATTTGAGCATGAAGATGTTGAAGAGCTTCTATACGGTCAAAATGATCTCACTGCTGAAGTTAAAACAGCTAAATGCTGATGGGCATGTTGAAGACATGGACAAAAAAGGTGACGATAAAGAACAGCTGAAGGCTCTCCCACGATAAATAAACATAGCACAGCTAAGAGCTATCTGATGTTTTAGGTGCCATGGAAAAAAACAGTTGTAGTGGCTTGAAAATAATTATTATAGTGCAGAAAGAAGTACTGTATGTAAGGAGAGAGAATGGAGAAGCCGAGGGACTGCGAGCGACTACAGGAAGAATGACGTCGTAGGCTGGCGAGAGAGAGAGAGAGAGAGAGAGAGAGAGAGAGAGAGAGAGAGGTGGCCATGAGTATTTTGTGTCGGTGGACAGGCTAAGGCCAGACCTGTGATTACCTATCAATGAATTCTCGAGAAGGTTAGTAATAACAAGTGCTGAAGATTGTTAAGCAAAATACGATTGACCAACTCGAGGCACAGATCCACTGGAAGACGCCTGTAATAACTTGCAGTTGGAACAAAGATGGCGCCAGGCAGTCCAAGA
The DNA here is from genome assembly GCA_009760885.1 of Achatina immaculata. Taxonomy (NCBI): domain Eukaryota; kingdom Metazoa; phylum Mollusca; class Gastropoda; order Stylommatophora; family Achatinidae; genus Lissachatina; species Lissachatina immaculata. Next base: position 5,800,064 of record CM019704.1, on the reverse strand, counting down.
TAGGAAGAGTCATAGAGAACAATCAGTTTGGCAAGTTTTTTTTTTAGTCATGAATATTAGTTTAAACACGGAAGGCCTGCATCATACACATTTTGATGTTGTGATTGTTAAAGGGAATCAAGATTATTTGCAGCGTGACTTATTTTGGCTGGTTAGTAGAACCTGTGAAGATCGTGGGAGCTAGTGACAGTGTGTTGTCATGAATGTTTGTGTTCGATACTGGAGAGATATTAAATGGATTATTTCTTATTGAACTGAGGAATCATTTCTTGTATCAGACTACATATGTGTACTCTCTGTTTTTTGTATCAGACTACATATGTGTACTCTCTGTTTTTTTTTATCAGACTACATATGTGTATTCTCTGTTTTTTGTATCAGACTACATATGTGTATTCTCTGTTTTTTTGTATCAGACTACATATGTGTATTCTCTGTTTTTTTTATCAGACTACATATGTGTATTCTCTGTTTTTTGTATCAGACTACATATGTGTATTCTCTTTTTTTGTATCATACTACATATGTGTACTTTCTGTTTTTTTGTATCAGACTACACATGTGTACTCTCTGTTTTTGTATCAGACTACAAATGTATACTCTCTGTTTTTGTATCAGACTACAAATGTATACTCTCTATTTTTGTATTAGACTACATATGTCTACTCTCTGTTTTTGTATGAGACTACATATGTGTACTCTCTGTTTTTTTTATTAGACTACATATGTGTATTCTCTCTGTTTTTGTATCAGACTACATGTGTACTCTCTGTTTTTGTATCATATGTGTAGTCTGTTGGGAAACCTCACTACAGGTAGACACTTGTAGTATTAGGTCGAAGTAGGAACTATACAAAACTATACAATGGAGCTGATGCTTGAAAAGGGAGCACTCATAAAGCAATAGGAACTATGTGTAATTTTGAAACCGCTAGAAAACCCACACAAAGAGGACAACGAAGCACAGAGATCCACATTTAATGTTACGTCATTCCAGTCTGAACCAAGGACAGAAGAGAAGCAACGCTTCTTCCCCAACTTCACACAATTCACCAGCAGCAGTCTTACAACACGCAGTTTCATAAGCAACTTTCTAGCCGTTTTAAAAGGTAAGACTTATTTATCTTACTGCTTCGGTGGTGTAGTGGGCAGTGCACTCGCCTGCCGATCAGAAGGTCCCTGGATCGATCTCTCACTCGGGCGGACTTTTTTCTAACCGACCGACACCGATGTCAACCCAGCCTCTAAAAATGTGACCTGTTGGTTTCCCTGGGAGAAGAAAGGCGGCGAGGTAAGACGCTGGCATCCTTGTCTCAAGTGCTGTAGTGGCCTAGAGATGTGAAGACACTTACACTTCACATCCTTGCCTCAAGTGCTGTAGTGGCCTAGAGATGTGAAGACACTTACACTTCACATCACTGCTCAAGTGCTGTAGTGGCCTAGAGATGTGAAGACACACTTCACATCACTGCCTCAAGTGCTGTAGTGGCTAGAGATGTGAAGACACACTTCACATCCCTGCCTCAAGTGCTGTAGTGGCTAGAGATGTGAAGACACACTTCACATCCCTGCCTCAAGTGCTGTAGTGGCTAGAGATGTGAAGACACTTACACTTCACATCACTGCCTCAAGTGCTGTAGTTGCCTATAGATGTGAAGACACTTACACTTCACATCCTTGTCTCAAGTGCTGTAGTGGCCTAGAGATGTGAAGACACTTACACTTCACATCCCTACAGCATGGGGATGCTACGAGTCATAGAATTTATTTATCATAGGTTTAATCCAACTAATAAATAGACTAAAATTACGGAAAATCATTATAGGATTATTAATAATATAAAAATGCAGAGAATTTAATGTGAATCGATCTTTATCCTTTACAGACTATTTAATAGACTTCTCCTTCTTTTTGTTGTGTACAACATCAGAAACTTTGGGGAAATAATGGAAAACATGGAATTTCCAACACATTTGATACAATTAACATCACTGCTTTATCCAGACCAACAAGGCAGCAGTAAGAATAAATGGTGAAGCAACAACTTGGTTTGACATAAAACAAGGGGTCCGTCAGGGGTGCATATTGTCACCTTACTTATTTAACTTGTATGCTGAAAATATAATGAGGAATGTTAGAGAAGATGTAGGCAAAGAATATTATGTTGCCATAACAATTGGAGATTATGAAATACCAGAGATTAGATATGCTGATGACACAGTAATACTGTCCACAACAGAAAAAGGAATGAAAAAAATTATTATGTCAGTCCGTAAGAATAGTGAAGAGCAAAACCTCTATCTTAACGTGAAGAAAACTAAATTGATGACAACTGACAGAACAAATAAGGTAGCTGAAATATAAGATTCGACAACTGAGTAATGATACTGATTTTCTTATAGCCAAGACAAAAGTGCCGTCTATGAAGCAAAGCATAGAATCCAAAGAGGCAACCTTCATCTATGATCTGGCAACTTTTTGTCGCCGTCAGGACAATAACAAGCCGCCATTTTGTTGACCTAGTCAGAGTGAATTGTTACGTAATCAGCATGGAGAAAAAGCTAACATTAAATTCTGTTTAAAAATCGGAAAGAGTGCCAATGAGACAGTTGAATTGATGCGACAGGTTTATGGGGATAACTGTTTATGTCGTGCACAGATATTCAGGTGGTATTCACGATTCCCTGATCATTTCTTCTCATCACATGACCAGCATAAGTCCATCTCCTTTTCCTGATCACCCATGAGACTGGTTGTTGTTCAGTCATCTGTCTTATCTCTGCATTGTTTTTGAATTCGTTCCACTTGATGTCGAGTATTTCCTGAGGCATTTTTTTTTAAAAGAGTCTAATTTCTTGTCTATTTCTTTAGTTGTTTTCAGCTTTCGCATGCATAAATGAGGGTGGATATTACATTTGAATTGAATAGTCTTAACTTGGTTTTTGTGCTTATAACTTTTGAATGCCATATGTTCTCAAGATTATTGAAGATCGATGCTGCTTTTGCAATTCTAATTCTAACTTCCTTTCTAATGTCACCATCCTGGTCTATGTAGCTGCCAAGGTATGCAAATTGATTAGCTTCTTCAAGAGCTGTCCCTTGTACGTGTATTTTTCCATTTTGATTAACAGGAAGTTCGATTATTTTTATTTTGTCCTGGTTAATCAAGTCCTATTTTGCTAGCAAGTGAAGACAGAATATTTGTTTTTTCTTGCATGGAATTCACATTGTTACTGATAAGAGTTATGTCATCAGCAAAATCAAGATCTTCTAGTTGGGTTAAGAGAGGCCAAATCAATAGGCATAAAATCCCTTGATGAGGTTGAAAAGCTCACTGAAAACAGGAAAAATTGGCGAACTACCTTGCGAGACCTATGTGACGTTTAACGGCACCGGAAGGATATAAGATATAAGATAAGATTTCATTATTCAAAAGTGACGTGGAAACGATTACAAATGCAACTAGTCACTGAAGCCCAATTTGTGACCATAATGAGGAACTCATTGTAGAAGTCAGAGAACGGATACAAGAAGATCGTTGTTTGACTGTGAGGATGATGGCAGATGAATTTGGGGTTAACTGAGAGACCATTCGTAAAATTTTAGTGGAAGATTTGGGTAAAAAAAAGATGCATGCCAGTTTCTACTACATGCGTTGTCTGATGATCAAAAACATCAGCGTGTTGAATACACAAAAGACATCATCAAAACATGTCGCAGAAATAAATATTTCTTAAATTTGATTGTTGCAGAGGATGAAACATGGATTTTCCGCTATGATCCCACAACTAAACGCCAAAGTGCTCAGTAGAAGTCATCATCATCATCACAAAAAGGCAAAAAAATATTCGTCTTCAAAAGTCAAAAGTGAAGACAATTTTGGCGTGCTTCTACGACAGCAAAGGAGTTATTCACAAAGAATTTATTACAGAGGGACAGACTGTCACTGCCAAAGTTTATTTAAGTATTTTGAAACACCTGTTGGAAAGGATTATCCGAGTACGACCCGAGTGTTCAATTCAGTTTTTTCCTTCTTCATCTAGTGATGTGACGCAGCCTTGTCTTACAGTGAGAACAAGTCTAGTGATGTGACACAGCCTTGTCTCACAGTGAGAACAAGTCTAGTGATGTGACACAGCCTTGTCTTACAGTGAGAACAAGTCTAGTGATGTGACACAGCCTTGGCTTACAGTGAGAACAAGTCTAGTGATGTGACACAGCCTTGTCTTACAGTGAGAACAAGTCTAGTGATGTGACACAGCCTTGGCTTACAGTGAGAACAAGTCTAGTGATGTGACACAGCCTTGTCTTACAGTGAGAACAAGTCTAGTGATGTGACACAGCCTTGTCTTACAGTGAGAACAAGTCTAGTGATGTGACACAGCCTGTCTTACAGTGAGAACAAGTCTAGTGATATGACACAGCCTTGTCTTACAGTGAGAACAAGTCTAGTGATATGACACAGCCTGTCTTACAGTGAGAACAAGTCTAGTGATATGACACAGCCTTGGCTTACAGTGAGAACAAGTCTAGTGATATGACACAGCCTTGTCTTACAGTGAGAACAAGTCTAGTGATATGACACAGCCTTGTCTTACAGTGAGAACAAGTCTAGTGATATGACACAGCCTTGGCTTACAGTGAGAACAGGTCTAGTGATATGACACAGCCTTGGCTTACAGTGAGAACAAGTCTAGTGATATGACACAGCCTGTCTTACAGTGAGAACAAGTCTAGTGATATGACACGGCCTTGTCTTACAGTGAGAACAAGTCTAGTGATGTGACACGGCCTTGTCTTACAGTGAGAACAGGTCTAGTGATATGACACAGCCTGTCTTACAGTGAGAACAGGTCTAGTGATATGACACAGCCTGTCTTACAGTGAGAACAAGTCTAGTGATATGACACAGCCTGTCTTACAGTGAGAACAGGTCTAGTGATATGACACAGCCTGTCTTACAGTGAGAACAGGTCTAGTGATATGACACAGCCTGTCTTACAGTGAGAACAAGTCTAGTGATATGACACAGCTTTGGCTTACAGTGAGAACAAGTCTAGTGATATGACACAGCCTGTCTTACAGTGAGAACAAGTCTAGTGATATGACACAGCCTTGGCTTACAGTGAGAACAGGTCTAGTGATATGACACAGCCTTGTCTTACAGTGAGAACAAGTCTAGTGATATGACACAGCCTTGGCTTACAGTGAGAACAAGTCTAGTGATATGACACAGCCTTGGCTTACAGTGAGAACAGGTCTAGTGATATGACACAGCCTTGGCTTACAGTGAGAACAAGTCTAGTGATATGACACAGCCTGTCTTACAGTGAGAACAAGTCTAGTGATATGACACGGCCCTGTCTTACAGTGAGAACAAGTCTAGTGATATGACACAGCCTTGTCTTACAGTGAGAACAAGTCTAGTGATATGACACAGCCTTGGCTTACAGTGAGAACAAGTCTAGTGATATGACACAGCCTTGGCTTACAGTGAGAACAAGTCTAGTGATATGACACAGCCTTGGCTTACAGTGAGAACAAGTCTAGTGATATGACACAGCCTGTCTTACAGTGAGAACAAGTCTAGTGATATGACACGGCCCTGTCTTACAGTGAGAACAAGTCTAGTGATATGACACGGCCCTGTCTTACAGTGAGAACAAGTCTAGTGATATGACACAGCCTTGTCTTACAGTGAGAACAAGTCTAGTGATATGACACAGCCTTGGCTTACAGTGAGAACAAGTCTAGTGATATGACACAGCCTTGGCTTACAGTGAGAACAAGTCTAGTGATATGACACAGCCTTGGCTTACAGTGAGAACAAGTCTAGTGATATGACACAGCCTGTCTTACAGTGAGAACAAGTCTAGTGATATGACACGGCCCTGTCTTACAGTGAGAACAAGTCTAGTGATATGACACAGCCTTGTCTTACAGTGAGAACAAGTCTAGTGATATGACACAGCCTTGGCTTACAGTGAGAACAAGTCTAGTGATATGACACAGCCTTGGCTTACAGTGAGAACAAGTCTAGTGAGAGGACACAACCTTTTCTTACAGTGAGAACAAATCTTGTGATGGGACACAACCTTTTCTTACAGTGAGAACAAATCTTGTGATGGGACACAGCCTTGTCTAGCTCCTTTCTAATTTGGCTGATGCCTACATATGATGTTTTATACCTTGATGGTCGGTTATTGATACCTATACATGTTGTTGTTGTTACGTATATGACGTCAGTATTTCCACTTGTGTATTCTAACATTTTTCACTGCTACAGGTGAAATTCTGAAGTCTTTGCACACGTTCAGTAAAAGTCGGTGAATTTTGTCGACGATCATTTGTTGAATTATTGGTGGCTTTCAGTTTTGTTTGTTTAATTTTACTGTGAATTTTCACAGTAGAAGGGGAACAAATTGATGAGGAAAAGATTCAGTGAACTTTCTACAGATAAATTAACTCTTTCGTCCTCGCCTCGACATGCCATCCCCCGACCACCCACAGTGAACCTGTTGCTGGCGCTCTGTCGCTCTTTATCTGTTACAACGTCGGTGAGTGACGTGTCCTCGGAGACCTAACATAACTTTAGGACTTTATGTCAACAACAGAACCACGCGTGCAGCGTCCATGGAGTCAGTCGTGTTACAGGAGTCAGGTAAACATATTCATTGACTCTGGAATTTAAAATACGTGCTTGGCGCGTGACACTTGTAAAAACAGAAACTCTATCCCATCTCAAACAGGCGTCTGTGACGAGAGTGGCAAGTGGCCATCTGCGGCCACATCTTCAAATACTTGTGTGACTGCAGCTTAAAATAACAGTCTGTGGAGAGAATTAGAAATGTGTGGGTGTGTTGCTGTGTGGGTGTTCAGAACACATCACGATTATATGTGTAATAATGGCACCATCCTGTAACTAAGGACCCAGCCATGATTTTGTCGTCGCCGAAAAGGAGCCTTCACGCTCCGTGCTAGATTGAGAACCTCTGTTAATTATCAGTCGTTTGTGTTACTTCAGAGAAAATTACTATTAAATAACAAGACGACGTGGAAGATGATGAAAAGTTTAATAATAATAATAAGAAATAGAACGAACGAACGAACAGACTTTATTTTCGAAGAGTTAAGAATTTGGCACGCATTTCCGTCTACCATTCTGCCCTTCGTCACACAACTTTCATTCAGTCACAGATATTCAGCATTTGTTATTGAACATAATATGCATGAAAAAGCAAAAAATATGAATAAGTAAATAATTAATAACCCCTTTCTTTTCATACACTTCACATTCTGCTTTATGTAACTACATGGTCTTTATTATATTTTCACATTCATTATAAAATAACATATTTTTGGAACGGCAATATAATAGATACAGCAATCAAGTCATGCTTTAGATTAGACTAATTTAGACTTGAAGAAGAAGAAGAAGAAGAACAGATATAACTATCGACCGTTATCAGAAACTGTTTTTCTTCCTTATCATCTTTCTTCTGTTCCTATTGATCGATATGGTCAGTATCTACACACGTGACCTCCACTGTCTTCCACACTTCTACCAAACTCGTGGAGAAGATCTTCAGAAGTTCTTTGGCCACTCTGAACAGTGGTTCACAACCTGTGGCCCAGGGTCTACAAATGGTCCTCGGAGCATTATCACGATGTCCACAGTTATGTCATCAATCTGCCACTGTGTGCCATCCACTGGATAAGAAACAGGGTTCATGGTACAGCATTGCGACCCTTAGGGGTAAAAACGTTGGGAACTTGGTGCACAGGAAGTCTTTCTGCCTGATGCCATGCGCTGTCTTGTGTGGGGTGATTAAAATGTCCACGAGCGAAAATTAATACATGAGAGTATTCGATGCAGGTTCCTGTATCTCCCAGATCTCATGAGGCGGTGCCCTTGATTTCGGCTATCCCTGGAAGACAGAAATTAAGACAGATTTAAGGGGCTCATTTCTAACAAGGGCCCGAGATGCCACTTCCAAACAAAACTACTCTTTCTTAAAGCTTAGCCTACCACTGTCCCATGTACCACATACCAGTCTCCCAAGCATAAATCTCCCAGTCTCCCATGTACCGATCTCCCATGTATCATCTACCAATCCCCAAGGTAACTGAAGCATTCCTTTACTTTCATATTTTCCTCTATTTTGTATAAAAAAGATCAAATATTCGTGTCGCAATGATGAGACTGCCCCGAGCGTCTAAAAATCATCATCATCATCATCATCATCGCCTTTCACTCCCTTGAGAGCACAGGCCACGGATAAAAGCTCTCCAGTCATCCTTGTTCTTGGAATTATCCTCTACTTCCGTCCGTGTGCGTGGATCTAAAGATCCTATTCACATATAATTAGAAGAAAATTAGAATTATCTAACATAATTTCAGCTTTAGATTTTATTAAGGTAGTTGAGTGGCGCAGTAGTTAGATCTCTCATCTCTTTGAGATTAGCCCGCTTACTTACAGCCGTCGTCGTCACAGGTTGTCTTTGATGACCTTTTAAGGTTACTCCCCTCTCCTTCCCCCATCGTGACCCCGAACTAAAGAAAAAAGCACACGGACCAGTGGCGAAGATAGCATGGGGCCCGTATGAGTTCTAAATTCGGGGCCACCTCCCATATATAGATTTATTACAGCATTTTAAACGTAAATATAGTCATGGCCTCACTACATAAGGCGAGGTCTGTATTTTTATGATGTAGTGCAGGCTACATGCACTCAGTCAGTAATTTGCATGTCCCTTGTGGATCTTTGCCTCCCTAAGAAAATATATAAACTAGGAAAATAAGTAGGAATAGATCTATTAATTCAAATAGCACTAACATGGACACCACAGGGGAGCAGAAGTAAGGGTCGACCAAAAGAGACATGGAGAAGAACAACAGAAAGGATGCTGAGCAATAGAGGGCTCACCTGGGCAAGAGCAGAAAAAAAGGCGAAGGACAGGCATTTGTGGAAAACCCTTGCGGAAGCCCCATGTGCCCTGGGCACTTAAGGTTCAGAGAGAGAGAGAGAGAGAGAGAGAGAGAGAGATCTATTAATTAACGAGTATACAGGTGTGACGTTTCGGCGTGAGCCTTAATCATACAATGAAATGCAGGACGATTAAATAGAGAGAGAGAGAGAGAGAGGAGATAAAATATAAATTCACACGAATGCTATACAAAAAAAAAAATGTTTAAAAAATCTCAAATAAAATGAATAGAGCACTTACGAGTAGCTGTAACTTGTAAGAAGCTGTGGCTTGTCCGACCCTGTGTGTCAGAAATGCCCACGGTGGAGTGTAGACAGTATTTAAATGGAGACTTGGGATGTGTGTTAGGCGGGTCGTAACTGAGGGTGGTGGGTGGGGAAACCGTGGAGGGGAGAGAGAGTCAGATACAGAAAACCCATAAATAAACATGCATAACTGGGACCCATTTTCGTTCCCATGGCAACACCACTGATTTGATCGAAGTATTCGCCGTTGAACTCAAAGGAGATTTAGGTTGAGTACTAGCTGTGTGAGTCTAATTATCGTATCAGTGTCAGTGGTGGGGTGAGAGTCTTTGTCAAGAAAATAACGGAGTGCTAAGAGTCCATCCTCATGAACCGGGTTTTCCGAAAGTCAAATTATGGGAAACCCTCACTGGCAGACTTCCAGAATTCTATAAAAGATACATCGATGATGGCACTGGAATCACCAGTCTTGTCAACTTTTTAGATATTAAAATTTCTATTGGCACAAACAGGCTTGTCACCTCTGTATTTTACAAGCCAACCGACAGCCACACCTGTATGTAGATCAGTCCAACAAGTTATTAGAATTTTTCTGTCATCGGCACTACCCAGAAAAGATCCTTCGGAAAGCATTTAACCGTATCCAACTAATGAGCCGCAAAGAAGAATTCCGGAAAAAACCTGTTATCCCATCTGACAGAGTTAAATTAGTACTTCCTTTTCACCCGCATGGTCAAATGGTTAAGAAAAATCTTTATCGTCATCTGCCGATAATCCAACTCGACCCCGACACTCGTGACATTTTCTCTGATCCACCCCTATTAGCATACAAACGGGAACCAAATTTTAAGGACATAGTCACTTGAAGCATCATCTTGTTTATGTTTGCACTAGAAAATGTAACCGCCCTCACTGTGTTACCTGCCCTGTAGTCAAGGAAACGAAAACTACGTATCATATTTCCAAAACTATTCTCACTCTCCATGAGGGATTCACATGCGAGTCCTGCAATGTGATATATATCATTGTGTGCAAAAGATGCAGAATAACTTACATTTGGTGAAAATGGCCTCAGATTATCGGACCGCATGCAAAAACATTTGTATGATATCACCCAGCATGCTTCGAAACAATTCCCAAATAATTTCAATGTCCTCAACCACAGAGGCAAATCTGCCTTTCTGGTAACAGCCATCAAACAGTCAGGCAGATGACACAAGCCGCCTAGCGCTTGAGAACCGCTACATTCAGGAATACGGGACTCTGGAACCACATGTTTTGAACTCGATATGCAGCTACACCTAACATTCTACTCTTCCACAATCATAATCCGACACCACTAAGTTCCAGTCCCTTCTCACTTGTTACACGTATCTCAGAACCTCTTCACACCATCATATTACAACCCCTCTACCCCAACCATAATCATATGTTTCACCTTCTATTGGCTAGAATATCTTTGTATATTACCTCCACGGTTTCCCCACCCACCACCATCAGTTACGGCCCACCTATCACATATCCCAAGTCTACATTTAAATACTGTCTACACTCCACCATGCACATTTCTGACACGCAGCGTCGGACAAGCCACACCTTCTTATAAGTTACTGCTAAGTGCTCTGTTCATTTTATTTTAGGTTTAAAAAAGTTTTTTTACACAGCATTCACGTGAATTTATATCTTATCTCCCCTCTCTCTCTCTCTCTTTCTCTCTCTCTCCCTCTCTCTCTCTCTATTTCTTCGTCCTGTACGTTCTTGTAGGATTAAGGCTCATGCCGAAGCGTCACAACTTTGTACTCGTTACGTAATAGAGCTCTTCTTTTTTATTTTATATATTTTGGTATCACAACTTTACTGCAGTGGCCCCATGTATAGTTATATACTCATACACTAATTACTGTGCCTCCCTAACAGAACTCCTGTAGGCCTTTCGGTTGCAAGCAAGTTGGCCTGCTGCTAATCCATCCATTTGCAGATTATCAACGAAGCCTTGCAGCCATCTTCGCTTTGGTCTTCCTCTTTCATTTTCCCATCATATACCCTTCCAAGACGGTCTGCTCTAAATTCTCATGATGTTTAATGTGTCCAAAATATTTAAGTTTTCTCTGTTTAATCCTCTGGCTAGTAGCCAGCCTTCTTCAATATTAAGTTCTTGTAGTATGGATACATTTGTCCTTTTTTGTGTCCATGATATTTGAAGAACTCTTCTGTAGCATTTACATTCAAAGGCATTTACGTGTTTCTCAGCTGTTTTGTTAAGTGTCCAGGTCTCACAGGCATATGTCCCGATAGGAGGATATTTGCCCTTAAAAATCTAATTTGTGTAGTTCTGTCTGTTCTTCTCCATAGTTTATTGAGTTATTTTACTTTCTGAAGAGCGATAGATGTCCTCCGTTTAATTTCCCTCGTTGTGTTTCCATTTTTAGTTAGTAATGATCTAAGATCAATTAAGTTATGAGACTAATTACATAAAAAATAAAATAAACAACAGTTGAACATATAACCTGTATCTTAGAAAGCCTCTTATGCATTGATACAGCGAGTGGCACGTTCTAACAAACACTGGAAGGACCTCTGCAGTTCTTCTGGTGGTATGACCCTTCAACTCGATGTTATGGCCCTTTGGATGTCATCAGTATCGTCAAAGAAGCGTTCTTTCAATGGTAACTTTAATTTTAGGAATAGAAAATAATCGCAGGGAGACAAATCTGGGAAACAGGATGGATAGTTGACAACAAACACTAGTTTTTGGGTCAAAAATTCCTGTAAAACTACCGCCAGGTGAGCCGGTGCATTATCAATTAACATCGATCATGACAAATCTATTACTCTGAATAAGCACAGTTGTTCATGGGGACTACAACACTGGTTTTCCGTTGGCTTCTGTCGGTTTGTGCACGGACTCTCCGCTAGCCTTTTGACTCCCTGTCCTACCCGCAAGGCAGCGGGAGCGAGAGGTTTTAAGGCGCCTCTTACCCGCCTGGTATTCCCTTCACTGAGCACATGAGGCACTTTATAGGAGTAGTAGAGCCACCTACTACCCCACCTCGCTCTCTGAGACCACCACCAGTTGGTCCGCGCCTGCTTATTTGGGTAAGCCCTTTTTCTCAGGGATACTCCATATCTGGAGGATTTTCACCATCCATCACATGTGACGCGCTCGGGATTGGGGACTTAAATAAATTTCTGAAATCAAGAATAAGATACATCTAGTGAAAACAGCTTTCAAACAAGTGAGAAGCATCATGCGTAAATCACGAACACAGCATGTCTAGCAACAAGAATATCATGAACACAGCATGTCTAGCAACAAGAATATCATGAACACAGCATGTCTAGCAACAAGAATATCATGAACACAGCATGTCTAGCAACAAGAATATCATGAACACATCGTGTCTAGCAACAAGAATATCATGAACACAGCATGTACAGCAACAAGAATATCATGAACACATCGTGTCTAGCAACAAGAATATCATGAACACAGCACGTCAAACAGCAAGAATATCACGAATACAGTATATCAGACAGCAACATTTTCAAGAGAACAGTATGCCAAAACAGCAGAATTACCTAAAATACGGTAAATGGAAACAGTAAAATTACCCGAAGGATGGTAACTAGAAACAGCAAAATTACCTGAAATACGGTAAATGGAAACAGTAAACTTAGCACAATCTTAATATAGGGAAGGAAAAGAATATAAACATTTGTGTCAACATTATCTAAACAAAAAATACATAAAACGGAAAATAGGAAGAACACGATGTAAACATAGAGCAAAGTAGAAAGATTACGGTATAACCAAATAGCAAAATGGAAACAAATATCAAAACAGAAAGAATCCTACATAAGCATATAGCAAAATAGAAAGAATACGACTTTCACACGCAGAGAGAAAACTAGCAAAATTAGGGGAAAAATAAAGAAGGAAAACCTGCACTTATGTGGATCCGAAAATGGCGATGATACTTCTGGTGATATTTTTTTTTTCATCTGACATTTATTTGCAGAAAGATCGACAGAGATATAGATCTTATCTTGTCAAGAATCACCTGAAAGATCTACAGAGTAATTGGGCTTGACGTGTCAAAGGAAAAAAAAAAAAAACTTCCTGCGCATGCGCAGTTCCGTTTAGGAAACGGTAAACGCGGAGGGTCTTACTCGCTAGGAAGTTTATCTCCGTAAATTCAGGAAGCGACGACCTGGTCTGGGCAGACCACCTAGGCTACCACCCACAACCTGAACGCGAGAGCGTGTGCGAGATTGCAGGATCAGGTAGAGAGGTGAAACAGGAGAAAAGGGGAGGGAAGCGAGCGATGTCTGAGAGGGCAGGGCCAATTGAGCAGTTATCTGTTCTCACCTGCAGAGAGCTCTCTCTCTCCCTCTCTCTCGCGCCCTCCAGAAGGCTGACTCGTGGAACTTGCTCCGGGTAAAGCTAGAGGCTCCAGGGACCCGGATACACAAGCTTGAAGTATCTCTTTATATTACAGTGGATGCCCGCGGATCACATCTCAGTTTATGCGGTGGATTAGTGGATACAGCAGGAGTAAGACTGACACTGGTATGGACTAATGTGAAATTGTTTCAAATAGCGGAGAAGGTGTGACTGTGTGGTCATATGACTGAAAGACTGAACAACAGAAAAGTATGACAGATTCGGCAGTCGTTGCTTGTGATTTCCCTTCGTGTGACTCTTTTGGATAACATTCCATTTTTGTAATGCCATAACTACGGTGTAGAGGATCACAGAAAGTAGTAGAAGTAGTATGTTTGTAGCTGTGTGTAGAGGAAGCTGTGATCAACCAGTAAACAGAGTTGTACCTTTCCTTCCCAGACTTCTTCACCTTAAGCCGCCATTTCTGGTAAACGTTTGATCATGTGTTGTTCAATGATTGTCCTCGACGAGTGCGGCAACGCGGATACCAGGACAGCCTTCATTTTAAAACTGAGTCTTTTTTTTCCACATACAGTTCTTGCCCATGGTCTGATGGCCTTTTGGCCATGTCTCTAAAACTTAACAGTCTTTCTGTATTGTTTTTACATAGAGTCTACTGGCAGTCAGATTCGACATTCTAAAGAACCTCCCTCAAGATCATACGTTCACTACAGCTGAATGTGATGGACAAGGTGTCAAGACAACCATAAATCTTCGCTTAGTTAATATTTATAGTTTTAGGCTGCGTACATTAAGGCATCAACATTCAATGGTAACTCGCTTCACATTACCATCTGTCAGTTAAAGTATTGTAATTTGGGACACATTGCATTGCTTTGGAACAGTTGTTATTATGATTATTATTATAACGAGGACAGGTCCAAAGGAGGCAACTATCAACATCATTCTTCTTGGCAGTTTCTGTCACGGCTAGTTGTACAACATATCTGATTTTTGCATAATGACCACCGAGTCAACAAACTATCTTTCTGGTGCAAATTCCGATCTCTTTCCTTTTTATTTTCACTGTGATTAAGTTTGTAAAAATAGTGATACCGTTTTTGTCTTATTTATTCAGAGTCTTATCAGACAAATTCAGAAGAGATAAACTAGTTTTTTTTTAAAAATATGTTACGCTTTAAATTTACTCCATGAATGAGTGGTTTCAGAAGTAAATTATTTCATAAATATGCTTAAGTATCTTTTCACCTCTCTCTTTCTCTCTCTCTCCCTCTTCTCTCTCTCTTTCTCTGTGTGTGTGTGTGTCTCTCTCCAGCTTTACAGAAACAAACAGAGAAAAATAACTCTATAAAGTCCAACAGAGGCTTGTAATTTAGATATTAGAAGCCCTCAGTTCTCTTCAGTGTATAAGTCATAGGTACATGTACATACCTTTATAAACCTATATAGACCTGTACATATGTATATATCATTGTATATACATGATTATAGATACCTGTATATCCCTGTAGATACCTGTAGATACCTATGGTTACTTGTAGGTATCTGTAGATACTGTAGAACCTGTATATACCTGATTACTATTACAATCTTCACCTTTATTTTTTTTCCTCATGTCACAGATATTTCACACAAAATCATGCTTCAGTCTTGTGATAACTTTATGCACAAGAAAAATACAATGGACTGAAGTTAGTTAATTTCTGTATATTGATTAATATATATAATAAACCACCATTATTTACATAGAAAACTGAAAAGAATTTTTTTAACAGTCATAATAACACAATGCTTATTATTATCTAGCATGGACTGAGATAAATCATATTAATGCGGTATCAATTCCTCGGTGCTGATTCTTCTAATCGTCTCATCTTCTATTTTAATTATTTAAAAAAATACTTTATTTACTAAAGTATGGAAATTTATTTCATTACAATATTTTTCTTAACGTATTAAAGAAAAATCAATGAACAATGCAGTAATTATAATTGACGAAATTAAATAAAATGGAATCAGCTCACAAACAAAATAAACACTGTCTTTGATTTGGTCGACTACAGTCATTATCGTTCTTCTCGGGACAAGTATCTAGGTTGCCCTGACCTCCTCTTTGATATACCCATTTGTGTACAGACGCTTGATGACGCTTTGATACATTCTTGAACTTGGAGAGTCAGGTCTAACATTGTAACGTCGTGAATCAGTGATGGATGAGTGCATGTGCGATGACTCATGTTGTATGTAGTGACATCTCAACATAGAACAACATCCAACAAATGAACACTTAGTGTTTGTTAACATGAAGTGTTCGTCTGTGACTCTATATGAAGAATAAGTCCAAGCATAAGTCCAGCTATAAATTATCACATATATACTACACGTTCAAACACTTTCCCAGCACACTTGTAGATAGATAAAGACCTAGCCTACAACCATACATCCATCCTCTAGTTTCCACATCTGTTCTCTCTCCAGAAGTCCCTCCAAAAACCTCTCTTGTGACCACGTTCACTAACAGCTCAGTCATATAACCAAATGACCAACCTTCACATCCTCACTTGCTTAAACACATGCTGTAACAAGGACTGAACAGCTACAGTTGTACGATACACCTGGTAACCCATTTAAACATCACCCTAAGTCACTCCCAGGTATTTCATCCTAACAGAAAGGTAAAGTCACCCTGGATATTGAAATCTTTAGTTCCTCCATTGTCCATAACGACGCCAGTCGTATACGCCATGTTCTGTAGATGTAGCTAGTCCAACAAGCTGTGTTATCTTGAACTAAAGACTTTTTTTTCAGCATTTTAAAACATAACAACGATGTTACAGTCAACAAATACATTCATTCTCTTGTAATCAGGAACACTGCAACTACAGATCATCTTTCGCGGCTGTTTAGAGGTGATTTAAATCAAATTTCTGAAAACCTATTTTTCCACTCATCCAGGTATCCTTTCCGTGGATTAAAAGCGTAGATTTCTGGAAAAAATCATCAAATTTATCAACACTTGAAAACATCAATCTTTCTCAGCTACGTGGGTTTCCTTGTGTATTTCATATTGGAAGTCTATACAAATATACGTTTCTATTTTAGTTCTTGGTGTTTTCTGTGTATCCAGTGACCTCTTTTTTGTTGCTATTTAGTTACTATTTCTTTCAAGATCCATCACAGCATTGATTTATGTTTGTTCAGTTGATATCACTTCCTTCTTCGTATAGTTTCTGATTGTATCGGGACATTTTTTTTTTCTTCTGTTATTTCAGTTTCTTAATTTCTTTTTCATTTATTGCGTCATGTTTATAGATTTTGTTTGTTTCTGAAATAGTTTTATCTCAGAATAAAAACACTTTACAATTTTCTTAAAAACTATGTACTATTTAAATTAAAAAACACTTTACCATTTTCTTGTCACATCCTGGAGAGTTAGAGAATATTTCTGCTTAAAGATAAGTTCTAGACAAGAGAAAAAGATAAAACTGTAATATGGAAATAGAGATAAAACTATCAAATAAGAGATAAAAAATATAACTATCATATAAGAGATAAACTTAGTACATCAGAGATGAAGATAAAACTATTATATAAGAGATACAAATAAAATTATCATACAAGAGACAAAGATAAAACTATCCTATAAAAGATAAAGATAAAACAATCAGGAGATTTATTGCACCAGTTTGAATGCTGTTCCTTAAATGGAAAGTACTCCCAAACTCTGGCCCGGGGGGTGGGGGGTGGGGGTATGGGGTGGAGGTGTAGTCAGTGCATTACCCCGGAACCTGGTGAATTACCCCTGTTTTTAGGGATAGTCCTGATGGATGAAAACAAATAGGAGGGGGGGGGGAGATTAGGGTGGGATGTCACCAACTTAACAAATTTTTCTCTTACAGAAAAATGTTTTTTGCTGACTTCAACCATTCTGTTACTGAATTTTTGTGTTTAAATCGCCACAGACGTAATCATTAATGGTTTTGTTTCTTTGCTAAGAGGCCAGTTTGAAAAATTATTAAAACTTAAAAGTACCTCAGCGGCTGCAGATAGACTACAGATAGAGGCATTCAAGAACTTGTTTCATCAGTTACTAGAGATTCATTCATTCATTTGCATGTCCCTTGCGGAACTTTGCCTCTCTAACAGCTCTCCTGTAGGCCTCTCAGTTGTAAGCAAGATGCCCTGCTGCTGATGCATCCATTTGCAGATCATCAACGATGTCTTGCAACCATCTTCGCCTTGGTCTTCCTCTCTTTCTTTTTCCCATTATGTACCCTTCCTAGACGGTCTTCTCTAGATTATCATGACGTTTAATGTGTCAAAAATATTTAAGTTTACTAGAGATAGGTTAGCGAAAAAATAGTGCCCCATACATGATCTTACAGATGAAAATAGTTTTGATATTCGAACTTATAAGACAAAGGAAACTATGACTGAAAAAAAAAACAGAATAAGAGAGTTGCATGAACTGATGTTTTATGATAGACACATCATCATCATGTGTCTCCTCCACAATAAAGTTCTTACAGTCGATTTCTCTCTCACTGCTTCTATTTTTAATTTGTTTGTTTTAGAATGACACACTTGGACAGGATTTTTCCAATTGTTATTATGTCTGTCTTTTGTACCCATTTAAGATTGACTGTAAAATAAGATGGTGATCTCATTGTTCAGGTTCGGTCGGTGTGCATATAGTCAGCATAAGTATCCAGCAGGTCGACATATTTGATATAGACGTCTGTTGGATATACATATACGATTTAGAGATCCAGTGGTACACATAGACGATTTAGAGATCCAGTGGTATACATAGACGATTTAGAGATCCAGTGGTATACATAGACGATTTAGAGATCCAGTGGTACACATAGACGATTTAGAGATCCAGTGGTACACATAGACGATTTAGAGATCCAGTGGTATACATAGACGATTTAGAGATCCAGTGGTATACATAGACGATTTAGAGATCCAGTGGTACACATAGACGATTTAGAGATCCAGTGGTATACATAGACGATTTAGAGATCCAGTGGTACACATAGACGATTTAGAGATCCAGTGGTATACATAGACGATTTAGAGATCCAGTGGTACACATAGACGATTTAGAGATCCAGTGGTACACATAGACGAATTTGAGATCCAGTGGTATACATAGATGAATTAGAGATCCAGCAGTATACATAGACAATTATAGAGATCCAGTGGTATACGTAAACGATTTAGAGATCCAGCGATATACATAGACAATTTTGAGATCCAGTGGTATACATAGATGAATTGAGATCCAGCGACATACATAGACGATTTTAGAGATCCAGTGGTATACATAAACGATTTAGAGATCCAGCGATATACATAGACGATTTTGAGGTCCAGTGGTATACATAGATGAATTAGAGATCCAGCGGTATACATAGACGATTTTAGAGATCCAGTGGTATACATAAACGATTTAGAGATCCAATGGGTGTACATTCAGAAGGCCTGTAGTAAATCTGGCGAATCAGGGAGAACCTAGGCTCTATGTTGTCCGAGGACAAGATCTTATAATAATCCTGAAATAAAGTGCTGCTCATCTGATGTGACGTGACATACGTTCTCACCTGGGATTATGTCATGGAGTGTGAAAGCAGGCCAGGTGTATGTATGCTGTTTGACGATTGGCCAGCTGTTATTGTCATATGGTGAATGTCACTTGTCTATTTCTGGCGTTTGTCTGCAGAAAGTGACAGGTCTGTGTATGTAGTTAGTCACTATTTTTGTAGCAACATCAGATTTTTTAAAAAATGACAGTGTCTTGTGATGGTCAGCGTCCACGTCAATGTACCGCCAACTTTAGGTTCTGTTTTCAGATAATAGGCAACATTAGCTTCCTGTGTCTTAAGTTTACAGCAGACTTTAGTTTCAATGATGTTTCCAGATTACAACAAACCAGATTTTATGATGTTTCTGAACTACTACACACATTAGTTTTAATGATGTTTCTGAACTACTACACACATTAGTTTTAATGATGTTTCTGAACTACTACACACATTAGTTTTAATGATGTTTCTGGACTACTACACACATTAGTTTTAATGATGTTTCTGAACTACTACACACATTAGTTTTAATGATGTTTCTGGACTACTACACACATTAGTTTTAATGATGTTTCTGGACTACTACACACATTAGTTTTAATGATGTTTCTGGACTACTACACACATTAGTTTTAATGATGTTTCTGGACTACTACACACATTAGTTTTAATGATGTTTCTGGACTACTACACACATTAGTTTTAATGATGTTTCTGGTCTATTACACACATTAGTTTTAATAATGTTTCTGGACTACTGCACACATTAGTTTTAATGATGTTTCTGGACTACTGCACACATTAATTTTAATGATGTTTCTGGACTAATAAACACATTAGTTTTAATGATGTTTCTGGACTACTACACACATTAGTTTTAATGATGTTTCTGAACTACTACACACATTAGTTTTAATGATGTTTCTGGACTACTACACACATTAGTTTTAATGATGTTTCTGGACTAATACACACATTAGTTTTAATGATGTTTCTGGACTACTACACACATTAGTTTTAATGATGTTTCTGGACTACTACACACATTAGTTTTAATGATGTTTCTGGACTACTACACACATTAGTTTTAATGATGTTTCTGGTCTATTACACACATTAGTTTTAATAATGTTTCTGGACTACTGCACACATTAGTTTTAATGATGTTTCTGGACTACTGCACACATTAATTTTAATGATGTTTCTGGACTAATAAACACATTAGTTTTAATGATGTTTCTGGACTACTACACACATTAGTTTTAATGATGTTTCTGGACTACTACACACATTAGTTTTAATGATGTTTCTGGACTACTACACACATTAGTTTTAATGATGTTTCTGGACTACTACACACATTAGTTTTAATGATGTTTCTGGACTACTACACACATTAGTTTTAATGATGTTTCTGAACTACTACACACATTAGTTTTAATGATGTTTCTGGACTACTACACACATTAGTTTTAATGATATTTCTGGACTACTACACACATTAGTTTTAATGATGTTTCTGGACTACTACACACATTAGTTTTAATGATGTTTCTGGACTAATACACACATTAGTTTTAATGATGTTTCTGGACTACTACACACATTAGTTTTAATGATGTTTCTGAACTACTTCACACATTAGTTGTAATGATGTTTCTGGACTACTACACACATTAGTTTTAATGATGTTTCTGGACTAATACGCACATTAGTTTTAATGATGTTTCTGGACTACTACACACATTAGTTTTAATGATGGTTCTGGACCAATACACACATTAGTTTTAATGATGTTTCTGGACTACTACACACATTAGTTTTAATTATGTTTCTGGACCAATACACACATTAATTTTAATGATATTTCTGGAGTACTATATACATTAGGTTTTTATAAAGTGGTGTAGTTGTAGAGAAAGTCCTTATATTTGCAAGAGCTATATTTGAAAATGTGGCAGGGCTAAAGATCTGCTAGAGTTCGAAGATTTAGCACACAGTAAAATTCAAGTTGGAGATCAACAGCATATTAAAGTTATAGTTAAGATCTAATACATTTTAACAGTATTAACATTGCAGCAGAAGATGTCTCGTATCTTAGAATTCTAATTAAGAGGTAAGATATTATAATTTTAAAGTTATTTAATTATAGCTGAAGTTGGAATGTTCAAAAGTTGTAGGTAAAGATATTGTTTTTTTCCCCTATAGCTGAAGTTGTACGGCAATGTTGTATATGAAGATCTGATATGTCCTAAAACTGTACTGACGTTTCAGTTAAATAACAAATAACTTGTTCTGTGAAGACATCTGAAAACAGAAGGGATGTTTAATCTCTCATAAAAATAAGATGCACATATGGATAAACTAGAACAAAGGTTGAAAAATCGAGCATAACAGTTGAGAAGTTATGATCTTTTTGCATGGCAGAAAACTGCCTTACTTTCCTGATTCATTTTACATTTAAAAATAAAATGAAAGTTCAGATAAGTGAATAATGCATGTCTCAAAGGAAAAAAGAATTAAATGATAAATTAGTTCTGATTATTGTGTTTGAAGGAGAACAGGGATCTAACAAAAGAAGACCTATGAACTGATAACTGAAATAACTAATGTTTGTAAATTAAAGAAGAACTAACAAGACTAAAAGAAAACAAGCTTCTATCGTTAAAGTATTCACGATGAAACAAATAAGAAAACATAATTTCTTATTAAGAAAAAGAACCTTAATTGGGCGCACACTTACAAGAGAATATTACGTGCTCTTCATAAAGAACATATGCAAGTGCTATGAAGAACTTTCTTCTTTTTTTTCTGCTAAAGTGAAAAGTAATGTACACACAAAGTAATGTTTACTTTCTTGATATGTTAAAATATTAATATTTTACTCATTGCACCAACATATGGCTTATTTCATGAATTTTTCTTAATACACCAACAGATAATTTATTTCATGATGTTTACGTAATACACCAAATGATGACGCATTTCATGAAGTTTACATAATGCACCAAGAGATGACGTATTTCATGAAGTTATATATATTTTTTGGAAAATTATTTTGAATGTCTCAATGGAAAAATAAAACAATTTTATAATAGTGATGAAAGTACTGTGACGACACAGTACTGATAGCTGAGAACCAACAAGACCTGCAAAATCTCTTGGACAAAGTGGCCAAAGAAAGTGAACAGAAAGGCCTTACTTTGAACATCAAAAAGACAGAGACTATGGTTATATCTAAGAAACAGAATCCACAAGCATGCAGTATTAAATTAAACGGAACTATTCTAAAGCAGGTGCAGAAATTCAAATACCTTGGAGCAGTAATAACTTCAGATGGGAAATGCAGAACATAAATTAACAACAGAATAGGCCAAGCAAAGACTACATTTCAGAGAATGAGAACCAACACATCCTTATCAATGAATGTTAGAAAACGAGTCCTAAAATGCTATATTGAACCTATCTTGTTATATGGATGTGAATCATGGACAATAGGCAAGTCTGCACAAAAATCATTGGAAGCAGCAGAAATGTGGTTTATTAGAAGAATGTTGCGAATCCCCTGGACAGCAAAAATAACTAATGAAGAATGTATGAGAAGAGGTGGAGAGACAAAAAACCTTGTGAAAAAGATAAGAGAGAGACAATGTACTTTCATAGGACATGCAATGAGTAGAGGGGGCATTGAAAATATTATAACAACAGGAAAAATAGAAAGAAGAAGATCAAGAGGAAGACCAAGAGAAATGATACTGGACAGTCTGACGGGATGGTGTGAGAGGAGATCACCAACTGAGCTGATGGCCTGCATGAAGGATCGGGTACTCTGGAGAAGCATAATAGCCAACGCCAGTCGGCATGGCACATGGTGATGATGATGATGGTGATGATGATGATGAAAGAAACAAGCAACAAGAGCGAGCAACACGCTGTGATAATGAAGTTTTCAGGAACACGAAATCCTGTCAAAGTGCCGGAGACAACTTATGATGTTAAATAAAACAACATAAAGTAACTACAGGCTGCTATTCTATAGTATAGTATAGTATAGTATAGTATAGTATAGTATCGTATAGTATAGTATAGTATAGTATAGTATAGTACAGCATAGTATCATGTAGTATAGTATAGTATAGTATAGTATAGTATAGTATACATCTGAAGTATGATATGGCGCATATCTAAAGTATAGAAAAGGAATGGTATGAAAGAAGTATATAGCAGAAATACAAAAGAAAAGTATTTGAAAATTGTTCTAAAACACAGGAACGTGAAGAGAAACATCTTTCGGTCGTTGATCCTCTACATACCTGCACCTGTCTCATGGCAGAGGTATGTGGTTTGAGCCCAGAAATACGACAATGGTCTTGTAGTCCAGTCAACCGTTTGTAGAAGTAACTAGCACGGACAACTGCTTGCCTGCGAGGGGTAAAATGACACGTGGTACAGCACGTGATCACAAGATGCACGATCGTGATGCAAGGTGGTTTAGTGGCCGGTACGTGACAGTCTTTCGGTGTGAGATGCGGATAAACCGATCTCCTGACGGAGTTCATACATTTTTTTAAGAGGGGGAGGGAGGGAGATTATTTCGAGTGTGATATGGTAACTTTTCCTTCTGGTGGACATGGTAGTTTAGGATGTCAGCAGGGACTGAAGATGGCTGAAGATGAGGCAATCAGCGACCCATAGCTGACCTGCCCCACCTCTCCGTGGTACCCCAAGTAACAGGTCTAGCTCGGCTAATGGTGCAGGGATCGCCATAGTCCCCATGGTGGTGGAGTCTGCTAAAGAAGCATTGCACACCCTCTGCATTTTTAGCTGTACTCCAGGACTGGAAAAATAGCTACCATAACCTGCTCCCACGCCGATACGATGCTGTGCCCCAACACCTCTACAGCATCGGCTGCAAAAAACAACAGCTCGCAATTACAGAGAGTTCGTACAAGTACAAGGGATGTTAGCAATAATGTAAGTAGGTGTACAAATGTTTGTAGACATCAGCAATGGTCTAAGTAGGCGCACAAATGTCTGTGGGCATCAGCAATAATGTTAGTAGGTGCACAAATGTCTGTGGACATCAGCAATGATGTAAATAGGTGCACAAATGTCTGTGGACATGACAGTGATGTAAGTACATATTTAAATGTCTGTGGGCATGACAGTGATGTAGGTACGTATACAAATGTCTGTGGACATGACAGTGATGTAAGTACGTATACAAATGTCTGTGGACATCTGCAATGATGTAAATAGGTGCACAAATGTTTATAGGAATGACAGTGATGTAAGTACATATACAAATGTCTGTGGGCATCAGCAATGATGTAAATAGGTGCACAAATGTCTGTGGGAATGACAGTGATGTAAGTACATATACAAATGTCTGTGGGCATCAGCAATGATGTAAATAGGTGCACAAATGTCTGTGGGAATGACAGTGATGTAAGTACATATACAAATGTCTGTGGGCATCAGCAATGATGTAAATAGGTGCACAAATGTCTGTGGGGATGACAGTGCTGTAAGTACGTATACAAATGTCTGTGGACAATCTGTAGCCGGACCCGACAGGTCAAGATGACAGGTGAGGCTGGCAGGTAAATTAGTATCTGTACGTTCCCAGTGACAGGCTTCTGGCGGTGATGAATCTGGGTGAACAAAGTTATCTGGGCTAGGACGAGATGTGGGATGCGAAAGCCAGGTGCTGATCATGGTATGTAGAGCTGGTGTTTTGTGTTAACTTCCTTTGATGAAGATTTTATTTTACTTTTTTTGTGTATGAATGTACGTATTTGGGTTTTTTATGTTTTGCGAATAACAAAGACTACTTTTGATATCCACTACTAGATGTAAGATGTATGCCTTTTCTATCAGACTGGATTGTCTCATGTGGGGTAATAAATGGCTTTTTTTTTAAAATTAAGCAATTTTGGCGGAGTCCCAGAACGTCACTGTGTGCAGTTGTTGATGAGTAATTTTTGTCCTAATTAGATGCTAAATGTGCATTTTTGCCGAAGTCACAAGGTAGAAAAAAATGGCTGTTTGATGATTATCCTTTTATCACATGTTGATCTGTGGTTCTACGTTCAGGGTTCGCGTAGGCCCGGCGTTATTATTATTTTTTTTTATAGGTCTCGTCTCCCGCGAATGAAACGGCAAATTTCATCTGCGGTGATTGCTAAATAAAATATGTTTGATATATGGAGTGGTTATTTGTTGTGGTGATACTGTGACCTTCTCCATGTTGGATGATAGGAAAGGGCAGTTTGTGAAGGGTGGTCTATAGAACATACCCGTGTGATTAGTTCTTTCAAGGGCTGGTCGCCGGTGAACACATAATGCAGAAGTTTTACAAAACAAATGCGATCAAAAGTTGATACAACGAGCTGATATATCGGGTTGATTGAACGAGCTGGTAGAACAAGCTGATATAACGAGTTGATAGGACACGCTGATATAATGAGATGATACAATGAATGGATATAACGAGTGGATATAATTAGTTGATAGAACAAGCTGATATAATGAGCTGAAATAACGAGTGGATATAACGAGTTGATTAAACAAGCTGATATAATGAGCTGATATAATGAGCTGATATAACGAGTGGAAAAAAGTCAAAGGACAAAAGGACAAGCGTCTGTGGAAAACCCTTGTGGAAGCCCCATGTGCCTTGGGCACTTAAGATTCAGAGAGAGAGAGAGAGAGAGAGAGAGAGAGCCATTTCATGCTGTTGAGAATCCTAGGGGACATCGTGTTAGTGTCTACATTTTCCTTGACCTGTTGACAGACTACAAGCTGATGTTATCAACGTAACGCCTGGCTGCCACGTTTCCTTCCTTAGCTCTGGAAGAAGTCAAGTACCCATTTTTACATCTAGGTCACCAGTGGGGTGCCTCCCACCTGTTTCGAAACACCGATCCTTGCCATGAGAGACCAGTACACTAACCACGTCGCTACACACACGCCTGTTCTGTGTTTAAATGTTTGTTTTTTCACAGTAGCAGTAGGAGGTCAAGCAAAGACTGCATTTCAGAGAATGATAAACATATTAGCTAACACATCTTTATCAATGAATGTTAGAAAACGAGTCCTAAAATGCTATATTGAACCTATCTTGTTATATGGAAGTCTTCTTCTTCTTCTTCGTTCGCAATTATATGGAAGTGAATCATGGACAATAGGCAAGTCTGCACAAAAATCATTGGAAGCAGCAGAAATGTGATTTATTAGAAGAATGTTGCAAATCCCCTGGACAGCAAAAATAACCAATGAAGAATGTATGAGAAGAGCTGGAGAGAAAAAAAACCTTGTCAGAAAGATAAGAGAGAGACAATGTACTTTCATAGGACATGCAGTGAGAAGAGGGAGCATTGAAAATATTATAACAACAGGAAAAATAGAAAGAAGAAGATCAAGAGGAAGACCAAGAGAAATGATACTGGAGAGTCTGAAGGGATGGTGTGAGAGGAGATCACCAACTGAGCTGATGGCCTGCATGAAGGATCGTGTACTCTGGAGAAGCATAATAGCCATCGCCAGTCGGCACGGCACCTGATGATGATTATGATGAGTAGGAAGTCCTGTTTTTTTTTTTTAAAATTTCTTGAGGAAAATGCGTTCCGTATGTCCTGTACGTGATGTGTTCTTCCAGTAATGTACAATATTTCTGGTGCAAGTTATGTCCTGTATGTATGTGATACACTCTAATTGGACGATGTATAACGAGTGCGATGTATTTTTTCCCTCTTTGCCAGCCACAAAAAAGCAACTATAAAGCTTTGATGTGCGAACATCCACGAACAGCCAGACAGACACATTTGTTACGTCAGTGCTGTGGAGATATTGTTGCTGCCAAATGGCCTGGAGAGAAGAAAAAATTTTGGCGAGACTGCACAAAAAAGTTAAGTGGGGCATACAACAACAACAACAACAACAACAACAACAACAACAACAACAAATATTACACTTAAAAGCTCCTCTGGGACCTTGTAATGAGTCATTTTTGCAACAATCATCTGCATCTTGTACCGACTCTTTCGTTCAATATTTGGACCAATAGCAGTGCATTACCTCTTAGACACAAGATCCAAGAAATTGAACTCCACAACTGATCATGTCTTATTTATCGAACTTGAAGATCTGTAGTCAAATTGACACGTGTTAAAAAAGCTTTAAATTCACCATTATCGCATTCGTCAGGTAACTGAAATAGGTCTCAAGCTAGTTCCGTCTCTTGCTTCCACATACATCTTTCCCAAACAGATCTTTCTTTTTACCTTTTGATTTAATCTGGTAAAGTTTATCCTTGCCTTCCTGTTGCCAGTTGTCTCTGACTATTCTATCTCAGCACAAAATTATCCCGTATTGTAACTAATGAATTACTTTAAGAATAAAAACTGGCTCGATCGATACATCCAAGCCTCGGTTTCGCACATTTCCACCACAATAAGAGGCTGTGAAGACTGGTACCTCACAAATCTAGAATGATGGATGTTCTTAAGAAAACGCGAGCTCTGACACGGCGCATACACCACCATCTTTCCTTTCACCCGATGCATCTTTTGCTCGATCTGATTACAAAAACAAGCTTTGCTTAATTACTTCGTTAAAAAAATTCCCTTTCTTGTTTCAAGGAAAACATTTCATCTGAATTTTTTTTCTGTGATAGTCCATGGGGGGGGGGGGGGGGGGGGGGAGAGAGAGAGAGAGAGAGAGAGAGAGAAGATATTTCGGGTAATCCATCAATTCGGACATTCGTTATAATTGAATACAAATTTCCTCTACTTCTCGGACATTAACTGCAAATGAACATGAAAATGCTCTACTTCCTGAACGTTCACTGTAACTGAACATGAAAATACTCTACTTCGTGGATATTCACTTTATATCAGTAAATAATACTCTACTTCCTGGACATTAACTTTAACTGAACATGAAAATACTCTACTTCTCGGACATTCACTGTAACTGAACTTTAAAATACTCTACTTCCTGGACATTAACTGCAAATAAACATGAAAATCCTCTACTTCTCGGACATTAACTGTAACTGAACATGAAAATACTCTACTTCTCGGATATTCACTGTAACTGAACATGAAAATACTCTACTTCTCGGATATTCACAGTAACTGAACCTTAAAATACTCTACTTCTTGGACATTAACTGCAACTAAACCTTAAAATACTCTACATCTCAGACATTCACTGTATCTGAACATGAAAATACTCTCTCTGTTGAACATACAAAGGTTCATTTACAGTTTAAAAAGGGAAGATAATTTATTCATAAAGTATTATGCCATTGGTGTTTACGATCATACATATTCATTTCATGCTGTCTGTATATTTCTAACCAAACCAGTTGCCTCCCCTTTCTGTTCCATCTGTATATTTCTAACCAAACCAGTTGCCTCCCCTTTCTGTGCCATCTGTATATTTCTAACCAAACCAGTTGCCTCCCCTTTCTGTGCCATCTGTATATTTCTAACCAAACCAGTTGCCTCCCCTTTCTGTGCCATCTGTATATTTCTAACCAAACCAGTTGCCTCCATTTTCTGTGCCATCTGTATATTTCTAACCAAACCAGTTGCCTCTCCTTTCTGTGCCATTTCCTTTGCCCGGTTAGATATTTGTTTTTCGTTTATGTATTTTTGTCTCTCGAAAACAGAAGCAATTACATTATTTTAAAGTTGTGGTTTTGTTTTCTTTTATATACATTTATATCAGATTTCTTTCTTAGTTTAGTTTGTTTTGTTTGATAAATATTGATGTAAAAATAATCCCTACAAGGAGTTCAACTAATCAGCACGTTCGGGTTTATTCACTTTAATCTGATATCCGCCATTTCTTTTCTTTCTGTGTTTTCTATTATCGTTAAAGAGATCATCAGAAGAGGAGGCAAAATGAGAAATGAGAGCATGAGGGCAAGGGGTGGAGTAACACCAGCAATACACCACACTCAGAAACAAGTCAGATGGTCTGGCCACGTTACAGAGCTATAAACAGACAGTATACCGCAGGGAAAGTGTATGCTAAGAACTGTAGGAAGCAGAAGTAGATGCCGCCCAGACAAGAGACGGAGAAAGGAAATTCCAGAAACCTGAAATATCTCGTTGTATGAAGCACATCGTCAGTCCTATCAGCGCGCTTCTCTTGTCTCCTCCACACCGAGAAACTATATGAGGATGGAGACAAGACAAGACATGATAAGACAGTCCCCAGTTTTGTTAGATCTGGAGAACGTTGGCTAAACTGCCCTGTACATTAAACGTGGATCTAATGTTTTATCTTTAGCTTTATATCCTGGTTATGATAAATAAAGATTTTGTTATCTATGTCCGTGAGAACTGGTCCAACATATTCATTACAGCTGCTACTTAAGCTAGATCACACTTGCACTACATTCTACAATAATTATTGTTATTTGTAACATTCTTTTTTTCTTTAAAATTAACCCTTCATATAGCAACGCGTTTATATTATTCGCCCCAGAAGTGTAATGTGCAGAAAGTTATAATGAGTTTGTTTCTGCTATACTAAATTTCCAAAGTTTAGATTAAGTTTTCAATTATTTGCAGCATCTTCTTTAGTTTGATTTAAAAAACAAACGTAGATAATCTAAATGAATAATGATGCTATTAAATGTTAGTAATGTGAGTAGGTAATGTACTACATCTTACAGTGTTCTGTAGTAATCAGCTGTTTGTGTCTGACCTCGTAAAGTTTTCCGGTATAATGTTTCCACTGAAGGGCAAATTGTCACTCACCATTTTTTATAGAAAATCTAGACTGAAGACTAATAACAATAAGTTAAATTTTACTGAAGACTGATAATGATAAGTTAAATTTTATTTAAGACTGATAATGATAAGTTAAATTTCAAAGTTTCATATCTTCCCGCTGTGTTTGATGAAAGTTGCATTAACTGCACTATGTTATCAAACATTATAATTAAAGATTAAAGCGGGCCGTTCGTGCCCGGATGACTGAGATTTGACCACTCTCTGGGCTGAGAAAGCTACTGAGGAAGACTTGGTGTTGGAAGTCAAAGAAAGAAAGAAAAATAAAGCAATAAAAAGACGTATGTATAACCTTAACAACTTAAGATATGCAGACGACACAGTTCTGATTGCTAAAAGTGATGAGGTACAGGCTCTTATGGACACAGTGGTTTGTGAAAGTAAAGATAAAGGTCTCAGCCTGAATAAAAAAAAAAGACTGAAGTGATGGTTATCTCAAATAAAAGAATACCACTAAAATGTAGCATTACCATCGATGGCACAGAACTGAAACAAGTTGATAGATTCAAGTACTTAGGAACGATTATAACAGCTGATGGGAAATGTCACAACGAAATAAAAAAGCAGACGTGCTCAGGCCAAGTCAGCATTCCAGAAAATGAGAAACATCTTGTGCAACAGATCCATATCAATGGAAACAAGATTCCAAGTAATTAAATGTTACATTGAGCCAGTTCTGTTTTATGTGTGTGAAGCATGGTCTATGAATAAGAGAGCACAGCGAGAAATGGAGGCCATGGAAATTTGGTTTATAAGATGGATGTTGAGATACCATGGACAGCTAAGAAAACCAAAGAAGAAGTCTTAAGAGAGGCTGGAGTTAAAAAGCAAATTATAACAAAGATCAGACGCAGACAAGTTAGATTTATAAGACATTTCCTGAGAAGAGGAAAATTGGAACACATTGTGCCAACTGGAAAAACTGAGGGAAGAAGAGACAGAGGAAGACAGAGAGAGAGAGAGAGAGAGAGAGAGAGAGAGAAGTTACTGGATGGGCTGTCAGTGTGGCTAGGAAGAAAGTCACCGGCGGATCTCATAATCAACGCAAAATACAGGGAATTGTGGAGAGAAATGATCGCCTACGCCACGCGGCCCGGCATTTAGACAATAAACAGACGCTGTCCAATCCCACAAGACATCTGCTTGTTATTTGCCTAAGTATAACAAGAACATCTGTTTCTTAATTGTCGACATACCACAGTATAACGCCTTGTTAAATGTCTGTATCTTACAGGATGTCCATTTGTAAAATGTATCTCACAAGACTTCTGTTTGCTAACGTTCAGATCTTGCGAGTGTGATGTAATGCTGACTGTATAATTCAGCAGTTTCTCTCCCTTGTATGTTTTTACTATCCAGAACTTTACAAAAAACAAGAACAGAAGAACCAAGTTGTGAAAGTCTGCATGGTTCTTACTGCTTGAGATCACTGTCTTGCAAAACAGAGATGGTTTTGTTGTTAATGTGGCTGATTATGTTAATCAAATAATGTTAGAATCAGCCTATATAAAACCTTTCATAAACAGCTAATTAATATCTGTATAAAGCATTTCATAAAAAGCTAATTTATATCTATATAAAACCTTTCATAAACACTAATTTATATCTGTATAAAACCTTTCATAAACAGCTAATTTATAACTATATAGAACCTTTCATAAACAGCTAATTTATATCTGTATAAAAACTTGCATAAGCAGTCAACATCTGCTTATATAAAGCCTTTCACAAATTAACATCTATACATAACCTTTCATAAACAGTCAATATCTGCCTCTATAAAATCTTTCATAAACAGCCAACATCAGCCTACATAAGACCTTTCATAAACATCTAATTTCTGCCTGTATAAGGCCACTCAGTAACAGATAATATCTGCCCTGTAAGTGGACAAGAGCCCCTAAATTTTAACTATTTCAAAATAAGACGGTTTTCTTGTACTTTAAGACACCGCATTAAGAACTAGAGCAGCGGTTACCAAAGTGGGCCGAATACGCCCAGTCTTACAGGAAGAGGATGATCCATAGACTGGAGGGTGGCTGAGGTAAGAGGCAGCTGGTGATGGTTCAGAATTAAATGGGTGAAAAATGTTTTAGGGGGCGCTAGGATGTGGCGTGAGAAGCACTGGAAAAAAAAGTTTAAGATCCTCTGGAATGCAGTAAATTTGGCGTTAAAAAACTGACCGTGTTTTGCTCTTAATGCCCTTAAAGTATCATCATCATCATCATCATTTTCTTCACTCTCTGCACAACTGTAGCCTTTCTTATTTGTCTTTACACTATGTTTAATCAGTGACCGTTAGATATGTGAGGGGGGCAGGCATGGCGGAGAGTGTGTTTGGTTCATGTGTAGCTTCACCAACGTGATGTATGTGGTCCATGAACGTGACGTATGTGATTGACAGGTGTGATATGTTTGAACCGTGGATGTGATGTATGTGGTCTATAAACATCTCAAATGTGGTTTATGAAAGTGATGTGTATGGTCTGCAGTAGTGATGTGTACGGTCTTTAGTAGTGATGTGTATGGTCTGTAGTAGTGGTGTGTATGGTCTGTAGTAGTGATGTGTATGGTCTGTAGTAGTGATGTGTATGGTCTGTAGTAGTGATGTGTATGGTCTGTAGTAGTGATGTGCGAGTTCTAGTCCTAGATTCTGCTCTAGAGATGAGCCCTGTAAAGTTGGGATCACGGTGAAGATTTATGCGAATCGTTATTTTGTGCATAACGTTCAATGTTTTAATACACAATAATGGACTTTGTAAACAGAATATTTGGTGATTGTAAATATAATATTTGGTGATTGTGTATAGAATGCTTGATAACTGTAAATAAATTACCTTTTCCGTGGCTATGACTATAATATTTAGTGTTAATGAATGGAACATAATGTGTTAATTTACAAAACCCAAATATTATGTTAACAAACAAATCACTTGCTTACTTACAACAGGATGACTGATGTTTGTAAATATGATTTTGGACATTAGTAAACGCAATATTCTTTAGTTATTTACAAAAAACCAGATATTCTGTTTTACAAACTTTTTTTGTAACCAGAATATTTTTTTTTTGTAAACATAGTCTTTCCTGAGCATAATAAAGAGGATTTGTAACCATATTTCAAGCAGAATATTGAGCGTTTGTTTCAGAAACAAAACGTGGCAGCTTGTTAGACTGGTTCGTGTTTTTAAGTTGCCAAAAGATCATAAGTGAAATATGCGGAGATTCAGTTATTCTCGTTTGGGTACCCTAAGTAATGGCAGATTTGTATTTGATGAGCCATAAGCTACATAAAGCTTGGAACTCTCTTTGTTAAAAAAAGTTACACCAGAAGGCTTGCCAGGCCCTAAGCCGTGGCTTTTTAGTTTATGCCTAAATCTGGCGCTATCTGAAGCAAAGATCACTCGAAGTCTTGTGATGACTTTGCGTTTTGTTTTTTTTTTGCTTCTTCTTTTTCTTCTTCTTCTTCTTCTTAAGCGTTAGTCCTAACCAAGGCTTTGTTTGCCTTCTGCCATCTTTACACGCCTTGCAAGACTGGACACATCCGACTTACTCGGAGTAATTTCAGGACTACTTCGCCTTTCCACACCGATCCCTTTACTTTACGTCGTGAAACACAAATGGCTTTCTAGACCAAAGCGCACACATACACACACAAACTTACACAAAGAAGTTCTGCAGCATATGACTACGTCGAAGCTCATACACACAACACAACACAACACCCCTTAGTTTCATCCATGAAGAAGGGTACACACGTTGATTCTCTGTAGGAAAAATCCGGAAAGGAAACAAAAAAAAAAAAAAAGCTTACATAGAAATATCTCGGCATGGGTATGCTTCTGTCTAGCGCATGAACACACAGATTCTGGAATCTATACCTGCATTTGAGCGTAGAAGCTGCAGCCACGCCTCACCCATTTTGCTCACTCAGACACTACGGTGTGCATTATGCCAAGTCTACCTTCTGTTAGAGTGAGAACTTAGAAATATTTATTCCACGACATGCATGCTCACACAAGGAAAACAAACACAGCTGGATTCCAGATTTGTTATTAGTTCGAGCATTGTCATAACCATTTTAAAATGACCAAAAGTACAGTGGTCTCGGGGGGCAGGAACGGGATGACATGTTCTCTCAGGCTTGTCTCGCAGGGGATTTAGAACTCACAAATACAGTTGTTATAATATTTCATTTATTTTCTCATCTGCCATGGCAGCCTGGTGTAATGTTTCTCAATGATATTCTGTTGTCAGGGATACTAAAACTGAAAACGTAATTTCATATTATCAATAGTTTTTGTTGTCGATAAAAAAAACCTTCATGAATTTCATGCCTTTCAACATCGCTAAGTACTCATTAGCTGAAACTCTGAAATATTATGTTTTTACACTTTTTATTTTGTGAATTACAGCTTTATATCATTTATTCACAGGTTTATCATATCATGTCCTCATTAAAATATGTATCTCACCGGATTTATGCCGCCGAACTGTTTAATTATATCAGTGACATATTTATATCCCTTACCATCGCAAAGAGCTTTTAACATGGCAAAGGATAAGAAGATATTTATCAACAGAAGTGTCTTATCCGGAGAAACAAACTCCGGTGAACTGCTTTAACTTGTCACTGGAATTAATATCTGTATCAATCAGTGTCAAAATTATAGCCACCAACAGCTTCAGCGTGCCGTCTACAGCTTTATTCTGTCAATCAGAACTATATCCATAGAGTGTTTATATTATGAATGCTAGATTTATATCCCATGGGAGATTTATCTTGTCAGGGTGAGATTTATATCTCATGACAGCTTTATCTTCTCAAGGTGACAGCTTTATTTTGCTGGGCAAGATTTATGTCCCGTCACTAGCTTAAACTTTCCAGGATAAGATTTATATCCCATGACAGCTTTATCTTGTCGTGGTAAGATTTATTTCCGTAGTTTTTCTCGCCGGTGATTTATAGTTCCTTCTTCCAAAAAGTTTCTTTTTTTTTTCTGGAGATAATGATACTTTGACATGTCAGGACGTTTATTTGTAAAACAAAATTACAGGAAGGTTTACGTAAAAATGTATGCTTTGTTATGTGCTGTAAGATAATGAACGCGTTTATATTGTATATACTGCTATATTGTGCAGTTATTTTATACCTGTGGAAAATTATCATTCCATTTCTGTACGTCTGTGAACTGAATGTATACGTGATTTGACACTGTTACAAGACTGAACTTGTTATCCGTCTATGTATCTGAATATGTTCATCGCTTTATGGTTGTATATTGCTACAAGGATGGTTAGTCAACTAACTAACTAACTAACTAACTAACTAACTAACTAACTAACTAACTAACTAACTAACTAACTGACTGACTGACTGACTGACTGACTGACTGACTAACTAACTAACTAACTAACTAACTAACTAACTAAATAACTAACTAACTAACTAACTAACTGACTGACTGACTAACTAACTAACTAACTAACTAACTGACTGACTAACTAACTAACTAACTGACTAACTAACTAACTAACTAACTAACTAACTAACTAACTAACTAACTAACTAACTAGCTAACTAATTAACTAACTAACTAACTAACTAACTAACTCTACCTAACTAACTAATTAACCTAGCCTTAACTAACTAATTAACTAACTAACTAACTAGCTAACTAACTAACTAACTAACTAACTAACTAACTAACTAACTAACTAACTAACTAGCTGACTAACTAACTAACTGACTATCTGACTAACTAACTAACTAACTAACTGACTAACTAACTAACTGACTAACTGACTAACTAACTAATTAGCTAACTAACTAGCTAGCTAACTAACTAACTAACTAACTAACTAACTAACTAACTAATTAACTAACTGACTGACTAACTGACTAACTGACTAACTAACTAACTAACTAACTAACTAACTAACTTACTAACTAACTAACTAACTAACTAAATAACTAACTAACTAACTGATTAACCTAGCCTAAACTAACTAACTGACTAACTAACTAACTAACTAACTAACTAACTAACTAACTAACTAACTAACTAACTAACTAACTAACTAACTTGGCCTAACCTAAATAATTAACTAAATAAATAAATAACTGACTAATTACCTATTATTCATTGTATTCATTGTTTTGCCTGTGTATTCACTGTTTTGTCTGTGTGTTCATTGTTTTGTCTGTGTGTTCATTGTTTTGTCTGTGTGTTCATTGTTTTGTCTGTGTGTACATGTTTTGTCTGTGTGTTCATTGTTTTGTCTGTGTGTACATTGTTTTGTCTGTGTGTTCATTGTTTTGTCTGTGTGTACATGTTTTGTCTGTGTGTTCATTGTTTTGTCTGTGTGTTCATTGTTTTGTCTGTGTGTTCATTGTTTTGTCTGCGTGTTCATTGTTTTGTCTGTGTGTTCATTGTTTTGTCTGTGTGTACATGTTTTGTCTGTGTGTTCATTGTTTTGTCTGTGTGTGCATGTTTTGTCTGTGTGTTCATTGTTTTGTCTGCGTGTTCATTGTTTTGTCTGTGTGTTCATGTTTTGTCTGTGTGTTCATTGTTTTGTCTGTGTGTGCATGTTTTGTCTGTGTGTTCATTGTTTTGTCTGCGTGTTCATTGTTTTGTCTGTGTGTTCATTGTTTTGTCTGTGTGTACATGTTTTGTCTGTGTGTACATGTTTTGTCTGTGTGTTCATTGTTTTGTCTGTGTGTTCATTGTTTTGTCTGTGTGTTCATTGTTTTGTCTGTGTGCACATTGTTTTGTCTGTGTGTTCATTGTTTTGTCTGTGTTGTTCATTGTTTTTGCCTGTGTGTACATTCCTTTATATATATACATTGTTACATATATGCACAATGCTGCAGGTGCATTTTTAACTTGGTGCTTTGTCAAAACAGGAAGTTGTATCGTTATATGTATGTTATTTTTTTTTGTAATGATGTCTGCGTTTACAAGATGAAATGTTTGTGTCACACTGCATGTGTGAATATTTCCAATATTTTGCTGTATGTCTTTCATAAAACTGTACCATATACCTCCTTCTGTTTTCTTTACTAGAAACAGTTTTATCGCTGTTGTTATTTCTATTGTGATATGTGCCATGATTGTGTGTGCTCGCGAATGTTTTAGAGCGCAGTCGTTACACACAATGCTGTGTTTGAAACTTCAGTTCTTCACTAACACGCGGGCTTAAGAGCACAGATCAAGACATCCTACCCTTTATAGCCCATTTTCGGTATACAGGACTCAGACAAGTACTTAAGAGTTCGTTACGGAAAACTTTTTTTTTTGTGTCCCTCTTGTTATATTTTACGACAGGACAACCTTCAGTTTTTCTTTCAATTAAACCCCGTGAATTTGAGAGGAAACCAGTTTCTGGTTACGCAAGTCAGCTCAACTTCGATGGAGGGATCAGTGGTAACGAGGTCAACCTGAGACTAAATTACATGGATCGACCCCCCCCCACCCCCATCCCATCCCATCTCCATGTACCCGGGATGGCTGCACGGAGGGGAACTCCGCACGCTGTTGTGAGGAGTAAATTGCTTCTGAAGACGGAGAATTTCTACTCACGCGTGCTAGACATGTCAAAGTAATTCCTAGACACAAAAGTAGACAAAAAAAGGTGAAAGGAGAAGACGAAGGGCAAACGATTTTTTTTTCTTACGTGACAGAGTTCACGTATACGATTATTTTGCACGTAAAAAAATAACTTACGATTATTTAGCACGTGAGAGTATCAAAGTAGAATACACGCAAAAGATTCATCACACAGCATATGTTCTACAACAGTGTTTCTCAACATGGGCTATAACGCCACGCTGTGGGCGTTCGAAAAGACCAGGGGGCGGTGAAGAAAAAGGGTCAGTAAGGGGACAGTTGGGGGGAGGGGCGTTATGAGAAAACGAAGCAGCAAACGAGAAAAGAGGGGGGGGGGTGGGCAGTAATGCCTTCCCGCTTAGCACGTTTCAACCTGATATTGAGAAACTTGTTTCCCTACATGAAACTCATCCATCACAAGAAACTTGTTTCCCTACATGAAACTCATCCATCACAAGAAACTTGTTTCCCTACATGAAACTCATCCATCACGAGAAACTTGTTTCCCTACATGAAACTCATCCATCACAAGAAACTTGTTTCCCTACATGAATCTCATCCATCACAAGAAACTTGTTTCCCTACATGAAACTCATCCATCACGAGAAACTTGTTTCCCTACATGAAACTCATCCATCACAAGAAACTTGTTTCCCTACATGAATCTCATCCATCACAAGAAACTTGTTTCCCTACATGAATCTCATCCATCACAAGAAACTTGTTTCCTTACATGAAACTCATCCATCACAAGAAACTTGTTTCCCTACATGAAACTCATCCATCACAAGAAACTTGTTTCCCTACATGAAACTCATCCATCACAAGAAACTTGTTTCCCTACATGAAACTCATCCATCACGAGAAAATTGTTTCCCTACATGAAACTCATCCATCACAAGAAACTTGTTTCCCTACATGAAACTCATCCATCACAAGAAACTTGTTTCCCTACATGAAACTCATCCATCACAAGAAACTTGTTTCCCTACATGAAACTCATCCATCACATTAAAAAGGTATGGAATAATGCAGTAGGTTGAAATCATAAATGAAGAGAAGAAATTCTGAATAATACAATTATGAATTTTTCTAGTGATTCAATTATGAGACTTTTTCTAGTTATTCAATTATGAATTTTTATAGTGATTCAGTTATGAATGACAAAGTTTATGAATAATTCAATTTACGAGTCATGAAATTCTGAATAATTAAATTATGAATGTCAGAATTTCTGAAATATCCGAATTGTGAATGTTGAGATTTTGGAATGATTATACTTGAGAGCTGTGGAATGATTATACTTGCGATTTTGGAAGGATTATACTTGAGAGTTTGGATTAACTTAACTAACTGAAACTTCATGAATGAAAAAAGGTTGAGTTAGAAATTAAAGGAACTGCCTTTTTCTTGTGTCCTATTTGTAATAATTCTTTCTTTTTTTATTGTTATTTCCAGGAAACTTAAAACAGCAAAATCCTGTGACCTCTCTGACAAGTCTGGAAGGCCGAATGTAATAAAATCACTCCAGACGAAGAACTGTTGGGACAGAACTGTTAGTCCGTGCCATCTATGGACTTCTGTGCAATGAAGGCAGAGTGTAATAGAACTACCGAAAATGCCAAAATTATGGAAATCTACATCTGCTAAGCTTGTATCACCCAGACCAAGCAAGTTTAATCTCACCAGAACAAATCATAAACGGCTATAATCCCATGTAAAACAATCACATACAAAAAAAAAACAACGTAACTTTATACACCCTTGTCGACTGGTTACCAGAAAGAGAGATAATCATACAAGGTAACTGTCACGGGTTCAGTGATTGCTATCCACTGAAAGATCATCGATTCTTGCTTGGGTTAACTCCTCTTGTTGTTAGGGATATGAAACCGTCCTACTGACAAGCGCTCCCCACATTCGGAATGGACTACTGGTCCGGTAGAACCAGGCCTGGACTTGTCACGCCTGAGTCTCGGATATTACGAAGGATTGAGAGATTCACTTAACCCAACACCCGGTTTCCGGACAAGCAAGCAAAGTGTCACAGGAAATTGCTACGATTTCTTCCTTGAATGCCAGAATGGAACTCCCGCTAACTGGCAACCTGATCATTTCCTTCTAAGCCAGGGACAAAGGGACACATAAGTTCTGTTTAGCACCTGTAAATTCTAAGCTCCGGGGAACCTAGTTGTGCCTGTTGTGTGATCTGGTAGCGGGGCTGGAGATATGGGGCAGGAGGAAGCCGTGTTGCGCACGAGTTGTTAGCGTCATGCTAAGTTCCCAGGCGCCCATGTCACTGTGTGTTGTGGTTCTCGTGTGCTGGTCGTTGAGCTGGTCTCCAGGTCTGGTTCGAGCACGACAGAAGAGCAAGAGTCGACTCTCGCTCTGGATAGATGAGAATCAGGTGAAAACACTTACAGGTGAGTACAAAGCACACAGTGATGATGTAGATGAGTGGACTGTTTAATCAACCATATATATATATATATATATATGCATATTCTTTTGGTATTGTGGACACATTTTTTGCTTGACGACTAAGGGTACAAATATTGACGTTTTAATGCCTTCTTAAATGTACCTATTCTCTCCATTCAGTATTGTCTAGTGCGTGAATATTCGTTTCTTTCTTTTAACACACCAACAGTCATGTGTTGCAGTGTATTATAGTGTGCCTCCTCTTGTATACATGTGTTTTCCGCTTTCAAAGTTAGTTCCCTTAAGGTAGGTGTATCATGGCTTGATTCAAACCTGAATTGAATACTCTTCTTGGTGTTCTCCTTGGGTCCTTGCTCTTGTTCATGACCGCCGATGTCTTCAGTTCTAGACTGCTTCTTTTGCTGCGAAATAAATCAGATGTGGCACACTTAGAGAGAGAGAGAGTGATCACAACCTGGGCAAAAGTTGCCAATTTTCCCCCGACCTGACGGATTTGATGCCAGGTGCAAGTGCTGCAGGAACGCACTGTCCACTGATATAGGCCATCCCTGAAGGAATCCTACTGCTGACGACCTATGAACTGCTTCTGCAGCTAAACACGGTCATGCTCTCTATCTGGATAATACCGTCTCATGGAATAAACTCAAGGAAAACTGTCTTGAAATATGCACCTTTGAAAGCCCAGTTCTTTGTGGACCCTGGATCACGTGTCTTAGATGAAGACGTTTAGAAAAGGTCAAGGACAGGTATGCCTCGACACACAGGGGCGATAACTGATGTCTAACTATGAAAGAATAAGTCTGAAAAACAGATCTTAATTAAATAATTTATTTTTTTAAGTTAAGATCTATGTTCACCAGCCAAACCAGCGAATGCCAAACATTTTCACCTCACTGCACATTGAGTAAGACGAGGAAATGCCAAGTCACACCATCACTTTTTTTTTTAAATGGAAGGTTTATTACTTAAAGTAAAACGGCTTTTTCTCGACTCCCTCTCAAATGTTCGTAGGTACACTCGCCTATCCTTCACGGCGTATCCGTATGTCACACCACACTGGTTGATAATCCCTTGAAAAAAGAGTTGATAATCGGTTGAGTAAGGTTGATAATCACTTGAATCAAGTTGATAATCGCCTGAATAAAGCTGAACAGCACTTGAATAGAGTTGACAATCACTTGAATAGAGCACTGACACAATGTTCTATGAAACCCAGATTTTTAAAATAAATATTAACTGAAGATATTTCTGATGTTTGCAAAAACTAAATATATCATAGATACTTTGGCTAAAGATAAAAACCAAATATATCATAGGTACTTTGGCTAAAGATGAAAACCAAATATATCATAGGTACTCTGGCTAAACATAAAAACCAAATATATCATAGGTACTTTGGCTAAACATAAAAACCAAATATATCATAGGTACTTTGGCTAAACATTAAAACCAAATATATCATAAAGTTACTTCGGGTAACTATAAAAAGCAAATACATTATAAAATACTTTGCATGAATGTAAAAACAAAACATATTACAAACAAACATAATAGTTTTAAAAACTGCTAACATTGTAAGGACAGGCAGACACTCAAGACACTAGTATTTATTTTCACAATAAATGTTAGAGAAAAAAACAATGAAGATAGAACTTATACCACAAATCAAACTTCCGTCTGAGAAAAACTTGGAGCAAAGAAACAAAATAAAAATGCCCAGGTGCGACTGTCTTTGATGTTTCTATAAAATTTCTCTAATTAGCTCCGTTGATGTTAAGAAATAAAAAGGTGCTGAGATTTTAGATAACAAAGAAGTACGAAGAATGTCTTAACGCGAATCAGGACGTGAGATACGAGCTGCTGTTTTGTAAGTAAAGTAGGTCGAACTGCCAACTTTAGCAGATTTAACTGCGGAAAAAGTCTTCTCTTCTTCCTGGGATTTAGCTGGTCTTAAACTCTGTTAATCGTGAGATGTCTAGTCTCGTGCTGTTCGCTGGTTCTGTATTTAAGTCTAGTCTTTTGCTTTATGTTTGCTCGTGCCAAGAATATAAAGTCTTGCTCTGTCGGTCTAGCTATGTAAAACATATCTAGTTTTGTCTTGTCCGTTTGTTTAAGTATTAAATATATAGTCCTGTGCTATTTGTCTAGTTCTGCAATAACGGTCTAGTTTTGTGCTGTTTAACTTTAGTTTAATATCTGTCTGTGCTGTTTGTCTAGTTCTTTTGTGACCGTCCAGTTTTGTGCTGTCTAGCTGTTATATGGAGGCAAGAAAGACAGAGGGAGACCAAGAGAGAAAGTGTTAGATGGCTTGACAAAATGGCATGGGAGAAGCACATCACCAGAAGAGATGGAAAACATGAAATATTGTAAACTGTGGAGAGGCACGGTCGGCCACGCCTCGATGCAAGGCACATAATGATGATGATCTGTTATTAAATATCCTGTGTTGTTTTCTACATCTGACTGTTTTTAAATGTCTGGATCTTGCACTGCCTGTCTTGCTTTGTGTTTTATATAGCGTCTTATGCATTTTATTTGTTTTTATGTTTAAGTCTAGCATTGTTTCGTAGGCCTGGTTTTGTACTTAAGGTCTGGTCTCATGCTGTTTGTCGAGTTCTGAATTAAATGTCTGGTGTCGTGTTCTCTCCCTCTCTTTCTCTCTCTCTCTCTCTTTTTACATCGTCTGTTTAGCTTCGATGGTTAAACCAGTCGTCTTTCATGACAGAAAGGGATCAGAGCTAGCCATTAAAAGTAGAGAATACGTACAAGAAAGGCCAGGAAGATAACTATTGAAATCAGAGAAACGCTCTTTCAACACTCTTTAGTCTAATGTTGCTCTAGATGTGGTCTTTGTACCAAATGTGATAGAAGGGAAAGTTTTCAGGTAGCGCTAGGGGACATAATCATTTAAAATGTTTTTTTTTTAGAAATGTTAATTACCAAACTTAAAAACCCCTACATTTCTTTACACTTAACAGCAGCTCATTAACAATTTCAGCCACCTCATTAAAGAATTAATTTTCAAGTGACGCTGACGTAAGTTCTTAATAATTTCCATTTTCAATAAATTCTCTGAAAAATTTTTTTGTTCTCAAATATCAGACAGTTTTAAATTTGTGGGGGCTTCAGTAGCTAGGTAGTTAGTGGAATCGTCCCTCGAGGTGAAGGTCGGTGGGTTGAATGTGGCTGGGTATGTCAGCCTTCCTGCTGTAGAAATAGAATCCTGGCTGCTTATAGAGCTGGGAAAGGGCAAGTGGTCATACTTAATGCTGACCACAAAACCCCATAGTGTGCTAATATTGAACGGAAAATATGAGCAGAAAACACCACATACTCTATTTGTCTCTTTAATACGAGCTTGCTACCTAAACCATGTTTACTTTAAACTTGCCTGCCACTGGAGGTCAGCACTTATTTAAGACAGCACCTCACACGTAACACGCTACCACCTGGACTTTGAGAAATACCGCTACATTGTTCTCAAACTCGATGTCGAGGTCGTGCAGGAAGAAACATGCCCTTCTGAAGGAACTTCAGTTCGCCAGCGTCAGCGAATTATTTCTGGAGCAACAAGTTCTCACAGTTCTCTGTCATGTTTCTGAGAATAGTCTGGCGATACTTCAACACGGTGGACTCGCTTGAGATCAATGTGTCTACCGTGCTAGTGGGATCTTCTAAGAAGTTTACCTCCTAAACCAGTACAGGTAATTAAATAAAAGTCACTGTAGCGATCTTAAAATCTCATAGGACGCCAAAGACCTTCGTCTTAACAATAACTGTATGTGTGCTGTAACAAAGTTATCATCAGCTAAATATATGTAAATATTGTAAAACCAATTTAGCTTCCACATTTGGGATTTTTCCTATTTTTTAAATAATTTAGCTTTATACAGTTTTAAACAAGAGCTGTGGTGTCTTTACCCATAAAACTTCTTCTTCAGCTACTATTTATCTACTGTGTACCGCCAATGCCAGTTCTGAATGCTTCACAAAGATTGATGCCTATCGACTCTAACTTTGACTTGACAGACACGCCCACTTACGCTGCTCCGATATTGGTAGACTCGAATTTACTGTTTAAAAAATCCCACGTGAGCAAAAATAAAAAATGTAAGGAATTTTGGAACGTAAAATATCACTAATTAATATGCAACAAAACATGGAAGCGAGTTATATGAAAATCGGACCTACACATAACATTACGGAACTTACGTAAATCGGAGACTTTCTGTATTGAGATCTACTTCGATTGAAACTCCACTGCGTTTTGTAGCACAGTGCAGTTTTAAATAGAGTAACTAGAAATAAACGACAGCTCTGGAAAGATCATTCAAAGTGACTTTTAGCTATTGTGAATCTATCAGATCCATACATTCTGTAGAATCATTAGATCTGCTTTGGGCATCATATTTTTTTTCCCTCAAGCACTTTATGTAAATCACATAATGGCATCAACAGACTATGAGACCCAACACTTTAAACTTAACTACAAGAGTGTCCTTTAACTCTCAGACTATTAGGGGTAAAATGTGTGACTTCTCCCGCAGACCTTGCCAAACACAGCAAATTTTTTAAAAAGTTTACTTTTCATCCGTAACCAAAACTTCTACATTTTATTGTTTTTATTGTTTACTTTTCATTTTACTTTTCATTACCGTTAAACGTCACAT
The DNA here is from genome assembly GCA_009760885.1 of Achatina immaculata. Taxonomy (NCBI): domain Eukaryota; kingdom Metazoa; phylum Mollusca; class Gastropoda; order Stylommatophora; family Achatinidae; genus Lissachatina; species Lissachatina immaculata. Next base: position 5,755,302 of record CM019704.1, on the reverse strand, counting down.
TGGGCTCGCAAAGTAGTTCTCCAATTTTTCCTGTCTTCGGCGAGTCTTTCAAAATCATCAAAAGATTTTATGCCTGTTAATTTGGCCTCTCTTAACAATGTCCTCTTCAGAGTTTCACGCGGTCTGCCTCTTTTTCTTTGGCCTGTTGTATTCTACTTGATAGCTTATTTTGGGATTCTCTGATCATTTCTTCTCATCAAGTGGCCAACATATGTCCATCTCCTTTTCCTGATCACCCATGAGACTGGTTGTTGTTCAGTCATCTGTCTTATCTCTGCATTGTTCTTGAATTCGTTCCACTTGATGCCGAGTATTTTCCTTAGGCATTTGTTTTCAAAAGAGTCTAATTTCTTGTCTATTTCTTTTGTTGTTTTCCAGCTTTCACATGCATAAATGAGGGTGGATATTACATTTGAATTGAATAGTCTTAACTTGGTTTTTGTGCTTATAACTTTTGAATTCCATATGTTTTCAAGATTCTTGAAGATCGATGCTGCTTTTGCAATTCTGATCCTAACTTCCTTTCTAGTGTCACCATCCTGGTCTATGTAGCTGCCAAGGTATGCAAATTGATTGACTTCTTCAATATCTGTCCCTTCTATGTGTATTTTTCCATTTTGATTAATGGGAATTTTCATTATTTTTGTTTTGTCCTTGTTAACTTCAAGTCCTATTTTGCCAGCCATTGAAGACAGGGTATCAGTTTTTTCCTGCATGGAATTCACATTATTACTGATAAGAGTTATGCCATCAGCAAAATCAAGATCTTCTAGTTGGGTCCCATGTACCCATTCAATACCTGTGTTACCTGTGCAGCATTATATATATATATATAATGCTGCACATATATATATATATATATATATAGTTAGCACTTTAAGAGAAATTACAGACTTAACAACGTGATACAAGGACTACATTTGCTTGCTAAAAGTTTCTACGCCCACGCAGTCATGGATGATAATAATAAATGTGCCTCTAGTCTTCTTGTTCCTTTCGTTTTTTGTTGTGTTTTGTCTGACGAAGGCAAGAGTCGAATCGTCGCTGTCTGAAGTTTATTCCTGTAGGAACTAGTCCCGTTTTTTTTTTTTTTTGGCCAAGTACAGCATCCAGAACAATAATAAGTTTCTAGCTGTTATTCTTGTCACGGGACGTGGCTGTTACGGCTTCCTGTGCGGAGATGGATGTAAGTATCCCAGCTTTAGCTAAAATGTGTTGTCGATATTTGAGCTTTGGATCGCGCTCACAGAACGGAGCCAGGCGTGTTCATCTGGAGAAGATACAGGTGGGAATGATTCAGCCTCTGCTGTGTGTGTTTGTGTGGCCAAAGGGAATGAGAAATGAGGAGGCGGAGCTTTCAGGAGGAGTGTAAGAAGAACATGTGTCAGCTATTACCAATGGCTAAACCTTTTATCTCATGAGTCTGCAGGTTAGTCCTGGCTGTTATTGGAAAGTCCCAAGATCTTTGAGTATACTTCGAAATAGACTTTTTTTTCCTTGAAGAAAAGCTTTTTTTTTCAGCAGTATTTAGCTTCTTTTTGGTTTTCTTTTCCTAGATTCAGAAACTTCACTAAAGGATCTTGTCATCTTACGTAATCCATCTTTGGTCGTCTGTATCTATTGTCAGTGTAGTGTAGTTCAAATGCGTGTGCTATTTCCAGTTAAATTGTAATGTTTTCGGACTAAATTTAAGATTATTGTCTTTTTGTTTGTTTGGCGTGACCTTTTCCCTTTCAAGAAAGCGTGTAACAGTAGATGTAGCAGCAGCAAAAATAGTAGTAATAGCAGCATTAGCAGCAGTACTATTGGTAGAAGCAGTAGTAGTAATAGCTGCAGTTCTAGTAAGTGTAGTAGTAGTAGTAGGAATTGTTGTAGTAGTAATAATAGTAGTAGTAGTAGTAGTAGTAGTAGTAGTTGTTGTTGTTTTAGAAATAGCAGCAGCAGCATTAGAAAGCCAGACAACAGCTTCTTTCAATGAGCTCTGTCCATGACGTGATTTGCTCAATCTATCTATATTCTGCAAACCGTCTTTGGTCTTCTGGGCACAGAAGTTCCCCTTCTCACCTCTTATTTTGATGACCCCGGAAACTCTTCATTTGTTTGGATGGTTGGCAGAACAGTTCCAGTAACATGCTTCAGCATCTTATTGTGCTTTATACTATGTCTAATATATTTTAACTGTCTCTAATTGTTTTCATTATTTCTTATTTTATGTGTTACTTTCCTTTAATACTTTTTCTATTACATTATCTATGAAATCCCCCCCCCCAATTTCTTAATTTTACATAATCTAGAGTGTTCTGAACTTCCATGGGCAGGTTTCATCTTTATAGCTCAGGATTCTACACTAGAAGCTGGTGTTTTCCTACTTCGTCTACATTTACAATGGTTTGTGGGGGCAAATAATCTAAAGCAGATAACTTTGAATTACTTTTGCCAGATTTAACTTTTGATAACGAAGGAGGATCAAAAAGTAAAGGAAACACACCTCCATAACACCGGTAACCGGGCAACTGAACACAACCCGGTTATACAACTTCTCCACTAAGTTCTTTGCAGGTTGATTCTCTTTATATGTCGTTCCACAGGAGAAGAAGATTTTCAGCTGCACCCGAATCCAGGTCTGCACCGACTCGTTTATAACAGTATTAGCTGATTACCTGGCGTTGCCCGGGTATTTATTTATTCCAATCAACAAAGTTCTATTCTTTCCCACAACCCTTTAAACGGTTCTACAACGTTCTATTCATTTCCACAGCCTTCTAGAAGGTTCTACAGAGGTCTATTCTGTTCGACAATCTTCTAAAAGGTTCCACGATGTTCTGTTCATCTCCACAACGTTCTAGAAGGTTCTACAGAGTCTAGACGATTCTACAGGGTTCTATTCTTTCTATTCGACTAAACGTGGGCTTAATTGTCATCTGTACTGTCACCAATCAGCTTAGCGACCCCGAACACTGTGGATTCGACGCTAATCTCTTTCAATTTCGACATTTTATTTTACACCAATTCTCATCCCCCCCCCCCCCCCCCCCATCGAAGAGGGCTGAACTTGAGAGTGTCACTACTCATCTCAGCGACCCAGAAAACTATGGATTCGACACTAATAAGGGTCGTTTTCGATGATTTGTACATGTCAGCCCCATCCTATCCGCATCGGGAGTGTCGCTATTCATCTCCGCGACCCCAAAAACTATGGATTCAACGCTAATATCTGTCGTTTTCGATTATGTGCACATGTCACAACATCCCACCCCAACCCTAGGCCTCTATGCCGATGGTTGCTCATCCTGAACTTAAACGGCATCTAGAGTGTCACTATTCATCTCAGCGACCCCTTAGCCTATGGATTCGATACTAATATCGTTCATTTTCGATTATTTGTACATGTCACCCCGACCCCTAGGAGTCATAGGGGTATTCTAGGGATGATGATTCCCACCATTCATTGTCCAGATTGTAAGTCATATGTGTACCAAGTTTTATTGAAATTGCTCCAGGCGTTCCAGCGTGATGCTGGAACATATATACACACGCTCCTATACCTATATAGATTCAATATAGGAAGGGACATAATAAAGAAAAGTACGAATAGTCATGGTACTTCCCATTGATAGTCTGTTTGCATCTCACCGTGAACTTTGAAATTAAGTCTCGTGGGAAACGATTAGAACTTTCTAGTCCTCACTGTTAGGGTAAATAAGTACTCCAGAGTAAATGTGGTGACGCACGAGAAAAATATGAAACTAGAGTAAAGGAGAGAGTACAGAGTGAAGTCGTGAGACTGAGAAAATCATGTAAAACCACGAGATTTTAGAGCTAAAGAGGGAATATAAAATTGAGGAATTAAAGAGCAGAGATTAAAAGAAGGAATTAAAAGGAGGACATCTATAATTCTTCCAAAAAAAAATAAAAGAAGTAAAGAATGTGTAGAGAGGAGCAGATAGAAGTACAAAAATAAGACTTGTAAGGGCAATCATCCTTCCTATCGCAACATATGCCTGTGAGACTTGGACATTTAACAGAAACAGCTGAGAAACACATAAATGCCTTTGAATGTAAATGCTACAGAAGAGTTCTTCAAATATCATGGACACAAAAAAGAACAAATATATCTATACTGCAAGAGCTTAATATTGAAGAAGACTGGCTAGAAATGGGATTAAACAGAGAAAACTTAAATATTTTGGACACATTAAACGTCATGAGAATTTAGAGAAGACAATCTTGGAAGGATTCCATATAATTGGAAAAAGAAAGAGAAGAAGACCAAGGCGAAGATGGCTGCAAGGACATCGTTGATGATCTGCAAATGGATGCATCAGCAGCAGGCCATCTTGCTCACAACCGAGAGGCTTACAGGAGAGCTGTTAGGGAGGCAAAGTTCCGAAAGGGACATGCAAATGACTGACTGACTGAATGACTGAGAGGGCAGAGCCATGATAGGTGAGGAGGGAACCATGGCCGTGGTGATGAGGTTTATGTGAGTGAAATGTGGTTTAGAATGAAGATCATTTTGGAAGTGTTTCGTTGGTTAGGATCATGTTTGTATTATGATCAACCAGAACTTTCGGGCTGAGAGTTAATTTTGTCAACATGTACAAGTTTTTCTGGCTTTGTCCCTGTCAGGACAAGAGAGTTCTATTTATCTAAGGTTTAGGATGTATACAATATTTTCGTAGTCTGGGCTTGTTCTATTTATTCTGAGAAGATATTGTGACGTTTTTTTTCGGAATAGAATTGTTCATGTTCAACTGAAGTTATTCTTGAAATTGTAAGTAGATAAGCTTTTGTATTTTTGCTTGACGTGTGTTTTTGTTTGCATTGTGGCGCTGAGGCGTTCACGCCGAAAATATTGTGAATGTTTTTGTTTTTTTTTCTTTCTGCCTGTGGCTAGAGTTTCCATCTTCAAGGGCATCGCCTTCTGCTCATCATTAAAATGTGTTTGTGAATGTATAATCTAAACTAAAAAAAAATGGAGTTTGTTGACTTACTCTTGTTCAACTTTCGTTGTGTCGGCGATGTACGACTGCAGCTTTGATACGGTCCAGTTGTAACACAATATTTGTTCCTGTCAAGAACATTGTTTGGTTGTGTGTTGTTGTTGTTGTTGTTGTTGTTTGGTTGTGTGTTGTTGTTGTTTGGTTGTGTGTTGTTGTTTGGTTGTGTGATGTTGTTGTTTGGTTGTGTTGTTGTTTGGCTGTGTGTTGTTGTTTTTGTTGTTTGGTTGTGTGTTGTTGTTGTTTGGTTGTGTGTTGTTGTTGCTTGGTTGTGTGTTGTTGTTTGGTTGTGTTCTTGTTGTTTGGTTGTTGTTGTTGTTTGGTTGTGTGCTGTTGTTGTTGTTTGGTTATGTGTTGTTGTTTGGTTGTGTGTTGTTGTTTGGTTGTGTGTTGTTGTTTGCTTGTGTGTTGTTGTTTGGTTGTGTGTTGTTGTTGTTTGGTTATGTGTTGTTGTTTGGTTGTGTGTTGTTGTTTGGTTATGTGTTGTTGTTTGGTTGTGTGTTGTTGTTTGTGTGTTGTTGTTGTTGTTTGGTTGTGTGTTGTTGTTGTTTGGTTGTGTGTTGTTGTTGTTGTTTGGTTGTGTGTTGTTGTTTGGTTGTGTTGTTGTTGTTTGGTTGTTGTTGTTTGGTTGTGTGTTGTTGTTGTTTGGTTGTGTGTTGTTGTTGTTGTTTAGTTGTGTGTTGTTATTTGGTTGTGTGTTGTTGTGTGTTGTTGTTTGGTTGTGTGTTGTTGTTTGGTTGTGTGTTGTGGTTTGGTTGTGTGTTGTTGTTGTTTGATTGTGTTGTTGTTGTTTGGTTGTGTGTTGTTTTTGTTGTTTGGTTGTTGCTGTTTGGTTGTGTGTTGTTGGTGAGTTTCTCAGCATTTAGTAAAGAGACAGCTTGTCTAATTAGATCATGATTTCTGATCTTTTAGCATCAACAGCAAGAAGCATTTTCTAAAAATGAAATGTAATTCTCCACAAGAAGGGTCGTCATCAGAATTTTCCCTAATGTCTGCCTTATCTAGACTTATAACTGGCACAAACAGGTTCTGACTGGTTCTATTTTTAAATTGCTATTCTGGCTGGTTGGTAAGCCCCAATACTGCTTTACCTTGACCTCATCATCAGAGGTGAACCTGCGACCGTGTAGAGCCTCTTTCAGTGGACCGAGAACTTGATAATCGCATAGGACCAGGTCAGGGCTGTACTTGCGATGAGGAAGACTTTAAATTACGCTGTTTCAATGCTTTCACGACTGCGACCGTTACATGAGGACGTGCACTGTCATGGCCCATCAATATTGTCTGTGGCGGAATTTCTTTTCTTGTTACTTTCTACATCCACTTCTGTACTGAGCCAACATTCTACAGTAAGCTTCAATAGTCTCCAACTGCTCAAAGAAATCTCACTGCGGCACGTAGTTCAGCAATGGTGCATTTCGGTGAGGAGCCTTCGTGTTTATTTGACCCCGGCTTCAACTGTGCTGTGCGTGTTCAAACTACCCATCAGCCATTGCGAAAGACATGTTGTATTGAGTTAGCTTCTGTCCGCTTTTGTTTTCCCGTAGTTTTCAAACTGTCCTTTCTTTTTGATTTTCTGTTGTACATCTGGCAGTTCAAAAAACAATTTTTTTTTTTTTTGGACAACGATTCATCTTTATATTCCTTTGGACATAAGACAGCGTTTAATTTCTTTTATTAACAATTCGTTCTTTGAAGTACTTTAAACTGTAGTCAACTTTTTACCATTTTTGACAGTTTATTTTCAAAGAACTTTTGACAATAGTTCGTCTTTTACTTACTTCTGACACCCACTTTTCTGCTTGGTAATTTGAGGCAAAGATTTATATTATTTCTGAATGCGTTTAGAAACAGACATAAAAGGAGAACAAAAGGTGCATGAGGTGGAACCTCGCCAGATTGTATCATTTTATGAAAGAGCGTGAAGTGAGAACTTAGGAAGAGTTAGATAAAATTCTAGAGAAGAAAGTGGTGAACTTAGTTTAGATAAAATTCTAGAGAAGAAAGTGGACAACTTAGGAAGAATTTAGATAAAATTGTAGAGAAGGAAGTGGTACAAATCTGGAGAATTTTAAATGAAATGAGATTCGTCTCAGTGGAAGAAAAAAGAGAATTCCATCCATCCATCAATCCATCCATCCATCCATCCGTCCGCCCGTCCGACCGTCCGTCCGTCCGTCTGTCCATCCGTCCATCCATCCATCCATCCATCCATCCATCCATCCATCCATCCATCTGGCTGTCCTTAGGTTCTGTACAGCAAAGCCGTCACGACGACCTTGCCGACAGAAAAAAAATTCTCTCCACTTCTCACTGTCTGGAGCCAGCCGTGATATGGTGACCCAGCCGTGCTGCATGCTGTCTGTCTTTGTTTCAGCAGCTGTTCACTCCAGCCATACTGCTGCTCACTTTATAATCTTCTTTATGTCAGATTCCCATATTGATTTCAGTTTCACATTTTCCATCATCCAATGCAAAGTGTATTTAACCTTCTTCTTTCAATGTACATGTCCTATATTGATTAATGGCTCTTCTGTTTTTATAAATGAAACTCGTATCTTTTTATATATACATATCCATTACCTGCTGTGCTGTATAGCGTTCACAGCCATATTTTTCTTGCTTTCAGTTTCTTTGCCATCTCTTTGCTAATTGTCCTAGTTTCACAACCATGTAGCAATATTGATTCTATATAGGACTAATACTGTTTTCCTTACTTTCAGAGACATCTTATTTGTTAGTATATTCTGCGTGTCATAGAAAGTTGCTTTTGCTTTACCTGTTTATGATTTGATTTCAGTTATGCACTTGCCATAAGCTGTGACAGTTTTATTCTCAGGTAACTGAATTAATGTCAGCATCTCACTGTTTGAAAGGGTATTGCACTTTGGTATATTTACTTTCTTTATATATTAGCATCGTTTCTGCCTTGTTGTTAAGCTCTCATCCTCTTTTATGGTTGTCTACGATAATTTTGTTTATCAGTTTCTGCAAACTACTTTCATTTTCTGTGAATAGAGCGTCAGTCAGTCAGTCATTTAGTCAGTTAGTTAGCTAGTTAGTTAGTTAGTTAGTTAGTTAGTTAGTTAGTTAGTTAGTTAGTTAGTTAGTTAGTTAGTTAGTTAGTTAGCTAGTTAGTTAGTTAGCTAGTTAGTTAGTTAGTTAGTTAGTTAGTTAGCTAGTTAGTTAGTTAGCTAGTTAGTTAGTTAGCTAGTTAGTTAGTTAGTTAGCTAGTTAGTTAGCTAGTTAGTTAGTTAGTTAGCTAGTTAGTTAGCTAGTTAGTTAGTTAGCTAGTTAGTTAGTTAGCTAGTTAGTTAGCTAGTTAGTTAGCTAGTTAGTTAGTTAGTTAGCTAGTTAGTTAGCTAGTTAGTTAGTTAGTTAGCTAGTTAGTTAGCTAGTTAGTTAGTTAGTTAGCTAGTTAGTTAGCTAGTTAGTTAGTTAGTTAGTTAGCTAGTTAGTTAGTTAGTTAGTTAGTTAGTTAGTTAGCTAGTTAGTTAGTTAGTTAGTTAGTTAGTTAGTTAGCTAGTTAGTTAGTTAGTTAGTTAGTTAGCTAGTTAGTTAGCTAGTTAGTTAGTTAGCTAGTTAGTCAGTTAGTTAGCTAGTTAGTTAGTTAGTTAGTTAGTTAGTTAGTTAGCTAGTTAGTTAGCTAGTTAGTCAGTTAGTTAGCTAGTTAGTTAGTTAGTTAGCTAGTTAGTTAGTTAGTTAGCTAGTTAGTCAGTTAGTTAGCTAGTTAGTTAGCTAGTTAGTTAGTTAGTTAGCTAGTCAGTCAGTCAGTCAGTTAGTTAGTTAGTTAGCTAGCTAGTTAGTTAGTTAGTTAGTTAGTTAGCTAGCTAGTCAGTCAGTCAGTCAGTTAGTTAGTTAGTTAGTTAGTTAGTTAGTTAGTTAGTTAGTTAGTCAGTTAGTTAGTTAGTTAGTTAGTTAGTTAGTTAGTTAGTTAGCTAGTTAGTTAGTTAGTTAGTTAGTTAGCTAGTCAGTCAGTCAGTCAGTTAGTTAGTTAGTTAACTAGTTTGTTAGTTCGTTAGTTAGTTAGTTAGTTAGTTAGTTAGTTTTAGTTAGTTAGTTAGTTAGTTAGTTAGTTAGTTAGTTAGTTAGTTAGTTAGTTAGTTAGGTGACTGGTTTGTTGGCTGATGGGCTTATTGGCTGGTTTACTGGTGTAGTTAGTTACTTAGATAGCAAAGGTAATAATCCATGCATTCCGAATACATCCATTGAAATTCCTATTCATTGCCTCTTTCAGAGTACAGTATCTGACCACACCCATTATTTGTTGGGTGACCATGGGCCCGGACCTCTTGATGAGTTGTTCATTTTTCGCCACCTCAAGTTTCATCTCCCAGCTCCTTCATTCTTGACAACGACGCTTGTCAGTGAAATCCCTTTTAGACCAGCTTGTCTTATACCATGGATGAATGCTAGATCCATAGCCTGCCCTTCCTCCATGACAGCTGAGGCGGCCACCTTATCTGACACTTTCATGGCCTGCATATCTCATGTTGTTGATATTATGGCTTCCTACGTTTTAAAAAAAAAAGAAATTCCTTTCTAACTTTTAATACATCTCGTGATGTTTTCATTGTTCCATGAGAACGTATCGAGTAGCAGGACACACCCCTGCCCCACCCCTCGCTATATATCTTGATACTCACCCATGTCAGTCTTCACTCTCACTGCTGCTCTTTGATCAGAGCACAATCTTTAAAGGAGATTATTCTCATATCTTTACCGTCTGTATGAAGTTCATAAAATCCTTGGTATCGTATCTTCTTGTCTAACTCTGTCAAAAGCTTTTATATAATCAGTGAAGCAAAAATATAAATCTTTGTTGACTTCTAGATATCTTTCTATCATAGTTCTTTTTTTAAAAATTGCATTACCTTTGCTTTTTTCCTTCAATGAAACCACATTGTTTTTCTGCGATACTGGCTGCGATATCTTATCTCAAGTAAATTGTATCTATTTATTCATTGAAAATGTATTTTGATGCACCATGAGGTTTCTATGACTTTCAGTCATAAAGTTAGTACCGCTTCACTATTTCCGCCTGATTCTGTACGCTCCCTACTGATCGTGCTAAAAATGTCAGAGATTATTACTCTTTTAGCGTCCTTTTATTTGTCTGAGATACTTCGTAAAGAAAAAAAAGAATGTTGACTAGACATATTTATAGCCACTCTTGGCAGAGACACCTTTGCATACTAAGGCGGGCACTTCAGCTCTTGAAAACTCAATTTTGGAAGTATCGAATGCTTGGGTAAATTTGGAAACACTTTGAGAGCCCTCACAGAGCGAGATGTGAAGCAAGAGAAAGAGGTTTCGGGGGAGGAGGGGGGGGGGGTAACAGAGGGAAATGTGCTGGCAAAGCGTACAGAAGTAACGGAAAGAGTAGTAACAAACGAAAGGGTGAGGGTCAAATCCTGGAATCCTGTGAGACGAGTGTGGGAGATGCAAGAAATGACCGCATCAACAACAGATATCTTCCATCAGGTTTAGCGGCCGCATGTCATACTGAACTGCAGTTTCCAGTTATTCTCTTAAAAAGTTCTCCTGACATATCTGGGTGCTTTGTCAGCATTTTCCGAAGCGATTCATTTAATAAAGATTGTCGTTTTTGAAGATTTTTTTTACAGACAAATCCTACAGATTCTCCCAGACATGTAGCTCAGTTTTACAAAAAAGGTTAGAACGAGTGAGAAAAGTGAGGAGAACCAAGAATGGCAGGAAGCGAGGTGAGCACATACAGGTGAAGAACAAACAACAATCCAATATTTCGGCAAAAATCTTTTTTCAAGGATCACATACACAAACAACACATCAGATAAAAACACGAAAAATGGTTGGAGAATATAGACGTAGTTTTTTTTTTTTGTGGTCTCCTCTTGGTAGGAAAGATGGCAAAGAAACTCCTTTCTTGTTTCTGTCTACTTTTCTGACTCTTTCTATCTTTGTATAAAACTGAACCATACACCTCTGTCTACTTTCATCACTCGAACCAGTTTTCCCGCAGTCGTCATTTCTCTATGCTGATTTACAGTTACCTATAAATCCTTATATAACATTCATACAAGGAATCATCCCATGTCACCCTCAGCTTATTCATATATTCAGCAGAATATGAAAACTCTGACAGTGCATTAAACTTGTGCCGAGTTCATTCACATCTAAGATGCGATTTTGTGCACGAACATTGTTGACATACAGATAAAGGGAATTTCTGTTATTCTTATAACTCTATAGAAGTGAAGAACCGTTTCGAGATAATGATGGCTCTACAAGAGGAGACGATACCAGATAAAGTGGCTACGCAGGTCAAAGATATCTTAATAACAGCAGCTAAAGACGTGGTTCCAGTAAAGAAAATACAAAAGAATGGATGGATTACAACAGGTACCCTAGAATTAATAACACAACGTAGAGAAATGAAGACGAAATGGAAAGTGACAAATAACAACAAAGAGGAATATAAATCTTTAACAAAATAAGTAGGAAGAAACATAAGAAAAGACAAAAAAAACAATACATACAAGATTGTTGTGAAAGAATAGAAGAACATCAGAAGTGTGGAAGAGATAGTGAAATGTTTAAAGAAATGAAGACTTTGACGAGAAATGTCACACCTAAGCTAAATGTAATTTGTGACGAGATGAGGAATACCTTGACAGAGACAGAGGAAATTCTAGAAAGATAGAAGGAATATTGCGGAGGAATGTATGAAACAGCTGACTGCGAAAGCAGAAATCAACAGTGTGAATTATTATTGGAGGAGAAAGAACCCGAACCGACAATAGAAGATGTTTTATGGGCAATAAAGAATCTGAAAATGGTAAATCACTAGGATGTGATGAGATAACAGCTGAATTTATTAAAGCAGGAGGAAAAGAGTGTGCAACAATCTGTTGTGCACTATGTAAAAAGATATAGCATTCAGGTATTTGACCAAAAGAATGGAAAAAACTGTATTCATACCACTGCCAAAAAAAAGTAACTTGAAATTATGCACAAAGTACAGAATTGTTGCCTTGATTAGTCATGCCAGTAAAATTATGTTAAAAATCATAATGGGTAGACTTCGTAAGAAAGTCTAAGAAGTCAGTATGGTCCAAGCTGGTTTCAGGCAGGGAAGAGGATCAAAAGATTTATATACAATATAAGATTAATAATAGAGAAATGCAGAAAATGTAATGTCAATCTATATTTATCATTTATAAATTATTCAAAGGCATTTCACTGTGTACAACACCAGAAACTTTGGGAAATAATGGAAAAAAATGAGATTTCCAACACATATGATGCAATTAATATCACTGTTGTATCTAGACCAACAAGCATCAGTGAGATAAAATGGTGAAACAACAACTTGGTTTGACATAAAAAAGAGGTCCGTCAGGGGTGCATATTATTTACTTTACTTGTATGCTGAAAAAATAATAATGAGGAATGGTAGAGAAGATTAGGCAAATAATATTACGATGCATAAAAATTGGAGGTTATGAAATACCAGAGATTAGATATGCTGATGACACAGTCCACAACACAAAAAGGAATTGAAAAACTAATTATGTCAGTTCGTAAGAATAGTGAAGAGCAGAACCTCTATCTTAATGCGAAAAAAACTAAATTGATGACAACTGACAAAACAAATAAAGCAGTTGAAATATATATCAATCAGAAAAATTGGAAGAGGTGGAAAGTTTTGAATATCTTGGATCATTCATTCATTCATTCCTTTGCATGTCCCTTGCGGAACTTTGCCTCCCAAACAGCACTCCTGTAGGCCTCTCGGTTGTGAGCAAGATGGCCTGCTGCTGCTGCATCCATTTCCAGATCATCAACGATGTCTTGCAGCCATCTTCGTTTCGGTCTTCCTCTTTTTCTTTTTCCCATTATGTATCCTTCCAATACGGTCTTCTCTAAATTATCATGACGTTTAATGTGGCCAAAATATTTAAGTTTTCTCTCTTTAATCCTCTTTACTAGCCAGCCTTCTTCAATATTAAGCTCTTGTAGTATAGATATATTTGTTCTTTTTTGTGTCCACGATATTTGGAGAACTCTTCTATAGCATTTACATTCAAAGGCATTTATGTGCTTCTCAGCTGTTTTGTTAAGTGTCCAGGTCTCACAGGCATATGTTGCGATGGGAAAGATGCATGCCCTTAAAAATCTTATTTTTGTGGATTTTCTTGGATCATTACTAAGTAATAATGGAGATACAATGAGGGAAATTAAAAGGAGGACATCTATCGCTCTTCAGAAAGTAAAACAACTAAAGAAGCTGTGGAGAGGAGCAGACAGAACTACAAAAATAAGATGTTTAAGGGCTTGCATCTTCCCCATCACAACATATTCCTGTGAGACCTGGACACTTAACAAAACAGCTGAGAAACACATACATAGCTTTGAATGTGAATGCTACAGAAGAGTTCTTCAAATATGATGGACACAAAAAAGAACATATATATATATATATATATATATATATATATATATCCATACTAGAAGAACTTAATATTGAAGAAGGCTGGATGATTAAACAGAGAAAACTTAAATATTTTGGACACATTAAACGTCATGAGAATTTAGAGAAGACCGTCTTGGAAGGGTACATGATGGGAAAAAGAAAGAGAGGAAGACCAAGGCGAAGATGACTGCAAGACATCGTTGATGATCTGCAAATAGACGCATCAGTAGCTGGGCATCTTCCTCTTCTTCTTCTTCTTCGTTCGCTTCTACCACCATACCGCCCTGTGATCCTACTGAATTTACGTCTGTGGTCCTCGATAGGTCCCGTGGTCCCCCGTGTGGTCTCCGAAAGGATCACACGAGATCCCCGAGAGGACCACAAGAAGTTCAGAGTATTGCTGGTCTTGAGCTTGTATTCTTAGTGGGTCTCAGAAGCGGGATTGCGTGACACCGTGGTTTTCATTGCACCAGTTTAATCTAGAATTGGACTTTCTCACAGGAAAACCTCGACGTGTTATGGATACCAGTATATCCCCACTGGGTGAAAGATATTAGCTCATCCAGGCTAGAGTTGGACTTTCTCACAGGAAAACCTCGACGTCTTATGGATACCAGTATATCCCCACTGGGTGAAAGATATTAGCTCATCCAGGCTAGATTTGGACTTTCTCACCGGAAAACCTGGACGCGTTTTGAGATACCCGTGTATCACCGCCGGGTGAGAGGTGGTTGCCCATCCAGTCCATCGTTGGACTTTCTCACCATAAAACCTCAGCATGATTAGGATACGCATACATCCCCGCCGGGTGAGAGGTGGTTGCCTATCTAGACTGCACTGGTCCAGTGTCTCCGACTTTAGCATTTTGTAGTTGTGGCCGCTACCTTTCCTAGTTGTGACCAGAATGGAGCTTTTGTCCAGGAGAACGAATCCTCGCCACTAGTAAGTTTCACCCCTGGGTTGAGCCGGTTTAGGCTTATTATCCCAGGATGGGCATGTTTAGGACGTGACCGACCTCTAGAGCAGAGGTGCTGTGACATGCGTAACCATCAAGTTTCACCCCTGGTGTGAGCCAGTTTAGGAATATTTCACCAGTATGGGTGTATATCGGACGTGACCGACCTCTAGAGTAGAGGCACCGTGACATGCGTAACCATCAAGTTTCACCCCTAGTGGAAGCCGGTTTAGGCATATTTCACCAGTATGGGTGTATTTATTTCGGACGTGGCCGACGTCTAGAGCAGAGGCGCCGTGGTATGAGTAGCTCTCGCCGCGATACTACTGGACATACCGATTAAGCTTCACTTTATCCTTTCCATCACCTTTTCACATCGGCGCCACAGTAGGAACTCTAATTGCTTTTTCCGCATTTTCTTTCTTGGCCAGGTGGAGTTTCACTCCACGTGCGCCATCCAGATAATCTCGCCAGCATTATCTTAACCCTTGGGTTAAGCCAGTTCAGGCAATTCGTCTGGTATGAGTGTATATGGGACGTGGCCGACCTCCAGAGCAGAGGTGCCGTAACTTTAGCAGTCCTGCCTACGAGATCACTTCACTTACTCCTTTCTTTCACCTTTTCTACAGTGCCGCACGGTAACCCATGATCGCACCTCTCTTCACTGGCCGGGAGGAGCCCCACTCCACGCACGGCAGCTGAAGAATCTCGCCAGCAGCGGTAGATGAGCTATCAAACATGACGTCTGGTTTTCAAGCGCCAGATATTCGCCTTTGCCCCTTCTCCTGTCGGTTTGAACAGTTCTCTCACGAGAAGGCCAGGAGCTGAACTTGACTGTGAGAGGCTATTTGAGACGCATGCCTGGGATAAACGTCATTGGAATGGAGAGCGTATCCTCCACCTCACCTCAGGCAATGACAGTCCTTAGAACCAGCGCATCTTATTTACCATCAAAGTTCCCCACGGGACATGCAAATGACTGACTGACTTAACTCTAAGACCGCCTAGCTGGGGTTTTCTCCCCGTCTTGTACATTTGACATTCTTTCCACTTCACGAAAAGTCTGTAACACGTTATCCCATATTTCAACCAGGCAGTTAATTTGTTTTATACTAAAGTTAAAAGTATGTCCTCTTTTATAGATCTCTGCCTCTCTTGTCAGATAATGTAACTGGATATTGTTGTAGTCTGTAGATTCTTTGCCATATAAACCATTTTAAAATCTAACGCTATCCAATAAATCAAGTTCTGAAATCAGTTTTACTGCGAGGCGAAACTGTCTACTCCAACTTCCACAAGAACTTTAGTCTCAGTATGGGAGATGAACGTGTCGTTACCGAGACAGTATTTAGCCTGACCATCAAGAGGAAAGAGTGTTTGAATGTAACCATATTTCAGGTCTTCACAAAGGTTTAATTGTTTCTCAGTACCACAGATAAAGTTCTGCACACCTAAAGGCGTATTACAAACCTTCCAGGTAGTGAGATGTCGTATTTGGTGCCACCGCTTTTTTTTGTACTTACCCAAACTTACGTTCTTTAGAGCCGAAACTACGCTGGAAGATGTTTAAAATACAAGCATAAAGTAGGAATGGAAAGTGAAATAGGAGTTTAACAATGTAGGTGGCTGCGACAGGGTCTTGGCTGTGCTTATGTCGTTAACTCAGAGAAGTGCTTTTTATGTGCAGATCATATCGGTCACCTTCTCTGTCAGGAGCTGCAAGGTGTAAACATTGTTCTGTACTTCAGATGTCAACCTGTTTCATTCTTCTGGGGCGCTTCAGATGTCAGACTATTTCATTCTTCTGGGGCGCTTCAGATGTCAGACTATTTCATTCTTCTGGGCGCTTCAGATGTCAAACTATTTCACTCTTCTGGTGCGCTTCCGTTGTCAGGCCTTTTCATTCATAAGGGCCACTTCATATGTCTAACCTTTTCATTTATAAAGGGCACTTCATATGTCTAACCTTTTCATTTATAAAGGACACTTCATATGTCTAACCTTTTCATTTATAAGGGGCGCTTCATATGTCTAACCATTTCATTCATCTGGAGCACTTCATATGTCTAACCATTTCATTCATAAGGGACATTTTCTCCCGGGAACAACTGTGTTAAGAGCACACTTATCTTAACATTGTCTTTGTGAGGAAGGGAACATAGATCTGTTTGCTTAAAAACTCTGACCTACTTCTGTAGCCCAGAAACCTGTAGCAATCAACACTAATTGTAACTGTTATTTTTGTAAAATGTGATGTCAGGTTGGTGGATGGATGGGGACATGGAGATCGCCGGCGGGGATGAGGAAAATCTGGTGTGAAACCAATGAATCCAGGATGTGACAAGCCTATGGGTCTTTACAACAATGGCTATCAGAATGATGTAAACAAAACAGAGCCAGCAGACTATTGGTGGCGGGGAATGGATATCGTTGAGGCCCTTATCAGATTCCTCATCCCAGAGTCGGAGTGTCTTTGTGGAACTGTCTCAAAGCTGTCTGGCCAGCCAGCGTTACATGCTGGATCTAACGTGGAGAGGGGACTTGAGTACAGCCACCAGAGGCTGGAAAACAAAGTATTGGCCAGGCCAGCCTACACTACTGTCTTCATGGCAGTCCGAGCAAGACCACAGTCTGCCCTAGCAAGAAAAGGTGTTGAAGTCGGAGGTACCCAGCCAAAAGGCGCATCGCAAAAATCAGGGTACCACGCATCATCGCCAGTGTGCGTACGAAGAAGAAGAAGAAGATAAGGGGCACTTCATATGTCTAACCATTTCATTCATCTGGAGCACTTCATATGTCAAACCTGTTTCATTCATCTGAGGTGCTTCAGATGTCAAACCTTCCATTTTTATGAAGTATTTCAAATGCCAAACTCCTTTATTATGGGGCGTTTCAGGTATCAAGCTCTTTTATTTACATGGGGCGTTTCAGGTGTCAAGCTCTTTTATTTACATGGGGCTTTTCAGGTAACAAGCTCTTTTATTTACATGGGGCGTTTCAAGTATCAAACTCTTTTATTTACATGGGGCGTTTCAGTTTCAGATGTCAGGCTCTTTTATTTACATGGGGCGCTTCAAGAGTCCAGCTCTTTTATTTACATGGGACGTTTCAGGTGTCAAGCTCTTTTATTTACACTGGGCGTTTCATGTGTCAAGCTCTTTTTTTTTTACAAGGGGCGCTTCAGGTGTCAAAATTCTTTCATTGGTCTGGAGCACTTCAGAAGGTGAATTCTTCTTCAACGCCCTTCTGTCGACCACAAGTGCCTCCTGCTATATACCTTTCCTAGGTCTCATCCCCCGCATACTTAGAGACTGCGAGCCACTTGTGTGATTGGGATCAGATGTATTTCCTCGTGTAAAATTATACAAATTCTATTGATATATGCCAGTGCTGAAGACAGCAAACAACTCAAGTGCGACTTGCTACTCAACAAATCAACCATAAAAACGATCCTATCTCAGAACAAGCGTGGCCCAGGCACATGATGACAATCAAAGTCCTTCCACTGGAGCTTTTAAGTATCATAAATTCAGGACCCATCAAGATCCAGGGCTTCCTGTTTTGTAACAGCAAATAACTCGACGCACCAGGTAGTCACTTGCGGGGGGAGAACTCCAGCCACAGTTGCTAGGGTCGTGAACAAGTGCTTTTCTCAGTTCCAGATGGGGAGCTATGAGCATTCCTGCCATCGTTCTTGGCAAGGGCGATAAACCTCTTCAAATCAAAGTGTCTGTGGAAGCTACGTGGGTCTCTCTTAAGCAAGGTTTATGATTTTTTTCCCCCCTCTCCTGTCTCATTGACGAGCGATTGAGCGAGAGAAAAACTTATCAGTCAAATCCCCGTGAGCTTTGTGTGTGGGGGTGTTGCATGCGATGTGGGTGAGGAGATACGGCATTGGGGGGTGGGGTGAGAGTAGAAGCAAACGCAGGAGGGTTGTGGATAGAGGGAGAGGAGTCGGAGAGAGAGAGAGAGGGAAGAGCATATTTATTTTTTTAAAAATTTTTGTCGGTATGTCACAGACAGACAGATAGAGAGACAGACAGACAGACAGACAGATAATGAACAGTTTCCTCGCGACACTCTTTGTTACGTGCTAGCATAAATACCGTACGTGTATGTGATTTTGTGTATTTGTGTGTGTATATATATGTATGTGTGTATGTTACATGTATGTCTTTAAGCTTTCGGAGTGACAGTTACAAAGCACAGATAAGAACAATATTATGGGTCTTTAGCTGCCAGCACCTCTGACTACAACATGGGTTTTCTCACAAACAGATTTTGTCTCATAAAGACATATGTTCCTGTGTTTGTCCGCCGCGATTTCTTAGACACTCACGGTTAAATTCTATTTTGAGAAGTGCCCTGTCAGTTCCTGTGTTCATAGTCTAGTGCCTTGACAGTTCCTGTGTTCATAGTCTACTGCCTTGACAGTTCCTGTGTTCATAGTCTACTGCCTTGACAGCTCCTGTGTTCATAGTCTACTGCCTTGACAGTTCCTGTGTTCATAGTCTACTGCCTTGACAGTTCTTGCATTCATAGTCTAGTACCCTTCCAGGTCCTGTGTTCATAGTCTAGTATCCTGCCAGTTCATGTGTTCATAGTCTAGTATCCTGCCAGTTCCTGTGTTCATAGTCTAGTGCCTTGTCAGTTCCTGAGTTCATAGTTTAGTATCCTGCCAGTTCTTGCATTCATAGTCTAGTGCCCTGCCAGTTCCTGTGTTAATAGTCTAGTATCCTGCCAGGTCCTGTGTTAATAGTCTAGTATCCTGCCAGTTCCTGTGTTCCTAGTCTAGTATCCTGCCAGTTCTTGTGTTCATAGTCTAGTGCCTTGCTAGTTTCTGAGTTCATAGTCTACTATCCTGTCAGTTCTTGCGTTCATAGTCTAGTGCCTTGCCAGTTCCTGTGTTCATAGTCTACTGCCTTGACAGTTCCTGTGTTCATAGTCTACTGCCTTGACAGCTCCTGTGTTCATAGTCTACTGCCTTGACAGTTCCTGTGTTCATAGTCTACTGCCTTGACAGTTCTTGCATTCATAGTCTAGTACCCTTCCAGGTCCTGTGTTCATAGTCTAGTATCCTGCCAGTTCATGTGTTCATAGTCTAGTATCCTGCCAGTTCCTGTGTTCATAGTCTAGTGCCTTGTCAGTTCCTGAGTTCATAGTTTAGTATCCTGCCAGTTCTTGCATTCATAGTCTAGTGCCCTGCCAGTTCCTGTGTTAATAGTCTAGTATCCTGCCAGGTCCTGTGTTAATAGTCTAGTATCCTGCCAGTTCCTGTGTTCCTAGTCTAGTATCCTGCCAGTTCTTGTGTTCATAGTCTAGTGCCTTGCTAGTTTCTGAGTTCATAGTCTACTATCCTGTCAGTTCTTGCGTTCATAGTCTAGTGCCTTGCCAGTTCCTGTGTTCATAGTCTAGTGCCCTGCCAGTTCCTGTGTTCATAGTCTAGTGCCTTAAAAGTTCCTGTGTTCATAGTCTACTGCCTTGACAGTTCCTGTGTTCA
Organism: Achatina immaculata; assembly: GCA_009760885.1. NCBI lineage: Eukaryota > Metazoa > Mollusca > Gastropoda > Stylommatophora > Achatinidae > Lissachatina > Lissachatina immaculata. The sequence goes on along the minus strand of CM019704.1, from coordinate 5,735,389 downwards.
TAGTCTACTGCCTTGACAGTTCTTGTGTTCATAGCCTAGTATCCTGCCAGTTCCTGTGTTCATAGCTAGTGCCCTGCCAGTTCCTGTGTTCATAGTCTACTGCCTTGACAGTTCCTGTGTTCATAGACTAGTACCCTGCCAGTTCCTGTGTTCATAGTCTAGTACCTTGCCAGTTCCTGTGTTCATAGTCTAGTACTCTGCCAGTTCCAGTGTTCATAGTCTAGTATCCTGCCAGTTCCTGTGTTTATCGTCTAGTACCCTGCCAGTTCCTGTGTTCATAGTCTAGTACCCTGCCAGTTCCTGTGTTCATAGTCTAGTATCCTGCCAGTTCCTGTGTTCATCGTCTAGTACACTGCCAGTTCCTGTGTTCATCGTCTAGTACCCTGCCAGTTCCTGTGTTCATAGTCTAGTATCCTGCCAGTTACTCTGTTCATAGTCTAGTGCCCTGCAGTTCCTGTGTTCATAGTCTAATGCCTTACCATTTCCTATGTTCATAGTCTAGTACCCTGCCAGTTCCTGTGTTCATAGTCTAGTATCCTGCCAGTTACTGTGTTCATAGTCTAGTGCCCTGCAGTTCCTGTGTTCATCGTCTAGTGCCCTGCAGTTCCTGTGTTCATAGTCTAATGCCCTGCCATTTCCTATGTTCATAGTCTAGTATCCTGCCAGTTCCTGTGTTCATAGTCTAGTACCCTGCCAGTTCCTTTGTTCGTAGTCTAGTACCCTGCCAGTTCTTATGTTCATAGTCTAGTACCCTGCCAGTTCCTGTGTCCATAGTCTAATACCCTGCCAGTTCCTGCTTTCAGAGTCTGAGAAAATACCAACTTTCTTTTAACAGCGTAATGAACTTACAAACGTAGTCAGTGGCAGAGAATTCTCTAATGATTTCAGCAACTGTGTGGTTGTTTCGCTGTCTAGGACACAGTTTCTGTCCTGGAACAACAGCCTACAAGCTACAAATATAGCATTCTGCTTTGGAACTCTCTCAAGTGTCAAGAAATGCTTTTCATAACACCTAAATTCAATGTGAGTCTCTCGGGCAACAATGCAGGAGCGAGCATGCGCGACCCCGTCTCGCTAGCACTTCCGGGCCGGTGCTATAATTAGAACCATGGTTTAATTAGACGGTTTAAAACAAACGTTATTACAACTGATAGTCGGTTACCTTGACAATATGGAAGCGGTTCTTTTTTAAGCTACAAAGTGCTAGAAATTGATTTTAAATGACGCAGTGAGGACACACGAGGAATAAACAGTCAAAATGAGAATAATTTATTTGCTTGGTCACATCCCATCAGTATGTTTCTTTCTGTTCTCCTCCTAGCTTATCTTTATTCATTTTCTTCTTCTTTTTCCTGTTTATTCATTCTTCTTGCTCTTCTTAATTTACTGTTTCTGCTTCTCACAGTTCAGACCTCATCTCTGTTTTGTTCCTCTTATGAAACTATTTTTCTTTTTCTTCCTATTTTTATCCCTTACTTTTCTTCTCCGGTTTTAATCCCCTGAACTTTCTCCATCTTGGTCTTGCAAGCTATAAAAAATACATATCTATTTTAGTACAATTATTATTTATCATCGTTGTTCTCGTTATTATCTACAAGGTTACGAGCTGGAGATTAAAATAATCACGAACGGAGAAGTGACGCCTTATGTTCACAGCCCTGATCTGTTTGAGAAAATTGTGATACCTCCAGAGATAGACACTGTCAACTTGACTTGGCAGTCAGGTCCTGACACTGTAAGTAACCCACACATTATTATCTATCTATCTATCTATCTATCTATCTATCTATCTATCTATCTATCTATCTATCTATCTATCTATCTATCTATCTATCTATCTATCTATCTATCTATCTATCTGTCTGTCTGTCTCAGATTGAACATCTCACTTCTACACCTCCAGCTCCACTCTGAAATCTCACTTCCACACTCTTCAACTCATTCGCTATTGCTGTGTTATCTGTCTGTCTGTTTGTCTGTCTGTCTGTCTGTCTGTCTGTCTCAGGTTGAACATCTCACTTCCACACGCTTCATCTCATTCGCTATTGCTGTGTTATCTGTCTGTCTGTTTCTCTGTCTGTCTGTCTGTCTTAGATTAGATATCTCACTTCCACACTCTTCAAATCATTCGCTATTGCTGTGTTATCTGTCTGTCTGTTTCTCTGTCTGTCTGTCTCAGATTAGACATCTCACTTCCACACTCTTCAACTCATTCGCTATTGCTGTGTTATCTGTCTGTCTGTTTGTCTGTCTGCCTGTCTGTCTCAGATTAGACATCTCACTTCCACACTCTTCAACTCATTCGCTATTACTGTGTTATCTCTTAGTTTAGATGTCCAGTGCCTGTATCTGGACTACAGTTATAACACCTTAGCGTTGTATTATGTAAATAAGAAAGTTAAACAGAGCGTGGAGAGACTGTCCACAAGTTAGAGTGTATTGCAACATTTTATTACTATTAAGGCTCCCAGAATGTTTCAGTGCAATTAACTGAGACTTTCTACAATCTACAGAAACAATTTGATAGTGACATGTACATCGTGTGTTAAACTTTTTGCTATATTTTAACATTATTATGGAAATATAAACTATTTGCTATATTTCAACATTATTATGGAAATATAAACTATTTGCTATATTTCAACATTATTATGGAAATGTTAAACTATTTGCTATATTTCAACATTATTATGGAAATTTTAAACCGTTTCCTATATTTCAATATTATTATGGGAATATTAAACCTGGTGTTGTATTTCAACATTAAAGATAAAGGTATGAGTTGTGAATCAACGTCATTGCACACAGTAAACCCTTTGTATTTTTGCGAACCATAGTCTGACCGCCAACGTATTTCAATATTATTTTGGAAGACAGATTTTGATGCTGGTCATTTATTGATGGAGACTGTATAGTAGGCGACCACATTGTGATGACTGAGATTATGTTGCATTTGCGTTCCCAATATTCACTAAATGTATAAATTACCAGACACATTTAAACAATTCTAGCACTTAATAGTTAAAGATAAAAGTAACACTGTCATGCTATAGAGGCATAAAAGTAACACTGTCATGCCATAGAGGCATAAAAGTAACACTGTCATGCCAAAGAGGCATAAAAGTAACTCTGTCACGCCATAGAGGCATAAAAGTAACACTGTCATGCCATAGAGGCATAAAAGTAACACTGTCATGCCATAGAGGCATAAAAGTAACTCTGTCATGCCATAGAGGCATAAAAGTAACTCTGTCATGCCACAGAGGCATAAAAGTAACTCTGTCATGCCACAGAGGCATAAAAGTAACTCTGTCATGCCACAGAGGCATAAAAGTAACTCTGTCATGCCACAGAGGCATAAAAGTAACACTGTCATGCCACAGAGGCATAAAAGTAACTCTGTCATGCCATAGAGGCATAAAAGTAACTCTGTCATGCCATAGAGGCATAAAAGTAACTCTGTCACGCCATAGAGGCATATAGGGATATGGTATTAATACCCATAATTTCTATGACCTGTTAGCACACTAGAGGGTGATATGGTCAGTATCACACCTGGCCGCCTTTCCTTCCCCAGCTCCAGAAGAAGTCGGGTGCCAATTTCTACAGGTAGATGACTGGGGTGCCTCTGGCTGGATTCGAACTCACAACCTTTGCCACGAGAGACTCGTGCTCTAACCACTTCATCGATTAAATGTCCTATTGCTTAATAATACTTAATAAATTTAAAGGTTCTTAAGACCATTTTTTTTAATAACTGCGAGTGCAAGTGGTGGCATTATCATCATCATCAACGTCGTCGTCGTCATCATCATCATCATCATCTTCATCATCATCATCATCATCATCATCATGTTCTGGTTGACTCTCTCTCTCGCTCTCTCTCTCTGAGCCTTAAGTGCCCAGGGCACATGGGGCTTCCACAAGGGTTTTCCATAAATGCCTGTCCTTTGCCTTTTTGCCTCTCTTGCCCAGGTGAGCCCTCTATTGTTCAACATCCTTTCTCTTGTTCTTCTCCGCATCTCTTTTGGTCTACTCTTACTTCTGTTCCCCTGTGGTGTCCATCTTAGTGCTATTTTTGGTAGTGAGTTGTCAGTCATTCGGAGCACATGTCCCAACCATCGCCAGCGTCTTTCCTCAATAATTGTTGTCAGTGGCTTCATCTGCATTTCTGCCAACAAGATGTTATTCTGGTTGACTACTGAACCGTAAGTCTCTACTTAGCTCAACTAAATATACGGTGATATCACAACAAGTGTTAAGAACGTGCTACTTTTTTTAGTGTATTCAAACATAATGGTACTTTTCTATTGTGTTAAAAACATAATACTACTTTTGTATTGTGTTAAACATAATGCTACTTTTCCAGTGTATTAAAAGAAATTACTACTTTTCCAATATATTAAAATATAATGCTACTTTTCCATTGTGTTAAAAACATAATGCTACTTTTTCATTATATTAAAACATATTGCCACTTTTCCATTGTGTTAAAAACATAATGCTACTTTTTCATTATATTAAAACATATTGCCACTTTTCCATTGTGTTAAAAACATAATGCTACTTTTTCATTATATTAAAACATATTGCCACTTTTCCATTGTGTTAAAAACATATGGTTAAGTTTATGTATGTGTTACTTTACCTTGTCAAAAAACAAAAAAGAGAAGTTGATCATACTGGATGAAAGTTTTGATAAATCTCATCAGAAGAAACACAGAAAAGCCGGCATGGAACACATACCTTCCATCACCAGAACGTGCTCTTCAGCTCACCTTAGTAGATCTCTGCCACCTTTCTCACTTTCTGTTTGCTAGTTTTTTGTTTTTTGTTTTTTTTTTTGGGGGGGGGGGGTGAGTTTTTTTTTTGCCACAACTAAAAGAAAATGTCAGTTATTCCATCCATCGTAATGTAGCTTTTAACAAGTGAGCAACCTTTTTTTTTTAATAAAAATTTCAGAAACCCGAAAGAAAATGAGAAAGGTGAGTAAAAATAACAGAGTCCAGTTCCTGTTCCATTTAGATTTAAATTTCCATTTTGGATGTGAGAAGTTAATTAAGGCTGCTTTTAAGGACTGCATAAGGTTACTTTTAGTACTGTATAAGATAAGTAATTTGTTAACTGTATTCATTTCTTCATTCATTCATTTGCATGTCCCTTGCGGAACTTTTGCCACCCTAACAACACTCCTGTAGGCCTCTCGGTTGTGAGCAAGATGGCCTGCTGCTGATGCATCCATTTGCAGATCATCAACGATGTCTTGCAGCCATCTTCGCCTTGGTCTTCCTCTCTTTCTTTTTCCCATTATGTACCCCTCCAAGACGGTTTTCTCTAGATTATCATGACGTTTAATGTGTCCATAATATTTAAGTTTTCTCTGTTTAATACTCTTTACTAGCCAGCCTTCTTCAATATTAAGTTCTTGAAGTATGGATATATTTGTTCAGACAATATGCCACAGAAACAAAAAAAACATCCACATTAAGAATGATAGGAAAGAAGGAGAGACTGCCCATGCAAGAGATACAGAGAGGAAATTACAGAAGCATTAAAAATCCCATTACATGAAGCAAATCTTCCAGGCTTATCAAGTTGTCATTTTGCTCCCTCAACACTGAAAGGTATATGAGGAAGGAAACAAGATAAGACACGCATTTTTTTATATTTGGGTTCTCAGTTAAGTAAGGTGGAAAAATGTCATTTGTGCCCATAAGGAAATTTAAACATTCAGTGCTGGTCTCTGGTGTATTGCTATGACTTTTACTGGATTTATGTCGGCAAGACCTGTAATGTCATTCTAAATAGTTCGTAAAGATTCCAAAATTTCGTTTTTCGTGTCATTTTGTGTGTGTGTGTATGTGTAATTTTTTAGAACTTGGACTACAGTTCTAGGGATCTCTGTTAAGAGAGATTAGATTCTGACTGCAAACATGGCGGTGAGATGATTCTCTCCTGCTTCATAAATCTATGACGTAACAGACAGACAGAGGAATTGTGGGGGAGAGAGAAGAGGTGTATCGCGTCTTTCAAGCTTTCAGATGTACTTCTGAGGCAAAGTTTGTGGAGGTCACGTGTCAGAGAAGACCGGAAGCCAGTATTGATGACCTGACTTCACACCACCTCCAGCACCCACACCCAGACAACACAACAAAAGATGGCCCCCACAGCGACCAGCAGACCTTGACCCTGTTTAGAAAACAATAAAGTAAAACAAACATTACACGTTTCATTAGTTCCGGTAGCTTTTAACTGTCACTCACGTGCGCCCTCTTGGCTGTCATGAGCTGTAAGAGCAGGCCGGGAGGATAGGCCAGGCTGCTGTTAATGTCACTCTGCTGCTCGTTCAGCCTCGTGGTGGATCGTTGTAATTCACCGCTGGCTGGAAGATTTGTTGCATGTATCCAGCGTTTGTGGAGGCTCTTTCTTTTTTTTTAAACTGTAACCAGTTTCCATAGAGGCTTCTGCAGGTACTAAAACGTCAGGAAAATTTATGTACATAAACAGCGTCTCTGCAATTTAAAAAAGAAAATGTATCCAGTGTCTAAGATATCAATTGAAAAGCCACGTTCTGAGAACAGATACTTCAAACCTACAGAGTTCTAAGAATAGGTCCCGGGTAGGTCAGAACATTAAAAAGAAAGTTTTGGGGAGGTAATTTTAGAATCAAGAAGTTGCAGAATTAGATGCACGAAGAAACGAAATTAAACTGATAATACGAGATTAAAGAAAAAAAAATGTAGATAAATTACAGGGGGGGGGGGGGTTGTTGGGGTCCAGCTGGTGCATAGCTCTGGAGCCTGCAGAGCTTTCCCTGTTTTAAAGCTGGGCCCCGCTGGCTTCAGAGGGAAGGGGGGAATGAGGGAGGGGTAATGGATGAAACAGATAAGCGAAGGGAGGAGAGAAGTTGTTTCAGCTTATTCTGTCGGGGAGGCCTTGCAGAGACGTGTACTTTGTCTACAGTTTCTCCAGTTAGATCCTGTTATATTGTACTTTGCTGTGTAGATATTTGGCTGTTTCCAAGTACCCGTATTGTACACTAAGCTGTTCTAAAGAGGCCGAAGAGGAGAGAGGGTCACTGTTAACTGTGAAGACGGGAGATATCACAGAGAAAAAAAGAAGCACCAATAGAGAAATGGGGCAAGGCTTTGGCAAGGTCTGGTTCAGTGACCCAGATACCCGTGCTGACACTTTTCAATAACCGTGCTGTCACTCAAAAATAAGCATGCTGTCATTGTACTGTCAGTTTACGATAGCCATACTGTTACTTTAAGATAGCAGTACTGTCTCTCTACGACAACCATGCTGTCACACTACGATAGCCATGCTGTCACACCAGGATAACCATGCTGTCACTGTACGATAATCATACTGTGATTCTACGACAGCAAATGTTGTCACTGTATGATAACCATATTGTCACTTTATTATTACCACATTACCAAGTACGATAACCATACTCGACGATAACCATACTCGACGATAACCGTACCGTCACTCTAGCACAATGATCTTTGCCCCCACAGTGAAGTTAGAATTATAAAGCCACAGAACTGTCAGGACTTGAACTGTCAGGACTTGAACTGTCAGGATTTGAACTGTCAGAACTTGAACTGTCAGGATTTGAACTGTCAGAACTTGAAAATGAAGCAGGCCCGACCAGGCTTGCAACGTGGTCGTCGGGACAGTAAGTTGTCCGCTCTAGGCAGGGCTTACACCTAGACCTACTGGAGTCCCTGGTTCAATTCTCGATCATTCTCTTACATTTTCTGTCTCCGCCGTTTGAAGTGTTTTGTCCACTACTTTTCGAGGCAAATCATACTCTCTGTGATCTGTCATTTTATTGTGGTGTACTACTTTACTATGCTGTATCACTTTACTGTGCTATGTTACTTTACTATTCGCACAGCCTTGTTATTTCCAGTTTGTAAAACTTATACTAGAGAGAAACTTGGTAAGAAAAATCCAAATTCGTGTTTTTTTTTCAGTAGAAGCACATGGAGTTCCAAACAGGAGAACTATATTTATCCTTTGCAGTACAGCAAAGGATTCGATAAAGGGAATATGTTTTCAATGTTTGTTTTACAAGAAGGAACATTGTTTGTTGTACAAGAAGAAATGTTGTTTATTGTACAAGAAGGAACGTTGTTTGTTGTACAAGAAAGAACGTTGTTTTGTTGTACAAGAAGGAGCGTTGTTTTGTTGTACAAGAAGGAGCGCTGTTTTGTTGTACAAGAAAGAACGCTGTTTGTTGTACAAGAAAGAACGTTGTTTTGTTGTAAAAGAAAGAACGTTGTTTTGTTGTACAAGAAAGAACGCTGTTTGTTGTACAAGAAAGAACGCTGTTTGTTGTACAAGAAAGAACGTTGTTTGTTGTACAAGAAAGAACGTTGTTTTGTTGTACAAGAAAGAACGCTGTTTTGTTGTACAAGAAAGAACGCTGTTTGTTGTACAAGAAAGAACGCTGTTTGTTGTACAAGAAAGAACGTTGTTTTGATGTACAAGAAAGAACGCTGTGTGTTGTACAAGAAGGAACATTAAAAGCAAAATCTGCGACTTAACGCGCTCATGGCGTACTGACGCCATTAAGTCGGAAAGAGATAAGAGAAATATATATTCTCCTGTTGTCATACAAGAGAGAATGTTGACGAAGTTTCAAGATGCTGTTAAACGGCGCAACATGCTCCCCTCCCCTTCCACCCCCACCCCCCCCCCAAGAAAAAAAATCAGATATGTGGAGATTCCAGCACTTCAGACAGTTGAATCTACAAAGTTGCTAAATTTACTTTCATAAATAAGGCAGCAGAGAAGGACCTCAGTATAAGACCAGTCTGAAAAGACCAAGTGGAAATAGTAAAACACAACACGTATACTGAAACATTGCGCAAAGTAATATTTTGTTATTTCATCGAAGATACTTGGACATCAAAATCACAGAAAAGAGAATCTGTAATTCTACGTTGGAAGACTTTCAGAGATTACTGAAGCACAGCTGAAATATATTTACTTGCCCTGTCTTTTCTGAAACTTCCTCCATTATCTGAACTAGAAAGAAAACTGACCTCTATTCGTGTTCGCGTAACCTGGCTCCATTCACTAAAGGTAATATACTTGTATGTTAGGACATTGTAAGGAAACAGGTTCCACGTAGTTCAAAGCTTTGCTGAGCTGCAGGAATCTATGACTTTTTTCCCAGCCCTCGCAACTGAATTGTTTTCCAAACACCGAAGAGTTAGGCAATGTGCTCAAGATATCAGGAGAGTAAAACAGAGATATCAGGGAATGTAGAATGCTGTGATTACGGCTCATCATTGGAATAAAGCTGCCAGTATTTGGCCGAACGGCAGCAAATGTCACATTTATGACATCATAAAAGAACCATTCCTGTTTTATGATGAGCTGCACGTCTGAAACGTAACCACAGCAAGGTCTTGTGTATCTTTGCAGACAGACATCACAAAGACATTATTGATGTCTGTCAACAGTGTCTTATGCCAGTGGTTCTTAGCCTGATCGCGGGGGTCTACAGAAGGATTTTTAGGGATCCATGGACCTTAAAATGGAGTGGGCTCGATTAAGAAAATAAATCTTTGATTTTCTGCTTTATTAATGAGGGGTTTACAGCGGTTCTCAGGCCGGAAAGGGGGTTACAGCCGACTAAAACTTAAAAGGGTTACAGCCGTCTAAAAGTTAAGAACCAGTGTTTTATTCAGTTTATTTCATATCTCAATCGATGTGCGGCTGGCACGATCTTTGTTGTTGTTTTTATTGTTGTTGCTGTTGCTGTTAATGATCTTTTCCTGTTCATTGTTGAAGTATAAAGATTCTGTAGAACTCATTTAATATACATCTTCATTTGCGAATTGCAACATAAGTTGGAGAGGTTAATGTTCCTACGTTTAGTTTATAATTTGGAAGTAAGCAGCTGTTAATACTTTTTGCATGGTTCCTGTAGTCTAAGAGTAATCAACTGTTATTTCGTTTTGTATAATTCCTGTAGTCTAGAAGTAGACAACTTTTATTACTTTTTTGTATAGTTCCTGTAGTCTAGACAACTTTTATTACTCTTCGTACAGTTCCTGTAGTTTAGAAGTAGACAACTGTTATTACTCTTCGTACGGTTCCTGTGGTCTAGAAGTAGACAACTGTTATTACTCTTCGTACAGTTCCTGTGGTCTAGAAGTAGACAACTGTTATTACTCTTCGTACAGTTCCTGTGGTCTAGAAGTAGACAACTGTTATTACTCTTCGTACAGTTCCTGTGGTCTAGAAGTAGACAACTGTTATTACTCTTCGTACAGTTCCTGTGGTCTAGAAGTAGACAACTGTTATTACTCTTCGTACAGTTCCTGTGGTCTAGAAGTAGACAACTGTTATTACTCTTCGTACAGTTCCTGTGGTCTAGAAGTAGACAACTGTTATTACTCTTCGTACAGTTCCTGTGGTCTAGAAGTAGACAACTGTTATTACTCTTCGTACAGTTCCTGTGGTCTAGAAGTAGACAACTGTTATTACTCTTCGTACAGTTCCTGTGGTCTAGAAGTAGACAACTGTTATTACTCCTCGTACAGTTCCTGTGGTCTAGAAGTAGACAACTGTTATTACTCTTCGTACAGTTCCTGTGGTCTAGAAGTAGACAACTGTTATTACTCTTCGTACAGTTCCTGTGGTCTAGAAGTAGACAACTGTTATTACTTTTCCTACAGTTCCTGTAGTTTTTCTTTTTTTTTTCTTTAAGTACGAGTCTTTCTCAAAACTCGCATCGTACGACAATACACAGCTACGAACAGAAAACTAATATGTTATATTATTCAGCGCTTTCTTTGTATCCCTGCCGTCTTGTGATGTTTATAGAGGGATAACACGAGACAGGAACAACCATGAATTGATTGGTTGTTGTTGATAATTGATAATATTTTTATTTTCAAACGAGCCACAGCACAAGATCATGGCATTCATCTCTGGTAGACATTGATCTGAATCCGCCACACGTGAGAAGGTCACCCGGATGTAGAAAAGGGTACCTGACTCCTTCTGGAGCTGGGGATGGAAGTGAAGCCAGACCTGATTATGACCGCATCAGTGCCGACAGATCAAGGAAAATGTGGACACTACTTTCTAGTACTCTCCTTGGACTGACAGAGTTACTTTTCTTTCTAGTAGTCTCCTTGGACTGGCAGAGTTACTTTTCTTTCTAGTAGTCTCCTTGGACTGATAGAGTTACTTTTCTTTCTCCTTGGACTGACAGAGTTATTTTTCCTTCTAGTAGTCTCCTTGGACTGACAGAGTTACTTTTCTTTCTAGTAGTCTTCTTGGACTGACAGAGTTACTTTTCTTTCTAGTAGTCTCCTTGCACTGATAGAGTTACTTTTCTTTCTAGTAGTCTCCTTGGACTGACTGAGTTACTTTTCTTTCAAATAGTCTTCTTGGACTGACAGAGTTACTTTTCTTTCTAGAGTCTAATTTGACTGACAGAGTTACGTTTTCTTTCTAATATTCTCCTTGGACTGATAGAGTTACTCTTAGTTACACATTTTTGCAAGCAAAATTTCATGTCTAAGTGAAAACTTAGAGATACGTTGGGGAGGTTAATGTTCTTATATTTAGTTTATAATTTGGAAGTAAGCAGCTGTTATTACTTTTTGCATAGTTCCTGTAGTCTAAAAGTAAACAACTGTTATTACTCTTCGTACAGTTCCTGTGGTCTAGAAGTAGACAACTATTATTACTTCTCCTACAGTTCCTGTAGTCAACCTTTTTTTGAAGTACGAGAATGTTTTGTCTTTCTCAAAGCTCGCTTCCTACGACAATACACAGCTAAAAACAGAAAACTTTATTGTACATTAAAACAGTATTCATTAATTTATATAATAAACTATATCATATGCCATCTTACAAGCCGTTAGTGTGTGTTTTCTACTTCTGGAGGAGGCCACATTCAGATAAGTTCTTCGTTTTTTTTTTTCTCCTTGTGCATGTAATCCTCGAAAAAGGCTCACGCCGAAATATCGGATGTTGTATGTTTTTCATTTATACATTCTCATACTTTATATTCATTTTTTCTCACCTTACTCACTCCCTCCCTCACTTTGTAAAACTGCACCATACACCTCTATGTACCTTTTTTACATAATGTATGTTATTCTATGAACGCTTAGCAGTTTTGTTAACAATTTGTAATGAACATTCTAGAATATGACAACACACATGTATTCAGCTACTTGATAGTGAGTTATGTTTTTCTTCGAACTTTCTAGAGCATCAACCTGGATAGTCCTGAAGAACGTAGCCGGTTTCACTAAGAGGTTAAAGATAAAATTTGTTATCGTTTTAGATTTTGCTAATGTTTGTTTTCTGTACAACTTGTTTGTACACAACTAAAACTGCATGTTTTCGGAAGAGGTGAAATTTGGAAAAAAAAAATGGAGGACAGAATTTCTGACGACCTTACGTTTTGGCTTCTCTGGCCTTTGAAAATTAAACCCCTTGTTGGCAGTTTTCCTTGTAACTTGAGAGCATCACCTTAAACTATCTGCTGCTCTCGAGTCAGCAAAATTTAACGTTATGGTGCTTGTTAGCCAACAGTACATGATCACGTGACAGCACATGCAAAGGGGGCGCTGTTTAACCAGACACAGCAAGTGGAATCATATTGTTTATTTGTTCCCTTGTCTTGTTTATCATTCACCACGAAGCAATCGCCCACACTTGGCCAGGTTTCTTTACAGCGGTCGCGATTGCAAGCTCGTGCTGGCATTAGATAGTTTTCTGGCTCCGCTGACCTGCCCGGAGAACTATATTTATATATTTATATATATATACTCATGCATAAATTCGTACTTTCGTATCATCTCATGTCAGACTGTCATAATCTACTCTCATATCTTCTCACGTCGGACTGTCATAATGTACTTTCATATCTTAGCTTCAGATAGTTTCACTGTCATGTCTTACTACCGTACCACTTTCGTCTCACTATCATATCTTATTTCCAAATCTATCCCCAAGTCTCGCCTTCCATATCACAAGACAGCTTCGAGTTTTTATCGTATTTTTTTTTCATAAAAGCTTTTGATAAAATGAGACCGCTCCCTAGTTCCAGTAGATTTTAAACCTGTACAGCTTTAGTGTAGCCAGATGTGATCCTATAGTTTCGACATGAGATGGAATTCTTCTTCTTCTTCTTCGTCCTTCCTTCCTTCCTACCTTATTTCTTCCCTTCCTTCCTTCCTTCCTTCCTTCTTTCCTTCCTTCCTTCTTTCCTTCCCTCCTCCTCCTCTTCCTTCTCCTTCTTCTTCTTCTTCTTCTTCGAACTTTCTCAGACGTAGAGCTGGAAATCCCTGGAGAACACAGCTGGTTTTCACTAAGTTCATTTTGTGGCCTCTTTAAGACACCACACCCACTGTGGGCGCGCAGAAGACAAATTTGGGTCAGGAATCTGAAAGTGAGATGTCTGATTACATCTTCACAGATCAACCACAAAGTTTTATTTGCTTTCTCTCCTGCTGCAGGAGGCTGAGTGATGAATTTCCAATAGTTAAGAACTGCCTGAAGTACAAAGAGCGATTGATAAGTTCTCGGCATAAAGTACAAATACTTGAAACGCACAGTTGATATTACGTCCGTTTGTAGATCAGGTTCATTTAAGCTTAAACACCAAGTTTCAAGAAATTAACTGTAACCAGTTTTTTTTTTTTTTTACAGGCTACTGAAGTGGTAAGGGGTGGCAGGAATTGAGAAAATGAATAAAATTTCTCATCGAGCAGTCATTCGCTACCTCTGCGTCAAGGGTTTATCATCGAAGGAGATCCATGAGGATATGGTGGAGACTCTAGGGGAGAGTGCCCCTTCTTACAGCACAGTGAAGAAATGGGCAGCTCAGTTCAAACATGGAAAGGGAGAGACTGGAAGACGATTCCCGTCCAGGAAGACCAAGAACGGTAACCATCGATGAAACCACCGGCGGATTCCATGACATGATAATGGAGGATCAACGACTAACAGAGCGGATCTTCCAGGAACGTGTTCATGCCATTATTCACAATGATCTTCAAATGACAAATGTCTCTGCTCGATGCGTCCCGTAACTTCTTAGAGCTGATCACAAACGACAGCATCTCAACATGTCAACAGACAATCTTGGCCATTTTTCTGCAGATCGTGAAAAGTTTCTTCAGCAATTTGTGACTATGGATGAGACTTTGGTTCATCATTTTCAACCAGAAACCAAAGAACAGTCAAAACAGTGGAAACATCATGACTCCTCACTTCCAAAGAAGGCAAGGGTGGTTCTGTCTGCAGGCAAAGTGATGGCTTCCATCTTTTGGGATTCAGAAGGTGTGCTACTGGTAGACTATCTTCAAAAGAGCAGAACGGTCACCGGGGCCTATTGTGAAGCAACCGCGGGTCAAACTGAAGGAAAAGCGTAGAGGGAAATTGACGAGAGGAGTCATCTTTCATCAAGACAATGCTCTAGTTCACAAGTCGGCGGTGGCAATGGCTGCTATTCATGAATGTGGCTTCCAGCTTCTTGAACATCCTCCTTATTCCCCAGATTTGGCCCCTTCGGGCTATTACCTGTTTACCAAACTCAAAAAGGAGCTCAGTGGTCGCAAATTTGCTTCAGATGATGACGTCATTCATGCTGTAGACCACTTTCTACTGGCAGAAGATGCTTGCTTTTACAAAGAAGGGATCCGTATGCCCCAGGATCGCTGGACTAAGTGCATAAACTTGCAAGAGGACTATGTTGAGAAATAACCCAAAAAAGATGGTCCATAAATAATCCGTTGTACCTTATACCGAGAACTTATCAATTACCCCTCGTAATTAGGGGGCACTAAAGATCAACGAATGCGGGTCGTAAAGCTGAGATCATCACCCTTGCTCTCTTTACAAAACTCTTTACAAGTGCTGTGATATCTTTCTTACAGTATTTCTCAACGCGCTGCACATGGGTATAAAATGTAGGCAAACTAGGTAGAAGCTGGAGCTGTGATTCTCAGCGGGAAGGCAGATAGCTCACAGAGAAGAAATTTCAATCTTTCGGGAGGAATGGAATCATTTTTTATTCCTAAGGGAGGACTTGTGAGGGGAATATTTTCTATCTTACATCCTTCCCGTGCCGTTAAACGTCACATAGGGCTCACATAGTTGTTTGCTAAATTTTCCTGTTTTCGGCGAGTTCTTCAACTTCAAGGGATGTTATGCCCACTAAACTGGCTTCTCTTAACAATGTCCTCTTTAGAGTTTCACGCGGTCGACCTCTTTTTCTTCGGCCTGTTGTGCTCCACTTGATAGCTTGTTTTGGTATTCTCTGATTGTTTCTCCTCATTACATGGCCTACATATGTCAATCTTCTTTTTCTGATCACCCATGTGACAGGTTGTTGTTTTTGCTCATCTATTTTCTATAGGACGATGACTTAATATATAAGAGAGGACTTGTGGGGGAATATTTTCTATAGGACTATGATTTAATATATAAGGCAGGATTTGTGGAGGAATATTTTCTATAGGACGATAATTTAATATATAAGGGAGGACCTTGAAACAATCTAGGTTGAACAGAGAGGATTACAACCTGGGACGCTGACAACCGCTGCCTTAGACACTGACTGACTGATTGACTGACTGAGTGATTGATTGAATTCTATTTGCAAAGGATAAATCATTGGGGACGCAGACTCGTTTGACATTCTGCCCTATATCATACAACTTTCTCTCTGTTCCAGACATTCTACATCAGGTACACACTGTTGTTAAGTTTCTCACTAACTCACGCGCTGAATTCAGGACATAACTACTCGTACACGCAAATAACAAAACTACATCTCACAGTCTTGCACAGTAATGAATATCTACCAAACTACCAGGCAGTAAGAGAAAGAAAGGTTGCTATAGGAACTTGAGCGCAACCTGGTGCCAGCCCTAGATACACTGACTGTCCTCTCCGAAATGAAGAAGAAACTAATTTTCAGAACATGCGTACTTTAATACTGTCAGGTGGGCCCTAGCAGAAGGTGTGTCCAGGTGGGTATGGCCCCAAGAGTTTTACCAGTTTTAAGAGCAGACCTGGAAGTCTTCGAGGTTCCAGTAGTCAACTAAAACAGGTATGAGAAATGACGACTGCTTTAAACTGTTTCTACTAATAAAGGTAGATCCAGGTGTGTAGTTCAGTTTTACACACAAAAAAAAAAAAAACATATAAAAAGTGAAAAAAGCAGTCAGGAATGAGAGTAGTAGAAAGTAAAATGAGCCCTTTATATAAATGAAGAACATAAAACAACTCAATATTTCGGCAAAAGCCTTGTCTCAAGGATTACATTAAAAAAAAAACAACAACAACACAACAGATAAAAACATGGAAAAATAAATGAAAAATTAAAGACTTCGCTCTTTTGCCATCCTTGTAAGAAAGACGAGCACAAAACGTCCAGAATATTAAAACAAATAATTTAATGTTGGGGGCGGTGTGTTTGTACCAGGTTAGAACATTTCTGTCCCAAGCCCAAGTTCTGGGCAGACTTACGTCGTCATATTTCACAGCGTAGACTACATCAGTAGTGGCTAGGGCTGCTTGAATGTTGAAGAAAAAGAAGAAGATACATAACATGACGCAGGCCAGACACCAGACTAAACAAGAGCTCTGTTCCTTAAATTGCTACCAGAACATATTCAGCTTTCTCTAGGTCGTAATGGAATGTGACAAGTCCGGTAACAACTATCACATCTGGTAGTAACCTCGGTTAGTTCCCTTCAGTTAATTACCTCATTTGAGTCTGTCTTAAAACTTCAGCCGGGTTAGCGGATGTGGGGCACCAGGTATGGCGGCTGCCTGCACAAATATGTTAACTGCACGATGTTTTAGCGCTGCGCCAAAACACCGCTGTTAAATTTGTTCATTCCACGTGCCAATTTTTATTACTATTATTAATCTCTTAGTGCTTTATATTTGTAATGTTAAATAATTTTTTCAACATGGTGTATGATGAATGTTTGTATAGTTTTAATAAGTTAACAATATGTTTGTATATATATATATATATATATATATATATATATATATATATACTATGGTTTTAAAGGTCTATTTTATATTGTTTGGCAGGAAAAGACCTAAGTCAGCTGAAGGTGAAGTCCTGTAAGTCATTCGCTTTCTGGCATCTCCTTAGAACCTGTTAGACTTGTTGTTCTATCACACTTCAGCATTTCACGGCCAGAGTAGAGAGCGGGAGAGAGAGGGAGGGAGAGAGAGGGAGCGAGAGGGAGGGAGAGAGAGGGAGAGGGAGAGAGAGGGACCGAGGGAGAGAGCGAGAGAGAGCGAGAGAGAGAGGGAGAGAGAGAGGCAACGAGAGAGAGAGAGGAGAGAGAGGGGGAGAGAAAGCGAGAGAGGGAACGAGAGAGAAGGGGAGAGAAAGGAGAGGGGGAGAGAGAGAGGGAGAAGGGGGGAATGGTGCAAGGGGGGAACGGCACTAGCCCCTTACCAGTTGCGTAAGCGAAGCAGGATGCTTATAAGATAAGATAAGATAAGATAAGATAGAGGCGAAGAAGCTGTCAAATTTGATAATCAGTGACGCTTAAATGACATGTTAGTGTCACAGCTGGCAAGCCATAGCGGGCCAAGACCCTGTCCGACAGCTCTGGTGGTACTCCCAACAATAGGCCTAGTCTGGCTAAAGAGGCAGGAATTGGCATAATCGCCGCGCTGACAGAGTCTGCTAATCTCCGCGCTGACAGAGTCTGCTAATCGCCACGCTGACAGAGTCTGCTAATCTCCGCGCTGACAGTCTGCTAATCTCCGCGCTGACAGAGTCTGCTAATCTCCGCGCTGACAGAGTCTGCTAATCTCCGCGCTGACAGAGTCTGCTAATCTCCGCGCTGACAGAGTCTGCTAATCTCCGCGCTGACAGAGTCTGCTAATCTCCGCGCTGACAGAGTCTGCTAATCTCCGCGCTGACAGAGTCTGCTAATCGCCGCGCTGAGTCTGGTAAAAAAATACTGCACACCCCCCCTGATTTTAGCTCTACATGTGGACCGTAAAAACAGTTGCCGTGATATCCTGGCAAGCCAACACGATGCAGTGCCTCAATATCATCAGCGTATCAGCTGCAAAGAGCACCAGCTGGCAGTTCCAACGAGAAAGAAGAACAAGAAGTTTTATATGCCGCACATAACACACATTTCTATTGTTTCCGCCTTCCCGACATCACCCTGTGCTACAGCAGTGCTGAAAAAAAAAAAAACCCGAAAGCGCTACATGAGTTAATGTTCTGGACATCTTTGAAGTTTAGTACATTTTTTTTTCAAGAACTTTTAATTCAGTGTATCGACGCACAAATGTGCCGACCATTTTTTTGTTGTTGTTGTTGTTGTTCTCTCTGGTCACCCTACCTCATACGCTGATGACCCAGCATAATGAAGTCTCTAACGCTTCACCCCCTACGGCATTTGAAATGCTATGGGACTATCTTTACTTTTTTTTTGTTCTCTTGAGAATATATTTGCACACGGCGTCACGACTTTCGCACGAACAACCAAACTTTAGAAGGCAGACCGGACAGGACTTCTTGCTATGGGTGTCTTAACAAAGAAGCTATCAGAACCCTCTGGCGGATAGAGAAAGATGGAATGAAAAGACTGGGGGGAGGGGGGGAGTGCCAGTGCTATTAACCCTAGCTCGTCCACGGCGAGAATGAGAGAATCATGAGATAGACGAACAACATGGCGGCGAGAATGAGAGAATCATGAGATAGACGAACAACATGGCGGCGAGAATGAGAGAATTATGAGGTGGACGAACAACATGGCGGCGAGAATGAGAGAATTATGAGGTGGACGAACAACATGGCGACGAGAATGAAAGAATCATGAGATGGACGAACAACATGGCGGCGAGAATGAGAGAATCATGAGAAAGACGAACAACATGGCGACGGGAATGAAAGAATCATGAGATGGACGAACAACACGGCGCAGGACGTATGTTTAGGGCCATCGTGCAAACAGGAGGCAGAGGAAGGAAAATATAATTTCCATTCACTCGTTCATGGATTTGGAGAACATGATGATGATGGTTAGCTATGACAGAGTTGATCCTTTCATCAAAGACAGCTCTTTGTTTAATATGAGTGATTGAGAATAATAGAAAATGAGACTGGTTATGATGCCATAACAATGCGTTAGAAAGCTACCTTCATAAAAATTAGAACAAAACCAGTGGCTCTAACAGCCTGAAAACCAAATCACATGTATGTGATGTGATTATATATATATATATATATATATATATATATATATATATATGTGTGTGTGTGTGTGAGATGTCGTTATTGATATATATGTGATGTCATTATTGACTGTTTTCACTATTAAACTTTGCCTTTCTCACTTTGTGGAAATATGATGCTGCAGTTGTCTGATGAAGATTCTAATTTCAAATATAACTCAGCTGTCTTGTTTGTAAAAGACGTTTTCTGTTAACACTTTTACCGAAGACTTTATTATAATTATAACTATTTAATCTAAGCCACGTTAGAATAAATGAGGGGTCGGCAATCTTGGGATCAAAAACATGAAAATCAAAAGGGACATAATCATTGGGTTTTTTTTTCTTTAAAGAGTGGGATCAGTCGGTAAGCTTTCGCTACAAACAGGCCAGATGCCACCTATGTCAGTGCCTCCTCCTCCTCTTCCTCCTCCTCCTCCTCCTCATCATCATCATCATCATCACCTTTCACTCCCTTGAGAGCATAGGCCACGGATAAAAGCTCTCCAATCGTCCTTGTTCTTTGAATTATTCTCTGCTTCCTTCCATGTGTATCCCGTGTCTCTGAGCACTTCATAATTCCTCTTCTCCAAGTAAGTCTAGGTCTTCCTCGTTTTCTGTTTCCTTGAGGATTCCATGTCAGTGCCTGTCTTGCTATGCTGGTGTCGGGTTTTCTCAGATCGTGGCCACTCTATCTCCACTTCCTAGACATGATTTGCAGGTTCATAGGTTCTTCTCCTGCCCTTTCCCAGATCTCCTCGTTCCTTATCTTGTCCTGCCATTTAATGTTTAAAATCTTCTTCAAGCAGACACTGCCTGGCTGGTTACATTCATGCATGTAACTAACAAAGAAACCTATACTATTATATAATAAAAAATGATAAAACTGTGAATAATAATAATAATGAATAATAATTTTCAACCATAAGCCCCACATGGGGGCAATTTGATTATTGGGGAGGGGGGGGCGCCGCAATTAGATTATATTTATATTATACTTTTCAAAAACTGGTTGACTGTTATCTGTTATGTTGGTGCTGTGGGGAGGGAGAGCATACAAATGACTGAGGTATTGAGGAGGGGCCTGGTTCAAAAAATGTTGGGAAACACTGCCTTACATAAAGTTGTATAATATGGACACCAAATGAACGTGACGAGGGTCACAAGTTGCAGACACTTGGAATAAAGGATGAAGAGAGTATTTTCTCTTCAGGAAGGTTCATTTTAAAAAAAAATTCCCCATTTTGGACTTTGTCTTCATGAGCATTCAAAGATAAGAAGTAACTTTTTTGTAAGTTTGTTACACAACAGCCTCCGACAATCCGGAAAGTCTACTTTACTGGACCGGCAAAGAAAAATTAACACTTTCGAGAACGAACGAACGAACATACTTTATTTTCAAAATGGTTAAGAATTGGGCACGCAGGCCCGTCTGACATTCTGCCTTTCATCACACAGCTTTCACTCAGTCACAGTCATTCAGCATTTGTTAATGAGCATAATAATCATGAAGACACAGTTAAATGTTTACACAAATAAATAATAATCTTATCTCATGTCCATATACTCTACACTCTGATTTATGCAATAACATGAAATAAACTTACATTCATTCAAAACTAACAAATTCATAGAAAAGCAGTATTACACACAAAAAAAACTACAGCACTCAAGCCATACTTCAAACTACTTTAAACTATGCTTGGGAGGCATATAGTCCATATCAAACATATGTTGACAAGGTTTAAAGTTATAAGAACGAACATTACTTATAAGTTTTACATGAGTTGGTAGGGCATTACAGAGGTGGTAAGTTGAGTAAGGGAAGCTTTTTTTTAAACATGTCAAGCCTTGGTTTTAGGAGAATACAATTGTTTAAGAGTTGACTTTGAACAACCACCACAGATAGGGTGGAGCATTGTGCGATAGAATTTTATGAATTAACTTGGCCTTGTTGAAAAGAAATCTCTTCTTGAGGGGTAGAATATCAAGATGTTTGTCCTTATTTGTAATACGTGCTGCATGTTTGTCATCTATAAGCTTTACAGCTCGTTTTTGAAGTGAGTAAAGTCTTTTCATGTTTGACATGGAACAACCATCCCAGACTGTGGAACAGTAGTCCAGGTGTGTTTGTATCTGTGATATGTAGATATTTTTCTGGTGTCTATGTTAAGAAAATGTTTAATTTTAGTAAATTGGTAAATTTTTTGCGCAATGAGTTTGGTTAGATTGTCTACATGATGATTCCAGCTGAGGTGGTGGTAAGTCATGAGACTTAGAATTTTATGTTCACTAACATTCTCTATCTGTGAAGTTCCAGCATGGAGCTGTAGTATTGTTGTTGATGAATTTGTTAATTTCTCTCTTGTTGTAATGAGCATGGATTTTGTTTTGCTGATGTTTATGAGCATTCTGTTGTTATTGCTCCAGAGAGAAAACATTAAACGGGAAAGCTGGGTCCTTTATTTATGAAAAAATTAATTATATAAAATCACTGTGTCACCATGACATTCAAGTTCTTTTTTAAAATCTTAAACTGTCTGAATAAACTGGTTTAAGTGGAAAGAACTGAGGTATTGTTTTTTTCTCTGTCTATGATGAGCATGGCTCCTCAGATATCACGTCTGTAAAGCAAATGATTGACTTCATCTGCCCTGTTTATCTTAACTGTATACGTTGAAAGTTATTTATTTCGAGTGTACATTTTCATGCCCACGGGGATAATAAGTTTTAACAGGATAATAAATTTATTTGTCCTTTTTTAAAACTCTGGCAAAGACAGTGACATGAAAAACATGAGATAAAAATTGTCCTTCGTCAGCAGTTTTTCTTCCTTGCTAAACGCGAAGGAAAAAAATTACACCACTTCAGCGTATTTTCATTTTTGTGTGTGTGTGTGTGTGATGTCGGGCTGTGCATTACAGCCAGGGAGACTACGTAGAATTCCCAGCCATGATGGAGCTTACTAAGAAGTATTACACTGCAGCAAACTTGAAGATCACCATCGGTTCCTCTGGCTCACACCTTCGACTATGTGAAAGTTGCGATGACCAGCTTGTCTGGATCAGACATTTGCTGAATGTCAGAAGAAACTGAATTACCACAGAACGAAAGTGCCACATATTTACCTCCTTTTGATAAGTGTGTCTCCATATTTTATGTATCTTGGAGACAGTGTCTGAATGTCTTCTAGCTTATCAAATTCCTTAAGTGCATTATATATTTGGCTCCCAAGAAGAATGTTAAGAGAATCACGGACAGCTAAGATGACAAACCAGGAATGCCTCATGGAAAGTGAAGTTTAATTAAACATATTTTTTAAAAACTGCAGTCAAGACATAAAACGAACGAACTTTATTTTCAAAAGGTGAAAACGTGAACACGCAGGCCAGGTCGACATTCTACCCTTGATCATAAAACTTTCATTCTATTTCTGGTGTTCTACATCAGGTAGTACATAGGAACAGAAGTAAGGGTGGAACAAAGGAAACCTGGAGAAGAACAACAGAGAGGATGTTGAGCAATAGAGGGCTCACTTGGGCAAGAACGGAAAAAGGCTAAGGACAGGCGTTTGTGGAAAACCCTTGAGGAAGCCCCATGTGCCTTGGGGATTTAAGTTCAGAGAAAGTGTGTGTGTGTGTGTGTGAGAGAGAGAGAGACATCAGGTAGTATAAGCATATTATGCATATATATATATATATATATATATATATATATATCTGAACCTTAAGTGCCCAGGGCACATGGGGCTTCCGCAAGGGTTTTCCACAAATGCCTGTCTTTCGCCTTTTTTTCTGCTCTTGCCCAGGTGAGCCCTCTATTGCTCAACATCCTTTCTGTTGTTCTTCTCCATGTCTCTTTTGGTCTACCCTTACTTCTGCTCCCCTGTGGTGTCCATCTTAGTGCTATATATATATAGTACAAGAATATTCTGCATATTCATTCATTCATTCATTTGCATGTCCCTTGCGAAACTTTGCCTGCCTAACAGCACTCTTGTAGGCCTCTCGGTTGTGAACAAGATGGCCTGCTGCTGATGCATCCATTTGCAGATCATCGACGATGTTTTGCAGCCATCTTCGCCTTGGTCTTCCTTTCTTTCTTTTTCCCATTATGTACCATTCCAAGACGGTCTTCTCTAGATTATCACGACGTTTAATGTGTCCAAAATATTTAAGTTTTCTCTGTTTAATTATCTTTATTAGCCAGCCTTCTTCAGTATTAAGTTCTTGTAGTTTGGATATAATTGCTCTTTGTTGTGACCATAATATTTGAATAATTCTTCTGTAGCATTTACATTCAAAGGCATTTATGTGTTTCTCGGCTGTTTTGTTACGTGTCCAGGTCTCATAGGCATATGTTGCGAAGGGAAAGATGCATGCTCTTAAAAATCTTATTTTTGTAATTTTGTCTGTTCCCCTTCACAGCTTCTTTAGTTGTTTTACTTTCTGAAGAGCGAAAGATGTCCCCCTTTTAATTTCCCTCATTGTATCTCCATTATCAGTTAGTAGTTATCCAAGATATTCAAAACTCTCCTCTTCTTCCAATTTTTCCTACATATAGCAGAATATATATATATATATATATATATATATATATATATATATATTTAAAATCTATTTTTATATAAAATATATATTTTCTGCATATAGCACACATAATAAACTGAAATATGAGCGTATACGCCTCACTCGCATTCACGCACTCATATCATGTAGTAACTACGTGCACGTAACATGAGACTGTAATTACGTATGCTTTGTCTACTCAGTATTTGATCGTATCACCGCAATTTATGACTACACATTCATAGTTTATACCGCTGGTTCATTTAATGATTATTATTTAGACGACGAAAACAACAGGCCGTGACCCGGTGGTACTGCAAACCAGGTCCACCCGTAACGAGATGTGGACCATACCCCCGGCATTCAATGTGCAGGGCAGGCCTCGGGCATCTCGTTTAGTTAAAAAAAATAACGAGGCTTTTGTTTAAACCAAAGGGCATGTTGATCAGGGTACCTGCCAAGAGGACACTTTGACCTCAGCCACTTTGATCTTAGCCTAAAATCATTTAATGATTTCGTATTAACCATATGTGATTTTCAGTTTATGATTGTATTCTCGTAGTTTATGATTGTACAAGTGTATATTCACAAAATGTGACTTTTTTTCCTCACTGTTTTAAGATTGCGTATTAACAGTTTATGATTACGTGTTCACAGTTTATGATTACGTGTTCACAGTTTATGATTATGTGTTCACAGTTTATGATTATGTGTTCACAGTTTATGATTACGTGTTCACAGTTTATGATTCTGTGTCCTCAGTATGCCTATTTGTTTGATGACTTCATCTCTCTGGATCAGCATCTTCTCTACCAGCCCTTGCTGGGGATACCCGCTCGAGGATACATTCCGCGGTTTCCAACAGGTACATCACGTGATCTTCCTCACCGTACTTATCCTTGTCATATTTATCCTTGTCATGCGTATCCTTGTCATACTTATCCTTGTTATACTTATCCTTGTCATACTTATCCTTGTATACTTATCCTTGTTATACTTATCCTTGCCATACTTATCATTGTGATACTTATCCTTGTTATACGTATCCTTGCCATACTTATCCTTGTTATACGTATCCTTGTCATACTTATCCTTGTTATACTTATCTTGTCATACTTATCCTTATTATACTTATCCTTGTCATACATATCCTTGTTATACGTATCCTTGCGGCCTTTGCTTCATATATTCTCTGACTAACACAATTCCTAACACTCTTCCAAACCACAAAAACCTAAGTCTGACCTCATAATTTCCAGATAATGACAAAATATATTTATAATTTTCTTAGAGATAAACTAACAGATAATGGAAAAGTATATTTATACTTTTCTTGGAGATAAACTAATAGATAATGGCAAACTATATTTATAATTTCCTTGGAGATAAACGAACATTTTCTAAAACACATTCTTCCTCTTGCTATTTTGAGTCCGTTTGAGAATATTTAACAAATATTTATTTTTTTTTTAGAGTTTCTACACATAATTTATAGTTTTTTAGAAACGTTGCCACCATCATTTTCTCATAATTATCTATCAGTCTGTCTGTCTGTCTGTCTGTCTGTCTGTCTAGTCTGTCTGTCTGCCTGCCTCTCTGTCTGTATATATGTATGTAATATGTGTATGTATGTATGTATGTATGTATGTATGTATGTATATGTGTATGTATGTATGTACGTATGTATGTATGAGGGGTGACTGATAATTTCTCGGTATAAGGTGGATTGTTTGTGGACAACTTATTTGGGTTATTTCTCAACATAGTCCCCTTGCAAGTTTATGCACTTAGTCCAGCGATCCTGGAGCATACGGATCCCTTCTTTGTAAAAGTCAGCATCTTGTGCCAGTAGAAAGTGGTCTACAGCATGAATGACGTCATCATCTGAAGCAAATTTGCGACCACTGAGCTCCTTTTTGAGTTTGGTAAACAGGTAATAGTCCGAAGGGGCAAAATCTGGGGAATAAGGAGGATGTTCAAGAAGCTGGAAGCCGTATTCATGAATGGCAGCCATTGCCACCGCCGACTTCTGAACTAGAGCATTGTCTTGATGAAAGATGACTCCTCTCGTCAGTTTCCCTCGACGCTTTTCCTTCAATCTGACCCACAGTTACTTCACAAGATTAGCGTAATAGACCCCAGTGACCCTTCTGCCCTTTTGAAGATAGTCTACCAATAGCACACCTTCTGAATCCCAAAATATGGAAGCCATCACTTTGCCTACAAACAGAACCACCCTTGCTTTCTTTGGAAGTAGGGATCCATGTTTCCACTGCTTTGACTGTTCTTTGGTTCCTAGTTGAAAATGATGAACCCAAGTCTCATCCGTAGTCACAAATTTGCTGAAGACACTTTTCAGGATCTACAGAAAAGTGGCCAAGATTGTCTCTTGACATGCTGAGATGCTGTGGTTTGTGATCAGCTCCAAGAAGTTTCGGGACACATCGAGCAGAGACATTTGTCATTTGAATATCACTGTGAATAATGACATCCTGGGAGATGCCCAGCTCAGTAGCAATGTACTGCTCAGTTAGTCGTCGATCCTCCGTTATCAAGTCATGGATTCTGACGGTGGTTTCATCGATGGTTACCGTTCTTGGTCTTCCTGGTTGGGGATCATCTTCCAGTCTCTCCCTTCCACGTTTGAATTGATCTGCCCATTTCTTCACAGTGCTATAAGAAGGGGCACTCTTCCCTAGAGTCTCCACCATATCCTCATGGATATCCTTCGATGATAAGCCCTTGATGCAGAGGTAGCGAATGATTGCTCGATGAGAAATTTTATCCATTTTCGCAGTTCCTGCCACCCCTTTGCACTTCAGTATCCTGTAAAAAAATTGATTGTAGTTAATTTCTTGAAACTTGGTGTTTAGTCTTACATTAACCTGATCTACAAATGCACCTAATATCAACTGTGTGTTTCAAGTATTTGTACTTTATGCCGAGAACGTATCAATCAACCCTCGTATGTATGTATACCGTTTCACCTGTTTATCTTATCTGTCTGTCTGTATTCATGTATGTATAATTTGTATTTAATGTATCTATGTATGTCTTTTTGCTGTCTGCCTGTCTTTCTGTGTGTCTGTTTTATCCCACAATCACTTGTAAAAAAGCCTTGCTAACTCCTCCGCTCACCTCCACAACACTCTTCCATACCACCCAAGACTCATAGTCTCTACATTCCTTCTTTTAATTTCAAACTTATTCAATACTTGGTCTGCCTTGAATATGTCCCCTTAAAAGATCCACTTTCACTATAGTTTTACTTACATAGCTATTAATTAACATATATACTTAGAGAGTACAGTAGCTTAAATAATTCTTGTATGGGATTTGTTGATCAGTAATTTGGCTGCAGTTTTAATGGGCAAGAATGTGAAGTAACTTCATTTTATGTTTTATTTGCATACATTCTTAAATGTTTAGGCATGAGGTTAGATGTAATGGTTTAAATTTCATATTTAGCATGACTAATATTGCTAGGACTAAACTGATGTTGAATGACTGGGTTTTAGTGAAGGTAGTAAGTCAGATGTTCCTAACAACTCAATTCTTTACCGTAAAAATAAAGTCTATATTGTCGTTCGTTCATTTGTTCTGACTAATTACTTTCCTACCTATATGTCTGTCTGTCTGCCTATTTGTGTCTGTCTGTCTGTGTCTGTCTGTCTGTCTGTTTCATACAAACGTTCTAGTTTTTTTTCTCATGGTTTCTCATGTATAGGTGTACACTTCTTCTTCTTCTTCTTCTTCTTCTTCTTCTTCTTCTTCTTCTTCTTCAATCTCCCTTGAACTGCGACCTGGTGTTCCTCCCAGCCGATGCGCTGAAGATGCAAGGCACAGTATCATATCGGCGTAGCAGCAAGTCATGCCCGCTATTTTTACCGTCCAAAACATGGAGCTAACAAGCAAGAGGTCTGCAGTACTTCTTTACCAGACTCCACCACCAGGACGATCCCTGCACCGTTAGCCAGCTTGGACTTGTTACTGGGGACACCAACGGAGAGGTCGGACAGGTCTTGGTCAGCTACAGTTTGCCAACCAAGATGCTAGCATGTCAGCTAGGGGTCGCTGGCTGCCTGAACTGACAGTGTCTTCGCTCTTTCACATGCCCACATAATTCTTATGTGCCTTCATCATATCATCTCTGACTCACATATATTTATATACATACACATTCTCTCTGTCATAAACACTATGATATTCCACCTTTCTGACATATGGTCTGTAGCTTACACCCAGTTATTGTCTTAAAAGTGCCTATTTTATTTCGACATTATTCTCTCATTTATTCATTCATTGATAAACTCACTCACTCACTCACTCACTCACTCACTCACTCACTCACTCACTCGTATCAGTATTTCAGATAACCATTCCGTGTAAAGGCGAAGAAAGGGGCGTGGCTTCTCTCACGCTCGGATTAAAAATCTTTGATCACTTGCGCAGGCCGCTTCAGGGCACGCCCATTCACTTCCGCTTGAAGAAACAATGCGTGGCTTTTGGTGAGTGTTTTCATCTCTTATTGATGCAAGATTCGCGGACATTTTATTTGTTTTTATAGTTCTCTCTCAGTGTATGTTAATTTGTGTCTGCGCATGTCAACAGTTAAAATCTTTCAAAACTAAAAATATAATCACGCGTCTCACATACAAAATAGACTATCTGCGTACGTATTTCACGTTTTCAATACTTGAATTGCAAAAATATGGTCCTGAGAAGTTAACACAATCATATGTTAATTTAAACCTGGTGCAGCCAGAGTTTTTAATACGTGGCCCTAAATCAACAGTGGACGTGACCCATGTCTGTAGGTCAGCTACAGTGGGTGAACCGCAACATTAAACTAACAATATTAGATGACGCACGACCTTAGATCAGCGATGTTATGTGACCCATGACCTAAGATCAGTAATGTTAGATGACGCACGACCTTATATCAGTAATGTTAGGTGACGCACGACTTTAGATAGCGATGTTTGGTGACCCACAACCTTCGATCAGCGATGTTAGGCGACCCACGATCTTAGATCCGTAATGTTAAGTGACGCGCGACTTTAGATCAGTAATGTTAGGTAACGTACGACCTTAGATCAGTAGTGTTAGATGACTCACGACCTTAGATCCATAATGTTAAGTGACACACAACCTTAGATCAGTAATGTTAAGTGACACACTACTTTAGATCAGTAATGTTAGGTGACACACGACTTTAGATCAGTAATGTTAGGTGACAGACGACTTTAGATCAGTAATGTTAGGTGACACACGACTTTAGATCAGTAATGTTAGGTGACCTAGGATCTTAGATCAGTAATGTTAGGTTACACAGAACTTTAGATCCGTAATGTTAGGTGACGAACGACGTTAGATCAGTAATGTTAGGTGACGAACGACTTTAGATCAGTAATGTTAGGTGACGAATGACTTTAGATCAGTAATGTTAGGTGACGAATGACTTTAGATCAGTAATGTTAGGTGACGAACGACTTTAGATCAATAATGTTAGGTGACACACGACTTTCGATCAGTAATGTTAGGTGACGAACGACTTTAGATCAGTAATGTTAGGTGACGAATGACTTTAGATCAGTAATGTTAGGTGACACACGACAATAGATCAGTAATGTTAGGTAACACACGACTTTAGATCAGTAATGTTAGGTAACACACGACTTTAGATCAGTAATGTTAGGTGATCCATGACCTTAGATCTGCTATGTTAGGTTACCCACGACCTTAGATCCGTAATGTTAGGTGACCCACAACTTTAGATCAGCAATGTTAGGTGACCCTAGATCTTAGATCAGCAATGTTAGGTGACTCACGACCTCAGATCAGCAATGTTAGGTGACCCACTATCTTAGATCAGCAATTTTATGTGACCCACGACCTTAGATCAGGAATGTTAGGTTACCCACGACCTTAGATCAGCAATGTTAGGTGACCCACGGTCTTAGATCAGCATTATTAGGTGACCCACGGTCTTAGATCAGCAATGTTAGGCGACCCACGGTCTTAGATCAGCATTGTTAGGTGAACTTTGCTATTCTCGTGTATAGTCAGAACGCATTATCTCCCCTTCCTAATCAGGCTTTTTCTTTTACCATAACTCACGTTTATGGAAAAGTTGTGGTTTTTTGTGGTGAGCACAACTCACTTCCCACGCAAATGAAACCCTATAAAAGGATGAGGTTACACAAATAAATTCAGTTAATTTTCAAGCAGACAATTATGGTGCGTCTATCGCAAAATTTACGAAACATTGCTATTGGTCGCCTGCAAGCAGATGAAAGTCAAAGTCAGGTTGCCAGGCATTTAAATGTGAAGAAGGGTACCATCAGTCGACTTTGCCACCGTTTCCTAGCCACTGGCTCACCTGAAGACCGGCACCACAGTGGACGACGCAGGGTGACAACAGCAGCTGATGATCGATTTATTCTGGTTCATCACCTCAGAAACAGGTTTACAACAGCTTCCTCAAGTGCCCAGTCATTGCTTGCAGGACATCGTGTGTCTGATCAAACTGTCCAGAATAGACTTATGAAGCTGGACTGGTGGCACGACAACCTCAATGAGGTCTTGTCTTAACGAGACGCCATCGCCAAAATCGACTTGTTTGGGCCAACCACCATCGGCCCTGGACAACTGACAATCAGTGGAGACGTGTCTGGTTTAGTGACGAGTCTTCCTTTTTTGTTGCACCGACATGATATGCGGAGAAGGGTCTACCGTAGGCCAAATGAACGTTTTGCCCAAAATTGCATTGATGAAGCTCCGTCGCATGTTGGTGGAGGTGTAATGGTATGGGAAATGATCAATTTCAATGGAAGGAGTCCATTGGTGCAGACTGAAGGAGGCCTGAATGCGCAGCGATACGTCAATGAAATTCTTCGACCCCATGTCCTTCCATTTTTGACTGCGCAAAGGTCTGTGTTTCAACAGGACAACGCCAGACCCCAGTCTGCATGGTTCACCACACAGTTCCTGACTACCAACAGCATTCTCACCCTTCCCTGGCCATCCTTGTCTCCAGACATGAATCCGATCGAGCACCTATGGGATGAGCTACACAGACATGTTTGTTGCAGAAACGTTTCTCCAGCCAATCGTCGTGATCTGTGGCAGGCACTCCAGGAAGAGTGGGCAGTCATCCCACAGACGCACATCAAACATCTGATCGCATCTCTGCCCAGGAGATGCCAGTCGCTGATCGATGCAAGCGGAGGCTACATACAATACTAACTTGAGAACCCATGGGACTAGCAAATTCTCATCACACAGATGCAAGAAACTGTCAAGTGAGAGTTTATAACCTTAGATATTATTGTGTGCAATTTGAAAATTTTATTCATTCAATTTAAAAAGCTATAGAATATCAAAGTTATGGCTAAAGTTGGGTCATCAGTAGTTATGCGTTTTTTGTTTTTTTTTTGACAGTTTTAGTGCCTTCAAAAAGATGCAAATTTGCTACTAAGCACTAAGTTATGTATAAATGTCACTTCTCAATAATCCAGCATTTATCGTAATATCTTCTCGCGATCCTATCTCAGACGACCCCTTCTGCGCGCGATCCTGCAGATGAACCCTTCCCTTCGGGACCCTAATTTGCGTCGTGAGGTGAGGCTGATCACACAGTGTGACCAAAGGGGACACAAATTTTACTATCTCAACACGTATTTTTATTGATTACCTCCCTTAAACTAGGTGCTTTTAAAAACTTGTAGTGCACACCTTTAAACACAAGTGTCGTGTCAGTTAAAGAATGAGCGATTGTGGGGATTTCTTTATTTCGCAAAAGAAAGCAGTGATTTCATAAGAAGTAGTTATATCTGTACAGCGGAGCCAGTTACTTCAATTTTTAGATGAAGGTTATTTGTCAATGTGCTACCTAAATGTAAGGGAGATAAACGGTGAAATTTGTTTCTTTGAACATTAAGAAAGACCGATACACTCGTTACGTTTCTACTACATTAAAGTTAACGAACAATCGATGTGATAATTTCTCGAGCAGTTAATGTTTAACATTTGTCGCTCTGCCATGGTAGAACAGGGTAAGGAGGACAATCAGTGTTTGGTAATATCTGCAGTCAGATGATGCAAGCCTGCGTCGTTACAATCTCTCACATGAAAATATTACAGTTAGGCCCCCCCCCTCCCGCCTTTTTTTCCCCAACGTCCCAACTCGTCTTTCCGAACACGTATGGACATGCCCCGAGTGTTAAGAAGCCGACCTGGCACGGAAGGCGACCATGATCAACAAGGTGGTCCTTCTGTCCAGGATAAGCTTTTAATCTAAACGCCCTCACCACCGCCCGATGGTTCACTTATCTAGCAGCGCCCTTGCGGGTGTTAGGGAAAAAAAAATAAGAAAAACAAAAAAAGACTCGTCTTTCTGATCACTGGTGTAGTTGCTCTCATTTACATATGCTTCTTGGAATTCGAGTATAATGTAATATTTAATGTAGACTGTGAACAAACTATAAAGTCATTGTAGTTTATTTCTTTGTTATAAAGCACGCCTTCCTGTTGAAAGTAAATACCATGTACTCAGGTTTATGAAATTCATTTTACGTCCATTTCACTTTCCGATCGGGCCTTCTGAAAGGAAAATCTGTCGACAAGCGGGACCTGTATGTATTTATTGACCAGGCCATGGGGACCTGTATGTATTTACTGGCCAGGCCATGGGGACCTGTCTGTATTTACTGGCCAGGCCATGGGGACCTGTATGTATTGGCCAGGCCATGGGGACCTGTATGTATTGGCCAGGCCATGGGGACCTGTATGTATTTATTGGCCAGGCCATGGGGACCTGTATGTATTTATTGGCCAGGCCATGGGGACCTGTATGTATTTATTGGCCAGGCCATGGGGACCTGTATGTATTTATTGGCCAGGCCATGGGGACCTGTATGTATTTATGACCAGGCCATGGGGACCTGTATGTATTTATTGGCCAGGCCATGGGGACCTGTATGTATTTATTGGCCAGGCCATGGGGACCTGTATGTATTTATTGACCAGGCCATGGGGACCTGTATGTATTTATTGACCAGGCCATGGGGACCTGTATGTATTTATTGACCAGGCCATGGGGACCTGTATGTATTTATTGACCAGGCCATGGGGACCTGTATGTATTTATTGACCAGGCCATGGGGACCTGTATGTATTTATTGGCCAGGCCATGGGGACCTGTATGTATTTATTGACCAGGCCATGGGGACCTGTATGTATTTATTGACCAGGCCATGGGGACCTGTATGTATTTATTGGCCAGGCCATGGGGACCTGTATGTATTTATTGGCCAGGCCATGGGGACCTGTATGTATTTATTGGCCAGGCCATGGGGACCTGTATGTATTTATTGACCAGGCCATGGGGACCTGTATGTATTTATTGACCAGGCCATGGGGACCTGTATGTATTTATTGGCCAGGCCATGGGGACCTGTATGTATTTATTGGCCAGGCCCTGGGGACCTGTATGTATTTATTGACCAGGCCATGGGGACCTGTATGTATTTATTGGCCAGGCCATGGGGACCTGTATGTATTTATTGGCCAGGCCCTGGGGACCTGTATGTATTTATTGGCCAGGCCATGGGGACCTGTATGTATTTATTGGCCAGGCCCTGGGGACCTGTATGTATTTATTGGCCAGGCCATGGGGACCTGTATGTATTGACCAGGCCATGGGGACCTGTATGTATTTATTGACCAGGCAATGGGGACCTGTATGTATTTATTGACCAGGCAATGGGGACCTGTATGTATTTATTGACCAGGCAATGGGGACCTGTACGCTGAACTCCTCGTTTGTGCAGGTCTGCTGCTTTGTTTATATAGTTTCAAACGTGCATGTTTGTTGGTTTTGTTCACATTTGTTCATGTATGCGGTTATTATTTCGTTCACTTTAGCCACAAGCTCACTATGCACGCAGGAGTGTATGAACGGAGGCACGTGCAACTCTCATGGTGTCTGTGAGTGTCCTCAAGGATTTCAAGGTCGTCTCTGTGATATAGGTACATATAAATGTCATTACTTTTTAACGTTGTGTTTTCTAAATTCATTTTTACTTTGTTTTTAACACTGCTACACGAATCTAGGCTATAATCATCGTCCACTTCAGGACTTGTAACTATGCAGCTCTGAGAGAAAATGCTAAAACTACGCGAACTTTCCAAATCATTTCAATTATTATTATTATTTCATTTCAATTTTAGACACTTCCTCTTGTGGCTTGTTCAGTTCTAGACTGTTAAGTTATAAAATTAAGTGAAATGTATAGTCAAGTAACAAAATTAAGTGAAATGTATAGTCAAGTAACAAAATTAAGTGAAATGTATAGTCAAGTAACAAAATTAAGTGAAATGTATAGTCAAGTAACAAAATTAAGTGAAATGTATAGTCAAGTAACGACACACATTAGCGTCATCAAACTAGTTTTGAGTACAGATCTTCAGCATCTCAGCCTATTAACAATATGGCTATTACCACCATCAAAACACTCAACAATACACGGTAACTGTAACTATAAAAAAGGGGCCTAGCTCTGCTGCTGGTCCTAGGAGCGGCCTCATAACACTCGGGACATGCCCCGTACGTGTTCGCCCTTTGACGTCAGGATTTCCTTCAGTGTTTTTAGGGAGATGACCCCAATGTTGTGTTGATTGTGTGGTGCCCGTGATATAGCATTTAGTTGGGATTTGCAACCACT
The DNA here is from genome assembly GCA_009760885.1 of Achatina immaculata. Taxonomy (NCBI): domain Eukaryota; kingdom Metazoa; phylum Mollusca; class Gastropoda; order Stylommatophora; family Achatinidae; genus Lissachatina; species Lissachatina immaculata. The sequence goes on along the minus strand of CM019704.1, from coordinate 5,700,828 downwards.
CTCCTTGGCTGCATGTAATGCATTGAGTCGCATGTGACAGGTACTTTGGAGGAAGTTGATTTGCATTTGTTTGTCAAGGTGTCATTTTTAGACATTTCATTAGCGATAATGCGTGTTACCCTGATTTTTGCGATGCGCCTTTTGGCTGGGTAACTCCGACTTCAGCACCTTTCCTTGCTAGGGCAGACTGTGGTCTTGCTCGGACTGCCATGAAGACAGTGTGGCTGGCCTGGCCAAAACTTTGTTTTCCAGCCTCTGGTGGCTGTACTTAAGCCCCTTCTCCATGTCAGATGGTTTGAGGCAGTTCCACAAAGACACTCTGACTCTGAGATGAGGAATCTGATGAGTGCTTCAACGATATCCATTCCCCGCCACCTATAGTCTACTGGCTCTGTTTTGTTTACATCATTCTGATAGCCATTGTTGTAAAGACCCATAGGCTTGTCACGTCCTGGATTCATTGGTTTCACACCAGACTTCCCTCATCCCCGCCAGAGATCTCCATGTCCCCATCCGTCCACCAACCTGACATTACATTTTGCAAAAATAACAATTACAATTACAATTAGTGTTGATTGCTACAAGTTTCTGGGCTACAGAGGTAGGTCAGAGTTTTTAAGCAAACAGATCTATGTTCCCTGTCTCACAAACACTATGTTAAGATAAGTGTGCTCTTAACACAGTTGTTCCCAGGGGATTTTGTCAAGGTGTGTTTCTTGGTGGATTTGTATAGGTCTGATTCGTCCATTTTTTGATGAGGCTCGCTAGTTTGGCTCTTGCTGCTAGCTGGTCAGCTTTGTCGTTTCCGTCAACTCCAGCATGGCCTGGACAGTATATCCATGTGATGTTTATGATGTGGGTTATTATTTCGTTCACTTTAGCCACAAGCTCACTATGCACGCAGGAGTGTATGAACGGAGGCACGTGCAACTCTCATGGTGTCTGTGAGTGTCCTCAAGGATTTCAAGGTCGTCTCTGTGATATAGGTACATATAAATGTCATTACTTTTTAACGTTGTGTTTTCTAAATTCATTTTTACTTTGTTTTTAACACTGCTACACGAATCTAGGCTATAATCATCGTCCACTTCAGGACTTGTAACTATGCAGCTCTGAGAGAAAATGCTAAAACTACGCGAACTTTCCAAATCATTTCAATTATTATTATTATTTCATTTCAATTTTAGACACTTCCTCTTGTGGCTTGTTCAGTTCTAGACTGTTAAGTTATAAAATTAAGTGAAATGTATAGTCAAGTAACAAAATTAAGTGAAATGTATAGTCAAGTAACAAAATTAAGTGAAATGTATAGTCAAGTAACAAAATTAAGTGAAATGTATAGTCAAGTAACAAAATTAAGTGAAATGTATAGTCAAGTAACGACACACATTAGCGTCATCAAACTAGTTTTGAGTACAGATCTTCAGCATCTCAGCCTATTAACAATATGGCTATTACCACCATCAAAACACTCAACAATACACGGTAACTGTAACTATAAAAAAGGGGCCTAGCTCTGCTGCTGGTCCTAGGAGCGGCCTCATAACACTCGGGACATGCCCCGTACGTGTTCGCCCTTTGACGTCAGGATTTCCTTCAGTGTTTTTAGGGAGATGACCCCAATGTTGTGTTGATTGTGTGGTGCCCGTGATATAGCATTTAGTTGGGATTTGCAACCACTCTCCTTGGCTGCATGTAATGCATTGAGTCGCATGTGACAGGTACTTTGGAGGAAGTTGATTTGCATTTGTTTGTCAAGGTGTCATTTTTAGACATTTCATTAGCGATAATGCGTGTTACCCTGATTTTTGCGATGCGCCTTTTGGCTGGGTAACTCCGACTTCAGCACCTTTCCTTGCTAGGGCAGACTGTGGTCTTGCTCGGACTGCCATGAAGACAGTGTGGCTGGCCTGGCCAAAACTTTGTTTTCCAGCCTCTGGTGGCTGTACTTAAGCCCCTTCTCCATGTCAGATGGTTTGAGGCAGTTCCACAAAGACACTCTGACTCTGAGATGAGGAATCTGATGAGTGCTTCAACGATATCCATTCCCCGCCACCTATAGTCTACTGGCTCTGTTTTGTTTACATCATTCTGATAGCCATTGTTGTAAAGACCCATAGGCTTGTCACGTCCTGGATTCATTGGTTTCACACCAGACTTCCCTCATCCCCGCCAGAGATCTCCATGTCCCCATCCGTCCACCAACCTGACATTACATTTTGCAAAAATAACAATTACAATTACAATTAGTGTTGATTGCTACAAGTTTCTGGGCTACAGAGGTAGGTCAGAGTTTTTAAGCAAACAGATCTATGTTCCCTGTCTCACAAACACTATGTTAAGATAAGTGTGCTCTTAACACAGTTGTTCCCAGGGGATTTTGTCAAGGTGTGTTTCTTGGTGGATTTGTATAGGTCTGATTCGTCCATTTTTTGATGAGGCTCGCTAGTTTGGCTCTTGCTGCTAGCTGGTCAGCTTTGTCGTTTCCGTCAACTCCAGCATGGCCTGGACAGTATATCCATGTGATGTTTATGATGTGGGTTATTATGCCTTGCCATTCACTTCTAATGCCTACCTTCTTTAATAGATTTTTAGAGTCGGTAATGATGGTGATGTGGTGTGTTTTCTGTGTCACCACCCATTTTAATGCTTGCGTGATGGCCTCTATTTCTATGGGCACACATGAGCAGGTTTTTGTGTAAGCCCCAGGCATGAGATTGAGTGTTTTACCTCCTCTGTAAGCCGAAAGCCCCAGACGCTTCTAGCTCCTTTGCTCGCTGGTCTGTCTGTACACCTTGTTATGTCCTCAGGAGTTGTATGTTTATTAATGAGTTCGTTCATTTCCTCTTGTGTTTTCTCCTTCCCCCCATTTTTAACATTTTCTTGAAGGGGTATGTGTACTTTTTTGAGATTTTGGTCGGCCTCGCTGCAAGTAATCCATTCGGGTTTGAGATGTGTTGTGGATCAATAACTATGCTTATTGAGTCTTGCTGAACAAGCGAAAATAAATGGAAGACTGGCAATGGACAAAGGAGGACATTGCTAAGGCTGTATTGGACAGACTGTAGGAGAATGAAGAGTTGGAATGAAGAACAATGTAGCTGTGAAGAGACTGCTGGAGCGAGGATAAATTAAAGATGCTGGCAGGAAATCTGAGCTGTGTGGCAGAAAACGCGTCGTAAACAACCAACATTTGACAGAAACTATCAGCAAACATACTCTTCAATGGATGCTGCAGCATACGGGGGAGCATATATGGGTTGTCCCGAAAGCAGTGAAGCCGGAGTCTGAATTTTGAACTCTGAACTTCTTCTGATTCAGCCAAACAGGATTTGCCTCTTTTTTTTTTTTATTCTTGATCTTTTGATCATATGAAACCTATTATGGAGTGGGTGGGTTTTAATGTTGCTGATTGTGAGGTAATCCTTTACTTGGGCACATTTGTGACGGGTTTGTAGATCAGGAAGATTCAGTTTGTATCTCACTGCCGCCGTGGGTGTGTCTTTGGTGCATCTCATCGCTACGTTTTGTACTCGTTGAAGTTTGGTTATTCGCATTTTAGACAGCGTAAATAAGCCCAGATCACAGTCTATTCTGGATAGGACCAGGGCTCTCATTAGTGTGAACAGGTGCTTCGTGAAAGTTGTAGATATGCTATGGCTTTTATGACAGCCAGTCCCTGACTTGCTTTAAATGCCGTGTCTTCTATATGTTTGGTGAATGATAAGGTTCTCATTCATTTGCATGTCCCTTGCGGAACTTTGCCTCCCAAACAGCTCTCCTGTAGGCCTCTCGGTTGTGAGCAAGATGTCCTGCTGCTGATGCATCCATTTGCAGATCGTCAACGATGTCTTGCAGCCATCTTCGCCTTGGTCTTCCTCTCTTTCTTTTTTACCATTATGTATCCTTCCATTACGGTCTTCTCTAAATTATCATGACGTTTAATGTGTCAAAAATATTTAAGTTTTTCGGTTTAATCCTCTTTACTAGCCAGCCTTCTTCAATATTAAGCTCTTGTAGTATAGATTTATTTGTTCTTTTTTGTGTCCACGATATTTGGAGAACTCTTCTGCAGCATTTACATTCAAAGGCATTTATGTGTTTCTCTGCTGTTATGCTAGATAAGGTTCTATCCAAGTTAATTCCTAGGTTTTGCAGGTTATGGCATCTATCAATGGGAGCATTTCCATAAGAAATCTCTGAACAATATATCAAAATATAACGCTCGACAGAATAAAACAAACCACATTTTGCAGTCTCCAAGTAGGACAGTGTGGACTACATGCTATCTACATAAACTTAGGGTTATTTAAAGTCCATTATGTACAAGCCTAAACGTTCTTCAAATCACAGAAAACATTTTGAAAATATGTACTATCCACAGAGGCGTAAGAGTCCAAACCTGCTCCCCACTCCCAAGCGAAGGAGCATAGATTAGGACCTCCTGCTGATGATGGGATTTATGGAAGCAGCCCGTCTTCTTGTCTACATGAAAGAGCATGTGAAACTGAACGCAGAACAAGGATATCATAATATTTACCCCCTTATCGAATAGTCCGTCAGCATTAGCTACATCATCCACACGTTCATATACTTCATCAAGGACAAGAGCATGTTAAGCCTCATGCCTCATCATGAATACTGTCAAACCAACTGACACATTTTGTCTGCACATATTTCTAGCTTTGTGTAGTCCTGCCTGTCAGAACAATGGTACCTGCATCTCCCCGGCAACCTGTGCGTGCCCTGCCGGTTTCCATGGCGATTACTGCGAAAAAGGTAGATCTTTGTTCAACAGTGGCACTGCATGTGAGTGTAACTTTCGTGACATGTAACAATTTAACGAATTTCTAAAAAAATAACAATTGCGAACAAATGTGTAGCATGATCAGATACTTATCTAGCATCTAACAGTGTGACATTATGTAATAATTATTCTTAATAAATAAACGTTTGCACAATTATTGCAACACACTGTGCACATTCTTTTAAAGTAAAAGAAGAGTAACAAAATCACTATAATGATTATGAACGCAAATTAAATTGATTTTTAGCAACAACGATCCAAGTAGACAATGAAATTATAGAGGAATATATGTGAGTCACTTATCAGATCTTTCTCATCAATAACTAGGCCTAGTAAGAACTGGCCAAGGATCGAACTTTATGGAGCAGAACTCTGCTTAAAAGTGCAGCGTTATTTGAAGATAAAACGAGTGCCAAATTTGTAGACAAAACAACACATGTGTAACGTGACTGACTCTTGTAACAAGTAATATTTGCCCCAAAAGTGGCCGATTGTTCAAATCCATCACTGGAAATCCAAAGAGAGTAGAATCAGTCTTGAGAGAAGATGTTCAGCAGAAGTTGCTCAGCAAATTCCACAACAGCAGACTGGAACGAAAAATGGCTATCATCATCATCATCATCATTACTGCACTGTTATCAGTAGCATAGGAAAGAAAATGTCGCTGAAGTTTTGGTTGCCACTGGGGACATGGAGACGCACAATACAGGAAGAACTAAAGGAAGCCGGGAAGACATGGTTTGAGGTATCCCGACTTGCTCAAGCCAGGATTGACTGGAGAATCTTTGTTGATACCTCAAGCTCCACTGGGAGTACAGAGGTCCGAATAAAATGAAGCTTTAGTGCCTTGTTGAAGTGATACATCACAAATCACTTTTCAGACTGATGAAGTTCTTCTTCTCTTTATCATTGTCTTTGTCACACGCTGCTGCTGTCTTGCCCCCTCCCTCCCCCATCTCTCAGTTGAAAGTAACTAGAGCACCATAGTCAGAAACTTGATAGGTCTCTCTGACCAGTCTGACCCTCCCAAGCGCTTTGATCTATGTTTGAAGGAAATTCAGACATACAAATTAATAATAGCTACTGGACAGGATCCTTCCAGTAGAAGCCAAGGACTTTAAACAATGAGAACAAAGAATGAACGAAAAGGTCAAAGCTTTACAAGGAAGAAAATAAAACTACATCCGCTGGGAAACCAGTAAGTGGGAGGAGTAACACTATGTCAGTCATCAAAGCGTTCCCACAGTCCAGTTCCCCCCTGATACCCCTTAAACAGTATTCGTGCTGGTTATCCAGTTGCTAATATTTAGGCCGAATTAGTTATACACTGTTCTAATTCTATTCTGCCCTATTATGCCTGCTTATTTCATATGTCTGACTTCTCAGTCCTACATTTCACTAGTATTATGCCTTAGTGACTGAGCTTAAACCTCCACTGTAATTTGACTCCACAGTATTAACCAGTGTATCAACGACAGACAGTTAAGATTTCTCTCTTTCAAACAGTCAAGGTCCATCTCTTTCGTTGTTGCTTCGTTGTCGGCTTTAGTGCCTGCCTGGAGTCTGGCGGGTGTCTGTTGGTGTCTACTTGGTGTCTGCTTACTATACGCTTACAGACCAGCTCTCCCAGGATCGGACAAACACTCAGCGGCAACGCAAGTAGCAGCTGTGTAGATTATAATGGTTTTATTTGATGCAAGTGGTGACATAATGGCGATGAAGATGAGAGGAAAACAGTGCCAGTGACAATTCTAAATAACACGACATGACGTTACTCCAACAAGATAGCGTATATGATTCCAGGCGTCTACTAACGTCAAGAAGACTTCGACGCCAACAGAATCCTACCACATACTAGATTCACTAGTCTATACTACAAAAACTGCTGCCGACAACTAAGACACAGACTAAGATAACCACACTACAAAACTACGTCCTTCTCTAACAAACACAATCTAAGACTATCCCCAGAGCCTAACTTGCCACTCTTGATCATTTGATTAGACTACTTCCGCAAGGTCCATGGCCAGTACGTGATGTTCAAGCAAATGACTTAAGGGGGGAATGAAATGTAACAATTATTTAACAATACTGTGGGACATAACCTTGTTTTTACTCAACTTTTAGATTCCAAAATGACTTACCTAACTTTCTATGTTAAAAAATCCCATATACTTTTATAGCCCCGGCGAAACGACTGACACCGCTTACGGCAACGTCGGAACTGCTGAGTATGAAAGAAAGAGCAACTAATCAAAGGAAGTGAGGCAACAACTTAGCATGCCACTGCTTTTTTTTAACTAGACAGGGGAAACAAACCCACACAGACTGACTCAGATTTGTATACTGGAATAAACTAGGCAATGGTACTCATAATGTAAAATTGTGATAAATACTGTACATGTTCTAAATCAGTGATTTTGAACACTTTTTGCTCCACGCACTCTTTTCACTGTATGTCGGAATTCCCCACTGACTGAGAATCCCTGCTGTAAATGGACAGGAATTCGTGAATGAAAGAATGGTCATGGCCTGTTTTATAACGAACAAATTATGACTCCATTGCTACATGCAGTTATGGCCTGTTTTATAACGAACTGTCATCCACTGCTACATGCAGTCATGGCCTGTTTTATAATGAACTGTCATCCATTCCTACATGCAGTCATGGCCTGTTTTATAATGAACTGTCATCCACTGCTACATGCAGTCATGGCCTGTTTTATAATGAACTGTCATCCATTCCTACATGCAGTCATGGCCTGTTTTATAATGAACTGTCATCCACTGCTACATGCAGTCATGGCCTGTTTTATATTGAACTGTCATCCATTCCTACATGCAGTCATGGCCTGTTTTATAATGAACTGTCATCCACTGCTACATGTAGTCATGGCCTGTTTTATAATGAACTGTCATCCACTGCTACATGCAGTCATGGCCTGTTTTATAATGAACTGTCATCCACTGCTACATGCAGTCATGGCCTGTTTTATAATGAACTGTCATCCATTCCTACATGCAGTCATGGCCTGTTTTATAATGAACTGTCATCCATTCCTAAATGCAGTCATGGCCTGTTTTATAACGAACTGTCATCCACTGCTACATGCAGTCATGGCATGTTTTATAGTGAACTGTCATCCATTACTACATGCAGTCATGGCCTGTTTTATAATGAGCTGTCATCCATTCCTACATGCAGTCATGGCCTGTTTTATAATGAACTGTCATCCACTGCTACATGCAGTTATGGCCTGTTTTATAGTGAACTGTCATCCATTACTACATGCAGTCATGGCCTGTTTTATAATGAGCTGTCATCCATTCCTACATGCAGTCATGGCCTGTTTTATAATGAACTGTCATCCATTACTACATGCAGTCATGGCCTGTTTTATAATGAGCTGTCATCCATTCCTACATGCAGTCATGGCCTGTTTTATAATGAACTGTCATCCACTGCTACATGCAGTTATGGCCTGTTTTATAACGAACTGTCATCCACTGCTACATGCAGTTATGGCCTGTTTTATAACGAACTGTCATCCACTGCTACATGCAGTTATGGCCTGTTTTATAATGAACTGTCATCCATTGCTACATGCACTTATGGCCTGTTTTATAATGAACTGTCATCCATTGCTACATGCACTTATGGCCTGTTTTATAATGAACTGTCATCCATTCCTACATGCAGTCATGGCCTGTTTTATAACAAACTATCATTCATTACTACATATAAATAAACGGTCGAAACAAATTGAACTTGTAATCACAGCTTCGGGAATCAAATAATGTACCACAAATCAGACATCAGAGCTGGACGGGAATCGAATTAGGAACCAATTCTTCTGGTGAAAGCGGGTATCCAGTTCCTCGGAACTGATTCCTGATAAGGAGTAGTAGTACCAACTTGGAACCATTTTAGAAATCAGAAATCAAACCAGTTCCAAATACGAGTAGAACAGTTTGCAGGTGGGCGATAGCGTAGACGGAGTGGCATCTGATGACGGGAGATTTTGTTTGAAAGTCATGGCATCAAAACAATGCTGTCATCATGCCGTGTCACTCTGCAGCTGCCCTTCCTTCAGCTCCCCTTCCTTGTACACTAAACGTTACACTTTCTTGTTTCACTCAGTGTCAATTGCTGAGCCTTTTTAACTACAATAGCCATACATTTCTGTATTGTACTGCCATTAAATATGCTTGTTTTTGCTTGTTAACGTTGATTAACATATTAGTGTCGCCTCATAATATTGTCGTTGTTATAGTCCGGTATTTTTTTTTTTTAACTTGAATTACTGTTTCTAGATTTACTTCATTCATTGCGGTTCAGCGTGCTCTGGTGTGAACGTTAAGTGTAAATAATGGCTCAGAGATTTAATGTCAGTTCTTTGTAGGGTGTCTGAGTGGCGAAGTGGTTAGTGCACTGGCCTCTCATGGCGAAGGTCGGCGGTTCGAATCCGGACGGAGGCGCCCCCAGTCACCCAACTGTAGAAATGGGCACCTGACTTCTTCTGGAGTTGGGGAAGGAAAGGCGGACAGGCGTGATACTGACCATATCACCCTCTAGTGTGCTGACAGGTCAAGGAAAATATGGGCGCTAACACCATGTTCCTATGTGCCTCTAAGGCACGACAGGATTACCTTTACCTTTTTTTACCTTTGTGGAGACATGGACAAGCTTGGGGAAATGGTCGTTTGTCTTATATGCAGAGCATCGGTCATATTTACCAAAGGCAATAAACAACTCGAGGAATCTGTTCCAGGACCCGGTTACTTGAGGATTTACTAAACGTCTACCTGAAAGACTCAGTTCCTAAAAATAAAAAAGCTAGCTCTAATATCTGCTAATATGTAAAGTTAACAAAAGAAATATTGTGTATCATATACCATATTAATGACTGTAAGCTATATAATGTCGTCGTTCCACATTCGCCTGTAGCATGTCATTTGCCGTTCTATTTCTGCGATTCTTTTATGACTTTGTCTTTTATCTTATGTGTTTTCCTTATCAACAGCAGTCCTCGTGCCGAGATAAGGGACCTTGACTGAGTTTGCTAACACCGCGACATAGAACTCCAGTCACGACCTTTGTCTTGCCTGTCTCTGGCACTGACACTTTGTCTAAAACATGAGTTATTTCTCCTGTTTCTAATTTAACAATGTCTAAACCACCTGTTTTGAACATTTAGCGCTTTCCCGCCTTAGAAAAAAAAAAAAGTAAATTTGTCTGAAAGTACATCAGACCAATACGGAATTTTTAAAAAAGCCTTTAGATGTGTGTAGATCACTAACAACAAGCCGTACAGAAGGTCATAAAGAATCGTTACTGTTCCCCCCCCCCCCCAAATGTGATAATGAATACATGTACAAGTATATCCATATTATTTTACTATGTGAAATAACTGCAAGTATTTGAAATGTTAAAATTGTGATATGAAAAGTATTTCAACTGCATGGCCGTGTTACGTATTGCCTGGTTTTCTTTTTTAATACGTGAAGTATAACAAGTGTTTTCGTGTGTGAAACATTACAAATATTTTGGTATATGAAATATCACCGGTGTATCCGTGCGTGGATTATAGAAAAACTATCCTGGTCTATGTTTCAGTTGTTTGTGGGCGTGCTTGCCAGAACGGAGGCCAATGTCTACCAGAAGGTTTCTGTTGGTGCACTCAGGGATTCTATGGGGACGCTTGCGAGTACAGTAAGTAGACTCTTTGTATTTCTAAACGCTTGTCCCGGTTATTTCCCCCTGCCTCATATTTTGGCGCACGGAGTTTTACCTTTCACTGTTGGTGGCAGAGATGTGCAGGCGCCCCATGAATAGTCAAAATATGGCGCTCGTTAAAATATAATTAACTGCAAAAACAATTCCACTTTACATAAATGAGACTTCCATTTCCCCCCTCCCTCAATTTTTAACCATAAAGTAACTCCCTCTAACAAATTCTGCTCCTCGTCTCTCCTGGAGAATACACACTGATCCCCAGATAACAGATCCCACTCGCCTCATCTTGCACACGTCACTACTGAGTGCTATTTATTTTTGACAATGTGTCGTTCTCTTGCCTGTTGATAGAAGATAATTCCCCATGCTTTATTTTCTCTTGTCTGTTGACAGAAGATAATTTCCCATGCTTTACTTTCTCTTGTCTGTTGATAGAAGATAATTTCCCATGCTTTACTTTCTCTTGTCTGTTGATAGAAGATAATTTCCTGTGCTTTACTTTCTCTTGTCTGTTGATAGAAGATAATTTCCCATGCTTTACTTTCTCTTGTCTGTTGATAGAAGATAATTTCCCATGCTTTACTTTCTCTTGTCTGTTGATAGAAGATAATTTCCCATGCTTTACTTTCTCTTGTCTGTTGATAGAAGATAATTTCCTGTGCTTTACTTTCTCTTGTCTGTTGATAGAAGATAATTTCCTGTGCTTTACTTTCTCTTGCCTGTTGATAGAAGATAATTTCCTGTGCTTTACTTTTCTGTTAAAAAAAGTTGTTACAACTGCAGCCTATCCTCACAGAACTTGTCCTACAACTATGCTGCCCAATTGTTGAAAAAACCAAATTACAAACCTACATTATCTACGCAAAGCGTACGTACACTACAAACGTATCAAATCAAAGCAGAATTTTCATTAAAACCTTATCAGGTATACACAGAACGTAAACTACAACTGTCAAGATCCGTAGAGAACTTACAGCATAGCCTACCCAGTCCATGGAGAACTTATATTATAACCTACTCTATCCATGGAGAACTTAGAGTACAATTTACTCAGTCTATTTACTCACCTTATAACCTACTCTATCCATGGAGAACTTAGAGTACAATTTACTCAGTCTATTTACTCACCTTATAACCTACTCTATCCATGGAGAACTTAGAGTATAATTTACTCAGTTTATTTACTCACCTTATAACCTACTCTATCCATGGAGAACTTTTTAGAGTACAATTTACTCAGTCCATTTACTCACCTTACAATCTACCCAATCCGTGGAGATTGAAGTCACGAGACCTAGCTCAGAGGAGCTGAACTTTAGACAAACGTTGAGGGGCTGTAGAGAAAATTTTGATAAATCTCAGGACTTTATTCTGATAGCTGGACTTCAACTTTTCTTACAGTCTTACATCTTTCTGGTACTATTAAATTTCACATAGGGCTCGTAATGTAGTTCGCCATGTTTTTCTGTTTTTGCTGAGTTGTTCACTTTTGTTTATCTTCTTCTTCTTCGTTCGCTTCTACCACCAAGACCGCACTGTGATCCTACTGAATTTACGCCTGTGGTCTTCGTTAAGTGTCATGGTCTCCTGTGTGGTCCCCGAAAGGACCACATGAGATCCTCAAGAGGACCACAAGAGGTTCAGAGTATCGCAGGGCTTTAGCCTGTATTCTTGGTGGGTCTCTGAAGTGGATTGCGTGACACCGTGGTTTTCGTTGCACCAGTTTAGTCTAGAGTTGGATTTTCTCACCGGAAGGCCTCAACGTGTTTAGGATATCCGTGCATCCCAGCTGGGTGAGAGGTGGTAGCCTACCCAAGCCAGAGTTGGATTTTCTCACCGGAAAACCTCGACGTGTTTTGAGACACCCGTGTATCACGGCCGGGTGAGAGGTGGTTGCCCATCCAGTCCAGAGTTGGACTTTCTCACCGGAAAACCTCAGCGTGATTAGGATAGGCAAACATCCCCGCCGGGTGAGAGGTGGTTGCCTATCTAGACTGCCCTGGTCCAGTGTCTCCGACTTCAGCATTTTGTGGTCGTGGCCGCTACCCTTCCTAGTTGTGACCAGGATGGAGCTTTTGTCCAGGAGGACGAGTCCTCGCCACTAGTGACTTCTACCCCTGGGCTGAGCCAGTTTAGGCATATTATCCCAGTATGGGTGTGTTAGTGACCTGACCGACCTCTAGAGCAGAGGTGCTGTGACATGCATAGCCTTCAAGATTCACCCCTGGTGTGAGCCGGTTTAGGCATATTTCACCAGTGTAGGTGTGTTTCGGACGTGGCCGGCCTCTAGAGCAGAGGTGCCGTGGTATGTGTAGCTCTCACAGCGATACTACTGGACATACCGATTAAACTTCACTTTATCCTTTCCACCACCTTTTCACATCGGCGCCGCACAGCAACCTTTATTTCTTTTCCGCATTTTCTTCCTTGACCAGGAGGAGCTTCACTCCACGCGCGGCATTCGACGAGTCTCGCCCAGCAGTGTCTTAACCTTTGGGTTAAGCCGGTTCAGGCATTTCACCCGATATGACTGCACTTAGGACGTGGCCAACCTCAAGACCAGATTTGACTGTTTGCTCCGCTTTATCCTTTCTACCAACTTCTCCGCAGTGGTACAGCGCGTCAACCCCATTTGCACCTTTCTTCATTGGCCGGGAGGAGCACCGCTCCACGCACGGCAGCTGAACAATCTTGCCAGCAGCGGGAACTTTTGTTTATGAATCTTATGCCCACTAATTTACCCTTTCTCAGCAATATTCTCTTTAGAGTTTCACGTGCTCGACCTCTTTTTCTTTGTTTGACTGTACCCCATTTTTCAGCTTGTTTTGGTATCTTTGATTGTTTCTTCTCATCATGTGGCCTATATGTGTCCATCTCCTTTTCTTATTACCTGATGAGACAATTTTAGCGTGACCTAAATGTTAACAGGGAGAACAAGCAGCAGCAGCAGCAGAAGAAGAAGAAGAACCAATGATTCAAATAAATGTTTGTATTTTAATCTGCTCTTGTAAATTGCTTTCATTGTTTTGTCACTTGTGGACTAATTTGTATTGTATACCTTGTTTGTATAGTTTGTCTATGTCTCTTTGCCAGTGTCTACCAAGTTTGTGTTCATTTGTCAAAGTCTACAAAGTTTATTTCTCTTATTTATTTATGTATAGTACCATCTGCACTTGCACCGGTTATTAAGTACTATATACGATTTCCTGGTGTACGGAATTTTTCGTATGCTGATTTGAACTAATTAAACTCAGTAGTTGCATCTGAGAATTTTTCTTCACACAAGAGATTGTTATCACGTCCTATCACGTCCATATCACTCCTTCCCAACCCCACTGCAGGTGGCTCCCCTTTTCTCACTCCCCAACTCCCCAACTCCACTGCGGCTGGCTCCCCCTTCCTTACTCCCCAACTTCTCAACCCCACTGCAGGTGGCTCCCCCTTCCTTACTCCCCAACTTCCCAACCCCACTGCGGATGGCTCCCCTTTCCTCCCTCTTCTCAACTCCACTGCAGGTGGCTCCCCCTTCCTCACTCCCCAACTTCCCAACCCCACTGCGGATGGCTCCCTCTTCCTCCCTCTTCCCAACCCCATTGCAGGTGACTCCCCCTTCCTCACTCCTCAACTTCCCAACCCCACTGCGGGTGGCTTCCCCTTCCTCACTCCCCAACTTCCCAACCCCACTTCGGGTGGCTCCCCCTTCCTTACTCCCCAACTTCCCAACCTCACTGCAGGTGGCTCCCCCTTCCTCACTCCCCAACTCCCCAACCCCCAGAAGCAACAGAGATATGACTTTCAAGAAAGATGCAGCACGTACCCTGGATAGTCAGAACAGTTGTAGAAGCTCTCGGAGAAGTTTCAGAACAAAGAAAACTTGTTCAGATTATAAGGACGGGGGAGAGGGGGCAGTCAAGATTACTTGGACATGCCATGATAAGACAGAATTAGAGAACTTAGACTGGAAAATTCATGGGAAAAAAAGAAGAGGGTGGTCAAGAGAAAAATATCTCAGCAGACTGACCAAGTGACGTGGAAAAAAAAGCATTTGAACAAATCGGAAACACTCGGGATCATACAAGATGTTAGAGTCATGATCTCCGACGTTATCCTGTACAACATGAGCAACCCAATGATTAAAAATATAAGGTCCACTGTAAGCGAAGAAATATGGTTACCTGGATCTACCTATAGTCACCTGATGAATAGAAAAAGTAATATTCAGCTGCTTGTGGCTTCAAGGAAGTTGTGGTTTACATCTCAACGAATCTCGGAGGTATGACACTGTGACAAATATTTTATTGTATGGCTCAAGTTTCTTGTCACTCTTTTAAACATAAACGAATCATGAAGGTATGGCAATATAACAAGTGTTTTATACTGTAAGGCTCAAGTTTCTTGTCACTTGACTTTTACTACATTTTGTGAAGAAATTTATGGTTCTGCAGATTTTTCTTCTGCTAGGTCACTGCGTCCCTATGTGTCAGAATGGTGGGACCTGTGTTGGGAGTAACCAATGCCAGTGCTCTGCTCATTTTTCTGGGTCTTTGTGTGGTAAGTTTCATCAGCGTAGTTATCTACAGCTTTCTGGCTGTTTGTGTGGTAAGCTATATCAGCGTGGTTGTCTACAGCTTTCTGTGTCTTTGTGTGGTAAGTCTTATCAATGTGGTTGTCTAATGCTTTCTGTGTCTTTGTGTGGTAAGTCTTATCAATGTGGTTGTCTACAGCTTTCTGGTTGTTTGTGTGGTAAGTCTTATCAATGTGGTTGTCTACAGCTTTCTGTGTCTTTGTGTGGTAAGTCTTATCAATGTGGTTGTCTTCAGCTTTCTGTGTCTGTGTGGTAAGTCTTATTAGCGTGGTTATCTAGGGCTTTCTGGGTCTTTGTGAGATAAAAAAAAAAAACTATATTTACATCTTTTTACGGGGAATTAAATCTCCTTTGAATGATGCTTCATTTTTCTGTGGGCAGACTTGAGCATATAAAGATGAAGCTGCGTTTGTATGGGAGCTAAACCACTTCTTGTGGCTGAAGTTTCTACTAAGCGAACTTCAAAAGCTTCATTTAAAAGCAGTGTTACTTTGTTTCATCTGGTCAGAAATCAAAGATGACACCGACAGACCGAGACGAAGCAGGGAGCCCAATTCGGAGAAGTCAAACAAGGAAGGTTCGAAACGGGCAAGCAAAAGTGAGTGTTTGTGTATTGGAATGTGCTCTTGTTGTGGTGTGATAGACTCAGCGTACAGCTCTCATTAAGCAAATATTTCCTAACCGTTTTCATCTTTCAAACTTTGAAATAAAACAGCAATGTCAGACGGTTCTTTTGGTGACTGTATGTATCACTGACCCAATGAAGAGAAATTCATGGTGAACAAGAAACTGTGTAGGTAATCTGATTAATTTTGTTTTTCCTTTCTAGAACTGGTAAGTTGAAACCTTGGCATCTGGCAGCTGCGGTGCAGGCCTTGAAAATATAAGCATGAAATCGGATGCTAAGTGCACCACTCCGGTGCTCGGGGCAGATCTAAGAAAGAATCTCTGTGACCAAGAGGGAACAGAAATAGTTTGTGAAGTATGGTTAGACACTGTGATCATATTCTCGAAAAAAAGAAGCAACTTTACTTGCGCCGTTAAGAACATGATGAATATGGAAGGATGCTCACGATTTCTAAGACGTTTTTTAGATCAAAGAAAATAAACACTTACTGAGGTCTTAGTTTACTAAGCAACGCTCGCAAATAAAGAGCGATTTTTTTTTATCATTCACCGCATCAGCCATTTTTTACCTGGAAAATAACGCAGTCCTATTTTTATCATTTAGGTTAGCTTAAATTACAAACTCCCAGTTATGAAACAAAACCGTATAATTGCATGTACTTTAAACCAAATCCATTTATAGGATTCTTGATCATCTAAAATTTAAAATCATGTTACTTACAACGCCATTTGATTAATTTGTTTCGTGTTTTCAGTTCTTTTTTTTCGAAAATTATATCTATTTTATGATTATAATTTCAAAATTAAATTACTTTATAAGATGAACAGCAACTAACCAGAATTGCACTTTTACAATTTACTGTTTCTTGTTAATAAGGCTTTTTAATGAACTGCTTATGTATAAAATGTTGACACAAGATTTATATGTATAAATTACTTTGTCTATGGAAATTCAGACCTATAAGGTAAAATTAAAAGTTCTATGTTCTATATGTTTGATGAGAGATTTGTAATAGATAGCGACACAGCTCTTCTGGCTAAAAGTAATAGATTCAATTCCCACAGCTGTCACCGTTCCAGTCAATAAGAATTCTCACCAGTGCTACTTGTTCATATACGTATTCTGAGCATCAGAGCACTCCAGAGTGCAAGGAGATGATCGTACAACATTTTTATCCATAATTATTTGTTATTTCTAATACATTATTTCTAACTGCCAGCGAGATAGAGAGTATTACGCTTATGTTCTTGTCTTTTTAACAAATGACTGACCCATCCTTTGTTATGTTCTTGTCTTTTTAACAAATGACTGACTCATCCTTTGTTATGTTCTTGTTATTTTAACAAATGACTGACTCATCCTTTGTTATGTTCTTGTTATTTTAACAAATGACTGACTCATCCTTTGTTATGTTCTTGTTATTTTAACAAATGACTGACTCATCCTTTGTTATGTTCTTGTTATTTTAACAAATGACTGACCCATCCTTTGTTATGTTCTTGTCATTTTAACAAATGACTGACCTATCCTTTGTTATGTTGTTGTCTTTTTGACAAATGACTGACCCATCCTTTGTTATGTTCTTGTCTTTTTAACAAATGACTGACCCATCCTGTGACTGTCCAGGTTTGGAAGCCAAGCTGAGGAAGGCGGAGCAACGACTGCTGAAGATCACCAGTCGCCGCGTCCAGACTTGGACTGTCCCAGAGGAAGAGAGGAAAACCCTGCGAAGATTGAAACAGAAAGCAGAAACAGAGAGCCTCAGCATACAGGAGCGTCGCTACCTCATCAAATACCTCACGCAGGAGCGTCGGCATCTCAACAGCAAGGACAAAACTAAATTAAAACGATTCAAAAATTTGCTACGTCAGGGGAGAAAACGGCATAAAAAGCCGAGAAAAAGAAAGTTATTTGTGAAATAAGTGTGATGGAGTAGTCCACTTTCATTCTTCATTGTTGACTAATGTTGATAATGCATAATACATCTTTTGTTGAAGTTCATCATATATTATTGTACATTACAGTTTCATACATTAGTTTATCAGAGATC
Source organism: Achatina immaculata (assembly GCA_009760885.1). Classification (NCBI taxonomy): domain Eukaryota; kingdom Metazoa; phylum Mollusca; class Gastropoda; order Stylommatophora; family Achatinidae; genus Lissachatina; species Lissachatina immaculata. The sequence continues at coordinate 5,683,021 of CM019704.1, read as the reverse complement.
AGGAATGTCTTCTGGTAATGTGAGAACTAATGTCCGTGATATCGTAATAGCCATTTTTATGTGCTTTTTTTTGTGTGATCGTCATGCAGATAAATCACATGACAGTCCCCCCGGGCTATCTTTGCTGGTGTTTAAATATTGCTGTTTCAGTCATTGTGATGTGGAAATTACTCACTACCTCTACTGTTTATAAACAGATGTATTTCAAACTGTAAATAAGTTTACCTCAAACATTATCTAAATATCTAAAATATTTTGAAAGCCAGCACCTTTCAAGAACACATGAGTTTGAAAGCAATTAGTAAGAAAATTATTACCATTACCAAAAGTCCTCTATGTACCCTACAGCACATAGTTCAAACTCTTCTTTTAACCATCTTTTTTCAGCCCACTTTTCCATGTTAAGCAACAAACGTTTGATAACTCAATTAAAATTTATAAGTCATACAAAGTGATATTAAGTAGAATAATTTTGTCAAAATTCAATTCAGAATTATTTTAATATACATATATTATGTTATGGAATACCTCATACTGAAATGAAGACAGTACTTGAAAAAGTTTTGATGATTAATTCAAGACTTTCCAAATGACCTGTTGTTACCAAAAGGGGGCGTGATCTGAACATCAATACACGTTTAAACGTGGCATCTAAACTGATCTAATAGGCGTGTTAAGGTCATTTTGTGGAATTGCCATCCATTGAGACGTCGGAGTGATCTCCAAGGCAACGAGTGTCTGGGGTTCTGGGGTTGTTTAGGAATATTATGAATCGCTCTTCCTAACATATCCCAAGCTTGTTCAGCTGGGTCACTGTCGGGAGAAATAAACTGAGAACCAAACTGTCTCATTTGGGGGATAACAAGGGGTTCACATTCCCCATCCTAAAGACAGAGTATCGTCTAGTTTTCACAAACCATCTGAAGCACTATTTGGATGACAGTTCTGTTGCCTCTGAGGTGTCTAGCAACACCACTCTGTGAATTTTCAGCAGTGGCATTTCTATATCATGGGAAACTTCTTGATCGCTTTCATGACGGCTGACCATGTCTAGACAGCAAATCTTTACGATCAAGATTCTTGACTTGATTTGGTCATTGAAAAATTGTTCTATATTGAATGTACATCAGAACATTAAGTGGGAAACTTACAGTGATGCGACGGCTACATTAGATTCTCATTTTCCATGTGTAAGTTAGAAGCTGCTTCAGTGATATATATTTATGAAATCAAGTACTTTAATTTGAGCTGAAAAGTTACATTTGATAAAAATTACATTACAAATAAAAAAGCTTCAGACATTTGTTGCTTAACTTTTTGTGAGGAGGATATATAAATGATGTTTACATGAACATCTGTGTACATCCTTCATGCCCTGACAGCTGTGTGTGAATGATGCATTCTGATGTGCCTTGCCCTGCAGGTTGACATTCTCCCCTCCTCCCTCCCCCCTCCTTTCCCCTCCCACACAGCTCATTATTGAAGGTGCAGTTTTTATTCATTAGTCTCTGTTCCCAGCTTTCTATCTCCATTTATGTGCTTAGAATTCTCTTAGGCCTTCTAACACATTGTTTGTTTATCTTTGCCTTGACCTGCTCTTTGATTTAGAGAGGAAAACCCTGCGAAGATTGAAACAGAAAGCAGAAACAGAGAGCCTCAGCATACAGGAGCGTCGCTACCTCATCAAATACCTCACGCAGGAGCGTCGGCATCTCAACAGCAAGGACAAAACTAAATTAAAACGATTCAAAAATTTGCTACGTCAGGGGAGAAAACGGCATAAAAAGCCGAGAAAAAGAAAGTTATTTGTGAAATAAGTGTGATGGAGTAGTCCACTTTCATTCTTCATTGTTGACTAATGTTGATAATGCATAATACATCTTTTGTTGAAGTTCATCATATATTATTGTACATTACAGTTTCATACATTAGTTTATCAGAGATCAGGAATGTCTTCTGGTAATGTGAGAACTAATGTCCGTGATATCGTAATAGCCATTTTTATGTGCTTTTTTTTGTGTGATCGTCATGCAGATAAATCACATGACAGTCCCCCCGGGCTATCTTTGCTGGTGTTTAAATATTGCTGTTTCAGTCATTGTGATGTGGAAATTACTCACTACCTCTACTGTTTATAAACAGATGTATTTCAAACTGTAAATAAGTTTACCTCAAACATTATCTAAATATCTAAAATATTTTGAAAGCCAGCACCTTTCAAGAACACATGAGTTTGAAAGCAATTAGTAAGAAAATTATTACCATTACCAAAAGTCCTCTATGTACCCTACAGCACATAGTTCAAACTCTTCTTTTAACCATCTTTTTTCAGCCCACTTTTCCATGTTAAGCAACAAACGTTTGATAACTCAATTAAAATTTATAAGTCATACAAAGTGATATTAAGTAGAATAATTTTGTCAAAATTCAATTCAGAATTATTTTAATATACATATATTATGTTATGGAATACCTCATACTGAAATGAAGACAGTACTTGAAAAAGTTTTGATGATTAATTCAAGACTTTCCAAATGACCTGTTGTTACCAAAAGGGGGCGTGATCTGAACATCAATACACGTTTAAACGTGGCATCTAAACTGATCTAATAGGCGTGTTAAGGTCATTTTGTGGAATTGCCATCCATTGAGACGTCGGAGTGATCTCCAAGGCAACGAGTGTCTGGGGTTCTGGGGTTGTTTAGGAATATTATGAATCGCTCTTCCTAACATATCCCAAGCTTGTTCAGCTGGGTCACTGTCGGGAGAAATAAACTGAGAACCAAACTGTCTCATTTGGGGGATAACAAGGGGTTCACATTCCCCATCCTAAAGACAGAGTATCGTCTAGTTTTCACAAACCATCTGAAGCACTATTTGGATGACAGTTCTGTTGCCTCTGAGGTGTCTAGCAACACCACTCTGTGAATTTTCAGCAGTGGCATTTCTATATCATGGGAAACTTCTTGATCGCTTTCATGACGGCTGACCATGTCTAGACAGCAAATCTTTACGATCAAGATTCTTGACTTGATTTGGTCATTGAAAAATTGTTCTATATTGAATGTACATCAGAACATTAAGTGGGAAACTTACAGTGATGCGACGGCTACATTAGATTCTCATTTTCCATGTGTAAGTTAGAAGCTGCTTCAGTGATATATATTTATGAAATCAAGTACTTTAATTTGAGCTGAAAAGTTACATTTGATAAAAATTACATTACAAATAAAAAAGCTTCAGACATTTGTTGCTTAACTTTTTGTGAGGAGGATATATAAATGATGTTTACATGAACATCTGTGTACATCCTTCATGCCCTGACAGCTGTGTGTGAATGATGCATTCTGATGTGCCTTGCCCTGCAGGTTGACATTCTCCCCTCCTCCCTCCCCCCTCCTTTCCCCCTCCCACACAGCTCATTATTGAAGGTGCAGTTTTTATTCATTAGTCTCTGTTCCCAGCTTTCTATCTCCATTTATGTGCTTAGAATTCTCTTAGGCCTTCTAACACATTGTTTGTTTATCTTTGCCTTGACCTGCTCTTTGATTTTTTTTCACTTTTTTTTGTTTCTTCTCGTCTCTTGTATATATGGGACCCTTGTCTTTTATTTATGCATGCCTCAGCCATCCTAAGCAGAGGTGATTAATGATTCCTTGTACAAACTACGGATTTTCTGTGGAATATAACGTGGTGGACCACATGAAACTCAGTGAATTTACAAGAGGCCAAATTAGTAGGCATAAAATCCCTTGATGACCTTTAAAAGCTGGCGGAAGACAGGAAAACTTGGCGAACAACCATGTGAGCCCCATGTGACGTTTAACGGCATGGGAAGGATGTCAGATGTAAGATAACTATCTCAGATTTCAATGGCAGTTTTCTGAAACACACTGTTAAAGATGCATTCAAGTTCCCTTTATGGCAAGTCATAAGTCACAACCTTAAAATCTCAAATCAAGTCTCAAATCCTTGCAAGCTACCCATATCTCAAGTTGTTTCAAATAGCTATATCCAACTGTTGAAAAAAAAATCACAGTTTGTTTCATTTACCACATCAGCATTACTAAAGATGATTTATTGTAGCATTCACAAAGGCTTAAGGGTTTCGAAAGTGAAAAAAAGTAAAATAAATAAACATAAAACACAGAATATTCTTTATACTCCCTCTTCATCAAGTACCCAGTAATCATTTATTCATTTTGATTTCACACCTATTAGAAGTACAGACCCTATGGTGAGGACAACAAAGACAGATAATTATCAGTCTCTCCTGTACATGCCCCATGTATTCCTAATAATAATAGCTCTTCGTGAATAATAACAATATATCTCTTCATGTATAAGAATAAAACTCTTCAACATAACCACCACAGAAAGATTTATAAAACTAGAAATAGCCAGTATAGCTTTCAGCTAAAATGGTAAACTTCTGTAAAAAGAGAGTACTTCAATGCAAGTGGAAATGATTAAGATTTACAGCTAACAATACTTCATTACAAGTGGAAATTGTTAACATATACAGCTAACAGTACTTCACTACAAGTGGAAATGGTTAACATATACAGCTAACAGTACTTCACTACAAGTAGAAATGGTTAACAGATTCAGCTAACATTGTAAGCAATTAACTAAATCTAGCATGGAAAAAAAATGTCCTGCCACTGGTAACTTCTAGATTCTAGATGATGGACTTCATGCTAAGTTAGCTAGATGATAGACTTCATGCTAAGTTAGCTAGATGTTGGACTTCGTGCTAAGTTAACTAGATGTTGGACTTCATGCTAAGTTAGCTAGATGATAGACTTCATGCTAAGTTAACTAGATGTTGGACTTCGTGCTAAGTTAACTAGATGTTGGACTTCATGCTAAGTTAGCTAGATGATGGACTTCATGCTAAGTTAACTAGATGATGGACTTCATGCTAAGTTAGCTAGATGATGGACTTCATGCTAAGTTAGCTAGATGATGGACTTCATGCTAAGTTAGCTAGATGATGGACTTCATGCTAAGTTAGCTAGATGATGGACTTCATGCTAAGTTAGCTAGATGTTGGACTTCGTGCTAAGTTAGCTAGATGTTAGACTTCGTGCTAAGTTAGCTAGATGATAGACTTCATGCTAAGTTAGCTAGATGTTGGACTTCGTGCTAAGTTAGCTAGATGATAGACTTCATGCTAAGTTAGCTAGATGTTGGACTTCGTGCTAAGTTAGCTAGATGATAGACTTCGTGCTAAGTTAGCTAGATGATAGACTTCGTGCTAAGTTAGCTAGATGTTAGACTTCGTGCTAAGTTAGCTAGATGATAGACTTCGTGCTAAGTTAGCTAGATGATAGACTTCGTGCTAAGTTAGCTAGATGATAGACTTCGTGCTAAGTTAGCTAGATGATAGACTTCGTGCTAAGTTAGCTAGATGATAGACTTCGTGCTAAGTTAGCTAGATGATAGACTTCGTGCTAAGTTAGCTAGATGATAGACTTCGTGCTAAGTTAGCTAGATGATAGACTTCGTGCTAAGTTAGCTAGATGATAGACTTCGTGCTAAGTTAGCTAGATGATAGACTTCGTGCTAAGTTAGCTAGATGATAGACTTCGTGCTAAGTTAGCTAGATTTTGGACTTCGTGCTAAGTTAGCTAGATGATAGACTTCGTGCTAAGTTAGCTAGATGATAGACTTCGTGCTAAGTTAACTAGATGATAGACTTCATGCTAAGTTAGCTAGATGTTGGACTTCGTGCTAAGTTAACTAGATGTTGGACTTCATGCTAAGTTAGCTAGATGATAGACTTCATGCTAAGTTAGCTAGATGTTGGACTTCGTGCTAAGTTAGCTAGATGATAGACTTCATGCTAAGTTAGCTAGATGTTGGACTTCGTGCTAAGTTAACTAGATGATAGACTTCATGCTAAGTTAGCTAGATGATAGACTTCGTGCTAAGTTAACTAGATGATGGACTTCATGCTAAGTTAGCTAGATGATAGACTTCATGCTAAGTTAGCTAGATGTTGGACTTCGTGCTAAGTTAACTAGATGATAGACTTCATGCTAAGTTAGCTAGATGTTGGACTTCGTGCTAAGTTAACTAGATGGTGGACTTCATGCTAAGTTAGCTAGATGATAGACTTCATGCTAAGTTAGCTAGATGTTGGACTTCGTGCTAAGTTAGCTAGATGATAGACTTCATGCTAAGTTAGCTAGATGTTGGACTTCGTGCTAAGTTAACTAGATGATAGACTTCATGCTAAGTTAGCTAGATGATAGACTTCATGCTAAGTTAGCTAGATGTTGGACTTCGTGCTAAGTTAACTAGATGATAGACTTCATGCTAAGTTAGCTAGATGATAGACTTCGTGCTAAGTTAACTAGATGATGGACTTCATGCTAAGTTAGCTAGATGATAGACTTCATGCTAAGTTAGCTAGATGTTGGACTTCGTGCTAAGTTAACTAGATGATAGATTTCATGCTAAGTTAGCTAGATGTTGGACTTCGTGCTAAGTTAACTAGATGGTGGACTTCATGCTAAGTTAGCTAGATGATAGACTTCATGCTAAGTTAGCTAGATGTTGGACTTCGTGCTAAGTTAGCTAGATGATAGACTTCATGCTAAGTTAGCTAGATGTTGGACTTCGTGCTAAGTTAACTAGATGATAGACTTCATGCTAAGTTAGCTAGATGTTGGACTTCGTGCTAAGTTAACTAGATGTTGGACTTCATGCTAAGTTAGCTAGATGATAGACTTCATGCTAAGTTAGCTAGATGTTGGACTTCGTGCTAAGTTAGCTAGATGGTGGACTTCATGCTAAGTTAGCTAGATGATAGACTTCATGCTAAGTTAGCTAGATGTTGGACTTCGTGCTAAGTTAGCTAGATGATAGACTTCATGCTAAGTTAGCTAGATGTTGGACTTCGTGCTAAGTTAACTAGATGATAGACTTCATGCTAAGTTAGCTAGATGATAGACTTCGTGCTAAGTTAACTAGATGATAGACTTCATGCTAAGTTAGCTAGATGATAGACTTCATGCTAAGTTAGCTAGATGTTGGACTTCGTGCTAAGTTAACTAGATGTTGGACTTCATGCTAAGTTAGCTAGATGATAGACTTCATGCTAAGTTGGCTAGATGATAGACTTCATGCTAAGTTAGCTAGATGTTGGACTTCGTGCTAAGTTAGCTAGATGATAGACTTCATGCTAAGTTAGCTAGATGTTGGACTTCGTGCTAAGTTAACTAGATGATAGACTTCATGCTAAGTTAGCTAGATGATAGACTTCGTGCTAAGTTAACTAGATGATAGACTTCATGCTAAGTTAGCTAGATGATAGACTTCATGCTAAGTTAGCTAGATGTTGGACTTCGTGCTAAGTTAACTAGATGATAGACTTCATGCTAAGTTAGCTAGATGTTGGACTTCGTGCTAAGTTAACTAGATGGTGGACTTCATGCTAAGTTAGCTAGATGATAGACTTCATGCTAAGTTAGCTAGATGTTGGACTTCGTGCTAAGTTAGCTAGATGATAGACTTCATGCTAAGTTAGCTAGATGTTGGACTTCGTGCTAAGTTAACTAGATGGTGGACTTCATGCTAAGTTATCTGTCCAATATAGTAGCGCTGGACAGGAACATGTGAATGCCTCTCTTTTATTTTTGGAAGTTTTTGCACAAAAATTAGACATGTATAATCTCTCTTGAACCTTACATTTTTCTCTCTCTATGACATATGTGTGATAATATGGGCAGGGCAAGCGATGTAAATAATATTTAACTTGCATGGTGCCTGATTGCATCACGTTGCTAAGCTACGCTTGGCATCATTATTCTGTCTAGAGCAAGCAAATTATTACATAACGTCGAGTCATGCACCAAGTAATAATAAACAGGCCACAGATTAAGATGAAATATGTCTGACAGCATGCGTGGGAGTGATGTCATTGAAACAAGAGTTGTCTTACTTCTTCTTCTTACGCATATTGATTTTTTTGTGATGCGCCTTTTGGCTGGGAACCTCCGACTTCAGCACCTTTCCTTGCTAGGGCAGACTGTGGTCTTGCTCGGACTGCATGAAGACAGTGGTGTAGGCTGGCCTGGCCAAAACTTTGTTTTCCAGCCTCTGGTGGCTGTACTTAAGCCCCTTCTCCACGTCAGATCCAGCATGCAACTCTGGCTGGCTGGCCAGACGGCTTTGAGACAGTTCCACAGAGGTATGACTTTGGGATAAGGAATCCGATGAGTGCCTCAACGATATCCATTCCCCGCCACCTCTAGTCTGCTGGCTCTGTTTTGTTTACATCGTTCTGACAGCAATAGTTGTAAAGACCCATAGGCTTGTCACGTCCTGGATTCTTTGGTTTCACACCAGATTTTCCTCATCCCCGCCAGCGATCTCCATGTCCCCATCTGTTCACCAACCTGACATTACATTTTACAAAAATAACAATTACAATTAGTATTGATTGCTACAGGTTTCTGGGCTACAGAAGTAGGTCAGAGTTTTTAAGCAAACAGGTCTATGCTCCCTGTCTCACAAAGACTATGTTAAGATAAGTGTGCTCTTAACACAGTTGTTCCCCGGGGGAAGTGCGACAGTAAAACTGTTGAGTCGAAAGATTGAAAAAAAAGTCAAATTGCAAATCGATCAGAGTCAGTGTTCTACGTATTCAAGCTGACTTCAAGTTGAGTCTGATTCAAGCTACATTCGGGTCCATGTCGACTGACTAAAGTCTACATCTCTGACATCTCAGTACCGATTGTAACAGTAACAATGTGTCAGCAGCAGTTTTCATTTACAAAGTGGTAGATTCTATTCATCTTGTTTTCCTGAGAATTATTTAGCTTTTAAATGAATTTGCTCCATGTTCTCAAAAACTGTGAATGTAATAGAAAAATCTGTGGGGTTTTTTTTTTCTCACTTTTTTGTTCTTTGTTTTTTCATTTTTAAGAACAGACACCAAACACATAGACATGGCTGAACCTCTGTGGAAACAAGCTTCAGAGGAAGTAGGAAAGCCACTGCAAGCAACTTTCTCTGGGGAAACAGCACAGGACGATGATGATTATACTCAGAATCATAAGATTTTGGAATCAGTGATTTCCATTATCCTTTACTAGATTAGCACCAAACTTTAAAAAAAAAATGTTTTGTTTTCATTTCAATGCAAGAGATGGACACATGGTGTCAGGACAATAGTTTTGTTTGTAATGAATCTACAGAATATTTCATGTCTTGCTGTGAATTTGCAACTCTGCAAGCTGTCCCATGTTCATCTCTGGATCAGCAATGAAATTTGCAGGGATTAAAGCTCACTTGCAGGCAAGACAATAATATAATATTTGAAATATTGTGTGTTCATCAGACAACAGCAAGTAAAAAAAAATGAAAAGACCAGATTCAAGAACACGTACTAACAGATAACAAAGAAAAATTGAAAGAATATGACTAAGAAAAATGATGACTACGGTAAAACTGCTTAAAGTAACAAAAGTAGACGGAGGTGTCTGGCTCATTTTTACACAGAGATGAGTCAAGAAAGTGGCCAAAAATAGAACGAGCACATATAAATGAAGAACACACAACAGTCCAATGTTTTGACAAATGCTTTTGTCAATGACCACATGCAAAACCAACACAACAGATAAAAATATGAAAAATAGATGGAATATTAAACACCTAGCTCTTTGATATCCTCGTCATGAGAAAAGTGGACACAAAATTCATTTTTAAAAACAGCAATTTACAAAATTTAGTGAACATGGCATATCAAAGATATCAAAAACAAAAGAAAAGATGATTGGTACTAAGTGGCAATAGAAAAGGAGCAAAGGTCATGTCAAAGAGAACAAAAATAACTGCATCATGACATTTTTCATTAGTTTTGAAGGTGGCATAATGCTGTAGTCGGAGACGCTGGACCAGGGCAGTCTATATAGGCAACCACCTCTCACACACAACGGGGATATATGCGCATCTTAATCACGCTGAGGTTTTCTGGCAAGAAAGTCCAACGCTGGACTGGATGGGCAACCACTTCTCACCCGGCGGGGATATACTGATATCCAAAACATGTCGAGGTTTTCCGGTGAGAAAGTCCAACTCTAGATTAAACTGGTACAACGAAAACCACGGTGTCACGCAATCCTGCTTCAGTGACCCACCGAGAACACAGGCTCAAGCCCCGCGATACTCTGAACCTCTCGTGGTCCTCTCGGGGATCTCTTGTGATCCTCTCGTTGACCACAGGAAGACCACAGAGCTATCAAGGGGTAAATTCAGTAGGATCACGGGGCGGTCTTGGTGGTAGAAGCGAACGAAGAAGAAGAAAAAAGGTGGTACAAAGGCATATCTTCCCTAGCCTGGAATATCGTATAAAGAAAGTGCCCTATCCACGTCACACTTTCCTCCCCTTGACTCTCTCCATGTCTCTTCTTCTTCTTCTTCGTTCACTTCTACCACCAAAAACCGCACTGTGAACCTACTGAATTCATGCATGTGGTCCTCGTTAGGTCCCGTGGTCCCCTGTGTGGTCCAAAATAGACCACACGAGTTCCACGAAAGGACCACAAGGGGTTCAGAGTATCACAGTGCTTTAGCCTGTATTCTTGGTGGGTCTCGGAAGCGGGATTGCGTGACACCGTGGTTTTCATTGCACCAGTTTAGTCTAGGGTTGGACTTTCTCACCGGAAGACCTCAACGTGTTTGGAATATCAGTGCATCCCCTCTGGGTGAGAGGCGTTAGCCCACCCAGGCCAGAGTTGGACTTTCTCACCGGAAAACCTCGACGTGTTTTGAGATACCCGTGTATCACCGCCGGGTGAGAGGTGGTTGCCCATCCAGTCCAGGGTTGGACTTTCTCACCGGAAAACCTCAGCGTGATTAGGATACGCAGACATCCCCGCCGGGTGAGAGGTGATTGCCTATCTAGACTTCTCTGGTCCAGTGTCTCCGACTTCAGCATTTCCTCCATGTCTCTGACTTAAGTGACAAGAGGGATTGACATAACATTTAAATTCTTTATTTCATATAACAGTTACAGATGGTGACAAATGCTAGCTGAAATCACATAAAAATAGAAAAGACAAAAGCAGTTTTTAATGACATGAAGAATAATTTAAAAAAATTGAAGAATGTTCTTAAAAGAGACAACATAAAGTGTTACAGTGCTATTATAATGCTATAGTTCTATATGGAAAAGAGGGTGCAGTTTTGTCACAGGGAAGATACAAAAAGAGCTAAATGTTTCATTTTTCAGCTGCTCTCCATGTTTTTATCTATCTTGTTTTTGTACGTGATCTTTCAAAAAAAAAACGTTTGCTGAAATATTAGATTGTTGAATGTTCTTCAATTATACATGCTTATCGTACATAGGTAAAAGGGGCATTGAATGAGTACAGGGGACCCAACTAAAAGATCTTGATTTTGCAGATGACATAACTCTTATCAGTGACAATGTGAAACTGATGCAAAAAAAATATATAATAACCTGTCTTCACTGGGTAGTAAAATATGACTTGAAATCAACTTGGACATGTCGGTCACGTGATGAGAAGAAACAGAGAATCCCCAAAAAAAGCTATCAAGTGGAACACAACAGGCCAAAGTAAAAGAGGTCGACAACATGAAACTCTAAAGAGGACATTGTTAAGAGAGGCCAGTTTAGGGGCAATAACATCCCTTGATGAGGTTGAAAAACTCATCGGAAACAGGAAAAGTTGGCAAACTACCATGTGAGTCCTATGTAACATTTAACGGTGCAGGAAGGATGATGTAAGATGTAAGATCTTACTTTCTGTCATTCTTGTTCCTACCCACTTTCCTCGTTCTTTCTATCTTTTTGTAAAACTGAACCATCCACCTCAGCCCACCTTGACTGTGCTATTCAGAGCAAATATCATTTAATGATTGTGAGACTTTGACAGTAAACAAAAAGATGAACAGAAATTCAAAGCAACAAAGATGTGATTCTGAAGAAACACACATTATGGAAAGCTAGGAAAACAATAAAAAGATTACAGACATAGCAGAAAATCTAAAATTAGTTTTAAAAAAAACAAAGGAAAAAAGGCAATTAAAAACTCTCTGGACATTTCAAAAGAAAAAATAGCACAGAGATATGACAATCACTGAAAAACTAAAGGGAAAATGAAATAGGAAAAGGCAGAAAAAATATCTAAACAAGGTGACCAAGTGTGTTCATATGATTTTAGATATGATCTTCTTCTTCTTCTCAAATCTCCTTGGAACTGCAAGTTGCTGTTCATTGTAGTCGATGCTTCAAAGGTGTCGAAGCACAGGGTAGTACTGGATCAGCAGCAGGTTATGGCAGCTAAATCTTCGCTCTCTCTGCACAGCTAAAAGTATGGAGGGTGTGTACTACTTCTTATGTAGACTCCATCACCACTTGGACTATGGCAATCCCTGCCCTGTTAGCCAGCCTAGGCCTTATAGCTGGGGGGGGGGGGGGTACCAACGGAGAGGTGGGACAGGGTCTTGATCAGCTATGGGTCCCCAGCCCTGATGCTAGCATGTCAGCTGAGTCATTGACTGCAAAATCAGACAGAATCTTCACCCTCCTTTAGATATGACAGCAGAAATGATACAGAGTTTCATGGTCTTAGGCTGAAGATCAGCACTAAAAACTTCAGTATTTCAGGCCAAGACTTCCTAGTGTAAAGACCGGTTGTTACACCTGAGAGAAGGTGCAAGATTTGAGGGGGAAAACGTTTAGAAGCCTCTTCCAAAATGAATAAAGCAATTTCTTTGGATGCAAGAAGGTACTGAACTTTACTTCCTGCTGGAAGTGAAACAAGTGCTATTATCTTACATCTTACATCCTTCCCGTGCCGTTAATTTTTTTTAATAACTTTATTTTCATTCAACAATCAACAATTTCATATACAACTGACATGATGTGAAGTGGGGGTGATTGCCCGTGGAGTGAAACAATGAGATGGTGGGCTTTTACAAACCATGAGGTGATAGCGTGGAGTATGATAAAGTTAATACTTTGTACATAAAATGTGAAAACAAAGGTGTACAGTAATAGTATCACACACACACCCACACAAACACACACACCCCCACACACACACACACATAGGCTTGCTATAGCGTCAGGGCTTTGTTTTGTACCGTGGGTAGGGGTGATAAAAGAGGCGTCGTGGGCTTGTTTTTATCTCTATTGTCGTGTGGCTGTCTGTGTCTGCGTTGTGCCTTGTTTATCTTCAAACTTGGCTGACATGTTATCTTAAACCCCCTCGAGGGTAGAGATGTCTGTTCTCTGCCTTGTTTATCTTCAAACTTGGCTGACATCTTATCTTAAACCCCCTCGAGGGTAGAGATGTCTGCGCTGTGTCTTGTTTATCTTCAAACTTGGCTGACGTGTTATCTTAAACCTCCTCGAGGGTAGAGATGTCTGCACTCTGCCTTGTTTATCTTCAAACTTGGCTGACATGTTATCTTAAACCTCCTCGAGGGTAGAGATGTCTGCGCTGTGTCTTGTTTATCTTCAAACTTGGCTGACATGTTATCTTAAACCTCCTCGAGGGTAGAGATGCCTGCGCTGTGTCTTGTTTATCTTCAAACTTGGCTGACATGTTATCTTAAACCTCCTCGAGGGTAGAGATGTCTGCGCTGTGTCTTGTTTATCTTCAAACTTGGCTGACATGTTATCTTAAACCTCCTCGAGGGTAGAGATGCCTGCGCTGTGTCTTGTTTATCTTCAAACTTGGCTGACATGTTATCTTAAACCTCCTCGAGGGTAGAGATGTCTGCGCTGTGTCTTGTTTATCTTCAAACTTGGCTGACATGTTATCTTAAACCTCCTCGAGGGTAGAGATGTCTGCGCTGTGTCTTGTTTATCTTCAAACTTGGCTGACATGTTATCTTAAACCTCCTCGAGGGTAGAGATGTCTGCGCTGTGCTTTGTTTATCTTCAAACTTGGTTTACATGTTATCTTAAACCCCCTCGAGGGTAGAGATGTCTGCACTCTGCCTTGTTTATCTTCAAACTTGGTTTACATGTTATCTTAAACCCCCTCGAGGGTAGAGATGTCTGCACTCTGCCTTGTTTATCTTCAAACTTGGTTTACATGTTATCTTAAACCCCCTCGAGGGTAGAGATGTCTGCACTCTGCCTTGTTTATCTTCAAACTTGGTTTACATGTTATCTTAAACCCCCTCGAGGGTAGAGATGCCTGCGCTGTGCCTTGTTTATCTTCAAACTTGGTTTACATGTTATCTTAAAACCCCTCGAGGTTAGAGATATCTGCTGGTCAGTCTGTCGCGTCAAGAGTTAATCCTGTCTGGCAGTCATTGTCTGGTCAGATTGTTGCTTCAAGGCTAATCCCGTCTAATAACATTTGTTGAAGAAACAGGTGTTCATTCATTCATTCATTTGCATGTCCCTTGCGGAACTTTGCCTCCCAAACAGCACTCCTGTAGGCCTCTCGGTTGTGAGCAAGATGGCCTGCTGCTGTTGCATCCATTTCCAGATCGTCAACGATGTCTTGCAGCCATCTTCGTCTTGGTCTTCCTCTTTTTCTTTTTCCCATTATGTATCCTTCCAATACGGTCTTCTCTAAATTATTATGACGTTTAATGTGTAACATTGTAAAAATATACATAAGAATCTCACAAGGAGTGTAAGGTTGTTCCAGTAACAATGGAGCAGTGAATATTTGGGATATAAATCAGTATTATTCATCCAAGCATTTGCACTTCACTCTCTCTCTCTCCCTTCCTCTCTCTCTCTCTTTCTCTCTTCTCTCTGTCTCTGTCTCTCTCTCTTATGCGCTCGCTACTGTCAAAGTTTTATTTCATGTCAGTTTACAGCACGTCATGATTTTCATTTCCCTTTGTCGAAACAGATCCCTGAAAATGTTGGAACTAAACGTGCCCAACTTAAATCTAGCGTTGTTCCTGCACGTCCACACCAAGGGCCTTAACTCTGCGAGCAGGGCCAGTAACTTGGTGTGTGTGTCCAACTGAGTCGCAGGGATAATATTTAACATAATTGCTTTATATATGTCTATCTTTTGTGCTGTGTGTGCTTCTAGTGTTTTTTGTAGTGTTGCTATACTGGGTGTGATTGTGCTGCATGTGTAAAATATGTGCTCTTCTGTTTCTTGTATGTTGTTGTTGCACAGTTGACATGGTACGGTCTGTTTGGATCTGTGTGCTGCTCTCTTTGTGGTGGGTGTCATGTTGTAAATAAGCCTAAATGTAATTTCTCTTGCTTTCGGTGTGATGTTCTTCACATGTAGATTCGTAAATGTATCTTTGAAGTCAAAGAGGGCGTATCTCTGACTTCTCTTGATTCTGAGGTGTAGTGGAGATGCTTGATTTCTGACTAAATGTTTGTAGATGCTGTTTGTTTTATGGTGTATGAGTGTTCCGTTTCCTTGGATGGCCTGAATACAGGTTTTGTAGAATGCTGGCAGCGTGCCGAAGTGGTGTGGCTGTGAGTTGTTTGGTGGTAGTAGATTTGATAGTCTGAGTCACACATAATAGTGAGCTAGTGCGGGCTGTTTTGGTTGTTTGATGATGCGGCCCACGTGACTGATCCTGAGTGCTTGGATCTTTGTTTGTATGTCTTGGAGGGCGATTCCTCCGTGCAATTTGTCTTGTATGAGAGTTGTATGTTTAATGCTGCGTATAGTGTTTGTAAATATGAAATGTCTGATCTGTTAGTTGAATTCGTGTATTATCTGTTGTGGAGGGTATAGTACTGTGGCTATGTATATTATTTTTGGAATGATGTAAGTGTTCACTACTATGCTTCTACCGAATATCGCGGTGGTTTTATATCTGTACCTGTTCAACATGTCTGTGATTTGTGCGACAAGTTTGTCCCATGTAGGTTTGTGTGTTTTATTTGGGTGTGACGAGAAAGTGATGCCGTAAAGTTTTATGTTGTCTGTGTGTGTGAGGCAGAAGGAAAAATCCTTTTTATTCCGCCATTTGCCTACCCCCCATTATTACTGATTTTTGTATGTTTAATTTGGCTCCAATAGCTTTGCCAAACTCTGTGACTGTCTCTAGAATGTTCGCTATTGATCTGTCTGTTTTTGGAAAGAAGAAAGTGTCATCTACATACGCAAGCAACTTCCTATCTCCCTTCCCAGGTAAGAAAGTACCTTGGATTGTTTTGTCCTGTCTGATTTTCTCTAGAAGTGGTTCTAGAGTGAGTACGTACAGTAAAGGAGAGAGGGGACAGCCCTGCCTAACAGATCTAGTTAGCCTGAAAGTCTCTGTAAGCGTATGGCTTACTAAGATCTTGCTTTCAGGTTTGAAATAGAGAATTTTGATCCATTCTCTAAAGTAATTCCCTATGTTACAGTGGAGTAGTGTCTTGTGTAAGTATTGATGTGACACTCTATCAAAGGCTTTCTCTTGATCTAGAGAAAGTATTGACGACTGGCAGTCTTTTATGTGCGTGTAGTGTATGAAGTCTCGTATGAAATGTGTGTGTTGATGTATATTTCTGTTTTCTACACTACATTGTTGGTCTTCATGTATGAGTTTGGCCATGAATGGTTTTAGCTTGTTGGTTAGTGCTTTTGTAAGGATCTTGTAGTCTACATTAAGCAGAGATATAGGTCGGTAATTTTTTAGTTGTGTCCTGTCTGATTTGTCTTTTGGTATGAGTGTAACATATGATAGGTTCAGGCTGGGTGGGAGTTTTTTGCGTTCAAAAGTTTCTGTGAAAACAAGTAAGAGGAGAGGACCTAAGATAGGACAGAAGTGTTGGTAGAACTCTGCTGTGAGACCATCTGGTCCTGGTGACTTGTCTTTGTGCAACCCTTGCACTGCGTGTGTTAAATTTTCTAATGTAAGTGGTGTATCAAGTGCCTGTCTGTCCGTGTCACAGAGTTTGTTAGTGTATTGCATGTATTTGTCTTGTGTATGAGTTTCTGTTTTTTCCTTAGTGTATAGATTTTTGTAATATTCTCTGAAGGCTTGCGCTAAGTTTTGTGTGTCCGTTTGTCTGTTGCCATTTAGATCTATTATCTCGCCTATTTGTCTGTTGCGTTGAATGTTTTGTTCTATCCCTAAGAGATAAAAGGGGTGGCGACTGCAGTAAAACTGGTTTAAAAAAATAAGGTAGATAGAGGTGTATGGTGCAGTTTTACAAAGTGAGGGAGGAAGTTCTTCCGTCAACGCGGCTATCCAGACCACGTTCTCTCGTCATCTTGGAACCGCATTAGCCATATATCGCGGCAATAAGCCCTCACCCCTAAACCGCACTGTAGCTCGGACAGAGTGAAACTAGTACTCACGTACCACCCTCATAGCTTGGCAGTTAAAAACATACTGTTTCGCCATCTCCACCTCCTCCAGACCGAGCCTGAGACACGTGAACTTTTTGGGGAACCCCCATTGGTGGCCTACAGACGGGACAAGAACCTCAGGGACCTTTTAATTCGTAGTCATCTTAAGACAGATGACACTTTTTATGGTACCAGACGTTGTGGACGCCGTAGATGCAACACTTGTCCGTTTGTTGTCGAGGCCAGCCAGATCTCCTTCCCTAAACCCACGTTATCAGTACAGGAGGGTTTCACCTGTACTTCATGAAATGTCATTTATGTTATCATGTGCAAACGTTGCGGTTTGAAGTACATAGGGGAAACTGGCTTACGGTTAGGAGATCGATTTCGCCAGCATCTCAATGATATTTCTAAGAGGGCCTGGACACCTGTGGCTAAACATTTTTGCCTCGGTAACCACAGGGGCAAACAGGACATTTCGGTTAGTGCGATCCGCTCTTGTTCCGCAGATGTACGATCTCGGAGGGTCCTAGAACAGCGCCTTATTTTCCAGACTGGCTGTCTCCACCCAGCTGGAATTAACAATGTATTCAGCTTTCTGTAACTTCTTTATTTTTCCACAGGCCATTTTTATACTCTACTTTCTTTCTCTATGCTACCCCTCCCTACCACCATCCTATTTCCTTCTCTGCCAACATATTGGTCTTGTCCTATTCACCAGTTTGACATTTTCTCCCTGCAGGTCAAGTTCTTAATTCATTATCTCTCCGCGTCCCCTTTTCCCTCCTCTCTCTCCCTTCCCCCTCCCCCCCCCCCCCGGACATCTCTAGCGGCTATCATGTTTCTATTGCCTTCCTCCAACCCCTTTCTCCCACTTGTTCTCCTCCTCTCTCTCCGCTTCTTCGTTATGATTGGCTTTATTGGGAATCTTTTGTCTGTAGGCAGCGTGGTTTTTTTCCCCTCCTTCTTCCACACACATTTCTGCTTCACTGGGAACAAGACACTTCAGATAAGTTATATATGTTTGTATGTCGTTGTGTATGTATCCTCGAATAAGGCTCACGCCGAAATATCGGATGTTGTATGTTTTTCATTTATACCTTCTCATACTTTATATTCGTTTTTTTCTCACCTTGCTCACTTCTTCCCTCACTTTGTAAAACTGCACCATACACCTCTATCTACCTTCTATCCCTAAGTACTGTTTGGTAGGTGTTTCTTGCGTGATAGTGTTGAGCCTAGTTCTCAGCAGTGCGCCTTGAAATCTGTGCTATCTATGTCTGTCTAGTTCTTCTTGTAGTGCTAGTAAATTTGGTGAGTTTTTGTCCACCTGCTTTGTTAGTCTGATTACGTCTTCAATTATTTTCTCCTGTTGCAGTCTTTCCCTGTATATCTGGGTTGAGAGTATCTGTGCTCTTTCTCTTATTGTAACCTTCAGCATTTCCCAGTGTTGTTGAATGTCGCGTGTGGGTAAGTCGTCTGTGAAAGCGTGGATAATCTGTGTTATGTTGTCTACAAATTGTTGATTTTGGAGAAGTGTATTGTTAAACTTCCAGTGTGGCGATCGTTTAAAAGATCTATTTGAGAGTGTCATGTTTACTGTTGTGCTTATTGCTTTATGATCTGTGAACTGCAAGGTTTCCATGAGACGTCACATAAGGCTCGCATGATAGTTTGCCAAGATTCTCTGTTTTTGGCAAGCTTTTCAACCTCATCAAGGGATGTTATTCCCACTAAACTGGCCTCTCTTAAAAATGTCATCTGTTTTACGTAGCTGACCTCTTTTTCGTCGGCATTTTGTCTTCTACTTGATAGCTTGTTTTGGGATTCTCTGGTTGTTTCTTCTCAGCACATGATCGACATATGCCCATCTTCTTTTCCTGATCACCCATGAGACTGGTTGTTGTTTGCTCATCTGTCTTATCTCTGCATTGTTCTTGAATTTGTTCCACTTTATACCGAGTATTTTTCTTAGGCATTTGTTTTCAAAAGAGTCTAATTTCTTGTCTATTTCTTTTGTTGTTTTCCAGCTTTCGCATGCATAAATGAGGGTGGATATTACGTTTGAATTGAATAGTCTTAACTTGGTTTTTGTGCTTATAAATTTTGAATCCTATATGTTCTCAAGATTATTGAAGGTCAATGGTGCTTTTGCAATTCTAATTCTAACTTCCTTTGTGGTGTCACCATCCTGGTCTATGTAGCTGTCAAGGTATGCAAATTGGTTTACTTCTTCAACAGCTGTTCCTTTGTGGTTAATGAGAACTTTCATTATGTTTGTTTTTTCCTTGTTAATTTCAAGGTGTATTTTACTTAGCCATTTAAGACAGAGTATCTGTTTTTTTTTTGCATTGATTTTCATATTGTCGCTGATAACAGTTATGTCATCTACAAAATCAAGATCTTCCAGTTGGGTCTCATGTATCCAGTCAGTGTCCGTTTTTACCTGTGCAGCATTTTTTTCATTGTGAAGTCTGTTGCAATTCCAAAAAACAAGGGAGATAATGTCCGTCTTTGTTTAACGCCTGTGTCAATCTGGAACCATTCCTCATTCCTTCTTCTGTGTTGACTGCACAAAAATATCCGTTGTAGAAGTCAATAATGATGTTGACTGTCTAAGATGGTATTCCATATATTCTTAAAATTCCACACATTGGATCTCCGTGTATGCTATCAAATGCCTTTTTAAAGTCTATGAAGTTCAGGATTAATGGTTTTTGCTTTTCAATATGTTCTTAAAGTAAAGGTCTGGTCGAGACTGGTGCTGTTATACTGCACCTTAAAATGGAATGCATTAGTTTCATGGTAAAGGTTGGTGGTTTGAATCCAGCTGGAGGCACACCAGTCACCAGCTGTAGACATGGGTGTCTGGCTTCTTCTGGAGCCAGAGAAGGAAAGGCGGCCAGGCATTATGCTTACCACATGACCCTCTGGTGTGCCGACAGGTCAAGGAAAATATGGGCATTAGCACCATATCCCTAGATGCCTTCATGGCATTATAGGGCTACTTTATCTTCTAGTGGTGGAATAATGTCGTTACCTCCCTGGAATAATGTATGCACCACCTATAATGGTTTCATACTGTCTTCAAATACTATACAGAATGGTGAAATACTGTCTGGACCATCCTGATACTTCCTGTATAATTTATAATTCTGTCTGCTTTTCTCAGACACTATCTAAACGATACTAGAATACTGCCTGGGCCATACTAGAATACTGTCTTCTCACTATATAATACTGTAAGTACTGTTCTCAAACACCGTCTGAACAATGTTAACACACAATACTAACACACAATGCTAACACACAATGCTAACACACACTGCTAACACACACTGCTAACACACAATGCTAACACACAATGCTAACACACAATGCTAACACACAATGCTAACACACAACGCTAACACACAATGCTAACACACAATGCTAACACACAACGCTAACACACAATGCTAACACACAACGCTAACACACAATGCTAACACGCAATGCTAACACACAATGCTAACACACTGTTATTGCAAAAACTAACAGAGGGACTATTTCCTTTAATAGCTGCTAGGAGATATTTTTCATAAAATAAACCTACAAACATTATGGAAAATTACACATGCAGGTGATTTACAGCTACTTTCTACCTGTAATCTATTGTTTTGTTTTTTTTTGTTTACAGGTAGAATTAGGAAAAGTGTGCTTTCCAGTTCGTGTCTATGCCCCTCTTCCTGCTCAACTCTTTATGGAATATAAGGCTGAAACATACTTTTTAAATTTGTCTCGGGCTCGTCATTTCATTTCTTCTTTCTACTCCCCCACGAGAAACATCTTGTGCAACAGATCCATATCCATGGAAACAAGATTCCGAGTACTTAAATGTTATATCGAGCCAATTTTGTTTTATGGATGTGAAGCGTGGTCTATGAATAAGAGAGTACAGCGAGAAATGGAAGCCATGGAAATGTGGATCATAAGAAGGACGTTGAAGGTACCAATGGGGGAGTCTTAAGAGAGGCTGGCGTTAAAAGGCAAATTACAGCAAAGATCAGAGGCAGACAAGCAAGATTTATATGACATTTTCTGAGAAGAGGAAAATTGGAACACGTTGTGGTAACTGGGAAAAAAAACTGAAGGAAGAAGAGATAGAGGAAGACAGAGAGAGAAGTTACTGGATGGGCCGTCAGTGTGGCTAGGAAGAAAGTCACCAGCAGATCTCATAATCAAGTCTAAAGACAGGGAATTGTGGAGAGAAATGATCGCCTACGCCACGCGGCACAGCACTTGATTGATTGATTCCCCCTCCACCTTATCATTTCTTGTTCTGCAGTTGCATAGATTCTGTTGATATTCCCTTCATCAGTCGTCATTATCATTCTTAGCAAAAAGATTAGATTTAAAGACATAAACAAGGATAACTTTTCTTCTGCATTCATAATCTAGGTGTTCGTGTTCTTCATGAGCTTTCAAAGTGTTACGTTCATTTCTGACAGAGATTTCTAGGCTTTATTACCTTTAGCTCTGGCAGATATTTCTAGGTTTTATTACCTTTAGCTCTGACAGGGATTTCTAGGCTTTATTACTTTCAGCTCTGACAGATATTTCTAGGTTTTATTACCTTTAGCTCTGACAGGGATTTCTAGGTTTTATTACCTTTAGCTCTGACAGATATTTCTAGGTTTTATTACCTTTAGCTCTGACAGGGATTTCTAGGTTTTATTACCTTTAGCTCTGACAGATATTTCTAGGTTTTATTACCTTTAGCTCTGACAGATATTTCTAGGTTTTATTACCTTTAGCTCTGACAGATATTTCTAGGTTTTATTACCTTTAGCTCTGACAGATATTTCTAGGTTTTATTACCTTTAGCTCTGACAGATATTTCTAGGTTTTATTACCTTTAGCTCTGACAGATATTTCTAGGTTTTATTACCTTTAGCTCTGACAGATATTTCTAGGTTTTATTACCTTTATCTCTGGCAGATATTTCTAGGTTTTATTACCTTTAGCTCTGACAGATATTTCTAGGTTTTATTACCTTTAGCTCTGACAGAGATTTCTAGGTTATCTTTAACTCAGACAGAGATTTCTAGGCTTTATTACCTTTAGCTCTGGCAGATATTTCTAGGTTTTATTACCTTTAGCTCTGACATGGATTTCTAGGCTTTATTACCTTTAGCTCTGACATAAATTTTTGGGTTTATTACCTTTAGCTTTGACAGAGATTTCTAGATCTTTTTACTTTTAGCTCTGATAGAGATTTTTTGTTCTTTTTTATCTTTAACTCTGTGAGAGATTTTTAGTTTGTTTTTTTAATCTTTAAGTCTGATAGAGGTTTCTAGGTTTTGTATTCTCCTGCTCTTTAACAGATTACCACATTTTGTAATTTTCTACTGTTTGATAGATTTCCAAGTTTTGTACTCTTCTACTTTCAGAGAGGCTTATTAGAATTTGTAAACTTATACTCTTAGTGTGATGCCTGAACTAAGTGGCGACAATGAACCTCCACTCTGCTCTATTTCTTGTCTTTGTAGAGCACTCGGCCAAGCTGGTCCATGCCCATCTTTTGATGTTGTCCACCCACGTATGTCGCTGTCGTTCTCTTGTTCTTTTTTGCTTTCCATCTTTTCCCCAGGAAGGGTCTTCATTTTAGTCTTGTGGCTCTTGACGTGTCCAGCATATCTTAGTTGTCTTGTTTTTATGATTTTAAATATTTCTATTTTCACTTCTAGTTGGTTTAGTACTTCATTGTATTCTCTTCTGTCTATGGGATACATTCTATTCTTCTATATAACCACATTTCATGCACCTCAATTTTCTTTTCTTTTCTCTTATTCAAGCTCCATGCTTCTACACCATAAAGAAATATTGAGTGTATAAAGCACTTTATGATTAATCTCAGTTTCTGTGATATTTGTTTAGATGTAATGATCTTCCTCATTCTGCTAAAGGTATTTTTTGCTATTTCTATTCTAATCTAGAGAAGACCGTCTTGGAAGGGGACATAATGGGAAAAAGAAAGAGAGGAAGACCAAGGCGAAGATGGCTGCAAGACATCGTTGATGATCTGCAAATCGATGCATCAGCAGCAAGCCATCTTGCGCACAACCGAGAGGCCTACAGGAGTGTTGTTAGGGAGGCAAAGTTCCGCAAGGGGCATGCAAATGAACGAGTGAATTCTCCTGTTAATTTCCATTTTACATTTTCTGTCCTCTGTTATCATGTGTCCCAGGTACTGAAGCTTTTCACCTGTTCAGGTATGTCTCCGTTTATTTTTATATTTACTTCTGGCTCTCTTTCTTCTCTGTAAATTGCCATAACATTTATCTTTCTGATATTTATTTCCACTCGTTACTTTTGACTTTCACCGTCTACTCGCGTTGCTAGATTCTGTAGATCTTTTTGGTTATCTGCCATCATCATCATCATCATCATCATCATCATCATCATCATCATGCCATCTCTGCCATCATCATCATGCCATCTCTGCCATCATCATCATGCCATCTCTGCCATCATCATCATGCCATCTCTGCCATCATCATCATGCCATCTCTGCCATCATCATCATGCCATCTCTGCCATCATCATCATCATGCCATCTCTGCCATCATCATCATCATGCCATCTCTGCCATCATCATCATCATGCCATCTCTGCCATCATCATCATGCCATCTCTGCCATCATCATCATGCCATCTGCATATCTTATGTTACTGATCGCTGATCCGTTAATGTTTAGTCCAGGTTCTCATTAATTTCTTTGAATATCTTCTCTGTGCAAAGGTTAAACAGACATGGAGAAAGGAAACATCCTTGCCTGACCTTTCTCTTTATATCTATTGATGTTTAGTTTGTGTTGGATTGCACAACTGCTGCTTGTCCACAATACAGCTTGCGTATTATTCTGATGTCTTTGCCATCAACATTAATCTCTTTCAGACATTCCATAGCTGTTCGTGTCTGATACTACGACGGCCTTTGTGTAATCTATAAAACTAGCATTGATGTCCTTAATCTATAAAACTAGCACTGATGTCCTTTTTTCAGCTTCCATATATTTCTCAGTTATTATCCACAGAATGTGAACACATCCTTCCCGTCCCGTTAAACGTTACATAGGGCTCGTATAAAATTTACTTATGTTATTTTTATAGCTGGATGTTTGTTACATCATTTATCCTCTTGTTTTACATCAGCTTATGTCGCTACCTACGCATTCTTTTAATCCGCTATATAACTCTTCTTCATGTCCGTGTCTACTAACGCTTTTGTCGTCTACGGTTCATCTCTGGTACTCTGACTTAAATAGTTAGCCTTTCTCTACCGGGTATTGGTGCCCAAAGATTACAGCTGTGCCTGGAACACCCCGGGTAGCGGTATCCACCGGACGATCTTCTACCCCTGGTTCTCCCTCCTCCAGTCGTCACCCAGCAAGGTTCCCCCAGCTCAGATGTCAAGGAATTTAATCATCAGTTCTACTATCACTCACTCTGTCTCCCACAACAAGTAATGATCACTCCGAAAATCAGACATTTTGGTATCAATGAAAAAATTTAAAGATGTATTAACTTCACACGACGTCACGCTGAACTACACAATATAACAATGTAACACAGAACAATATCTTCCACAGCAACATATAAGTTGTACGAAATACTCATTTATAACACAACAGATAGATTATAGCTCCTTTATGGGAACTACTGAACGGAAAACGGAAAGCTGGATGGCAAAAAAAAAGCGTTACAAAGATTCGCTCAAAACCTCACTTAAAGCCTTCGGGATAGACATAAATCTTGGGAGGCCATAGCACAAGTCCGCCCATCATGGAGGCTTTAATCACCAGAGCGTTCAAGAATTGAAAGTGCCCAGCACAAACGCGCAATGCGAAAAGCCAAGGCAGCACAAGCGCCCACAACTGAATCTGGACATGTATGTTCCGTGTGTGGCAAAACTTTTAGAGTTCGTATAGGGTTAGATTTTCATGCATGGACACACCTCTCCTTACTTTGACTAAGATGAATCTGTGGTCATCATCGAAGACTATTGTCCAACAACAACAACAACAACAACAACAACAACAACAACAACAGATTACACACAAAATATAACAAAAGCGGCATCTAATGTCGCTCTTCTTCTAATACTACTTGAAGTCACAACTTCTAAGTCCTTATTTCAGTCCTGTGCTAGTGGTTTCTTCTTACAATTTCTTAAATACGCCTTCTATACATTCCATATTCTTTTTTGGCACGCTTTACTTAAGCTCACAAAACTCACGTGCCCACACACACACACACACACACACAAGAACACTTAATAACTCAGCTCACTGAACTGGGTCAACATATAACATATAACATGAAGCGCAAAATGTCAATGGAAAATGAAGATCAAATGAATGCATTGTAAAAGTACATACGAAATATGCATCAAACATAATAATAAAAGTGAAACATTCCCCTACCCTTTCCACTAATTCCCTCTTTACACTTAACACGCTTACACCGAGCTCTGTTCACCACGTATTATTACAGAATACTCCATGTCTAACATACGAATACTTCCAAGAAGCATACATTACCACAAATAATGCCGGCTGGTTAGCACTCTGGGGTCAAGACAATCCATTCACCCTTCATAATGATACATATAATAATTGAAGCACAGATATATCACCATGTTTTCCTGTTTTCTGCGAGTTTTCAACCTCATCAAGGGATTTTATGCATACTAATTTGTCCTCTCTTAATAATGTCCTCCTTAGAGTTCCACATGGTCAAGCTCTTTTTCTTCAGCCTGTTGTGTTCCTTTTAATAGCTTGTTCCGGGATTCTCTGATTGTTTCTTCTCATCAAGTGACCGATAAATATGTCCATTCTCATTTTCTGTTCACCCATGAGACAGGTTGTTGTTCACTCATCTGCATTATCTCTGTGTTGTTATTGAATTCGTTACACTTTATACTGAGTATTTCCCTTAGGTATTCGTTTTCAAAAGAGTCTAATTTCTTGTCTTTTTCTTTAGTTCTTTTCCATCTTTCACATGCATAAATGAGGGTGAATATTACATTTGAATTGAATAATCTTAGCTTGGTTTTTGCTGTTATAACTTTTGAGTGCCGTGTGTTCTAAAGATTCTTTAAGGTCAATGCGGCTTTTGAAATTCTAATTCTAACTTCCTTTCTGGTGTCACCATCCTGGTCTATGTAGCTGTCTAGGTATGAAAATGATCTACATTAATTAAAATTTAAATAACAAGCTTTTTTGCCGAGAGAAAAATACCTTAACAAAAATATACAGGCAACCGAACAGATTAGAAATGCCAAAGATAGCACAAAACGGAGTAGGATGATCACCAATGCCCACCTGCACGATACATAAGGCGTAAATGAAGAAAATAACAAAATAATGCGAAACTATAGTTGACCGAAGGATTTCTAAAACAGTTTTGAATATTAAAAAGTACGATGCCAACGTCAACACAATTATTACTTCCGGGTCTCTTAACGTTTGCTGCAGCAGATCTAGACAGTTGAGCTAACGTCAGTGAGTAACAGAAACAAAGAAATTATTTTCTTTTCTTGTGTTCAGTTTTAGTGTCACCAGT
This sequence comes from Achatina immaculata, assembly GCA_009760885.1. Classification (NCBI taxonomy): domain Eukaryota; kingdom Metazoa; phylum Mollusca; class Gastropoda; order Stylommatophora; family Achatinidae; genus Lissachatina; species Lissachatina immaculata. Next base: position 5,656,148 of record CM019704.1, on the reverse strand, counting down.
TACAGTTCCACACTTAAAAATTCCCTAATTTTGTTAATAACATAAGACTTACATGTTGCATTTAGACTTGAATGTGGAGTAGCAATATACCTTTCAACTTGAATGTGGCGTAGTTGCCACTTTGTATAGAGGCAACGAAGCGTGCAGTCACTTTATGTTGATAACAACCACGAGAGGGTATCAACCAACACGCCACTAAATTATAGACCGGTTGAATTCCATCATCATCATCAGGTGCCGTGCCGACTGGCGTTGGCTATTATGCTTCTCCAGAGTACACGATCCTTCATGCAGGCCATCAGCTCAGTTGGTGATCTCCTCTCACACCATCCCGCCAGACTGTCTAGTATCATTTCTCTTGGTCTTCCTCTTGATCTTCTTCCTTCTATTTTTCCTGTTGTTATAATATTTTCAATGCCCCCTCTTCTCATTGCATGATCTATGAAAGTACATTGTCTCTCTCTGATCTTTTTGACAAGATTTTTTGTCTCTCCAGCTCTTCTCATACATTCTTCATTAGTTATTTTTGCTGTCCAGGGGATTCGCAACATTCTTCTAATAAACCACATTTCTGCTGCTTCCAATGATTTTTGTGCAGACCTGCCTATTGTTCATTATTCACTTCCATATAACAAGATAGATTTAATATAGCATTTTAGGACTCTTTTTCTAACATTCATTGATAAGGATATGTTGCACAATATGTTTCTCCTTCTCTGAAATACAGTCTTTGCTTGGCCTATTCTGTTCCTAATTTCTGTTCTGCATTTCTCATCTGAAGTTATTACTGCTCCAAGGTATTTGTTGGTGGATCCTGTTTCTTAGATATAACCATAGTCTCTGTCTTTTTGATGTTCAAAATAAGGCTTTTCTGTTCACTTTCTTTGGCGACTTTATCCAAGAGATTTTGCAGGTCATGTTGGCTATCAGTACTGTGTCATCAGCATACTGAAGGTTGTTAATATTGTATCCTCCAATTTTTATGCCTGGTTCTGTGATGATCATTCTTAGAATATTCTCACTGTACAGAGAAAAAAGGTCTGGAGACATCCTTGTCGCACCCCTTGTTTTATAGGTTGATATTTCCAGTTCTATTTCCAACTCTAATTGCTGCTTCTTGCTGCCAGTATAGGTGTTTTACAACCTTCAGGTCTTTGCCGTCTATACTGATGTCTTCAAGCATTTTAACAATTTTATTATGTTTCACCTTGTTGAATGCCTTTGTGTAGTCAATGAAGCACAAGTAGAGATCTTTCTGTACTTCTAAAGCTCTTTCTGTTAGTGTTCGTAAAGCGTAATTGGCATTGTGTGTTCGCTTTCCATCAACAGATCCGAACTATTCATCTGCTATTTCCATTTTTATCTTTTTCCTTGTTCTTCTCATAATGATTCACAGAAGTAGCTTTGTTATGTGACATGAGAGGCTGATAGTCCAGTGGTCATCATATTCCTTTGCACCTGGTTTCTTTGGTAGTGCTATAAATGTGGATTTAAGCAGGTCACTGGGCATAACCACTGTTGTAAATGTCATTCAGTAACTTGGTTATTATTTTTATTCCTGTCTCCTCTAGTGCTTCTATTTCTTCTATTGTTATATTGTCAGGCCCAGTTGCTTTTCCTTTCTTCATGTGTTTGATGGCATCTATGATTTCATCTTCAAGTATTGGTGGTCCATCACAGTTTTCAGTATCTGGTGTTAATTCTGTTCTTTCTCCTCCATAAAGCTCACCGATGTACTCTGTCCACAATGTCTTCTTTTCCCATTAACATTTTACCTTCCTTCCATTTCAGGCATCCTGTGGTATATTTTGTTTTCCTGCCTGTGAGTTCACTAATTCGTTTGTGCATGTTTTTGCTGTCTTTATTATGAGAGTCCTCTATCTATCTGCACTGTTCATTTAACCACACTTCCTTTGCTTCTCTGCATTTGCGTCTTATTTCTTTATTTATCTTGCTTTGTTTTTCTTGGTTATTTTTACTCCTCCTCTTCTTGTTCATCAGTCCTAAGATGTCATCTGTCATCCATTTATTTTTAGGGGTTTCTTTTTTCGGTGGTATTATCTCCTTAACAGTTTGGTGGATAGAATCTCTTAACATTGCCAATTGTTCATCTATACTATTTATCTTTGCTATTGCATTGTATCTATTTGTTATAATAACTTTGTATTGTTCTTGCAGTTCTTGGTTATTTTTAAGGAGTTCTGTATTCATTTTGATGTTTCTCACTTTTCTGCATGCTTTCTTTAGCTTTATTCTAATTTTTTCCACAGAGTGGGTCATGGTCACTATTGCAGTCGGCTCCTGGCATGGTTTTTGTTGTCAGTAATGCATTGCGGAATCGTTTGTTGATTAATATGTAGTCTATCTAGTTAAAAGTCTTTTGTCTGGGCTGCACCACATTGCCAGTCTTCGGGGATGTTGTTTAAACCAGGTGTTTCCTAAAATCATGCTATGTATTCTTGCCCATTCAATTGCCCCAGTCCATAGTCACCAACAATGTCTGAAGTTCTTCCTTTACCAACTTTGGCATTAAAATCTCTCATGACTGTAGTAACTTGATGTGACTTTGTGTGTTTTAGGGCTGTCTCTGTGTCATTATAAAATAGCTGTACATCTTCTTCAGAACTTTCAGATGTTGGAGCGTACACTTGTATAATATTTATGTTTATTGGCCATCCTTTCAGCTGGGCTAGCAGGACTCGGTCCAAGATGTTCAAATATCCTACAACTGTCCTTGCTGTTTGTTCGTCAAATATTATTCCTACTCCTCATTCATGTTTCTCACTTCTTGAATATATTATTATATATTTATCAGAGTTTATCTTCCCTGCACCTGTCCATCTAACTTCACTCATTCTTAATATGTTGATCTTCATCCTTTCCATTTCCCTCTTTACATTTTCTAATTTTCCAGCCTGGAATAAAGTTCTAACATTCCATGTTGGTATTTTGAACTTGTTAGTTTTGCCACCAGTAGCTTGATGACGATCTGGCCTCACCTGTGGCTCCTGAGCTGCCCTACCGGACGGGGCTGTTCCAGCGGAACATCCACTAACGTCTTTCATGACAAATCTATTACTCTGAATAAGCATAATTGTTCTTGGGAGCTACAGCAGTGGTTTCCCCGTTGCCTTCTGCCAGTTGGTTGAATTCTAGCCAGTTATAAAATCACCCGATTAAGGTATAGATAGAGGAAAAGTATGTGTAATTTAATGTACAAACTGGACATAAAAGAACAAGCAAGAACATGCACACTGAAAAGTCTTGCAGAAATGGTCTTGTACTTGACGTGCTGCAGACTTGGTGAACAGTGAAACACTGACCCATGAACACGTATAAACTTGCAACCCAGCTACTAAACAATACGGTAGCAGTGGTAAAGTCAATGAATACACTGCTTGTACTGTCTCTGTTAACAGCAAGGGTGGCTTGTTCTTTCTGCTTCCCTCGGGGTGTATTATACAAAATAGTCAAGTGTAATGGGTTGTTTAAGCGAGGCTGGCAAATGTCAAGTGTAACGGGTTGTTCAAGCGAGGCTGGCAGATGTCAAGTGTAATGGGTTGTTCAAGCAAGGCTGGCAAATGGCAAGTGTAATGGGTTGTTCAGGCAAGGGTGGCAAATGTCAAGTGTAATGAATTGTTCAAGAAAGGCTGCCAAATGTCAAGTGTAATGGGTTGTTCAAGCAAGGCTGGCAAAGTGAAGTGTAGTCGAGGATAAGACGGGACTTGGTTTCACAGTAATCCGCCAAACAGACAACAGAGATCTTGGTAAGTTACAGACATGAACATCATGAGCATCCAAGCAGTATCTTCAGCCTCATGAAGCTATTATAAACCAATAACTCACACATCGCTGAGAGTCATGATCCAGAGGTGCTCACACCCCTTAGAACAGCACTTTTTATTTTTTGAGGAGGGGGTATTTCTCTGAGGAGTTGTGCTGCTGTCTTGCTCTCTATAACAGTTTCCTGCCTGGGTGATCATACTTCCTAACCCCAAAATTGAGGAAAAAACTCATCAAAACATTTTCCAGATTCCCAAATCAGGACATCTCATAATTTTTTTTTTTTGGGTGGGGGTGGGGGAAAGAGGAGTTTGAAAAAAAGAGAAAATAAAAAAAAAAAAGATAATTGAAAATGTTCTTTTTTTCCAGACATACAGAAATAGCTTAACTGCAGTGAAAACTTAACAGAGGTGAACATATAGTAAAACTATAGCTGATAAAGCTCTTCACACATACACTAAAACTATTGCTGAGATAAAGCTATTCTCAGTCTAAAAATTAAGATGTATAATCAAAGCTGCTGTATTTTTCAGAGTTGTGAATTTTCTTACAGAGATATATCCCTGCCAGGAACTTTAAAAAAAAAGTTTTATCATTGTTTACTTTAGTCACTAACACAGCCTTCAGAGTATCTGTACCGAGCTGAGCTTTCTCACTGGTTCATGTGTTATCCAGGTGGGAAAATATCCCTTCATTGCTAGCATTAGTTCCAGGAAAACAGAAAAGGAACTCAGCTAACTTAAGCATATTTGGAAAATTGACATGGCTTATGCCAGATTGAGAGACTATTTCAGTCCATCTTGTTGCTGCTTTATAAGCACTCTGTTCAGATACTTTCTGCTAATTACACACTGCTTTACATATACATTCTTCTTTCTTACATCTTCTTACATCCTTCCCGTGCTGTTAAATGTCCAGTAGGGCTCACATGGTAGTTTGCCAAGTTTTCCTGTTTTCAGCGAGCTCTTCATCCTCTTCAAGGAATGTTATGCCACTAAACTGGTCTCTCTTAACAATGTCCTCTTTAGAGTTTCGCGTGGTCGACCTGTTTTGCTTTGGCCTATTGTGCTTCACTTGATAACTTATTTTGGGGTTCTCTGGTTGTTTCTTCTCATCTCAGCACATGACCGATATATGTCCATCTTCTTTTTCTGATCACCCATGAGATAGGTTGTTGTTTGCTCATCTGTCTTATCTCTGTGTTGTACTTTTGTTCGTTCCACTTTATACCGAGTATTTTCCTGCGGCATTTGTTTTCAAAAGCACCTAATTTCTTGTCTATTTCTTTAGTTGTTTTCCAGCTTTCACATGCATAAATGAGGGTGGATATTACATTTGAATTGAATAATCTTAACTTGATTTTTGTGCTTATAACTTTTGAATGCCATATGTTCCCACTATTCTTGAAACTCAGTGCTGCTTTTGCAATTCAAATTCTAACTTCCTTTGTGGTGTCACCATCTTGGTCTATGTTGCTGCCAAGATATGCAAATTGGTTTGCTTCTTCAGCAGCTGTTCCTTTTGTGTATATTTTTCCTCAGTGGTTAATGAGAAGTTTCATTATTTTTTATTTTTCCTTGTTAATCTCAAGTCCTATTTTACTAGCCATTGAAGACAGGCTATCTGTTTTTTCTTGCATTGATTTCACATTATCACTGAAAAGAGTTATGTCGTCTGCAAAATCAGGATCTTCCAGTTGGGTCTCGTGTACTCAATCAATGTCTGTTTTACCTGTGAAGCATTTTTTCATTATGAAGTCTGTGGCAATTCCAAAAAGCAAGGGAGATAATTTACTTTCCTTGTTTCACACCTGTTTCAATTTGGAACCATTCGCTCATTCCTTCTTCTGTGTTGATTGCACAAACATATCCATTGTAGAGGTCCCTAATGATGTTGACAGGCTTAGATGGTATTCCATATATTCTTAAAATTCTCCACAAAGAATCTGTGTACGCTATCAAATGCCTTTTTAAAGTCTATGAAGTTCAGGATTAATGGTTTTTGCTTTTCGATGTGTTCTTCAAGTATTAAAGATCTGGTCAAGACAACTTCTCCCTTTTTGAAATCCTGCATGTTCTTCTGTCACTACAGCATCCACTATATCTTTAAGTCTTTTAGAATAACTTTGCAAAATACTTTTGATACGACTGATGGTAAGGTTAATCCTCTCCAGTTATTGCAGTCGCTAAGGTTGCCTTTTTTTTTTTTTTTGGTGTATTTTAACAATTATTCATTTTTTTTCCATTTAGAAGGGACCGTTTCTTCTTTCCAAACTTTACTAAACACTAGCTGATTACCTGGCATTGCCCAGGTATTTATTTATCCCAATCAACAAAGTTCTATTCATTTCCATAACTTTCTAGATGTTTCTACAACATTCTATTAATTTTAACAGCCTTCTAGAAGGGTCTACAGAGGTCTGTTCAGTTCCACAATCTTCTAGAAGGTTCTGCAATGTTCTAGTCATTTCCACAACCATCCAGAAGGTTCTACAGAGTCTAGACGGTTCTACAGAGTTCTGTTTCTTCTATTCGACTAAACGTGGGCTTAATTGGGGGCTGAACTTGCGAGTGCCACTATTCATCTGAGCAACCCAGAAAACTATGGATTCGATAGTAATATCGTTTGTTTTGGTTATTTGTACATGTCACCACATCCCATACCCACCCCTAGGAGCCCATGCCGATTGGGATTGAACTTGGACTTAAACGGCATTGGGAGTGTCACTATTCATCTCAGCAACTCCAACAGCTATGGATTAAACACTAATATCAGTCTTTTTCAATTATTTGTACATGTCACCACATCCCAGCCCCAACCCTAGGACCCCATACCGTTGGGGGCTGAACTTGGACTTAAACGGTATCGGGAGTGTCACTATTCATCTCAGTGACCCCAAAAACTATGGATTCGACACTAATATCGGTCATTTTCGATTATTTTTACATGTCATCCCCATCCCACCCCACCCATAGAGCCCCCCCCATAGGGGTCATAGGGGTATCCTAGGCATGATCTAATCCCCACGGTGCACTGTCCAGATTGTAATTCATCTGTGTGCCAAGTGTGGTTGAAATTGCTCCAGACATTTCAGCGTGATGCTGGAATATACATACATACATATATACATACACATGTTCATTTTCATATAAATAGATTCTCTGTAGTTGGCTCATGTTGTCACTATTATTAGCTTTTAACATTTTGGCTGTTATTTCATCTTCACTTGCAACTTTTTTGTTAGTGATTAGATTCACTGCTTTTGCAATTTCATGTGATGTAATTTCATCTAGGTTGACATTTAGTTGTGGGATCGGTAAGTCAGTTTCAAGGTCTATCAATTCTTTTGGGTGTGGTTGATTAAGTATTTCTTGGAAGTGTTTGGCCCATCTTTGCTTTTGGTCTTTACTTGATGTTAAAAGGGTGGCTATCACATTTCACTGATGCCCAGTACATCTAGGTGATATCTGTCCGTTTCTTGGATTACCTGAGCAGTTTTTATGTTGTGGCCATTGTTCTTACATTCCAGAATCCGATCTTCATTACATATTTGGGGCCAATGAATGTGTTCTTTCAGTTGTCTGCGCTCGTTGGAGTTGATATCCCTGGTGCTTGATTGATTGTGTTGCGAGTTTCCATAGCAGTTGTTTTTTTTCTCCGTCTAGAGTTGCCTCTAGATGAGTGTCAGGATAAGATTGTTGGCCTTATGCCCAACTCCCGTTTTATGATATGTGTCGATGCAAAAGATTCATATGAAAGTATGCTGGCAAGAGCATTAAAAGTTAAAAAGCTCCCACTATCTTTTACATCTCCGGGAAGTGAAACATATGCATTCTTGTCATAAAATTCATTTTCACCACACTGAACAGACGAGAGACATTGTTCTCACAACGTCTGTCCAAGAGTACCCAGGTGCAGAACTCCAGGTCCTGTAAGCTTTTTGTCAGTCTCTTTTTTTTTTCTGGTGACTTAGAGCTGTTTCATAGAATGGGAGTGCCATGGCATGAAACTTTTATTTATTTTCTGGAGGTAGTTCTTATCAGCATTTTCTAACAGCTGAAACAGTCTTCAAGTTCAGACATCAAGGTAGTTGCAGCCCATTAATGCTGTTATCAGTCACTTCAAACGCTGTCACTGTCTGCCCCTCTGCTTTCTTCACTGCTTCAGAAAAAAGATGAAGCCTGGCAGACAATGAGTTTTCAAAGAAATTCAGTAGAAACAACAGACATTTGTTATGAGACAGAAATGATGATTTCAGGACATCATTTTTAGCCACCTTTCTGTAGCAGGCAGCAATGCTGGCTGTCTTGTTTGAGCTTAGCAACACCATCTCAAACTCATTCTCTAGAAAGTTACAAAACTCCTTTAGAGTTTCAGCTCTGACTGTGTAAAATTTGAAGTACAAATATATTTTGGAGACAGTTAGCTCTATTTCACGGGGCAACTTATCAATAGTAGCTACTCAAATAGTGTTGTGGAAGATGTGGCCTGCACACCCAGCCTCTGTTAGACCACATCTAAGGTCTTCCTTGTAATTTGGTGAAAACATTGATTTTTCCTTCCAAGAATTAAAATTCGTATTTTCTACACACATCCCAACAGCTTTTTCAGCTAAACCAGTTTCTGTTAAGTCAGTCACACAAATAATCACTCACAGTAACAGATTTTTTTAGTGGGCAATAATTTCAGATCTGATATTTTAATTTTGAGTCCAGTTCTGTAGTCAAAATGCCTGACAAGTGAGAGAGAAATCTTGATCTCTTTATAAATGGATGTATCAGTCAGTACTGTGATAAAAACAGCCTTTTCTGGAGCATAGTGCAACAACATATCTGAATCATGAAATGCAAGCATATTCAAGATAATATCTTCTGCTGTGGTATGTGCACATGCAAATTTGGATTATAATGATTTCTGCAGTAACATTGATATACTGTACAATCCAGAGTGTGGATTGTGACTTTGTGACTGTGTACAGTTGTGTTATAAGTGAAAGCACCTTCCCCAGTGGCAAACCAGTGCTTCTCACATATTTTCAAATGTTTACAAAAAGTTGTTACTGATGAGCTAGATGCACTCACAGAAACTGCCTTTTTGTGTTTGTCAGTATTTAAGTGAGTTGTGTTATCACCATGGCCACTGTGGCTGATGGAAAAACTGGACTCAGAATTCCTCACAGAGTCTGAGCCACTAGCTTTTGTGATGAATGGAAATTCCTTTTATAGTTGTTTTCATTAAAGAAGTACTTATGTCTATTTGGGCCAATTCCCATCTTAATGAAAGCAAAATTACTTATAAAAATGTGTGAATAAAAAGCAGTGTACTGCAATTCAACTTTTTTCATATCCATATGAGGGAAGTGAAGGTTGATACATGTGCAGTGAGGCTCATGTAAAGAAAAGGAGTCAGGTAAAAAAGATTGAAAATGAGGAATTTGTTTTACCTGCTTTCAGAAATTTCATTTTATGACTAAAAATTCTGTAAACTGGAATAGTTTCACTAAAAGTGGGACAAACCAATGGCCAGATGTTTTTTCAGGACAAGGGCTTGGAAATGGTCCAAAATCTTTATTGTACTGGAGAAATTGATACAAATAGACATTTTAAAAATATAGATTGTATCATCAAATATGTCTTCACTCAAAGTGAAAACGTTAAGATGATGACAATTTTAGTGTACATTTTTTTAAAAGTGGTGCTTAAAGCTGAAATCTTTGGTTTATTGTAAGATAAAATGTATTGCTTTTTGTAGGATATTTAAGTAAAAAAAAAATAAAAAGTGGAAAAAAAGAGAACTAGTGGAGTGTTTGTATTAACCTGCTCTTAGCTTAGACATGGTCCTATGTAGATGAAACTTACATCTTACATCCTTCCCATGTTCATCACATATGGGTTGCATGGTAGTTCACCAAGTTTCCTCTTTTCAGCCTCATCAGTGGATTTTATGCCTATTAATTTGGCCTCTCTTAACAATGTCCTCTTTAGAGTTTCCTGTGGTTAACCTCTTTTTCTTCAGCCTTTTGTGTTCCATTTGATAGCTTGTTTTGGTATTCTCTGATTGTTTCTTCTCATCACATGACCAACATATGTCCATCTCCTTTTTCTGATCACCCATGAAACTGGTTGTTGTTTGCTCATCTGTCTTATCTCTGCATTGTTCTTGAATTTGTTCCACTTTATACCAAGTATTTTCCTTGGGCATCTGTTTTCAAAAGAGTCTAATTTCTTGTCTATTTCTTTAGTTGTTTTCCAGCTTTCACATGCATAAATGAATGTGGATATTACATTTGAATATGCGAACGAAGAAGAAGAAGAAGAAAGATTACATTTGAATTGAATAATCTTAACTTGGTTTTATAAGCGAAACTACTGTGTATAAATAGCAAATTTCTCCTTTTATATACAAATAAATTTATCTACACTGTACCTCACATTTCAGACAAAAATTATGTTTTTTTAAAGTAATAATACTGGACAAAGGAGTCTGATAGCACCATCCTTCGTTCAGTGCCCAAGGAGTCTGATAGCACCATCCTTCTTTTAGTGCCCAAGGAGTCTGATAGCACCATCCTTCGTTCAGTGCCCAAGGAGTCTGATAGCACCATCCTTTGTTCAGTGCCCAAGGAGTCTGATAGCACCATCCTTCTTTCAGTGCCCAAGGAGTCTGATAGCACCATCCTTCTTTCAGTGCCCAAGGAGTCTGATAGCACCATCCTTCTTTCAGTGCCCAAGGAGTCTGATAGCACCATCCTTCGTTCAGTGCCCAAGGAGTCTGATAGCACCATCCTTTGTTCAGTGCCCAAGGAGTCTGATAGCACCATCCTTTGTTCAGTGCCCAAGGAGTCTGATAGCACCATCTTTCGTTCAGTGCCCAAGGAGTCTGATAGCACCATCCTTCTTTCAGTGGCTAAGTTGATATTCAAATTTTTGTTTTGTTTGTAATAAATTGCAGATGCTGACCAGCTCGCAGTGCAGATGCTGAGTAACCTATTCACATAAGCCAGCACAATGGATATCTTTCTGGGAGGGTTCTACATACTGACGGTTGTTTGTGCACTGCTGTTTCTGGCCACACGGGCTGCCGTCCCTGTTGTCAGCGATGTAGCATTCAACGCGTTCCAGCGGACATACTTGATTGTGTACCTGCTTGCCATGGGTCTGAACATAATTGTTTATTGTTCTTCCACCACTGAACATAATTGTTATCTTTCTTTCACTACATTGTACTCATATAACATTTATCTTTCTTCCATTACATTGTACTCATCTAAAGGTTTCTTTCTTCCACTACATTGTACTCATATAATAGTTATCTTTATTTCGCTACATTGTACTCATGTAATAATTATCTTTCTTCCAGTACATTATACTTATATAATAGTTGTCATTCTTTGAGCACAGTTCACTCATTTAACAATTATCTACATCCCACTACATTGAATAGTTATCTCACTTTGTATTGCAGATATTCATGATGGATATCTTTCTTTCTATCACACACTACAATAGCATAACTTGATAATGTTTTAACAGAACAATATAAATTTAAATCTGATACATCAGGGCTTTCATACAATTTTTGTGAGGAGGGGAAGGGGGCGGGGGTCAGTCAATCTGCCCACTCCCATTAACCTATGTCTTCTGATACAGAATATTTATTAAACTTGAATGGATCACACAGGAGCCTAACAGTTTCTACCAGAATACTTTTTTCCAAAAGAACACCACACTATTTATCCAAGCACAACAGATCGTTCTGTTCAAATATTATTCCCTTCTTCTATTTGGTATTCAAGTTTTAGTTCAAAACTGAACCCAGAATCTTGCTGCCAAGGTGAAGTCTGAAGTATATCCTATCTTTCACAGCAGTGCTGTAACTTCCAGCCAGGTCTAGTGTACTCTAATAGTCATTGATCTGGAAACTGAATGACACCTTCATATTGTTTTGTTTTTGTTTGTTTTAGAAGAGTGCCATTCTCTTCTTCTGTAGTGTTGTCTCTTGCTTTGTGGGAATAATTTGGACCTGTCCTTATCTTGACGCTATCCATATCTTGATGCTGTCAGTCTTAAGTACTTCTAGCCAGTAGTTTCCAGTTTTAGTATTACCATGTACAGTACAGTTTGAAAATCAAAATACATAGTTATATTTTGAATGTGTTGACAGTTGTTTTATATTGATCATAGAGTGTGTGGTTACAGTGGGCATATGCTGTGAGATTTGCTAAAAGGAATTGCTGCTCGTAACTTGTATATGAGGTTGTTTGTATTTGTTGACAATTTCTTGTAACTAAAGACTGGTTACACTTTTATGGACTGTATCTTGTAACTGCAGACTGGTTACATTTACTGTGTCTTGCAGCTAGAGACTGGTAAAATTTACTGCTGATTATATTTATAACAGGACACTAGTTACATTTATTGACTATATCATGCAAAATCATGCAGCTTGAGGCTGATTACATTTAATAACTGTAGAGAGACTGGTTAAATTTACTGAATATAGAGGCAGGTAACATTTACTGTATCATGCAACTAGAGATTGATTACATTTGCAGACTGACTATATCTTGTTACTGGAAACTTGTTAATAGTTACTGACTAAATCTTGTTACTGGAAGCTGGTTAACATTTACTGACCATATCTTGTTACTGGAGGCTGGTTACATTTACTTACTATATCTTATTATAGGAGACTTGTTACAGTTATTGACTATATCTTGTTACTGGAGACTTGTTAATAGTTACTGACTAAATCTTGTTACTGGAGACTTGTTACAGTTGCTGACCATATCTTATCAGAGTTGTTACAATTGATGGCTGCATCTTGTTATTGGAGACCACTGTTGGCGAGATTCTTCAGCTGCCGTGTGTGGAGTGGGGCTCCTCTCGGCCAGTAAAGAAAGGTGTGAATGGGGTTGCCATGTGGCGACACCGTGGAAAAGGAGAAAGAAAGGATTAAGTGAAGTAATCAGTAGTTTTGAGAGGTCAGGACTGCTCAAATCACGGCACCTCTGCCCTGGAGGTTGGCCACGTCCTATGTGCACTCATACCGGGCGAATTGCCTGAACTGGCCTAACCTAGGGGTTAAACTAAGACACTGCTGGTAAGATTCTTTGTCTGCCGCGCATGGGGTGAAACTCCTCCCGGCCAATGAAGAAAATGTGAATGGGGTTGCCAAGCGGCACCACTGTGAAAAGGTGATGGAAAGGATAAAGTGAAGATTAATTGTTATGTCCAGCAGTCTTGCGACGAGAGCTACTCATACCACGGCACCTCTACTCTAGAGGTCAGCCACATCCGATATACACCCATACTGGTGAAATATGCCTAAACCGGCTTAACCCAAGAGTGAAACTTGATGACTACTCATGTCATGGTACCTCCACTCTAGAAGTCGAACACTTCCTAAACGCATCCATACTGGGATAATATGCCTAAACTGGCTTAACCCAGGGGTGAAACCTACTAGTGGCGAGGATTTGTCCTCCTGAACAAAAGCTCTGTCCTGGTCATAACTAGGAAGGGTAGCGGCCACGACCACAAAACGTTGAAGTCGGAGACACTTGACCAGTGCAGTCTAGATAGGCAACCACTTCTCACCCAAAATACGTAAAAGTTTTCCGGTGAGAAAGTCCAACTCTAGATTAAACTGGTGCAACATAAAACCACAATTTCACGCAATCCCGCTTCTGCGACCCACTGAGAATACAGGCCCAAGCCCTGCGATACTCTGAACCTCATGTGGTCCTCTCAGGGATCTCTTGTGGCCCTCTTGGGGACCACTGGACCAATAAAAGACCACAGGAGTAAACTCAGTAAGATCATGGGGCGATCTTGGTGGTAGAAGTAAACGAAGAAGTAGTTACTGGAGACTTGTTAACAGTAATTGATTATATCTTGTTGCTGTGGAGACCTGTTAGCCATAATTGACTATATCTTGTTACTGGAGACTTGTTAACAGTAATTGACTATATCTTGTTACCAGAGACTTGTTAACAATAGTTGACTATATCTTGTTACTGTGGAGACTTGTTAACAGTAATTGGCTATATCTTGTTACTGGAGACTTGTTAACAATAATTGACTATATCTTGTTACTGTCGAGACTTGTTAACAGTAATTTACTATATGTTGTTACTGGAGACTTGTTAACAGTAACTTATATGTTACAGCTGGAGACTGGCTACAGGGTCCACATGTATATGCCTTGTATGAGAGTTATGGTATGACAACAGATCAGATAGACATCCTTTTTGTGGCTGGTTTTGGATCTAGTATGATTGTAGGAACTGTAGTGGGGTCATTTGCTGACAAATAGTAAGTTTCTTCATTACACGTAGCCACACAAAATTTATACATTTATGATATACATTAATGTTTTTTTTTTTTAGTATCACTATCTTAACCTGCATATGTTTATGAGGAATTGATCATGTGTTTGTAACTGAAAACTGCTATCTCTGAAACATCTAAACGTAGAAAAATAACAGCAGTTTTAAAGAGGTAAAATTGTGTTACCAGATGGTGTTCTTCATTAGAATTGAAAAATAAGATGTAAATATAACTAGTGCTGTTGCACATTTGAGTTATATTATTTGTTGTTACTAATTTTATTTCTATTTGAATTATATTGTTTTTTTTTTTTTGTTTCTCATTTGTGCTGTATATTACTTGTTTACACATTTGAGTGTTGCTGTTTGTTGTTTCATACCTGAAGCATTTTTTTGTTTGTTCCATATTCTAGTGGTAACTATATTTTTATTGAATCTTTCAGTGGAAGGCGGACAAACTGTATTTTGTATGGAGTTCTCTATGGATCAGCTTGTATCACCAAAGTAAGCAGACAGTCTTGGTTATTATTTTTTTTTTAACAGTAAATCTCATATAACAACAGTAGAACTAGCACAACAGTACAGAATGAGTACATTTCCTCCTTTCTGCTGGTCCTAGCTGACCTTAGTAAGTTCAATGACAAACATCTTCATTCAGATACATCTTGGTTCATTTAAATTATTTATCATTGGTCATTAATACTGTATATATGAGAAAAACTATAATGCATAAACTATTGGGCACCTGGTACTTGTACAAGGGAAATGAGTTGATGGAAATAAACTACAGCATTCTTCCACATGTTGTGTACAGTGTTCTTTGGTGACGTCCTCATGCTGTATCTGTGTGTGTGTCTATTTTTTTCAGCACTTTGGCAACTTTTGGGTTCTCATGGTTGGTCGCCTTCTAGGTGGAACTGCTACATCTATTCTGTACAGTGCTTTTGAGTCTTGGCTGGTCTGTGAGCACAATAAGGTGAGGTAAAGCATAAATAGTCAGATATGCACATTATTTGTCCAGTGGATAGGTAATATGTGAACTACAGTAGAGAGACATTTTTTAAAAAAATATTCCACTTATTGTGAATAAAAAGAATGTACAGAAATTACAAATCATCAAAATATCATCTTTCCCTCTCTCTGCCTAAGTATCGATGTTCATTCTTATATTCTTGAACCAAATGTACTTTATCCCCATATTTCCTAAATGCTTTAACAAATGCCCACAAACATTTACACAATTCATGAGTATGTTAAATGTTAATTTCTTTGTTAATGTACCCCCAAATCTGATTCCATTAATGAGGTGTTTACCTCTTTACTCATTATGTACATTTGTCACATTGCCTGTATACTTTATATTTATTATTTCATTATGTGAACTACAGTAGAGAGACATTTTTAAAAAAAATATTCCACTTGTTGTGAATAAAAAGAATGTACAGAAATTACAAAGTGAGAAAAAAGGACTTGTCCCAAATGGCAAGAAAACAGAAACAGTGGTTATATCATGCAATAGGAACCCACTTAAATGCAGCGTTAAAATACGCGGAACAACCTTGAGACCAGTGCACACATTTAAATACCTGGGCGCTCGGGTAGGATCAAATGAAAAATGCACCTTTGAAATCAAGAACAGAACCAGGCCAGGATAGCTTTCAAACGCATGGGGGGGAAACATCTTGTGAAGTGCATCTCCGTCACTGGTTATCAGAGACTTCTAAGATACTGCATAGAGCCCATCACAGTCCTTGGGAGTGAGTCTTGGATAGTGAACATATCAGTGCAAAGATCAGTGGAAGCAACAGAGATGTGGTTTCTTAAAAGAATGTTAGGAGTACTATGGACAGCTGAGATGACAAATGGAGAATATCTAACATAAACAGCTGTGGACAGGAACATCTGTAAGAAAATGACAGTCATCATTCTGTGGACAATGAGAAGAGGAAGGCTTGAGAACATCATAACAACAGGAGAAAACATCATAACAGGAGAGGTACATGAGAAGGGAGGAAGGGGAAAGAGTAAAGTCTAACATGACTGCATAATAAAGTCAGCAGCTGAGCTGATGGAAAATAACAAGGACTGAAATCTGTGGAGAAGTGCGACAACCAGTCCCATTTAGCTTGGCAGCTGATGATGGCGACAACATTGACGACTAAATATTTATTTATGTAGATCTCTTTCATGGGAAATGGCGGTCGGTTTTTAAGCTATTTATTCCTTCTTGTCAAGAAACTTGTGTGATCTGCGTACTTTTGTAGATATTTCATCTGTGTTTTAAAATATAGATTGTTTATAATATTAACTTTCTCCACAGAATTGGTCAAAATATAGTTCATTACAGTATCAAGATAAAGTTACATTTGTATAGTCCATGATAAGTAGTCCAGAGTGGGATATAATTTTATAGTAATTATATGACACTTTTTTATTTAGTGTCACTAAAGTCTGTGTGCAGTTTTAAACTTAAATGACAATATGTAAATTCTAAAATCAGGCGCTTCAGGCATTAAGTTGTATAGGAAGCTATAGTCTTCAAATTTTAACATGGTTTTCATTTCGCAGACTTTAGCACTGTTGCCATCGCTGATGATGCTTCTTTCAAGCTCTTTTCTCACACTCCGTGAAAACTTTGCTCAGAAGCTCTGTGAAAACATTGCTCAAAAACTCCTTGAAAACATTGCTGAGAAATTCGCTGAAAACTTTACTCAGCTGTTGTGGGAGCTTTACCTGCTAAGTGGTCTTGTGATTTCTTTAAATTGTATCTTCCCAGTTATTTGCTAAGCTGTTATGATGCTGTTTGATGCTTTTTTTTCCCTTTAGAGAGTAGTGAATTTTTATTCAATAAACAATTGTTGAATTAACTTATGCTAGCCAGAGCACACCTTTAACCTTTTCTTTCACTAAACCTTTTCAGATAGCCAAAGGGTTCTGATACAGTGAAATTAATTATCTACATATAATTCATATATCAATAATTTTAAAGTCTGACTTTCAAATGCCGTATATTACATGGTTGTAGTATTTGTACGTCCAGGATTATTGATATTCAGAGGTGCTGAGTGGCTGTGTTATGTTGTCAGGGATAAATCACTTTATGAGAGATTGGGACCCATTGAGCAGTTGCCACTTTGAATGTTTAATTTCAACAGAGCCCCCTTTGATGTGTCACTGACAGTGTTGATGATTATGGTGGGTGTTATTGTGATGACTTGGACAGAAAACTATGGTGACAAAAGTAGTAACTTGTCCCACTCATTCATCACGGCTTTGAAGGCAATCAAAGAAGGTGGGAACCATTTGCCTTTCTATAGATTTATTATTTTCTGAGTGTTTTCTATATCTGTTGGTCGGTTCTAGTCACTAACTCCACCATTTATTCAGTAAGTTCTAGTCACTAACTCCACCATTTATTCAATAGTTCTAGTCACTGACTCCACCATTTATTCAGTAGTTCTAGTCACTAACTCCACCATTTATTCAGTAGTTCTAGTCACTAACTCCACCATTTATTCAGTAAGTTCTAGTCACTAACTCCACCCAATTACTCTCATTCATTTGGTGGTGCATTCATTGTGATCCACAAAGCAATGTTAGCCAAGATATTATCCTTCCTGTATGTTATGATTAGAAAACAGGCTGTTGTAACACTTTGACCTTATCAGTGTGGTAGGGATCAGCTTCTAATTATAGCATTCTAGTATTCTGCTGGAAAATTATGAAAGAATTTGAGATACCTAATAAATTCCTCAATTTGACCAGAATATGCATGGAGGATGCACAAAATATAGTAATATATAATGGAAGAAAGTCAGAACCCTTCTATATTAGAACTGGTTTAAAACAGGGTGATACATTATCTCCATTACTATCCAACCTAGTACTAGAAAAGGTAGTCAGAAAAGTGAAAGATGAAAGCAGTACAGAAGAACAAGATAAATTACTAGGATATGCGATGACATCGACCTGGTGGGGGAAACTATGCAAGAAGTCATCAACACCTGCATACACCTGAGAGATGTGGCACTAAAAGTGGGCTTGACCTTTAGCTAAGACAGAGTATATGAAGATACAAGAGACCAGAGGCAGAATTATATACAATTATATATATTTTTATCATAAATGTTGGAGATACGATCATTAGGAAAGCAGAAACATACAAATATCTAGGCACAACCTTCAACAGAAGCAGCACAGTAAGCGAGGAAATTCAAATCAGAGTACAGATAGGGAGTAAAATATACTTTGATTTGCAACACCTGTTAAAATCCAAAATCTTGTCCCAAAACACCAAATAACGATCTACAAAACTATAATAAGACAAGCCATCATGTATGGATCAGAAATGTGGAGAACGACAAAGAAAGATGAACAACAATTGCAGATCTTTGAGAACAAGAACCTAAAGAAGAATCTTTGGGCCGATAAAGGATACCAGCAGTGGAGAATGGAGAGCTAGAAAGAACACTGAACTTAACAGCTTATTTAAATCCCAATGAATTATAAATTATAAATCTTGAAACTGAACAGACCATACTGGTTGGGCCATGTAGAAAGAATGGAAGAGAACAGACAAATGAAAATTATGTATGCACAAGAGATGAGGGAAACAAGACCATGGGGTGGACCAAGGCAGAGATGGAAAGACAACATAGAAGAGGATAAATTGGTGTCACCAACTGGAGAGAGAAGATTAGGAATAGAGAGGAGTGAGGCAAACTTTATCTGCAGCAATGAGCTTTAATGGTTCGGAAGCTGATGAAGAAGTATTCTGCTGAGAAGCTATAAGGTCCACCTTCGCCCACTGTTTTCATGATGAAGTGTTGGTTAAATAACCCATCTTCACTTTCATATTAGTTAAAAATAACCTGTTTCACAGTTATCAGGAATGTGATCAATAAACCAGTTCCTGTGGCTAAGTTCTAACATCTTTTCTGATCCTCTTCATCATACTAAGTTTGCTTTGCTTCTTCTCATGTTGTATATCGTCTATAGTTTCATAGCTGAGTACTGTACCAAAATCTTATCCTTCCCACATTTAGGCAAATTTTATTATTTGTAATATATATTGTAGTGTAATCTTACAGCATGCAGTATCCTTCAGTTTATATATCATTTATGTGAATGTCTTCTTGTATTCCAAATACACAGTATTATTTATATGTCATTTAAACTGTGTATCAATATTCTGTGATTTTTGAATGGCTTGCTCCATAAGTCGTCACTTATCAATATCTTGCTTCTCAATGTTGGCAGATCATAAAGTGATGTGCTTGGGTTTGATACAGTCCTTGTTTGAGGGAGCCATGTATTGTTTTGTCCTAGAGTGGACTCCATCTCTCAGTATAGTGTACAGTTCCAAGCATAATGAACCAAGCAATGTGACAGAAGAGCATACAGACATTCCTCATGGGCATATTTTTGCTGCCTTTATGGTGAGTGGAAATATAGAAGGCTTGTAGTAGATGAAGCCTAATACATTAGCTTGACCAGACTCAAACATGAAATATAACCAGTTAGTGACTTCATTTTTAGAGGCAAATTACTTAAAATAGAAACTTATCAGTTCAGTTTGATTTACATTTACTGTAGATTTAGATATTTTGTGTAGAGGTCCTTAAGCTATATTTTTGGAGTTCATAGTGGATTTAATATAGTTTTTAACCATGGTGTAGATTTTGAGACATGAACATTGCTTTTGAAGTTGCAGACAAGCCTGAACAGACAGGGTCTGTATCTGAAGAAGCTCTGGGGCAGCCACCAGGCCCACCATCATCTGAGCTTCAGATTTATAACTTGAGAATACTGAAGAAGATGAAGAGGACTAGAGTTAATTGTAAATTTGCCCAAGTCAGGCATGGAGCTGAAGGATGAAATGATCATTTAACAACAGACACTGGTCACAAACGCTCTTTGTTGTTATCAAACACACACAGGTGAAAAGATGTAAAGTAACAAACCATTTTAACTCAAGAAAGAAACCCTAAACAGTGAGGAAATTTATTTAGCAGTGAACAAATCAGATACCTGAATCTAGAAGATCAGTCAAAGTTCTCACACACAGAAATATTGAGTTTGAGGTGATGTTTATCATGTTTCATTAAGACAAACAGAAATAAGGCAATCAAAAAAGTAGGAAGAAATCTTATATCTTATATCCTTCCCGTTATACCCTTATACCCTTCCTGGTCTATGTAGCTGCCAAGGTATGCAAATTGATTGACTTCTTCAATATCTGTCCCTTCTATGTGTATTTTTCCATTTTGATTGATGGGAATTTTCATTATTTTTGTTTTGTCCTTGTTAATTTCAAGTCCTATTTTGCTAGCCAGTGAAGATAGGCTATCTGTTTTTTCTTGCATGGAATTCACATTATTACTGATAAGAGTTATGTCATCAGCAAAATCAAGATCTTCTAGTTGGGTCTCATGTACCCAGTCAATACCTGTGTTACCTGTGCAGCATTTTTTCATTATGAAGTCTATTGTAATCCCAAAAAGTAAAGGAGACAGTATACATCCTTGTTTCACGCCTGTTTCAATCTGGAACCATTCACTCATCCCTTCTTCTGTCTTGACTGCACAACCATATCCATTGTATAAGTCCTTAATGATGTTGACAATTTTAGATGGTATTCCATATAGACATAAAATTCTCCATAATCAATCTCTGTGTATGCTATCAAATGCCTTCTTAAAATCTATGAAGTTCAGTATTAATGGTTTCTGCTTTTCAATATGTTCTTCAAGTATTATTCTGAGAGTAAAGATCTGGTCGAGACAGCTTCTCCCTTTTCGAAATCCTGCTTGTTCTTCTCTCATTGCAGTATCCACTATATCTTTGAGTCTATTCAAAATGACCTTGCAAAATACTTTTGACACAACTGATATTAAGGTTACTCCTCTCCAGTTGTTACAGTCACTAAGGTTGCCCTTTTTTGGTATTTTCACAATGATTCCCTTCTTCCAATTAGAAGGGACCTTTTCTTCTTTCCAAATCTTGTTAAACATTCTCTGTAGTTGTCTCATGTTGTCACTATTGATAGCTTTTAGCATCTCGGCTGTTATTTCATCTTCACCTGCAGCTTTGTTGTTAGCCATTAAATTCACTGCTGTTTCAATTTCATGCAATTCAATTTCATCTAGATTGACATTTAGTTGTGGGGCTGGTAAGTCAGTTTCAAGGTTTAACAATTCTTTTGGGTGTGGTCGATTGAAGAAATAAATAAATAAAGTTAAAACCTCGATGGTTATTTGGAGCTGGAAAAATGTGATACATACATAAGTAAAAATGAAGGGATAGCAAAACAAAGGGTATGTTTGACCAGATTCAGATGGGTGAAAGAGTCGCTCATTACAGGATCAGGCATTTATACTATAATCCTTACATGTACAGTATGCTACAGAAATATTTTCTTACTTCAGTAAATGTAAATGATTGATGCATAATGTGATGTTTTCTCCAGGTGTCACTAATGATTGGTTCATCACTTTTCAAACTGCTGAATAAATGCACATCTGTGGAGTCATTCATGAGGTAAATATTGATGTGATATGATATAGTAAAATATTTGTTAGCCTCAGATCTAGAAGTACAGTTAGATTCAAAATATTTATACTGTCCAAAAAAAAAAGAAACACATAGCTTATATAAGCTTCATTTTTTATATGTTATGACACAAAATCTTTTCCCGGGTATCTCAAACCAAACCAAAAATTGTCACCAAGATACAGGTCCATGATTTAGTGTGAATTTTGCTATTCTCGTGTATAGTCAGAATGCATTAGCTGCCCTTGCTAATCACGCATTTTTTTACCATAACTCACGTTGCATTTATGGAAAAGTTGTGATTTTTGTGATGAGCACAACTCACTTCCCATGCAAATGAAACCCTATAAAAGGATGAGGCTACACAAACAAATTCAGTTAATTTTCAAGCAGACAATTATGGCACATCTATCACAAAATTTATGAAACATTGCTATTGGTTACCAAAAAAAAAAAAAAAAAAGTAAAAATCGGGTTGCCAGGCATTTGAACGTGGAGCAGAGTACCATCAGTCGACTTTGCCACCGTTTCCAAGCCACTGGGTCACCTAAAGCCTGGCACCGCTGTGGATGACCCAGGGTGACAGCAGCAGCTGATGATCACTTTATTTTGGTTCATCACCTCAGAAACAGGTTTACAACAGCTTCCTCAAGTTCCCAGTCATTGCTTGCAGGACGTCGTGTGTCTTATCAAACTGTCCAGAATAGACTGCAGGAAGCTGGACTGGTGGCACGACGACCTCACCAAGGTCCTGTCTTAACGAGACGCCATCGCCAAAATCGACTTGTTTGGGCCAACCAGCATCGGCCCTGGACAACTGACAATCAATGGAGACGTGTCTGGTTTAGTGACGAATCTTCTTTTTTGCTTTTTGTTGCACGGCCATGATATGCGGAGAAGGGTCTACCATAGGCCAAATTAACATTTTGCCCAAAATTGCGTTGATGAAGGTCCTCCGCATGATGGTGGAGGTGTAATGGTATGGTGAATGATCATTTTGAACGGAAGGAGTCCACTGGTGCAAATTGAAGGAGGCTTAAATGCACAGCGATACATCAGTGAAATTCTTAGACCCCGTGTCCTTCCATTTTTGGCTGCCAGAGGTCTGTGTTCCAACAGGACAATGCCAGACCCCATTCTGCATTGTTCACCACACAGTTCTTGACTGCCAACAACATTCTCACCCTTCCCTGGCCATCCCTGTCTCCAGACATGAATCTGATCAAGCACCTATGGGATGAGCTGCAAAGACATGTTTGTCGCCGAAATGTTTCTCCAGCCAATTGTCGTGATCTGTGGCGGGCACTCCAGGAAGAGTGGGCAGCCATCCCACAGGCGCACATCAGACATCTGCTCGCATCCATGCCCAAGAGATGCCAGTCGCTGATCAATGCAAGCTGAGGCCACACACCATAGTAACTTGAGAACCCCTGGGACTAACAAATTCTCATCACACAGATGCAAGAAACTGTCAAGTGAGTCTTTAAACCCTTAGGTATTATTGTGTGCAATTTGAAAATTTTATTCACTGAATAGCTGTAGAATATAAAAGTTATGGCTAAAATTGGGTCATCAGTAGTTATGTGTTTCTTTTTTTGGACAGTATAAATAAAACTTGCCTTCAGAAGTCTTGTTCACAGATTCATATCATAGTAGTTAAGAACTGAGGCATGAAGATTTTTGTCACCTGAAATTTTCACATATTAATTATTTCAATCAATACATATATCTGTGACTATAAAGATGAATGAACATTTTATAGAAGGTTGAAAAATCATCAAAGAAGGAAGAGAAGAAAACAAAGAGAAGCAAAGACAGCCTGCGTGTTAAGAAAAGGAATCTTTCTTCCTGGACAGCAGAAACAGCAATGCAGATGGTGGAAAAATCAGTTGTCAAATTGTTGGATAAATTTCATTGTCATTATTGACAAGACTATAATCATCAGACTTCTTGTTTTTTTTTTTCATCTCTAATTTATAATCTTTTCCTAAAACTCCACCAGACATTGTGATCCACATTTAGTTCATAGATCTAATTTTACCATTCTGCCCAAAAGAAATAGCTCAGATACATTTCAAGATTCAGCATTACTCCAAATATGTAGAGGCAAATGAAAGTGGAAGCATGCAACACATCTGGAATATGATGTACACCACAGACCATGTGAAGTGTTAAGTTATTGCTTTCCTGCAAGATACCACATGACATTCTGGACAATGACAGCTTAGTTGACAGATAATGTGGATGCATGGATAAATATAACAGAAGGACAAAGTTGAATTAGGATGTCTCATTTGGGAGGAACAGACAGGAAGTTGAATTGAGCGTGTCTCAGTTTGGAACACCCAAACTCACAAATGTCTGATCACAGTAGTAATGTGACAGTACAGATATTTGTTCTAGTAAGCATCATATCATATCACAGATAAAGTAGACCAGACATTTATATTATAATGGATAATAAGGTAGAAGTTTATGGGAGAGAAACTGAGGTTGTTTTCTTACAATGTGTTTAACTCCCCAGATGTTTTCTGTAACATTTATTTGTCTCCCCAAATGTTTTCCTTTTCATTTTCCTGTCTTCCCAGATATTTTCCATCATATTTGTTTTACTTGCTGAGACATTTTACCTTCATTTTCTTGTTATCCTGGATATTTTCCCTTACGTTTTCTTGTTATCCTGGATACTTTCCATGATGTTTCTTTGCATTTCATTTTTTTTGTTATGCCAGATATTTTCTGTGGGCATAACATTGCTTTATGAGATTGAAAAACTCGCCAAAGACAGGAAATCTTGGTGAACTACCATGAGGGCCCTATGTGACGTTTAACTGCATGGAAAGGATAGATCATAGATATTTTCCCTTACATTTTCTTGTTATCCTGGACATTTTCCCTGATATGTGTTTGTTTCCCCACATGTTTTTTTTGCATTTCATTTCTTGTTATGGCAGATATTTTCCCTTACATTTGTTACCCCATGTTTACCCTTAGATATGCTTGTCTCTCCACATGTTTTACCCTTACATTATTCTCTTCTCTCCACATATTTTACCCTTACATTATTCTCTTCTCTCCACATATTTTACCCTTACATTATTCTCTTCTCTCCACATATTTTACCCTTACATTATTCTCTTCTCTCCACATATTTTACCCTTACATTATTCTCTTCTCTCCACATATTTTACCCTTACATTATTCTCTTCTCTCCACATATTTTACCCTTACATTATTCTCTTCTCTCCACATATTTTACCCTTACATTATTCTCTTCTCTCCACATATTTTACCCTTACATTATTCTCTTCTCTCCACATATTTTACCCTTACATTATTCTTGTCTCTCCACATATTTTACCCGTACATTATTCTTGTCTCTCCACATGTTTTACCCTTACATTATTCTCTTCTCTCCACATATTTTACCCTACATTATTCTCTTCTCTCCACATATTTTACCCTTACATTATTCTCTTCTCTCCACATATTTTACCCTTACATTATTCTTGTCTCTCCACATGTTTTACCCTGCATTATTCTCTTCTCTCCACATATTTTACCCTTACATTACTCTCTTCTCTCCACATATTTTACCCTTACATTACTCTCTTCTCTCCACATATTTTACCCTTACATTATTCTCTTCTCTCCACATATTTTACCCTTACATTATTCTTGTCTCTCCACATATTTTACCCGTACATTATTCTTGTCTCTCCACATGTTTTACCCTTACATTATTCTCATCTCTCCACATGTTTTACCCTTACATTATTCTTGTCTCTCCACATGTTTTACCCTTACATTATTCTCTTCTCTCCACATATTTTACCCTACATTATTCTTGTCTCTCCACATATTTTACCCTTACATTATTTTCTTCTCTCCACATATTTTACCCTTACATTATTCTTGTCTCTCCACATGTTTTACCCTGCATTATTCTTGTCTCTCCACATATTTTACCCTTACATTATTCTTGTCTCTCCACATGTTTTACCCGTACATTATTCTTGTCTCTCCACATATTTTACCCTTACATTATTCTTGTCTCTCCACATATTTTACCCTTACATTGTTCTTGTCTCTCCACATGTTTTACCCTGCATTATTCTCTTCTCTCCACATATTTTACCCTTACATTATTCTATACTCTCCACATATTTTACCCTTATATTATTCTCTTCTCTCCACATATGTTGCCCTGCATTATTCTTGTCTCTCCGCATATTTTACCCTTACATTATTCTCTTCTCTCCACATGTTTTACCCTTACATTATTCTCTTCTCTCCACATGTTGTACTCTGCATTATTCTTGTCTCTCCACATATTTTACCCTTACATTATTCTTGTCTCTCCACATGTTTTACCCTTACATTATTCTTGTCTCTCCACATATTTTACCCTGCATTATTCTTGTCTCTCCACATATTTTACCCTTCATTATTCTTGTCTCTCCACATATTTTACCCTTACATTATTCTTGTCTCTCCACATGTTTTACCCTTACATTATTCTTGTCTCTCCACATGTTTTACCCTTACATTATTCTTGTCTATCCACATATTTTACCCTGCATTATTCTTGTCTCTCCACATATTTTACCCTTACATTATTCTTGTCTCTCCACATGTTTTACCCTTACATTATTCTCTTCTCTCCACATATTTTACCCTTACATTATTCTTGTCTCTCCACATGTTTTACCCTTACATTATTCTCTTCTCTCCACATATTTTACCCTTACATTATTCTCTTCTCTCCACATATTTTACCCTTACATTATTCTCTTCTCTCCACATATTTTACCCTTACATTATTCTCTTCTCTCCACATATTTTACCCTTACATTATTCTCTTCTCTCCACATATTTTACCCTTACATTATTCTTGTCTCTCCACATATTTTACCTGCATTATTCTTGTCTCTCCACATATTTTACCCTGCATTATTATTGTCTCTCCACATATTTTACCCTTACATTATTCTATTCTCTCCACATATTTTACCCTTACATTATTCTCTTCTCTCCACATATTTTACCCTGCATTATTCTTGTCTCTCCACATATTTTACCCTTACATTATTCTTGTCTCTCCACATATTTTACCCTTACATTATTCTCTCCACATATTTTACCCTTACATTATTCTCTTCTCTCCACATATTTTACCCTGCATTATTCTTGTCTCTCCACATATTTTACCCTTACATTATTCTCTTCTCTCCACATATTTTACCCTTACATTATTCTCTTCTCTCCACATGTTTTACCCTTACATTATTCTCTTCTCTCCACATGTTTTACCCTTACATTATTCTCTTCTCTCCACATATTTTACCCTTACATTATTCTTGTCTCTCCACATGTTTTACCCTTACATTATTCTCTCCACATATTTTACCCTTACATTATTCTCTTCTGTCCACATATTTTACCCTTACATTATTCTCTTCTCTCCACATATTTTACCCTTACATTATTCTCTTCTCTCCACATGTTTTACCCTTACATTATTCTTGTCTCTCCACATGTTTTACCCTTACATTATTCTTGTCTCTCCACATGTTTTACCCTTACATTATTCTCTTCTCTCCACATGTTTTACCCTTACATTATTCTCTTCTCTCCACATGTTTTACCCTTACATTATTCTTGTCTCTATACATGTTTTACCCTTACATTATTCTCTTCTCTCCACATGTTTTACCCTTACATTATTCTTGTCTCTCTACATGTTTTACCCCTACATTATTCTCTTCTCTCCAGGTGTGTTTTATTTGTAGCAGCTCTCAGCCTTATGACTCCTATTTTTTACAAAGGGGTAAGCTACCTTCAAGCACTTATTGTTGTAAAGTTTTGTGTATTTGTGTTCAAAGAAAAGTATATACTAGCAAAGAAATGTTATGCAGAGATCTTGGTATCATTCTCATTTCTTTGAGAATGTGAATTGTTGTTCTTTTTAGCTGAAGGTGTGATGGTGAAGCACAGATGTTATGTCGGATGAAGAGCAGAATACAGTGGCGTATGTGAGGACATGAAGTTGACCTAGCTTCTTGGTAGAGTCCACCACCATGATGACCACACCTAGCCATAACCCATCAACCAAACTGAAGGCTCATTAGCTTGTTAGTAGAAACACAAGAAGCTGAGTAGGTAGCAGTTAAATCTTTCTCACTTACATAGTGGCTGATGGGAAGGCCTGACATACACAACCAGAAATCTTGGTAGGATAAAAGAGCCAGGTGTGGAACAGAAGTGGGTAGAGACTGTGTAACTAGACAGACTGTATAACGGGGATGGGCAGAGACTTGGATGAAGTGGGAGCTAGAATATAAATAAAATAATAAAGATATTCATGGAGACATTACAGAAAGGGCTAATATGAAAGAAATGAAATCCAATCAAAATATTATGAATCATACTAAAGACAACTGTAAAATGAAGTGTAAATTGTCATAACTATACACTGTAGTATCTAAAAAAAAAAAAAAGACTACAATGCTTGACTTTGAGAAAGATATAGTCTGTCATTTGTGTTCCCACATGTAAGTACAACCATTTTCCTAGAAGTGCTTGCAAATAACTCATAATGAATCTTTCTTGTCATTGACAGAACTGTTGAGAAATAACTCATTATATTATAATGCATCTTTCTTCTTGTTGACAGAACTGTTGAGAAATAACTCATCGTATTATAATACATTTTTCTTCTTGTTGACAGAACTGTTGAGAAATAACTCATTATATTATAATGCATCTTTCTTCTTGTTGACAGAACTGTTGAGAAATAATTCATCGTATTATAATGCATCTTTCTTCTTGTTGACAGAACCAGTTAATCATCTTCATGGGTTTCCTGGTTTTTGAAACCTGTGTGGGTATTTTCTGGCCATCCATGGGAACAATGAGAGGAAAGTACATAGCTGAAGAAAGTGAGTTGATTTGCCAACCTCCATCTTATAAATGTATATTCCATCATCTGTAAGCTACTTGCCTAAATTCCATCTTATAAATATATGAGGGTCATACCGAAAGTCGTGAGGAAACATTTTTTAAAAATTAGAATTTATAGATAGAGAAAATATAAATGTATCACCTTAACTGCATCCTAGAGAAAATATAAATGTATCACCTTAACTGCATCCTTAGCACTTCATGTAGAGGTCACATGATGTCATCATCATGTGTCATGTGACCACGCGGAGCATAAACAAAATGGCAGATGCTGAAGTTTCATTTCGTCAGCGTGCTGTTATTGAGTTCCTCGTTGAAATCCCCGCTGCTGAAATTCACCAAAGGCTTCAGCTTGCTTTTAAAGATGTGTGTAATGGTGCTAGCATTGTTAGGAGGTGAGTGAAGCATTTCAAAGATGGAAACATGAGCATCCAAGATATGCCTCACAGCGGTCGCCCTCGAACTGCCTCCACTAAACGCAAATGTGGAAAGAGTTGATGACATCATTAATCAAGACAGACTTGTCACACTATCTGAAATCGCTGTAAATCTTGGAATAGGACACAATGCAGTACAGGAAATGATTGAAACCCTAGGCTACAGAAAAGTTTGTGCCCGCTGGGTCCCACAGGAGAGAATGTCCAGAAAGCAGTGTGTCTGTGCCGTTGGTCAGCTGGAACAGAATTCTACTGGGAAGGTATTTTCAAACTTGCAGAGCGATAGGGGAAAATGTATGCAGAGAAATGAAGATTATGTTGAAAAGTGAAGAAAAGGCTGCACATTAAGGTGATAAATTTATATTTTCTCTGTATATAAATTCTGATTTAAAAAAAATTTTTGCTCGCGACATTCAGTATCTTATATATCTTATATCCTTCCCGTGCCTTTAAACGTCACATAGGGCTCGCAAGGTAGTTTTCCAATTTTCCTTGTCTTCGGCAAGTCTTTCAACCTCATCAAGGGATTTTTTGCTTGTTAATTTGGCCTCTTTTAACAATGTCCTCTTCAGAGTTTCACGCAGTCTGCCTCTTTTTCTCTGGCCTGTTATGTTCCACTTGATAGCTTGTTTTGGGATTCTCTGATCATTTCTCATCACGTGACCAATGTATGTCCATCTCCTTTTCCTGATCACCCATGAGACTGGTTGTTGTTCAGTCATCTGTCTTATCTCTGCATTGTTCTTGAATTCGTTCCACTTGATGCCGAGTATTTTCCTGAGGCATTTGTTTTCTAAAGAGTCTAATTTCTTTTCTATTTCTTTAGTTGTTTTCCAGATTTTGCATGCATAAATGAGGGTAGATATTACATTTGAATTGAATAGTCTTAACTTGGTTTTTGTGCTTATAACTTTTGAATTCTGTATGTTCTCAAGATTCTTGAAGATCGATGCTGCTTTTGCAATTCTAATTCTAACTTCCTTTCAGGTGTCACCATCCTGGTCTATGTAGCTGCCAAGGTATGCAGATTGATTGACTTCTTCAATATCTGTCCCTTCTACGTGTATTTTTCCATTTTGATTAATGGGAATTTTCATTATTTTTGTTTTGTCCTTTTTAATTTCAAGTCCTATTTTGCTAGCCAGTGAAGACAGGCTATCTGTTTTTTTCTTGCATGGAATTCACATTGTTACTGATAAGAGTTATGTCATCAGCAAAATCAAGATCTTCTATATGGGTCCCATGTACCCAGTCAGTACCTGTGTTACCTGTGCAGCATTTTTTCATTATGAAGTCTATTGTAATTCCAAAAAGCAAAGGAGACATTATACATCCATGTTTCACACCTGTTTCAATCTGGAGCCTTTCACTCATCTCATCTTCTGTTTTGACTGCACAAACATATCCATTGTAGAAGTCCTTAATGATGTTGACAATTTTAGATGGTATTCCATATAGACTTAAAATTCTCCATAATAAATCTCTGTGTATGCTATCAAATGCCTTTTTAAATCTGTGAAGTTCAGTATTAATGGTTTCTACTTTTCAATATGTTCTTCAGGTATTATTCTGAGAGTAAAGATCTGACTGAGACAGCTTCTCCCTTTTCGAAATCCTGCTTGTCCTTCTCTCATTGCGGTATCCACTATATCTTTAAGTCTATTCAAAATGACCTTGCAAAATACTTTTGACACAACTGATATTAAGGTTACTCCTTTCCAATTGTTACAGTCACTGAGGTTGCCCTTTTTTTTTTTTTTTGGTATTTTAACAATGATTCCTTTTTTCCATTTAGAAAGGACTTTTTCTTCTTTCCAAATCTTATTAAACATTCTCTGTAGTTGTCTCATGTTGTCACTATTGATAGCTTTTAGCATTTCGGGTCTTATTTCATCTTCACTTGCAGCTTTGTTGTTAGCCATTAGATTCACTGCTGTTTCAATTTCATGCAATTTAATTTCATCTAGGTTGACATTTAGTTGTGTGGCAGGTAAGTCTGTTTCAAGGTTTAAAAATTCTTTTGGGTGTGGTCGATTAAGTATTTCTTGAAAGTGTTCAGCCCGTCTTTGGTTTTGGTCTTTATTTGATGTTAATAGTGTTCCAGTTTTGCTAAGGACTTGTCTTTCTTTAGATATAATAGTACCCTGTAGCCTCTTTTGTATGTTATATAAAGTTTTGCTGTCTCCTGTTTTTGCGCATTCTCTGCCTCTTTCACCATATTGTCTATGTATTCTCTTTTATCCCTTTTAGCTGAGCTTTTTACTTTCTTGTCTATTTCTTTGTATGTTGCTTTTGCCATATCTTTTCCAAGATCTGTCTTTACATTCAGCATGTCTGATTTGACTGCTCATCTTTCATGTGTTTTCTGATATCCATGCTTTTCTATTTGGTTTTTTCAGTCCAGTGCTTGCTTTTGCTGCTGTGATTATGGCTGTGCTGTAAGAATTCCATAATTCATCTATACCTATCTCCTTTACTTCACTGGGCGTTTTGGAATGATTGGCAAGTTCCTGATTGAAATTAATGTTAGATTTTCTTCTTGTAGGCTGTGGTAGGCTGTGGCTGTTTATCTTTCTGTGTATTGATTTCTTATGTTGGCTTTTCAATTTTAGTTTTATTTTCCCTACGCACAGGTTGTGATCACTGTTAACATCTGCACCCCTTTAAGCCCTTACATCTGTGAGAGATGTTCTGTATTGCTTTCTAATACAAAAATGATCTATCTGATTTCTAGTTGTATCATCTGGAGATATCCATGTTTTTTTATGTATATCTTTGTGTGGGAATATTATGCTTCCAATGACCATGTCCTCTGTTAGACATATTTCAATTAATCTTTCTCCGTTCTGATTAACCATGCCAATT
Source organism: Achatina immaculata (assembly GCA_009760885.1). Classification (NCBI taxonomy): domain Eukaryota; kingdom Metazoa; phylum Mollusca; class Gastropoda; order Stylommatophora; family Achatinidae; genus Lissachatina; species Lissachatina immaculata. The sequence continues at coordinate 5,624,219 of CM019704.1, read as the reverse complement.
CCTTCTTTCCCCATTACTTTTTCAACGTTGGTGCTATCTTTCCCTACCTTAGCGTTGAAGTCTCCCATAGCAATTAGGATGTCATGTTTAGGGACTTTGTTGGTGATTTGTTGTAATTGGTGATAGAAGTCATCTTTCGCCTCATTATCTGCATCGTTCATGGGTGCATAACACTGTATTATTGTCATTCTTCCATATCTTAGGTTGTATCGTGCTCTTATTATACGACTGTTCACTGGTTCCCATTCTACAAGGCTCTTTGCTGCTACATTTGACATAATAATACCTGCCCCATCTCGATGTTTACCGTCGTATCTGCCTGAATGTATTATTAACTTAACATTTTCCGATGATCTTTTACCTGCTTCTGGCCATCGTATTTCGCTGATGCCCAGTACGTCTAAGTGGTATCTCTCCATTTCTTTGATGACCTGAGTAGTTTTTGTTGGTGCTGCCATCATTCTTACATTCCAGAATCCAATTTTTATCACATGTTTGGGGCCGACAAATGAGCTCCTCAGAGTTGGCATCCCTGATGCTCCGTTGGTTTCTCTGTGAGTTTCCGTAACAATATTTTTTTTTCCATCTGGAGTTGCCTCTAAGATAAGGTTGTTAGCCTCGTATATTTAATCATCTGTAAGCTACTTGCCTAAATTCTGTAAAAAGACAAAGAAGTGAAGGAATCATGCCGTCAAGACAAACGTCAATACTATGACAACTTAGCAGAAGCAGCAGAGAAAGCAGCATATACAAATGACATGAAAACCATATACAAAATCACAAAGCAGATGACAGGTAACTTCAGCACAAGATGTGAGAGTGCAGTAAGGACACTAAAGGGACAACTGGTCAGTGGAGAAAGAGAAAAAATTGAAAGATGGAGGGAACACTTTAACACACTACTAAACAGAACACAAGCAGCACAAACAATAGACATACCTGAAGCAAAAACGGAACTAAACATCAATACAGGACCAATAACAATAAGTGAAGTAAAGGTAAACAGAACACAAGCAGCACAAACAATAGACATACCTGAAGCAAAAACGGAACTAAACATCAATACAGGACCAATAACAATAAGTGAAGTAAAGGAGGCAATAAAGAAGCTAAAATTAGACAAGGCACCAGGTGCAGATGAAGTGACTGCTGAGATGTTGAAAGCAGATGAAACAGAAACACCAAAATAACTTTGCCAGATATTACAACAAATTTGGGATCTAGAAAAAGCCCCAGAGGAGTGGAAAACTGGTCTTATAGTAAAACTACCAAAGAAGGGTGACCTCAGAGATTGCGGGAACTGGAGAGGCATTACCCTACTGCCACTCACCAGTAAAGTATTTTGCAGAATAATCATCAACAGAATTGTACCAGCACTTGAAGGAAAACTTCGAAAGGAGCAGGCAGGATTTAGGAAAGGAAGATCATGCATATTTGTACTTAGACAAATATTAGAACAGGCATATGAGTGGCATAGCACAACATATGCATTATTTATAGATTTTGAGAAAGCCTTTGACAGTGTCAACAGAGATGCACTGTGGAAAATCCTAAGATGGCATGGCCTCCCCCATAAGATAGTGAATGTAATCAAAGCCCTATATGAGGGTTTTCAGTGCAAAGTGATCTGTGGAGAACATACCTCCAGCAGCATTAGGGTACAAACAGGAGTGAAGCAGGGATGTGTACTATCACCAACATTATTTATCTTGGCAGTAGACTGGTTAATGAAGGAGGCAACATCAGACAAACGCAGAGGATTACAGTGGACCCTCAACACAGTGCTGGAGGACCTTGACTTTGCGGACGACATTTGTCTACTGTCAAGCAGCCACAAAGAAATGCAAGATAAAATAAACAAGCTAACTCAGAATGCAAACAACATAGGACTAAAGATCAATGTAGGAAAGACAAAGTTAATGAAGCAAAATGTGAACAACAAAAATGTACTCAGAGTAGATAGCAAGTTAGTGGAGGAGGTCAATGAATTTGTATACCTTGGCAGTAGAGTAGTAGAAAATGGAGACAGCACAGAGGACATCAACAGCAGACTTACTAAAGCAAACCAGGCTTTTGCTATACTACAGACTATATGGAAATAAAAAAAAACTAAGCGTAAAGATGAAAATCAGGATATTTAAGAGTAATGTTCTAAGTGTACTACTCTATGGAAGTGAATGCTGAAAAATCACCAAAACAATAGAAAACAAGTTGAATTCTTTCCAGACTAAATGTTTACGAAGAATTAGACAAATATTTTGGCCAAACACCATAAGAAGTAACATCTTGTTGGCAGAGATGCAGATGAAGCCACTGACAGTAATTATTGAGGAAAGACGCTGGCGATGGTTGGGACATGTGCTCCGAATGACTGACAACTCACTACCAAAAACAGCACTAAGATGGACACCACAGGGGAACAGAAGTAAGGGTAGACCAAAAGAGACATGGAGAAGAACAACAGAGAGGATGTTGAGCAATAGAGGGCTCAACTGGGCAAGAGCAGAAAAAAAGGCGAAGGACAGGCATTTGTGGAAAACCCTTGCGGAAGCCCCATGTGCCCTGGGCACTTATGGTTCAGAGAGAGAGAGAAGCTACTTGCCTAAATTCTGTCTTATAAATGTGTCTTTAATCATCTGTAAGCTACTTGCCTAAATTCCATCTTATAAATGTATATTTAATCATCTGTAAATGGCAGACCTAGCTTCTATTATATGAATGTGTACCCAAGTAGCTTGTTCCTTCATTCTAAACAGAGATATGAAGTCACTCTATGTATTGAATTCTTCCAAAGTACTCTCCTCCAGTAGAACACAATTCATTCATTCCTTTGCTTGTCCCTTGCGGAACTTTGCCTCCCAAACAGCACTCCTGTAGGCCTCTCGGTTGTGAGCAAGATGGCCTGCTGCTGCTGCATCCATTTCCAGATCATCAACGATGTCTTGCAGCCATCTTCGTTTCGGTCTTCCTCTTTTTCTTTTTCCCATTATGTATCCTTCCAATACGGTCTTCTCTAAAGTATCATGACGTTTAATGTGGCCAAAATATTTAAGTTTTCTCTCTTTAATCCTCTTTACTAGCCAGCCTTCTTCAATATTAAGCTCTTGTAGTATAGATATATTTGTTCTTTTTTGTGTCCACGATATTTGGAGAACTCTTCTGTAGCATTTACATTCAAAGGCATTTATGTGCTTCTCAGCTGTTTTGTTAAGTGTCCAGGTCTCACAGGCATATGTTGCGATGGGAAAGATGCATGCCCTTAAAAATCTTATTTTTGTGGTTCTGTCTGCTCCTCTCCACAGATTCTTTATTTGTTTTACTTTCTGAAGAGCAATAGATGTCCTCCTTTTAATTTCCCGCATTGTATCTCCATTATTAGTTAGTAGTGATCCAAGATATTCAACTCTCTCCACTTCTTCCAGTTTTTCCTCACTGATACAATAATTAGTTTATATAACTATACACGAGGCACTGCAGTTAAGCTGTGATACCGAAATGTATAAAGTAGGAAAAAAGTAGGAACAGCTTTAAACTCATTAAGTAATAAAGCTGTTTCTACTTTTTTCCTAGTTTATACATTCTCCTCTAGTAGAATTTTAACAATGTCTAGCCACTCAAGTGTCTATCTGACTTTTTCTGTAGTTGTAGATATTTTGTGTAGGGGTCCTTATGTTGTATGTTTGTGTATTTGTAATGGATTTAATATAGTTTTTAACCTCTCAGTTAAGGTTTTGAGATATGAACATTGTTTTTGAATTTGTAAATATTTCATATTGATAGCTTGAAATTCACAGTGAATTAACTGCACTGTCAGTATTAATGCATTTATTGCTAACTGTTGTGTGTGCATGTGTATTTTGTTTATGAAAGAGAAACATTAATTCCGTGGAAAATTTTGTTTTGTTTCAGCAAGGGCTACAACCATGAATATTTTCCGCATTCCATTGAATTTGATTGTGGTGGTTATCTTGTTACAGGTGAGCTGTTGTATGGAAAACATTTTTATTTGCTTGCTGATCCAGAGAAAATTCTAGAAATTTGTACTACAAAACAACATGGTTTTTTAAGAGAGAAAAAAAAAGAATAATTCATGTGTATCAGAATTTTTAAAATTGAGCAGTTTTTATATTCTGTATCACAGTTCTAAAAATTGAGCATTTTGTTGGTACTATATGGGATGCAATCTAAAAGTTCAGGGAATGTGACTTTTGGTTAAGATCAAAGTGTAGTTCTGCGCTTTGTGGTATCTACACTTTGATCGTTATTTTGGAACAAACGAGATGCCCGAGGCCTACCCTGCATAATGAATGCCGAGGCATGGCCTACATATCATTACGGATGGACCTGGTTTGCAGTGCCACTGTGTCACGGCCTGTTGTTTCCGTCATTTAAAAAAAAATGTGACCATTAAAAAAAAAAATTTTAAATCAGTTACCAAATTTTCTAATTTTTTCATCTTTGAAGTATTCCCCCTGGACTTGTATAGAGTGATTCCAGCATGTTTTCCATTATTTTATACATCCCTGGAAGTTCTTAAGTTTGAGTGTATCCACAACACCTTATGATTCTACTTGGATCTCCTCTGGCATGTTAAAATGACATCCTTTCAGCTGTAGTTTCCTTTTTGGGAATTAAAAAAAAGTCACAAAGGTGAGGTCTAGTGAATAGGGTTGGTGGGGAATCACTGTAATGTTTTTGAAAGTCAGGAATTGTTGAACAAAGAGTGGTGTGTGAGTGGGTGCATTGTAATGGTAGAGAAACCAATTGACACAAAGTTCACAGAAATGCGTCTCATTTTCATATTGTCCACCAAAGCGCATTGAATGGTCCTGAGTAACAATCCTACATTCTCATGAACTGTTGCTACATGCTCACAAACTGTTGCTACATTCTCACGAACTGTTGCTACATGTTCACAAACTGTTGCTACATTCTCATGAACTGTTGCTACATGTTCACAAACTGTTGCTACATTCTCACGAACTGTTCCTACATTCTCACGAACTGTTGCTACATTCTCACGAACTGTTCCTACATTCTCATGAACTGTTGGTACATTCTCACGAACTGTTGCTACATTCTCACGAGCTGTTGCTACATTCTCATGAACTGTTGCTACATTCTCACGAACTGTTCCAACATTCTCATGAACTGTTGCTACATTCTCACAAACTGTTCCTACATTCTCACGAACTGTTGCTACATTCTGACGAACTGTTCCTACATTCTCATGAACTGTTGCTACATTCTCACGAACTGTTCCAACATTCTCAAGAACTGTTGCTACATTCTGATGAACTGTTGCTACATTCTGACGAACTGTTCCAACATTCTCATGAACTGTTGCTACATTCTGACGAACTGTTCCTACATTCTTACGAACTGTTCCTACATTCTCACGAACTGTTGCTACATTCTGACGAACTGTTCCTACATTCTCATGAACTGTTGCTACATTCTGACGAACTGTTGCTACATTCTGATGAACTGTTGCTACATTCTGACGAACTGTTGCTACATTCTGACGAACTGTTCCAACATTCTCATGAACTGTTGCTACATTCTGACGAACTGTTCCTACATTCTTACGAACTGTTCCTTCACAAACTGTTGCTACATTCTCACAAACTGTTCCTACATTCTCACGAACTGTTGCTACATTCTGACGAACTGTTCCTACATTCTCATGAACTGTTGCTACATTCTCACGAACTGTTCCAACATTCTCAAGAACTGTTGCTACATTCTGATGAACTGTTGCTACATTCTGACGAACTGTTCCAACATTCTCATGAACTGTTGCTACATTCTGACGAACTGTTCCTACATTCTTACGAACTGTTCCTACATTCTCACGAACTGTTGCTACATTCTGACGAACTGTTCCTACATTCTCATGAACTGTTGCTACATTCTGACGAACTGTTGCTACATTCTGATGAACTGTTGCTACATTCTGACGAACTGTTGCTACATTCTGACGAACTGTTCCAACATTCTCATGAACTGTTGCTACATTCTGACGAACTGTTCCTACATTCTTACGAACTGTTCCTTCACAAACTGTTCCTACATTCTTACGAACTGTTCCTGCATTCTCACGAACTGTTGCTACATTCTGACGAACTGTTCCTACATTCTCATGAACTGTTGCTACATTCTCACGAACTGTTCCAACATTCTCAAGAACTGTTGCTACATTCTGACGAACTGTTGCTACATTCTCACGAACTGTTCCAACATTCTCATGAACTGTTGCTACATTCTGACGAACTGTTCCTACATTCTTACGAACTGTTCCTTCACGAACTGTTCCTACATTCTTACGAACTGTTCCTTCACGAACTGTTCCTACATTCTTACGAACTGTTCCTTCACGAACTGTTCCTACATTCTCACGAACTGTTCCTATATTTTGCGGTGTTGTGCATGTTGATAGTCATCCAGAACACTCATCATCATTGACAGATGATCACTTGACCTTGAAGTGTTTGTACTGTTTAAAAAGGTCTTGCTTTGGCTCATGGCGTTATCACTGAAGACTTCCTGAAGATTTGATGGGTTTCTGCAGCCATTGTTTTTTAAGACTGAAACAAAATTTGATGCAGGTTCTTTGCTCCTAGAAGTCTGTCATATCAGTTGTAAAGAAATCTGCCAATCACTCAAATGTAACCTCATAAAATCACACATAACTTAAAAACACAACTTCACAGCTTGATGTCTGTTGGCACAGTGATTCACAAAGCATGCAGTTAACCCCATCTAGCAGTAGAAGGGCAAATAATGACTGGTTCCAGCACACTGTTTAAATTCCCCAAACTTTTGGGTTGCACATCATATATCACAGTCCTAAAATTGAGCAGTTGTCATATTCTATATCACTTTTCTAAAATTGAGCAATTTTCTTCACCTGTGATACTTTTAGAACTGCAGACTTATATTCTCCTTGATATCCTGAAACAATGTGCCCTCAAATGTTTTGGGATTTGTGTGCAAAATTTTCAACCTGTGTGCAAATATATTCTCAAAAATATTTTGTGTGCAAATGTGTGTAATAATGTCAGATTGCAGACTATAGTTTAAATTTCTCATAGGAAAAAAAAATATTAAAACTCAAAGAAAGCATTAAAACAAATTCATGTAGCGCAATCATATATTTTCTTCAGCCATACAATAGCACAGAGTAACATTAGGAAATTGAAAAATAAAAATAACAATGTTATTATTTTTGCACAGCATATAATATTTTCAGTGGGGCATGATCTTTTTGTTTACACAGCTGCACAACATAGAGGGAACATTGTCCTGAAGTGCAAGCAAAGTATTCCATGGGGCGTGTTAACAGTGACTTTGAAATCTTAAAGTTTGAATGAATGTGAATTGATGAAACAACCTGCAAGACTAAAACATGATCCAAACCAAGACAGAGTCTCTTAGAACTGTTGATAGCATCACAATAATATTCTTTAGGGGATTTCTATTAGAATTTGTATAAGCTACAAAAGTGTGAAAGTTTACAAGGGAGTTTCTGAATGAGAGATCCTCACTTCACAAAGGTTGTCAGCAAATAGAATTTAATGAATGAGGACTCAGACCACAATGTCTGAACATGTTGAAGTGGTGTGATACAAATCCAGGTAGCAGTGCTATCATGTCATGTGAATCAATTGTGTCAAGAGGCGTGGAGGTAGGCTTACATAGTGAGTAATGACCATCATTTTGTTTCATGTCAAGCACTAATCTGGTTGTTTTCAAGATGGATGTAAAAAAGGAGCAGTGATTTTGCATAAAATTTTGTGCGAATCATGGACAGACTGCAACAGAAACTCTGGCAAAGATTCAGTAAGTGTTTGGTGAGCAAATCTCTTGGTCAGACAGTATTTATATGATATGCATGATTCAAGGCTGCTCCAGCAATTAATGAACACACAGTGAAACCCTTGACCTGCAGCACTGCTCAGAATGTCATTCATGAAAATCAACATCTGACCGTACGAGAACTTTGTGAGATAGTGGGAACTGGTTTTGTGGTATATTAGAAGATTGTGGCTGAAGAACTGGGCATGCAGCACACTGCAGCTGCATGTCAGTGTCTTCACCTACCTTCAGCAACTTGCCCCTGAGGATGAAACCTTGTCCAGGGTCATAACTGGTGACAAGAGCTGGGTTTATGGTTATGATCCAGAGATGAAACCTTGTCCAGGGTCATAACTGGTGACAAGACTGGGTTTATGGTTATGATCCAGAGATGAAACCTTGTCCAGGATCATAACTGGTGACAAGAGCTGGGTTTATGGTTATGATCCAGAGATGAAACCTTGTCCGGGATCATAACTGGTGACAAGAGCTGGGTTTATGGTTATGATCCAGAGATGAAGTGGGAATCATCCAACTGGAAAAGTCCAGGGTCAGCAAGATCTAAAAGGGCTAGATGATCAAAAACTAGCATCAAGAGCATTTTCTGTGACATCAAGGGAATTGTGCACCAGTAATTTGTCCCTGCTACTAGACAGCAAGTTCCAACATCTGCTGCGATGTTTAAGGGGAACTGCATGAAGATGTGAGGAAATGCTGCAGCTTATGGCAAGGAAAAATTGGCTGCTTCACCATGAGGCCTTAGTTTTTGGCTGAGAGCTGTATGGTTGTCATTCCTCACCCTTCTCACTCACCAGATTTTTAGCTAAGAGCTGTATGGTTGTCATTCCTCACCCTTCTCACTCACCAGATTTTTAGCTAAGAGCTGTATGGTTGTCATTCCTCACCCTTCTCACTCACCAGATTTTTAGCTAAGAGCTGTATGGTTGTCATTCCTCTCCCTTCTCACTCACCAGATTTTTAGCTAAGAGCTGTATGGTTGTCATTCCTCACCCTTCTCACTCACCAGATTTTAGCTCATGTGACTTATTTCTATTTTCAAATTTTAAGATGAAGCACTGAAAGAGTGTTGTTTTGACATTGAGAACATACAGATGGAATCGCAGGTGGTGCTCTACAGCCTTGTCGACACAGACATTACATCAACAGATAGGGACACTGGGACTTGTATATCAATGCACAGGGGAACTACTTTCAGGGTGATTGTGGCCAGTAGGAGCTATGAGGAGTTTGGTTTTTTTTTCTGTTTACTTATTTATAGGACCAGTCTAGAAAATTTCTGACCACATAATGCAGGAGCTGAACATATGTTGTGAACTGACTTTTCATGCTAAGATTATGAGTTGTTGACCTACTACAATTGTGGTCTAGTCAAGACAGCTTCAGAAGTATGCATCTATTACACTTGTGGTGGACATAGTCTCAGAAGATGGAGAATGTTAGACATGGCAGTTAGTGCCTTATAGTACACAACCATGTTCATAGATCTGTGACTGAATTCACTATGATGAAATGAGAAGAAAGAAAACATATTTCTATATTATTATAAATGTAATTGTCTGTAAATCTGATGGAGAGGGGATGCTTTTATAGTGTATATAAAGTGGACAGAATACAAATGCATGCCCTGTCTATATTTGGGCAGTACACAAATGCACTCTATCTTAATGCGAAGAAAACTAAATTGATGACAACTGACAAAACAAACAAGGCAGCTGAAATATGTTTCAATGAGGAAAAATTGGAAGAAGTTGAGAGTTTGAATATCTTGGATCACTACTAACTAATAGTGGAGATACAATGAGGGAAATTAAAAAGAGGACATCTATCGCTCTTCATAAAGTAAAACAACTAAAAATCTGTGGAGAGGAACAGACAGAACTACAGAAATAAGATTTTTAAGGACATGCATCTTTCCCATCACAACATATGCCTGTGAGACCTGGACACTTAACAGAACAGCTGAGAAACACATAAATACCTTTGAATGTAAATGCTACAGAAGAGTTCTTCAGATATCATGGACACAAAAAAGAACAAATATATCCATACTACAAGAACTTAATATTGAAGAAGGCTGGCTAGTAAAGAGGATTAAACAAAGAAAACTTAAATATTTTGGACACATTAAACATCATGATAATCTAGAGAAGACCGTCTTGGAAGGGTACATAATGGGAAAAAGAAAGAGTGGAAGACCAAGGCAGAGATGGCTGCAGTACATCACTGATGATCTGCAAATGGATGCAATAGCAGCAGGCCATCATGCTCACAACCAAGAAGACTACAGGAGAGCTGTTTGGAGGCAAATATTTAAGTTCCACAAGGGACATGCAAATGAATGAATGAAAGCATGTCTCTATGTGGGCAGTACACAAAAGCATGTCTCTATGTAGGCAGTACACAAAAGCATGTCCCTATGTGGGCAGTACACAAAAGCATGTCCCTATGTGAGCAGTACACAAAAGCATGTCCCTATGTGGGCAGTACACAAATGCATATCAGTGAGTGTAAAGAGCAAAAGTGTTCATGACTGACAAGGACCATAGCTAACTCTCCTCAACTGCTTCTTGGAAGTTCTTCATGTCATTGTGGACTGGTAGACAAGTTCATGGTTATCATGGTGGAATCAACAGAGAAATCAAGCATTGCTGCTATCTTCACAGGTAAGGAATCATCAGATCTTATTATGGTGTGCCAAGGGAGATTATGATAGGTGACAGCCTGCTGATGTCACATTTCTTCATCACTGGACATGGGAGTGCAGCCCTTGGTTCTGTAGTATTGGGAGCAAGAGGTTAATTTTGTTACCAGCATTGCCTTACCCTGGGGTTGGAGGCAAACTAATCTGGAACTGGATTTTGTTTTGTATTTGCCTTTAGTAATCGCACTTGCCCTACTCCTTCTCTGTGGCAGTGTAAGAATGTGGCTTCTTGGAAATGTGTGTCCATTTTATTTATATGCCATGCTTATTCAGTAGCATTTTGTGTATTTGGCAGCATCTTGACCGGGACACAATCTTCAAGTTCTGTGCTTTCTTCTTGCTAGTGGCTCTTGCCTGTCAGCAGTGGCTGTACATGTGAGTATAATGCATGTGTTTACACAGCTCTTTGTGGTGTCGGTCTAGGTTTAGTTCACGCTGGGCAACCAGCTGTTTATATGGTTAGTGCAGATAAGTCATGGGCTGTTTATATGGTTAGTGCAATCTGAGTATCATATGTTTTGTTCATAACAAGTCATACATCTGTTCTTCTGGCTAAGTAGCTAGCTGTTAATTTCATTAATTCAGATTAAGTCCCAGCTGTTAATTTCATTAATTCAGATTAAGTCCCAGCTGTTAATGTCATTAATTCAGATTAAGTCCCAGCTGTTAATTTCATTAATTCAGATTAAGTCCCAGCTGTTAATTTCATTAATTCAGATTAAGTCCCAGCTGTTAATGTCATTAATTCAGACTGGATCACAGACATGTTGTAGATGAGGTGAGAATAAGTGAATGTGAAGGTGGTTGACACAGAACAAACCCCACCCAGATATTGACTGAATGCAGCAGAGATCAGCTATGTTCTTGTTTGTAGCTCTTATATAATAACTTCCTTGCCCTAATTTAAAGCTGCGAAAATTAAAAACTTTTTTGTTGTCTCAAAGGTTGTATGTAAAACTGGGAAAAACATCAAATCTTGGTGAGAAGGCATCCACACTTCGAACTGATAGTGTCACCCCAGAGCAGGAAAAGAAGTTGTTACAGGAAGAGGAAGATGAAATTGTCTAAGTTACAGTTACCTCCTGTCTTTGTTATCTGCTGTTATGAGGCAAGAATTAATGTCCGGCATCTGTCACCTTTTATACGTGACAGTACCTAATAAGTTGTGTTGTTCTGTGATGAAACACTGTACAGTGTCACTTGTTTTTTTAATTTTTTTATTTAGATGTGTTATCATGAAATATTTATATAAGTTCAGAATGTTGGGTAAGATGTTAATGTTACACTTCCTTTATTAACAGAGTAGTTGGTATTGATGTCTGAAATTACAAGAAGACATAATCAAAACGTTTGAAAATAATGGATGACATGTTCATATTATTTACTTCATCATCAAATTCGGACTTAGTCATCCAAATGCCTTTTTTGTTTTGGTTCCGTTTTGCATTCACTCACCCATTTCCAAATCAGTCGTAGTCCCACGTGTGTGAGTGAGCCTGATACTCATTTCATTGTTGGTTTATATCTTTTCAAGAACTTGCTGTCCTGTGTGTAGTGTATTCAGGTGCAGCTCACCTTGTTAGTAGCTCTTCTCCTGTTTCAGAGACTGTTTTTTTTTTTCTCCTTAAAGCAGTGATTGTTTCTTATTTTTACAGCATGTTTTCAGTCTGCTGACTTTGCCAAGAAAACAGTTCACTTTCAGATCAGCTACTATTATGTGTGCCCTGCTACTTTCTAAATACCATGTTTCTTTTAGCTTGAACCAAATCCATTTTTGCCTAATGTCAGTGTTTGATTACAAATCTCTGTCATGTAAGTGTTTGATTACAAATCTCTGTCACGTGACTGGATCATCACAAACTGGGTTCAGATGACACTAGCACTATCACATACCATGGGTAATGTATCAACATTGACACTAGCACTATCACATACCAAGGCTCATGTATCAACATTGACACTAGCACTATCACATACCATGGGTAATGTATCAACACTGACACTAGCACTATCACATACCAAGGCTCATGTATCAACATTGACACAAGCACTATCACATACCAAGGCTCATGTATCAACATTGACACTAGCACTATCACATACCAAGGCTCATGTATCAACATTGACACTAGCACTATCATATACTTGACACAAGACTATTGCATACAAATGCTTATATATCAACATTGACACAAGAAGTATCACATACCAAGATTCATATATCAACATTGACACAAATAGTATCACATACAAATGCTAATAACATTAACTCTAGCACCATCACAAGGACAGGCTGATATATCAACATTAACTCTAGCATGATCACAAAGACAGGCTGATATATCAACATTAACTCTAGCATGATCACAAAGACAGGCTGATATATCAACATTAACTCTAGCATGATCACAAAGACAGGCTGATATATCAACATTAACTCTACCATGATCACAAAGACAGGCTGATATATCAACATTAAATCTAACACCATCAGAAGGACAGGCTGATATATCAACATTAAATCTAGCACCATCACAAGGACAAGCAGATATATCAACATTAAATCTAGCACCATCACAAGGACAAGCAGATATATCAACATTAAATCTAGCACCATCACAAGGACAAGCAGATATATCAACATTAAATCTAGCACCATCACAAGGACAAGCTGATATATCAACATTAACTCTAGCACCATCACAAGGACATTCTTATATATAAACATTAACTCTAGCACCATCACAAGGACATTCTTATATATAACCATTAACTCTAGCACCATCACAAGGACAGGCTCATATGTAAGAATTAACTCTAGCACCATCACAAGGACAGGCTCATATGTAAGAATTAACTCTAGCACCATCACAAGGACAGGCCGATATATACCGTAGCGCCAGTTTATGATGGTAGAAGGTATTTTTGTGATCAAAAGGTTGCCACTGTTGATGTGCCACTTACATAAGAAAATATAAGCTAGTAATTGAACATTCAGACAGCAGAGTAAAAGAAGTAGAAAGATGTGAAAATTATGAGAGATTTAGTGAGAATGAATTGTTTCTCCACATTTATGCCATTGAAGTATATTGTTTTATCTTTGACCTCTCTCCTCCTCTTTTACAATTGATACCATTATTAAAGTCTACTGTGAATGTTATCTTCATGAATATTATCACTTTACCCTTTCTGTTAGTTCAAGCACTGCCTTTTTTTTTATTTTTAAAAAGATGAGAGATCAAGAGAGCCTTATCATGTCATAAAGTCACATAGGGGTTAATGATGTTAGTGACCATATTCTCCTTGGTCTGCCAGCATTCTAGAGGATGGTGTGGTCATAAAGTCACATAGGAGTTAATGATGTTAGTGACCATATTCTCCTTGGTCTGTTATAACTTCCTTGCCCTAATTTAAAGCTTCTAGAGAATGGTGTGGTCATAAAGTCACATAGGGGTTAATGATGTTAGTGACCATATTCTCCTTGATCTGTCAGCACTCTAGAGGATGGTGTGATCATAATTATGCCTGGCCATTTTGTCTTCCCAACTCCTGGAGACACCAAGTTCTACAGTTGGGAGATTGGGAGAGTCACTGGAAACATCCTCTGCTAGCTTTGAATCCTGGCTGTCTAGCAGTCTCACTCACTTTTTTTTTATTTTTAGACTTTTTAATCAGTACCTTCACGTAAGCTTGTAATGCTTCAGTCTTGGCCGTTGTTTTATGCAGGCCAGTTATGATCACTTTAGTGTAGTGTATAGTTTTAGGGGCAAAAACTTACAGATTCATGTGTTTCTTTCATTTATTCACATTCATGATGGAACAGAATTTTATGTCCATAGAATTTGTTCTGGACATTGAGAAAATAGTCTGTACACACAAGTTGTCCTGAACATTGACAAAGTTGTGTACACACAAGTTGTCCTGAACATTGACAGAATAGCCTGTGTACACACAAGTTGTCCTGAACATTGACAGAATAGTCTGTGTACACACAAGTTGTCCTGAACATTGATAGAATAGTCTGTGTACACACAAGTTGTCCTGAACATTGACAGAATAGTCTGTGTACACACAAGTTGTCCTGAACATTGACAGAATAGCCTGTGTACACACAAGTTGTCCTGAACATTGACAGAATAGTCTGTGTACACACAAGTTGTCCTAAACATTGACAGAATAGCCTGTGTACACACAAGTTGTTTTGAACATTAACAGAATAGTCTGTGTACACAAAAGTTGTTCTGAACTTTGAGAAAATAGTTTATGCATACAAAAATTGTTCCCAAAATTAGTGTAATGTTCTTTTGTACTGAACAATGAAGTCTTTTATGTCCATTGCTCCAAACCCACAAAGCCATGCTGAGCACTAACTGACAAAGTGATCTTTTATGTACTCACTGTTTTTGCTAAACCTTGACAGATTTTAGCCACCGTTTTTTTGTGTGTGTGTGTGCAAAAATTTAGTATATTCATTATTTCCAAATATACGAAAAATTCATGCACAGTACGATAAAACTAACATCTGTGATTTAACATAAGCGTTTTAAAGACACATCCTGGAGAAGAGAAGCCATTTCTTCATTTGTTGTATCAAACTAGATCTGGTGGTCAAAGGTGATTCTTATGTGTTTTTGTTAGTTTTAGACAGTGATAAACATTTGTCACATTAAGCTGTTCCTCATTTTGGACATTATAGTTAATATTTATTACAGTATGCCGTTCTGTATGTTTTGAACTATGATAAATTTTGTCAAATTATGCAAGGTTAGATATGTTGCTGTTTTAATAATCAGTGTAAGTAGGTCTTCAGATGTTTCTTAATTCTTTTCCCCTGTCTGAGATAACATATGCACAGGTTAGGTATTACATGAACATCTGATTGTGTTTAATGACACTGACATCTATGTACTTTGGTTTGCTTTGACTTGCAGGCAGATATTCTCCAGTTTCAGATATGCTTTCCCTAACAAATGTCAGGTGCTCATTTTTACCACAGGATTGGCATGAGTTTGAGTGTAGCACATATCAGACATATTGTCTTCACAAGTAAAGTCAGTTTGCTGCTACTGTGTTCATGTTCATATTAATGAGAAGCTTTTGTTGCCAGTTTTTTTCTGCTGTGCCCTGTCAGGTCATGCCTCTTTGGAAGGGAAAGGGGGGGATAATTTTCTGTGGGTTTTTTGCTGTCTTTGGTCCTTATCTTGATACAGCTCTAGAACAGCCGACACGACTTCTGTTTTATAGTTGTCTCATTCCCTATCTTGATACAACTCTAGAACAGCTGACATGACTTCTGTTTTATAGTTGTCTCATTCCCTATCTTGATACAACTCTAGAACAGCTGACATGACTTCTGTTTTATAGTTGTCTCATTCCCTATCTTGATACAGCTCTAGAACAGCTGACATGACTTCTGTTTTATAGTTGTCTCATTCCCTATCTTGATACAACTCTAGAACAGCTGACATGACTTCTGTTTTATAGTTGTCTCATTCCCTATCTTGCTACAACTCTAGAACAGCTGACACGACTTCTGTTTTATAGTTGTCTCATTCCCTATCTTGGTACAACTCTAGAACAGCTGACACGACTTCTGTTTTATAGTTGTCTCATTCCCTATCTTGATACAACTCTAGAACAGCTGACACGACTTCTGTTTTATAGTTGTCTCATTCCCTATCTTGGTACAACTCTAGAACAGCTGACATGACTTCTGTTTTATAGTTGTCTCATTCCCTATCTTGGTACAACTCTAGAACAGCTGAGACGACTTCTGTTTTACAGTTGACTCATTTCATGAGACAAGGCACATTTTTATACTTTATATTTTCTTATGTACAAGTTTTTGTTGTCTGCTGTTTGTTGTGGTACTATTTGTGCGTGATCTTTATGGAGTTTATGGGAGAAACAAAGTTGCCAATATTCTTGACTGAGACATGTTTGTGAATGCATTCTTTGGCCATTTTATGCTTTATGCATTATTGGCTGGTAGAACCATTTCACAATACAGCAAACAACTGTTTCTTCATAAATATGAACTATCACTGGTTTTTTTTTTTCATAAATGGCTATTTTTTTAACATTTGGGATGTTTTTTTAAATCATTCTCAGCATAATTGCCGTGGTGATGTTTGAAATGATTATTATTTATGATGCTTCATTGCTTATATTGCTTGCTTGTATTGTTTCTGTTAGTAACCGTAGCCTTTATTATGTGGGTCGCTGTGCTGATTATGAGGGTTTGAAGACAGGACGTATATATAAACTCATGCTTAGAGATTTCATGTGGGAAGAAATGGTTCTTTGTGAACCTTTGGTTTTTTGTTCATTTCTGGCATTAACCTGAATTGATTTTGTGTGTTTTTTGCTGTTGTTTTATTGAGTTGCTGTTTGGTGTTGACTGAATCATTGGTTGCATTGAGTAAGTATCCTTCATATTGTCTTAAAATTCTGTTATTTTCTTATTATGGCAAGTTGCTTGAAGACTGCTGTGACTTACACTGAAACAATGCAGTGGTTTTAAGTAGAAGTAAGTGGTAATCCTTGCCTGGATAATTCTATACATACAAGTTTGTGGGGGAAACCTTCACTAGCTCGTGTTGTTTTATCATGGAGGCTTTCACTGACCCTTGTATTGCACCCTTGTTTGTTCAGCTACGTCCAGAGTTTATTTGTTGATCCTTTGGTTATAGTGACCAAGCTTTTGCCGCACTGCCCAGTGATGATCAAATTCTTGGACATTGTGTCACCGTTATGCTCATTTCAGGCCACACATCACACTTAGGTTTTGGCGTATTTTTAGAACTAGATTCTCCTTCTCAGAAGCTAAGTTATCACTTTCATATTAATTACTGTCTACTAAATAAAACAAAATGTGGGTTTATAGCATTGTGATATTTCATTTAAATTGGTATATGTAACTTATATGCATTTGGAACAGGGTGTAAAAAGCTTGAGAACCCATGTTGTAGAGGACAACTCCCCACCTTCCATTAAATGTATGTGTGGTTAGCTTTCCCTGGTCTGTTGTCTACCTGTGTCTCACACTCTGATAAACCCCGTGACCTTACCATGCCTGGTGCATGAGTGTGCAGGGAGGAGACCGTGAGCTGACAGTCACCAGCCTGGTCAGTTCTCACCCAGGCTGGACCTAGATGTCATTGTACAAGGTAACCTTCAGCTTCAAGCCAGTATCTCTTCTCTGATCATCAGTCTCGTTATACTGAACATTTGGTCAGAGAACGTGGCTCTTTTAATCTAGCTATTGTGTTATATATATCATTTTGTTATTATTATTTATAAATACACACAAGAAATATAAAAGATTAGATCACATTCATGAGTTGAGGGAGTTTTTATTTACACAATTTTACATTTTGTATCATCATCCCTCTATTTTTTTTTTAACTTGGGTTTTGTGCTATGGGATTTTCTCTTTACTTTGATAACGTTTTTTTTTTTTTTTTTGCTTTTTTTCCCAGTCTCCCGATTCCGATTTTTCAAATTGTTATTACTGGGGGGTTTTTCTCATTGTTTTTGGATAATATTTTCATTTTGCTTCTTCATTTCCTCGTCCGTTATTTTCTGTCTCCAATTTTCCCTACTCTTCCTCTGAGCCCCCCCCCCCACACACACACACTCTCTCTCTCTCTCTCTCTCTCTCTCTCTCATGATCTCCTAGTTACTGCAGGTTCTCCCAAATCTGCCGCTCTCCCCATATCTGGCATCTAATCTTTCATGCATATCTTTCCCAAAGCTCGTACAAGCCTCGGGTCTGTTGTGGTTACACTGCACAAAGTTGGCCTGGCCTCCCTGGCATGAATTGTTTCTGCTATAAGCAATATTTACTTTAATTATACAAGAGTATTTTCTTCATTTATCGCTCAGCATTTCCCAGTTCCTAATCGGGCTTATTTCGTTTCTGCCGCTCGTATCTCCTAGTGTGTTAGCTATACTAATCTATTATAACAGCAGTTGGTGTAGTAATTTGGTGGTTGTATGAGTAACATGTGCTAAAACCTAGTCTCAGTGCTTAACTATGGCGAGTTCCTTTAGAACACAGGGGCGAGTATCAGTCATAGTTATGGCGGTTGTGCCATTACAGACCAAGCATCAGCCATAGTAACGCTAATGTCACCTGTAATCAAATATCGACCACTGTTAGTAACGCTGACGTCAGCGGTAATCAGATATTCGACCACTGTTAGTAACGCTAATGTCAGCGATAATTAGATATTCGATCACTGTTAGTGACGCTAATCAGATATTCGACCACTGTTAGTGACGCTAATCAGATATTCGACCACTGTTAGTAACGCTAATCAGATATTCGACCACTGTTAGTAACGCTAATCAGATATTCGACCACTGTTAGTAACGCTAATCAGATATTCGACCACTGTTAGTAACGCTAATCAAATATTCGACCACTGTTAGTAACGCTAATCAGATATTCGACCACTGTTAGTAACGCTAATAATATATTCGACCACTGTTAGTGACGCTAATCAGATATTCGACCACTGTTAGTAACGCTAATCAGATATTCGACCACTGTTAGTGACGCTAATCAGATATTCGATCACTGTTAGTGACGCTAATCAGATATTCGACCACTGTTAGTGACGCTAATCAGATATTCGACCACTGTTAGTGACGCTAATCAGATATTCGACCACTGTTAGTAACGCTAATCAGATATTAGAAAACTGTTAGTGACGCTAATGTCAGGGGTAAAAAGATATTCGACCACTGTTAATGACGCTAATCATATATTCGACCACTGTTAGTAATGATAGTGTTAGTTCTAGTTAGCTGTTTATGAAGCGCGGATAAGAAACAGTCCCTGTGTTGAACAACCAGAAGGTTCACAACTTGGTTAATAAGCAGAACATTCACTGGAAGAACTTGGTTAATAAGCAGAACATTCACTGGAAGAACTTGGTTAATAAGTCTAAAGCTTGTCAAATCTTTCATCACGTCTTCTATAGGCTGAACTTCGTCTACAGGCTAAACTTTTTCTAGCCTTCGTCAAAGACATATCCAAACATCATCTAACATGTCTTCAGTCTCATCATCAGACACCTGTGTTGAAACTTAGTTCCCATCTCCTAGAAATATCATGAAGAGAGCACTCACTAGACATGTCGTGAAATCTTCGTTTAAAAATAACTAACTCATGAAACTCCCAAAGACGGCGTACATGGAGAGGGTCAGTACAATCTGCTGTGTCACGGAAGCTCCTGTTCTCTGTCTGCAGTGCCGGCATCAGACATGGAAGAAGATAGAGTCCCGAAAAGTGAGACCTGCAGTTTGCTGTCGGTGTGTTAATGAAAGGACTTCTAAACAAAGCGAATAAACACGGGAGAAGGGAAGCTAGCAAAGAAATAAATGGGAAAAGAATCCGGGACTCCATTAGTGCGAGAACCATCAACACAAACGCCCACTTAGTGCGAGAACCATCAACACAAGCGCCCACTTGGTGCGAAAACCATCAACACAAACGCCCACTTAGTGCGAGAACCATCAACACAAGCGCCCACTTAGTGCTTGAACCATCAACACAAACGCCCACTTAGTGCGAGAACCATCAACACAAGCGCCCACTTAGTGCTTGAACCATCAACACAAACGCCCACTTAGTGCTTGAACCATCAACACAAACGCCCACTTAGTGCTTGAACCATCAACACAAGCGCCCACTTAGTGCGAGAACCATCAACACAAACGCCCACTTAGTGCTTGAACCATCAACACAAACGCCCACTTAGTGCTTGAACCATCAACACAAACGCCCACTTAGTACGAGAACCATCAACACAAACGCCCACTTAGTACGAGAACCATCAACACAAACACCCACTTAGTGCGAGAACCATCAACACAAACACCCACTTAGTGCTTGAACCATCAACACAAACACCCACTTAGTACGAGAACCATCAACACAAACGCCCACTTAGTGCGAGAACCATCAACACAAACGCCCACTTAGTGCGAGAACCATCAACACAAGCGCCCACTTGGTGCGAAAACCATCAACACAAACGCCCACTTAGTGCGAGAACCATCAACACAAGCGCCCACTTAGTGCGTGCCAGCGGAGCACATATGGGGATGCCAGTCTCTGGTTACAGTTACCATCCAAATCCGCTCTGTTACAACATCTACAAAAGAGAAGGAATGCTGTGTCCCAGAGGTCGGCGACCTTATCAAAAGCATGAGGATAAAAGGGACGTAACTTCTTTTTTTTTTCATTGGAATGACTTTGGCCTCAAATTTTTTTTTTCTACGTAGGGTACGGATTTTTTTGTTAACAGCTTTTAAAATAAGAATTCTAATACAGTATTAAAATATTACAAAACTATGAACAAGTCTCAGCAGTCGGATTTTTCTGGTACACATCAAAAAGTCCTCTGGGTCCACTCCACTCAACCTCTAAAAATCGGTACCAGAGACATCTGGGACGTCCAGGCATGATACTGACCGTATCACGCTTTCACATACCCGAAGGCCGTGCAAATACGGGTCTAACACCGTATCTCTAATATGCCTTAATGGCAAGGTAACGGGGATTATACCCCCTTTTTTTAACCTTTTATGAAAAATAGTTATTTTGTTTATTTAATACAGTAGAACCTCTCTTAACCGCCATCCAGTTAACTAGCAATACCAAAACAACGGTACTTTCGAAGGTCTAAATTGAGGGCTATGAGATAAGAAAAATATGCGGTGGGCTTGTATTCTGGCAAAACTGTCATGCTACAATTTCCATAGATGGCGTCACAGAACATGAACAGATAATGCTCTAGAAATATATCTTCAATTATCCGGCAAAATCTCGTATCCAGAATAGGTGAAGTCCCGCTTCTGCCAGGTAAGAGAGATTCTACTGTATTTTGTAGTGAAGCCATAATTAGTGTGATGCTGCCTGCAGTTTGCCGATCCCTGCTTTGTCCTTATGACTAAGCTCAAGATTTGGCTTGATCTGGCACATAAACACTGAAGAAAAAGAAGATAAATGGGAAGGAAATGTGTAATTTTTTCTCAGTTACACTCCAACCCCCCCCCCTCTTTTTATCTTTAAAAAAATCCTCTCACACACACTCTTTCTCTCCTCTCTCTCTATCTGTCACCTCTTTCTCTCATCTCTCTCTTTCTCTCTCTCTCTCTGTGTCACCTCTTTCTGTTTTCTCTCTCTTTCTCTCTCTCTCTGTCGCCTCTTTCTCTTTTCTCTCTCTCTCTTTCATCTCTTTCTCTCTCTTTCTCCCTTTTTCACTCCTCTCCTACTCTCTCTCTCTGTCACCTCTCTTTCTCTCTCTCTGTCACCTTTCTTTCTCTCTCTCTGTCACCTCTTTCTCTTTTCTCTCTCTCTCTCTGTCACCTCTTTCTCTTTTCTCTCTCTTTCTCTCTCTGTCACCTCTTTTTCTTCTCTCTCTCTCTCTCTCACCTCTTTCTCTTTCTCCCTTTTTCTCTCCTCTCCTACTCTCTCTCTCTCTCTGTCACCTCTCTTTCTCTCTCTCTCTCTGTCACCTCTTTTTCTTTTCTCCCTCTCTCTCTCTTTCACCTCTTTCTTTCTCTTTCTCCCGTTTTCTCTCCTGTCCTACTCTCTTTCTCTATCACCTCTCTTTCTCTCTCTCTCTCAAAACAAGGGAAGAATCCAGATATTTGTATTGTAAACTCACTTAATGATTATTGTTGCAAATCCTGAAAAACATTTTAGACCGGGGTGTAAATATCGCCAAGTGATATCTTCCATTTTTGCATAAAATCGACCTGGTTGCTGTCGCTGAGACGTGATGAGTGAAAGATAGCTTATCACAGAAAGACAGGGATCCACAAAGTGTCAACCAGGGGTCCGCGAAGGTAGCCTGAAATTAATATTATTACTATCATTATTACTATCATTATTATTATTATTTGATATATTATAAATAATCCATAAGTTCTCAAGATAAGAAAGAATGGGGATGTTTTTAGTTTGTAATTTTATTCCAAAATCAATCAATCAATCAAGTGTCGTGCCGCGTGGCGTAGGCGATCATTTCTCTCCACAGTTCCCTGTCTTTAGACTTGATTATGAGATCCACCGGTGACTTTCTTCCTAGCCACACTGACAGCCCATCCAGTAACTTCTCTCTCTGTCTTCCTCTGTCTCTTCTTCCCTCAATTTTTCCTGTTGCCACAATGTATTCCAATTTTCCTCTTCTCAGAAAATGTCCTACAAATCTTGCTTGTCTGCCTCTGATCTTTGTTGTAATTTGCTTTTTAACTCCAGTCTCTCTTAAGACTTCTTTGGTTTTCTTAGCTGTCCATGGTACCTTCAACATCCTTCTTATGAACCACATTTCCATGGCCTCATTTCTCGCTGTACTCTCTTATTCATGGACTATGCTTCACATCCATAAAACAAAACTGGTTCGATGTAACATTTAAGTACTCGGAATCTTGTTTCCAAAATAGCGGAGTATTATGGTGGGTCCGCTGGAAACATCATTATCTTCACGTGTCCACGACCTGAATTAAGTTGAAAACCCCTGGTTTTTTAGAAGAAAATGAAATATGCGACCTTGGGCAGGCTATCCCATGACAGAGGATGACCGCTGAAATAAAAGAATCATTGAAAAGATACGCTATAACCGTGCTCCCAGCTCAGCGATGATGTGGTCGATGATGATGATGTATATAATATCTTGGCGATTCTGAACGATCATATGATTGATGATGATGGTGTATATAATACCTTGGCGATTCTGAACGATGATGTGACTGATGATGATGGTGTATATAATACCTTGGCGATTCTGAACGATGATGTGACTGATGATGATGGTGTATATAATAAAAGAAAAAGGTCGTCTGAGTAATGAAGTAGTTATAGCATTAGCGCTATGACCTTCTAGAGCATTAGCGCTATGACCTTCATATGAGTAGCGGCTGCACCAGAAATTACAGACAGAGAAAGAAGTGCGACTATTTTTTAAAAAATTTCTCACCCTCCCCCCTCCCCAAAAGGAAAAAAAAAAACTGCACGCGAAATCACATGAGCGTTAGATCTCAATCACTTTTATGTGTGTAACTCCAAAACATTGTTCGTTAAATTGAGGTTCAGCGTTAATTTGAGAAAATTAACGGGAAACATAAATTACTTTGTTTTTATTGATTAATAGCCGGGACCCTTACAAATCAACGTAAAACGCAGGAAAACGTAAAATCAAAAAAACCTTAACTCCGGATTTCAGTATATGCACACACACACACACACACACACACACACACACACACACACACACACACATAATTTAATACAGTACTTCATATGTCATGTTATTATTATGAAGTATTTCATAACACCTCACAGATACGAAGTCTGTTCAATTTTAACATTTTATTTTCTTAAAATTATTTTCTATAAATATTATTTTCTTCTGGACATTTTAGTTGATTTTGTCTATCTGTATGTACTCGTAGTTCGTGATTGTTGACACATGCAGACCTTGCGATACAAATTATAAAAATGTCTTTTCTCTTGAACAAAGTTAGGCAGAAGAAACTGCACTTTAGATCCAGGAAACTGGTAATCGTCGGTTTAAACAGAAACAAATTAGCAGTCGATTTGTGGTAGCATATTGGTAATCGATGTGTTGAAGAAAATTGATTTGAGCTCTCGATGCGGTTAAATCTTTGGCGCGGATCCGCAGGAGTTATGAGGACAATATCGATACCGGAAACCCATTGACGATTTCTGGCAACAGGTGTGAATCCAAATGTCTGGAATTTGGCATCTCTGTTCGTTTGCACGATAAACACAGAAATATTTTTACACACTGAGAAATAATAGACAAAATGAAGCAATTTTCAATATTTATAAAGTATGCAACAACAAAGACACAAATGATGCTTGCATAAAGTGCACATATTTACAAATAAAACGCCTTATTTGAGGAAAAAACGAATGAACGATTTCAAAAATGTGAAGAACTGGATATGCCGGCCTGTCTTACATTCTGATTTCATCTCTTTTTTTTTTAAAAATTTTAGCCAAATCATTCCACTTCAGCTTAGTACTAGTGTTATATACGTATACAGAACAGTAATAACTATTAGATAAACGATTTTTAAGTCTGACTTATAACCCGTGTATTAAAAAGAGAAATTCTTTACAGCCACAGATGTAACGTTTATATTCTGTCACATTAATCACAGATGGTAAACAAAATGCTGTGTATAACAGAGTTATTTCAGTTGCTGTGTAATATTTAATATTAGGATAATAGTGTTGTAAGGAAAGAAAATGTCCGGAAGACGAGAAGGGCATGTAATCAAAATAAATATTCAGGTGTGTAAGGTAAACAGATGTGTGGAAAATATGAGATAAAATGTGCTTCGTTTGAGAGACAGAGAGCATGTGTGGAGTATGTGAGATAACATTTTATCTCCAGAAATGTTCTTCTGTATATGATATTAAAAGAATGAGAGATTTATTAGAAACGTATGTGCAGAGCTTATGGGACAGAAGGCCTATGTGAGGGGTATAAGAGGTAGGCAGCATATGTGTGGAGTAGATGAGGTATCTTATGTGTGGATTTTATGAGATAAGAAATACTTGTGTGGAGTTCACGGGATAAGAAGTGTGTGTGTGTGTGAGGAGTTTATGGGATAAGAAGTGTGTGTATGTGGAGTTTATGAGATAAGAAATGTATGTGTGGAGTATATGAGATAAGGTGTGTGTGTGGAGTTTATGAGATACTGGGCGTATGTATGGAGTATATGAGATAGGGAGCGTATGTGTGGATTATATGAGATAGGGAGAGTATTGTGGAGTATATGAGATATGGAGCGTATGTGTGGAGTATATGAGATAGGTAACGTATGTTTGGAGTTTATGAGAAAAGAAGTGTATGTATAGTGTATATAAGATATGGAGCATAGGTGTGGAGCATATGAGATAGGGAGTGTATGTGTGGAGTATAAGAGATAGGGAGCGTATGTATGGAGTATAAGAGATAAGGAGCGTATGTGTGGAGTATAAGAGATAGGGAGCGTATGTGTGGAGTATAAGAGATAAGGAGCGTATGTGTGGAGTATAAGAGACAGGGAGCGTATGTATGGAGTAAAAGAGATAGGGAGCGTATGTGTAGAGTGTAATAGATAGGGAGCGTATGTGTGGAGTATATGAGATAGTGAGAGTATGTGTGGAGTATATGAGATAGGGAGCGTATGTGTGGAGTATATGAGATAGGGAGCGTATGTGTGGAGTATATGAGATAGGGAGCGTATGTGTGGAGTATATGAGATAGTGAGAGTATGTGTGGAGTATATAAGATAGGGAGCGTATGTGTGGAGCGTAATAGATAGGGAGAGTATGTGTGGAGTATATGGGATAGTGAGAGTATGTGTGGAGTATATGAGATAGTGAGAGTATGTGTGGAGTATATGAGATAGTGAGAGTATGTGTGGAGTATATGAGATAGTGAGAGTATGTGTGGAGTATATGAGATAGTGAGAGTATGTGTGGAGTATATGAGATAGTGAGAGTATGTGTGGAGTATATGAGATAGTGAGAGTATGTGTGGAGTATATGGGATAGTGAGAGTATGTGTGGAGTATATGAGATAGTGAGAGTATGTGTGGAGTATATGAGATAGGGAGCGTATGTTTGGAGTATATGAGATAGGGAGCGTATGTGTGGAGTATATGAGATAGTGAGAGTATGTGTGGAGTATATGAGATAGTGAGAGTATGTGTGGAGTATATGAGATAGGGAGCGTATGTGTGGAGTATATGAGATAGGGAGCGTATGTGTGGAGTATATGAGATAGTGAGAGTATATGTGGAGTATATGAGATAGTGAGAGTATATGTGGAGTATATGAGATAGTGAGAGTATATGTGGAGTATATGAGATAGTGAGAGTATATGTGGAGTATATGAGATAGTAAGCGTGTGGGTGACGTTTGTATCCTTCACACTTTCCAACTAAAAGCTGCATTTAATTTTTTTTCATCACCGTCCTCGTGACCCATCTACTCGTTACACCACCAACACTCCACCATCTCATACATATCTCTAACACCACCAACACTCCACCATCTCATACATATCTCTAACACCACCAACACTCCACCATCTCATACATATCTCTAACACCACCAACACTCCACCATCTCATACATATCTCTAACACCACCAACACTTCACCTTCTCATACATATCTCTAACACCACCAACACTCCACCATCTCATACATATCTCTAACACCACCAACACTCCAGCATTTCATAATATCTCTGATTCTGTCAACACTCCATCATCTCCTACATATTTCTAACACCACCAACACTCCACCATCTCATACATATCTCTAACACCACCAACACTTCACCTTCTCATACATATCTCTAACACCACCAACACTCCAGCATTTCATAATATCTCTGATTCTGTCAACACTCCATCATCTCCTACATATTTCTAACACCACCAACACTCCAGCATTTCATAATATCTCTGACTATACCAACACTCCAGCATCTCACACATATCTCTGACGCTATTAACACTCCATCATCCCATACGAGAACATATATCTGACGCCACCAACACTCCATTATCTTTGGCACCATCAACACTCCATCATCTCATACATATCTCTAACTCCAATAACACTCCATCATCTCATACATATCTCTAACTCCAATAACACTCCATCATCTCATACATATCTCTAACTCCAATAACATTCCATCATCTCATACATATCTCTAACTCCAATAACACTCCATCATCTCATACATATCTCTAACACCATTAACACTCTATCATATCATACATATCTCTGTCAGTATTGGAGTATGTGAATAACAGAATGTGTGTGAGAGAGAGAGAGAAGAGAAAGATAGAGAGAAGTGAAGAGAGATAGAGAGAAGTGAAGAGAGATAGAGAGAAGTGGAGAGAGTAGGAATGGTGTTAATTATTATGTATATGTTTAGAATCTGAAGCATAAGGTAAACAGAAATGTATGGGCGTATGTATGTTATCTAGCACAGCTAAATATAAAAGACAGAGAATTTGTGAGGTGTGTGAGGCGTGTCAGACATATTTGTATATGATGGGAGATAAAGTTGTGTTATTGTTTGAGACAGGCATGTATGACATACAGAAGGTGGAGACAATACGTGATCTCATCCAACATGAACTGTCATGTGCCAGAGCTTTTCTCTGTATGTCCTTCTGATCTACTTGGAAATGGAATTGTGTTCTCTGCAGTTTACGCCTTGGTGGTGTTGCGGCGCAGATCTGTGTAGCTGGGGTGAGATTACCAGTGGTCTGCATGAAGTATCGTAGTGGACCCAAATGACTTTGTTACTCCGTGCTTCAAGAAGAGCTGAATAACCGAATCTTAATTACCCTTGCGTTACCCTTGCGTTACCCTTGCATTACAGCAAAGATGCGAAACATTATTTAGCCTTTTCGCCAAAGATGTGGCACATGAACGGTGCGTGTAGACAGGTTCTCAAGAAACCCGTCATCTTAAAATATTGCGTAATCAGGGTTAGCCAAATTATCCAGTCCTTGAATGAGGTTAAATAAGAACAGGTTTACATTCATATATCAGTTATTACTTCGTAAAGTAATGAAATAAAATGTATAATATACACTGAAATTTTAATCAGAAATTTCGTGATTTACTTCTATCAACTTCTTGTCTGTAGCTCTCAAGTTAAGGCAGAACTTGATCCCCGCCTACAATTCAAGTCAACAATTTAAGATCTTATTTGCTGCATCTCTTGTCTCTGCGTGTAGGACTAAATGAGGAACAACTCCCTCCCTCTCTCTCTCTCTCTTTCTCTGGACCCTTAGGTGCACAAGGCAGACGTGGCTTCCGCAGTTTTCCACAAACGCTTGTCCTTGACCTTTTATTCTGCTCTTGCCCAGGTGAGCCCTCTATTACTCAATATTCTCTCTTTTCTACTTCTCCATGTCTCCTTTGATCTGCCCTTACTCCTGTTTCCCCGAGGTGCCCATTTCAGCGCTGCTGTTTTTGGCAATGAGTTACCGGTCATCTGAAGTACATGCCCCAGCCATCGCCAACGGTTTTACTAAGGTCACTGATGCACTTTACGTCTGACTTCAGTTGTGAGTTCTGCGTCAGCATGTCCGGTAATAGGAATGCACTTACTCTTTAATCTCTGTTTCAGCTTCAGGCACTTTTTTGTTTCAAGGTACAACTAAGACACGCTTGAACGAAAGGTTCAATATTTTATTGTTAGATTTTTTTATATGGAAAAATAATTCGCCAAACTTTCAGGATAAATTCGCAACGACAAATTCAC
The DNA here is from genome assembly GCA_009760885.1 of Achatina immaculata. Classification (NCBI taxonomy): domain Eukaryota; kingdom Metazoa; phylum Mollusca; class Gastropoda; order Stylommatophora; family Achatinidae; genus Lissachatina; species Lissachatina immaculata. The sequence continues at coordinate 5,595,306 of CM019704.1, read as the reverse complement.
CACAAGTGGCGGCTGACCAAGGAGTTCTTACTTTTGCTTTAAAACTGTAATTTGTATTTCTCATTAAATACACAGTTCAGTGTGCGATAGTATAGACACGTGTAATAAAAAAGGGGAAATATTATATGATAACATTATTGGAAGACAGTCAGTACACATCTCTGCTTTATTCATGGCCATTTTGAGACACGTATATATCTTGGATCGAGATTTCACTGATGCAAGTTTGTCTGTACTGTTCGTTAAAATCGAAAAGTCTTTGGGTTTCAATTTTTTTTTCTTGCGATATGTAAATTTCACTTGAGAATGGTGGTCATGGTCAGCGATCTCTTGTTTGTCTTAGCTTTCATTCCAAAACTCGTTTGTATTATGTTGTCATAGCAGGGGCACAGTTCAATGATCGAGACCACAGCACCGCAAAACTACAAGTTTATTGAAAATAATGCCACGTTTAGCGATACTGAACCAGTGTGCGCTCGATTACTGAAATCCGACCCTTTAAATGAGAGTTTACCAGCTGTTGGATTCTGATATCGATTTCTCAACGACTTGGCGGGTTTAGTTTCCTTCATGTGCATCGATTCTCTGAGGTGACAATACCGGAGTCTGACTAGTTCTGCTGAACGTCTTGGCAGGACTGGAAAAAATGATAATGTCCTTCCAGTGCTAGCATGCCATCCACAGAAACTAGTCTTGACAACGCAGAACTTCTTTACAAAATGTGCATGTATGTTCTCCAGCACTTTAACAACATATATATTCTTTGCCTACATGACATCATCTGTTACATTAGCTTTTAGCAATTGCGAATACTGTTCATCTGTTTATGACATTAAACCAGTTTTAGGTAATTCGCATGTTCTTCAATTATTTGGTTGCATTTTTTAAATAACAACTCAGTAATCATAATGTTCTTTTTTTAATTCCAATTTTCTGTAATTCTAAAGCTTCTACGTCTTTTCTTTTGCTTATGGTGAATAAATTTACCGTAATTATCAAGTTTTTCTAAATTTTTGTCTGCTTCTGGTGATAAATATAATGAGGAATGTTAGAGAAGATGTAGACAAACAATATTACGATGCCATAACAATTGGAGGTTATGAAATACCAGATATTAGATATGCTGATGACACAATATTACTGTACACAACACAAAAAGGAATGGAAAAACTAATTATGTCAGTCCGTAAGAACAGCGAAGAGCAAAACCACTATCTTAATGCGAAGAAAACTAAATTGATGACAACTGACAAAACAAACAAGGCAGCTGATATATGGAACAATGAGGAAACACTGGAAGAAGTGGAGAGTTTTGAATATCTTGGATCACTACTAACTAATAATGGAGAAACAATGAGGGAAATTAAAAGGAGGGCATCTATCGCTCTTAAGAAAGTAAAACAAATAAAGAATCTGTGGGGAGGAGCAGACAGAACTACAAAAATAAGATTTTTAAGGGCATGTATCTTTCCCATCGCAACAAATGCCTGTGAGACCTGGACACTTAACAAAACAGCTGAGAAACACATAAATACCTTTGAATGTAAATGCTACAGAAGAGTTCTTCAAATATCATGGACACAAAAAAGAACAAATATATCCATACTTCAAGAACTTAATATTGAAGAAGGCTGGCTAGTAAAGAGGATTAAACAGAGAAAACTTAAATATATTGGACACATTAAACGTCATGATAATCTAGAGAAGACCGTCTTGGAAGGGTACATAATGGGAAAAAGAAAGAGAGGAAGACCAAGGCGAAGATGGCTGAAAAACATCGTTGATGATGTGCAAATGGATGCATCAGCAACAGACCATCTTGCTCACAACCGAGAGGCCTACAGGAGAGCTGTTAGGGAGGCAAAGTTCCACAAGGGATATGCAAACGAATTAATGAATGAAATCCTGAAGTTTTTCTTTATTCTTGTCTGCTTCTGGTGGAAAAACCTTTTTGTAATTCTGAAGTTTTTCCTTCATTTTTGTTGTTGTTATTGTCGTTTGTTTGTTTGTTTGTTTTTGGTGGATCAGCGTTCTGTAATTTTGAAGTGTTGCTTCTCATTTGTCTGCTTCTGGTGGATAAACTTTCTATAATTCTGAAGTTTTTTCCTCCTGTGGCTGCTTATAGTGGATCAACTTTAAGTAATTCTAAAATTCTTCCGCAGTTCTGCTTATGATTTACTAACTTTCTTAACTCTAAAGGTCATCCGCATTTGTCTGTAGCGCCCAATTACTCAAGTTCATTATCTTGAAAGTCATCAGTGTGTAGCATGGCCTTGTAAGTAATGATTATAGTATTATTATTAACGAATATGATCATGAATATGATTATGAATGAGATTATGGATACGATATGAATATATTGTAGGCATAATAGTAACATCTAATAGCACCAGGAAAAAATAAGTAGGAAAATTAGAGCAAGCTAGAAAAACAAACTTCCTTGGCAATGTATGACTGGACGCTGATACGTGTAAACAGAATAGAAAAGACGAATAGAAAAGACAGACACAATGAAAAGCGAGGACACAATAAAACCTCCGACATGAATGAGCAAGATAATGATTTAGATAAATGACAATTGTATAGACGGAGTTAACGCAGACTGACACGTATTAGCTGAGGACGCTATTGCACACGGGTTTTAAATAAAGGAGTAACCTACTCGGCCAGCTGATCAATTAAAAGTTTTAGAGGCGTGGCCTATTGGACAACTGACTTACGACTTATAAGTCGCGGGGCACTTTAAGGGAACAGCGGACAGAGAGATACGATCGAGTGGGGGATCGTCCGACCAAAGACGGTCAGTAAGCGAAGGCCGATTCAGACGACAGAGGAAGACTGTCAGAAGAAATCAGAGGACAGACAAGAGAAGGACAGACAATCAGAGAAGAACAACAGAAGGAGAATACACACCAGAAAAGACACGAGAGAAAAAGAAGACGTAGGCAACGACAGATGGAACAGATGGACAATTAGAGAAATAGATACTCAGGAAAAGCAGTTCTGAAGAAGTAGTTTTAGGACAGATTGAAGGTGCGTTTCAAGTGATTCAAGTGATTGCGAAGAATTGATACTTTTGAAACTTCGAGAACAGTGATTTAGTCGTGTAACTGATTGACAACGTGCTGCAGATCTAATATAATACTGAGTTAGGAAATATTCTCGTGTCAAGTGTAGAATATTGTGAAGTTGAGAACATTGAGAAATGCTGCATGTAGAATATGATAGACTTTGTTATTGTGAACAAATGAGTATGTGCCTCAACGACGAAACTAACGACTATTACGTCATATTACATCTTAGTACAAGTGATGTTACCAACTGTTGAATCTGATATCTTAATTGTCAGGATTAAATGATGCAGTGAACATTTCATCGGGCTTGCTCTGATCTAGTGAATGTGGTAATGTGTGTGAGACTTCGAGGTTTTATGTTCAAAAGAAAAAAACTTAATCATCTTCAATCTTCACCAATAATATGATAGTTCACACATTTACATTGTTATAAATGTTCCCACATAAACACTTTGAGTAATCCTGTATTCAGCAGGCTCATTATTTAAGCGATTATCCTTTTGTTTCCCATTACAAACTTAAAGATGCGTCTTGTATACGCCAGGCTGTCTCTCTTGGATGGAAGACGTTTTCTAAGTTACTTTTTCTCTGTTGCATGTTTGTCATAGGCCCCATCTCTAAAACATATCTATTAGGGGCCCTTTGTCACATACATGTCAGAAGCCTTTTCTCTAGTATATGCCTGTCAAGGGCTATTATCTCTAATACATGTCTGTCTGGGGTCTTTTTCTATAATACACATCTGTCTGGGCCTTTTTCTATAATACATATCTGTCTGGGCCTTTTTTCTATAATACATATCTGTCTGGGGTCATTTTCTCTAATGCATGTCTGTGTGGGGCCCTTTTCTCTAGTACATGTCTGTCAGGGACCAAGTTTTGTAGCCAGGAGTTACCAATCTCGGACCTACGACCATCAGGTAGTTCATGAAGTCAGTTCACTATTGACTGCTTTACTCCTTATCTTAGTACATTGTCATAGACAAATCATGAAGATCTAATATGTGTGCGTTATCGTTTGGCTGAAAATAACTATGTGGTACTGAATGAGCGAAGGGAATTTAAGAACTATTTGTAAGTCCATCTGACATTCTGTCCTTCAACTTTCAACTTTCACTCTGTTGAAAACATTCAACATAGCTCAATGCAAGCATGTTATATTATAACAAACATAATTAAAATTTAATTAGCAAAATCTCAATGATTTATTATGTTATTTTATGACGTTCAAAATGAAGGTACCATCTGTAGTTTCTTCCCATTGTTGCCATTGATTGATTAAAATAAAATATATATCCAGTAAAACCCTAACAGGTGTGACCTAGACTTAATGTCCCGGCTTGTCACCAGACTTCCCTCTTGTTTGTGGCTGATTGATTCTGCATAAGACAACGTTCGGTTCAATCCTCTAACTTGAAATAAACCCCTCGCGATACTAGGAGAAACTATATTAAAGAAATAATCGAATACAGCCGCTGAGAATCAGAATTGCCCGTCAGCTGCGCTGTATATTTAGCCTGGAGTTTAATATCTCAGGGCCAGGAGCTCTCGCAAGTGATGGACAGACATAGGTTACATACACGCAAACTGTCTCCCCAATGTGGCGTCCAAATCTAAAGCCAGGATTTATTAAATCGGAAGGCGGCCCTGTGCTCTATTCAAGTGCACAGTAGATCAAAACAGTTGGAAGTCAGTTACTATGGAAGTAAACCAATTTTACCCAATCTAAACGACGGACTAAAATAGAGACACCTTGACCAAATATAGGAGATTGTAGTTTTCTGGTCAATTTTATAAATCGTCTTCTTATAAGGCTGTTGAGAGGATAAGAGTGGGCGAATGAATAAGTTAATGATCATTAGTTTCTCTTTCTGTGTTTGTGGATCGTTCTTCGTAACTAGAGATTGAAGAGGCCAGGAGGTCAAAAATTGAACTTGTTTCCAGGGACAGTTTTGTGAAGGTAAAAACAGAGCAAACAGTTGAGTAGGGGAGGTAATTATACTTGGGGAAAATAACTGACCCTTTTCTACTTGTCATAATCTCGTAATCTTCTTCGTCCAAATATATAAAATTATATAAATAAATAAGAGTGTAAATAAATATAATAAATAAGTTTATAAATCTGTAAACAAATAAAGAAGTAAACCTTAGATGTAAACACATCAAGGAACACGTTATAGGTGTATATATAAGGAATTCATTATAGCTAAGGCACCAGTATGATCAAACTACACCGGTAGCTGCCAGCAGATTCGGCCTTTTGGCTAAGATCAAAGTGGAATCGCTTCTCGGCCTTTTGGCTAAGATCAAAGTGGAATCGCTTCTCGGCCTTTTGGCTAAGATCAAAGTGGAATCGCTTCTCGGCCTTTTGGCTAAGATCAAAGTGGAATCGCTCCTCGGCCTTTTGGCTAAGATCAAAGTGTCCTCTTGGCAGGTACCCTGACCAACATGCCCTTTGGTTAAGACAAAAGCCGCAGATTTTTTAACTACGAGATGCCCGAGGCCTGCCCTGCACATTCGATGCGGGAGGGGGAGGGGGAGGGGAGGTCCACATCTGGTTATGGGTAGACCAGGCTTGCAGTACCACCGAGTCCATGGCCCGTTCTTTTCGTTATCTTAAAAAAAAACATAACAGTTACACAATTTCTCTACTTTAGTCCCCCGGCGGGTCCAAGCGCTTCTTATATTGCTCCACTACCTTTTACATTCCTTGAGTGAAGAAGCTGTTCAGCTGCTGTTGTTTAACAGTGTTATAATTCTAAAGACGTTTATATATTGATGTTATTTTATATATGTTACACAGAACATCTTCACATCGAAAACGTCTTACACAAGTTCAAATACTGGACGTCCATTTGGCCGGAACCATAAATACAAGTTTTATTTACACATTTGTCTCTGTTAACCTGTACGTTGAATTTCCATCAGCTCGTAAGAAAATCGTAAACAACAACTTCAGATCTTAAAATGCATATATCTCTGGATCACACAAGTGTTTATGAGCAGTTTAAATCTTTCATTCTCGGAAGCCATCAACAAATTCAATCTTAATATGTAGATTAGTGGGGTCTGCCTGGATCTCTTTAAATGAACTGTCAACGAAATACAAGACCAAGTCTTCCCTACTCACTATAACGACATCTATTCACTAGCTCTCATAAGAGTCTGTATCAAACTAGCTCTTAGTTTCATCACATGTAACAGTATGAGATTAGGTAATAGGATTGGATATATAATAAGGTAGTAGTCTTCTCTGCAGAGAGTTACGTTTGGATATTTTTAGGCATGTGCAGCGGGAAAATCCGTTGTAAAGTCGCACTCATGCGCACTTGTAATGAACGAATTGACAGGAGACGAGAGGAAAAAAAAAACGGTTAGGACCGGAGAAGTGAGAAGACATCGGAATGTAGATTCACAGAAGTTTTCCTTTATAGTTAGTAGTTAGTTGTGCTCTTGTAATAGTAGTAAGTAAATTTGTAGTCTGTCCTTGTAGAAGTGCCTAGTGGTTGTTAAGGTTGTCCTTTTCAGGACAGTTCCTCTTATTTTTAGTTTTGAGTGTAGAAATATCTGTAAGAGGTAAAGCCCTTCACCACCTCGCCGTGTGAGAGGTTGTCTCGTGGTGACGTCAAGTCGCCCGGACACCATTTCATATAATTGTAAAACTCCATCAGTCTTTCCACATACTCCCATTATGGCAGCATCCACAAACAAATGTGCTTTCATTAATAAATTTGATTCTCTTGTAGTGACCAGAGTTAGGTGGTTGTTGATTTATGAAGTAACGCAACTGTGGGGTGACATGTTCAGCTGATTTTTTTTTCTATACGATATAGATCAATCACAGAGACCAAAGTCTTCGTCTTCAACAAGTCAACAATTATAGCCATCAGCATAGAGAAGAAAATAAAAATACGCTTGTACACATCATCATGACTATCTGCTTATATATATATATATATATATATATCTCTGTCTATTTCTATCTGCACAATTTTCTTGGTCTCCATTTACTTATCTGAGTCTCTGTCTAAGTATTCATGATTCATGGTGTAGGAATATCTTCGTCTCTGAGTACCTGGTTATCTTCGTCTCTGAGTACCTGGTTATCTTCGTCTCTGAGTACCTGGTTATCTTCGTCGCTGAGTACTTGGTTATCTTCGTCTCTGAGTACCTGGTTATCTTCGTCGCTGAGTACCTGGTTATCTTCGTCTCTGAGTACCTGGTTATCTTCGTCTCTGAGTACCTGGTTATCTTCGTCTCTGAGTACCTGGTTAGCTTCGTCTCTGAGTACTTTTGTGTCGGAGTTTTAGATCTGCTCCCGAGTCACGGTGCCTACCTCTCCTGCACATCTTCTGGATCTTTGTATCCTCTACTTTCGCATCCTCCGATCTTCTCTTTTCCTCTCATCTTTTTATCTTGAAGTCCAGCTTGATGGACTGACCAGTCGGCATTTCTGCTCCGCCCCTAGATCTCCACTGGCTTCTGTATGTGTCCTGATTGGTTCTTGAGCATAACCTATCAGGTTAGTGTTGTTAAATGTCCAGCCTTTTGCCTGTGGCACTTTCTACCTGCACTTGGGGGGGGGGGGGAGGAAGACACATGTCCGATGAGGCAATCAGAGACCCATAGCTGATATGCTAGCGTCAGGGTTAGCCACCCATAGCTGACCAAGACCCTGTCCCACCTCTCGGTGGTATCCCTAGGAACAGGCTCAGCCTGGCTAACTGGGCAGGGATCGCCATAATCCCCATAGTGGTTGAGTCTGCGAGAAGCATTGCACACCCCCTGGTTTTTAGCTGTACTCCGGGACCGAAAAAATAGCCGCCATAACCCGCTCCCACGCCGATACGATGCTGTGCCTCAACATCTCTACAGCATCAGCTGCAAAGAACAACAGCTCGCAGTTATAGGGAGTTCGTACAAGTACCAGTACCTGCACTTGTTTACGGATCGCTAGTCCATCATTCGTTGTGTCCAGTTCGCAGACAATCTGTCGCCAGCAGGACTTTAGGCTTTTCTTTAATCCGTCTAGGGTCACTGTACCGTTTATCGTTTCTGGCAAGTTTTGGGGTCTGTCGGCCATTAACTGTATGTCCACCTATTCTTAGATTTCGTGCGCAGACCGCTGTCATCACTTGTCATTACTGGACTACTTTAATTCCGAGCGCCTTTCTTTAGCAATTCCCTTATTACTGTGACGTTGTGTCTGCCTTTTCTATTCGTCTGTTTCTTCTGTTCACTTTTGTCAGCGTCCAGTCGTAATGGTCTATTAATGCCGTCTCTCGAATTTTCCATCATTTCTGACCTACTTTCTAAGTATCTGTAATAATAGTAATTATAACAGAAATGCTAGTAGTAATAACAATCATAACATTAATAATAATAATATAATCATTACTTACAAGGCCATGCTACACTACTGAATCTAAGTCTGCACCGCTTCTTTAATTTCATCACCAAAGGTCAATCTGCCTCGCAGTATAGCTCCGTTAAGTGATTATAACCGCGTGGGGCCAGATCATGTAATTTCCATAGACTTCATAATGAAAAAATGCTGCACAAGTAAAATGGGCATTGATTGGGCACGTGAGACCCAACTGGAAGATCTTGGTTTTGCAGATGACATAACTGTTATAAATGACAGTGTTAAATCAATCTAAGTAAAAACAGATACCATGTCTTCAATGGCTAGTAAAATAGGGCTTGAAATTAACAAGGATGAAAAAAAAAAACTTCTCATTAACCACGAAGGACAACTATACATAGAAGGAACAGTTATTGAAGAAGTAAACCATTTTGCATATCATGGCAGCTACATAGACTAGGATTGTGACACCAGAAAGGAAGTTAGAATTAGAGCTGCAAAAGCAGCATTGACCTTCAGGAATCTTGAGAACATATGGCTCTCAAAAGTTATAAGCACAAAAACTAAGTTAAGACTATTCAATTCAAATGTAATATCCACCCTCATTTATGCATGTGAAAGCTGGAAAACAACTAAAGAAATAGACAAGAAATTAGACTCTTTTGAAAACAAATGCCTCAGGAAAATACTCGGTATAAAGTGGAACGAATTCAAGAACAACGCAGAGATAAGACAGATGAGCAAACAACATCCTGTCCCATGGGTGATCAGAAAAAAGAAGATGGACATATGTCAGTCGTGTGATGAAAAGAAACAATCAGGGGATCCCCAAACGAGCTATCAAGTGGAACAAACAAGGTCGAAGAAAAAGAGATCTAACACGTTAAACTCTAAAGAAGACATTGTTAAGAGAGCCAAGATCAGTGGGCATAACATCCCTTGATGAGACTGAAAAACTCGCCAAAGGCAGGAAATCTTGGCGAACTACCATGCGGGCCCTATGTAACGTTTAGTGGCACGGGAAGGATATAAGATGTATGTCACTGTATGTGGACGTGAAATGTTATAGTGCAGCAAGACTGTTTTTGATGTTATTTCTTCTTCTTTTAGCTGCAAATTGCAGGTTTCAGTTTGTCTCCAGACATAACACGTTATGTTGCGCTGTCACTGTTTGTCCATGTTCACGAGAATGCACCAGGATAGGGCATTTTATGTCCTAAAAGAAAGTCGGCATGATCTTCCTGGCCGAGGGCTGTTGATTGAATAAATCTTTACTGAAAAAGACGAGGTTTCCACTGCAAATTTTGTCTCTTGCTATCTAGTTTCACGGTGACGAACTCGCATCTGGTGACTGTCAGCTCCAAAAATCTTGGCTCTTCTTCGTAAAGTTTCATGAAGTGGGTCGCAACCTCCACAGGAAGTTGCGTGCGCAGGTCAATAGATGTCCGAGTGTCCATCTTGCGCAAAACCTTACTGTACCGAGTCATCATGTATTGTAGCATGTGCGAAACTATAATTGATAACCAAATGTACAGCAACAGCGGACAATATAATCTGTCGATCTTCTCTGATCAAGAATTGCGTCCCGTATATGTGGCCTTGTGTGCACGATGTTGATGTGGCCTTGTGTGCACAATGTTGATGTGGCCTTGTGTGCACGATGTTGATGTGGCCTTGTGTGCACGATGTTGATGTGGCCTTGTGTGCACAATGTTGATGTGGCCTTGTGTGCACGATGTTGATGTGGCCTTGTGTCCACGATGTTGATGTGGCCTTGTGTACACGATGTTGATGTGGCCTTGTGTGCACAATGTTGATGTGGCCTTGTGTGCACAATGTTGATGTGGCCTTGTGTGCACAATGTTAATGTGGCCTTGTGTGCACTATGTTGATGTGGCCTTGTGTGCACGATGTTGATGTGGCCTTGCACGATGTGGCCTTGCACGATGTTGATGGACGATCAGTTTGAGCCTCGTCGGTTACAGTTGTTCTTCTCGCTTTAAACCTATCTGTCCATTCATTAATTTTTTTCTTGAAGCCATACTGTTTTCACTTTCATACTGGGTCAACGTCCTACAGTCATTTTCGCCAGATTTCATTCCTTCTGTCAAAATAAACCTCTCTAGGGCGCGATGATCAACAATGGTGCAATCGTGCAGCGGGGCGTCAGTGTTTATTTGACCCTGGCTTCAACTAGACTTAGGGCAGAACCTTGCGCTTTGCGTATTAGAATTAACCATCAGCCACTGTGAATCGTTTCCAATGCATCAGTTTCTATCCGCGGTGGTAACCCCATAATTTTCAAATTGCTTTTAATTTCTAATTCTTCCTCGTGTATCTTTTAACATAAGAAAGAGAAGATGAGTATAAAAGTCATAGATTATAACTGCACTTGTTACTAATGTATATATGTATGTATGTATGTATGTATATATATATCATCATCATTCATTTGCATATCCCTTGCGGAACTTTGCCTACCAAAAAGAACTCTTGTAGGCCTCTCGGTTGTGAGCAAGATGGCCTGCTGCTGATGCATCCATTTGCAGATCATCAAATATGTCTTGTACCCATATTCGCCTTGGTCTTCCTCTCTTTCTTTTTCCCATTATGTACCCTTCCAAGACGGTCTTCTCTAGATTATCATGACGTTTAATGTGTCCAAAATATTTCAGTTTTCTCTGTTTAATCCTCTTTACTAGCCAGCCTTCTTCGATATTAAGTTCTTGTAGTATAGATATATATGTTCTTTTTGTGTCCATGATATTTGAAGAACTCTTCTGTAGCATTTACATTGAAATGTGTCTCTCAGCTGTTTTGTTAAGTGTCAAGGTTTCACAGGCATATGTTGCGATGGGAAAGATGCATGTCCTTAACAATCTTATTTTTGTGGTTCTGTCTGCTCCTCTCCACAGATTCTTTAGTTGTTTTACTTTATGAAGAGCGATAGATGTCATCCTTTTAATTTCTCTCATTGTATCTCCACTACTAGTTAGTAGTGATCCAAGATATTCAAAACTCTCCACTTCTTCCAGTTTTTCCTCATTGATACATATATCAGCTGCCTTGTTTGTTTTGTCAGTTATCATCAATTTAGTTTTTTTGCATTAAGATAGAGGTTTTGTTCTTTGCTGTTCTTACGGAGTGACATAATTAGTTTTTCTATTCCTTTATGTGTTGTGGACAGTAATACTGTGTCATCAGCATATCTAATCTCTGGTATTTCATAACCTCCAATTGTTATGGCATCGTAATATTCTTTGTCTACATCTTCTTTAACATTCCTCATTATATTTTCAGTATACAAGTTAAATAAGTAAAGTGACAATATGCACCCCTGACGGACCCCTTGTTTTATGTCAAACCAAGTTGTTGTTTCACCATTTATTCTTACTGCTGCTTGTTGGTCTAGATACAGCAGTGATGTTAATTGTATCAAATGTGCTGGAAATCCCATTTTGTCCATTATTTCCCAAACTTTCTGGTGTTGTACACAATCAAATGACTTTGAGTAGTCTATAAAGAATAAATATAGATTCACATTAAACTCTCTGCATTTCGCTATTTGATAGCATACACAGAGATTCATTATGGAGAATTTTAGGTCTATATGGAATACCATCTAAAATTGTCAACATCATTAAGGACTTATACAATGGATATGTTTGTGCAGTCAAGACAGAAGAAGGGATGAGTGAATGGTTCCAGATTGAAACAGGCGTGAAACAAGGATGTATAATGTCTCCTTTACTTTTTGGGATTAAAACAGACTTCATAATGAAAAAATGCTGCACAGGTAACACAGGTATTGACTGGGTACATGGGACCCAACTAGAAGATCTGGATTTTGCTGATGACATAACTCTTATCAGTAATAATGTGAATTCCATGCAAGAAAAAACAGATAGCCAGTCTTCACTGGCTAGCAAAACAGGACTTGAAATTAACAAGGACAAAACAAAAATAATGAAAATTGCTCTCAATTAAAATGGAAAAATACACATAGAAGGGACAGATATTAAGAAGTCAATCAATTTGCATACCTTGGCAGCTACATAGACAAGGATGGTGACACTAGAAAGGAAGTTAGGATCAGAATTGAGAACATCTCTCTCTCTCTCTGAACCTTAAGTGCCCAGGGCACATGGGGCTTCTGCAAGGGTTTTCCACAAATGCCTGTCTTTCGCCTTTTTTTCTGCTCTTGCCCAGGTGAGCCCTCTATTGCTCAACATCCTTTCTGTTGTTCTTCTCCATGTCTCTTTTGGTCTACCCTTACTTCTGCTCCCCTGTGGTGTCCATCTTAGTGCTATTTTTGGTAGTGAGTTGTCAGTCATTCGGAGCACATGTCCCAACCATCGCCAGCGTCTTTCCTCAATAACTGTTGTCAGTGGTTTCATCTGCATTTCTGCCAATAAGATGTTATTTCTTATGGTGTTTGGCCAAAATATGGAATTCAAAAGTTATAAGCACAAAAACCAAGTTAAGATTATTCAATTCAAATGTAATATCCACCCTCATTTATGCATGCGAAAGCTGGAAAACAACTAAAGAAATAGACAAGAAATTAGACTCTTTTGAAAAAAAATGCCTAAGGAAAATACTCAGCATCAAGTGGAATGAATTCAAGAACAATGCAGAGATAAGACAGATGACTGAACAACAACCAGTCTCATAGGTGATCAGGAAAAGGAGATGGACATATGTTGGTCAATTGATGAGAAGAAATGATCAGAGAATCCCAAAACAAGCTATCAAGTTGAACACAACAGGCCAAAGAAAAAGAGGCAGACCGCGTGAAACTCTGAAGAGGACATTATTAAAAGAGGCCAAATTAACAGGCGTAAAATCCTTTGATGAGGTTGAAACACTCGCCGAAGACAGGAAAAATTGGCGAACTACTTTGCGAGCCCTATGTGACGTTTAACGGCACGGGAAGGATATAAGTTAAGATTTCTCTATTATTAATCTTATATTGAATATATGATCTTTTGATCCTCTTCCTTTCCTCAAACCAGTTTGGACCATATTGACTTCTTCTTCTATTTTCTTTCGAAGTCTACCCATTATGATATATATATATATATATATATATATATTAGGTCTAAGACCATAGCAAATTAGAGAGCTGCAATCATTTGAAGGCGCACCTGAAAATCGTCAGCTGGAGTCACCTTATAAATATCGACCTGTTCCTTACAATGGCCGTACTTCTTATCTGTTTGCTGTGTTAGTGGTCCTTGATCTGGAACGAGATAGTCCACACATAACTTTAATACAATGTTTTTAACGTCATGGAAAACCGCTAGATAACGCTCTTGGTAGCTGCTGTGTGTTATCCTCTCTCTCTCTCGCTCTCTCTCTCTCTCTCTCTCTCTCTCTCTCTCTGAACCTTAAGTGCCCAGGGCACATGGGGCTTCCACAAGGGTTTTCCCACAAATGCCTGTCCTTTGCATTTTATCCGCTCTTGCCCAGGTGAGCCCTCTATTGCTCAACATCCTCTCTGTTGTTCTTCTCCATATCTCTTTTGGTCTACCCTTACTTCTGTTCCCCTGTGGTGTCCATCTTAGCGCTATTTTTGGTAGTGAGTTATCAGTCATTCGGAGCACATGTCCCAACCATCGCCAACGTCTTTCCTCAGTAATTGCTGTCAGTAGCTTCATCTGCATTTCTGCCAACAAGATGTTATTTCCTATGGTGTTTGGCCAAAATATTCTTCTAATTCTTGGTAAACATTTAGTGTGGAAAAAATTCAGCTTGTGTTCTATAGTGTTGGTGATTTTCCAGCATTCACCAGCATTTGTGTTATCCTTCAATGCTTGTAATCATTCCCTGACTTTGAACCTCATGGATGTTGCTAATATGTTGCAAATCCTGTGACTGGTATTTTCTCATGACCTCCTCCGACACAGGTTATCTCGCTAATAGCAACTGTAATCTGGCGTGGTACGGTTCTGTATTTAATGGCTGAACCAAGTCACATGACCTGAAGCGTGTAATCTGCATTGTGACATGCTTGATGTTACCATTTGTAACTGGCTTGATGCTACAAGTTGTTGAGACCGCGTGAGACATCGTCATAGGAGCTGCGACCCGGAAGTAATATGGCAATTCATGTTCTCAAAGGCATCACTTCTCCCAGGAGTCAGTGATAGAAAGTCTAGCACTGGTTTGGCCGCCTTCATCTTCGCTGGCTCAATCACGAAGGTTGCCGTAATCATGAGCTTGCGATAAAAACCTAGGGGGATACCTGCACTGACTATGACAATAGGACACTTTTATCTGGCAGTGAGAAATAATAGACAAGAAGAAAGGTTAACAAAACTTTCAACCGGTTTATCTTCGTGGAATTTTCAACCTAACAAGAACGGACAAGAGCGAATAGCGTTGACAGCAACCAGGAAATGTTATGTTACTCAATCATCCCAAGGAAAAAACATCAAAGTCCGTGGTGGTATGATGTGATGTAGAGTTGCGTGTCTGGTCAATCAAGCCACAAGGAATATTCTGCGGGATAGAAAAAAAAACACGCCATCTGGGAGATTAGTACTACCTAAAGTCTCCTGACACGTTTCGTACCTCTCCTCACTACAACTAAAATCTCTGTGTAAAATTCAGGTCAGCAATGAAATAATACAGCTGTGAGCAACCTCAACTGCCTTCTCGCTCTCCCACTCTTCCCATCTATACCCGCTCCACACACACACACACACACACACACACACACACACACACACACACACACACACACACACCGAGACGCTGTGGAGGCTACATTTGGACTTACACAATTATAATACGAGAAACGCTGTGGTTATTCTCCGCATTATTAAAGGCTGATGTCTCCTCCCTCATTCGTGTCCTTGAACCAGTCTGTGAGAATAATGTTGCTTAGCCCCACCAGTGTCTCAAAATAACGTCCTTTCTACTTCCCTGCCCGATAACTTTTTTTTTCTGAATTCCCATTCCCTGATTTGCCGGTATTGACGCCTCTTGTTTTCCTATCAGTCCAGAGCAAACTCTACCAAACAGACACTAAACACTCTCATTGCTTCCTTGTCATGTTCTGACAGCGCCGGTTACTTGTCTTCTCATTTCATTAGACAAAGACTCAGATAGTCATAGATTCTGGTCTTCACTATGGACTCGTGTATAAATGGATATTCAGAAATGAATTAGTCCTTCTGTGCCACTTTAAGATTTCTGTTGTTATTTCAGTGCGTTATGTAGCTACAGTTACTCTTGCCTTCTTTGGCAGAGAAATTGTGGCAGGCCTGAACATGGTAGTTAATGGTTGTTAAATCTTTGTTCTCTCAAGATGGCAAGGAGTGCACTTGTCTGTGGCACGAAGGGGACTGGTTCCAGAAGCTTTCACTTCCTGTGTCTCCATTAGCGAGGGAGTTTAGCACTGGTCAAAGTTAGTCGCAAAGTATCACTACGGTTACTGGGGTTTACTGACACTTTTGTATGTTCATTTCTGTGATTTGATAACGGCTTTGTTACACTGTATACTTTGTAAACTTTTTTTACACTGTTACAGTGTAGCATGGCCTTGTAATTAACGATTATAGTTGTTATTATTATTAATGAATATGATTATGAAAATATACTGTAAATAAAATAGTAAGATCTAATAGAAAAGTGGATAGGAAAATAAGAGAAAGGTATAAAACTTCCAAGACGCGGACAAAAGTAAACAGTGGAAACAGTAAATAGAAAAAGACGAAACTCAATGATGCTAAGATATAGGTAATACAAAGGAAGGACGCTAGAAAGTAGGATGGTCCAGGGATAACAAAGCGATGACTGGAAGTGACACGAGTAAGCAAAATGGAGAAGACGAACAGAAAAGGCAGACAAATGAAAAGCGAAGACACAATAAAACCTCCGGCATGGAAGAGCAAGATAATGACTTAGGTAAATAACATAACAATTGTATAGACGAAACTGACGCAGATTGACACGCATGACACGCGTTAGGACGCTATTGCACATGGTTTTAAATAAAGGAGTGACCAACTCGGTCTGCTGACCAATTAAATATTTAGAGGCGTGGCCTATTGGACAATTGACTTACGACATATAAACAACGGAGCAGTTTGAATGACCGACAATCAGAATGCTCATGGGAACCAGTGGATATCTGAAGGGTGGAGCCAAAATACCTACTGGTTAATCCATCAAGCTGGACTTGAAGATAAAAAGGAGAGCGGAGAGACAGGAGGACAGAGAAGTACGGAAGTACAGGAGAGAGGAGACAGAGGAGGGAGCCCGAAGACGGAGGAACAAGGACGGTCAGTGAGTAGAGATAGGTCCAGACAAGAGAAGAACAGCAGAAGGAGAACACACTTCAGAGAAGACACGAGAGAGAAAGAAGACGTAGGTAAAGGCAGATGGACAATTAGAGCAATTACTCAGGAAAAAAATCAGGAAAAGCAGTTTTGAAGAAGTAGTTTTAGGACAGATTGAAGATGTGTTTGAAGTGATTCAAGTGATTGCGAAGAAATGATACTTTTGAAACGTCGAGTACATTGATTTATTCGTGTAACTGATTGACCACGCGTTGCAGATCTGATATAATACTAAGTTAGGAAATGTTCTCGTATCAAGTGTTGAATATTGTGAAGCTGAGAACATTGCCGAAATGCTGTATGTAGAATATGATAGAATTTAATATTGTGAACAAACGATTAAGTGATTCAATCCAATTGATGTTGTCGACAATACATCATGAACTTATTTGTCACAATTATATAATGCAGTAAACGCTTCATCGGACTTGCTCTGGTCTAGTAAATGTGGTAATGCGCGTGAGATCTCGATGCATTATGATCAAAGAACAAAGAACTTCGATTTCAATCTTCATATAATAGTGCCCACCTGTACATTTGAATATATTCAGTGATAGAAACTCTCCATCTGCACGGTATTAAGCCTACAACTGTGGCTCTTATTTTTCTTCCTACATTACAGGGATCTACCTGGAAATTTCTATCTCTAAATACCTCTACAGAAGTGTTTCTCAACGTGGGGCATTAGTATGGGAGGGGGGAGGGGATCTGAATATTTCTGGGGGCAATTAGAACTTCTTTGACTCTGTGGACGGGAGGTGGGGGGGGGGGGAGATAAGTCAAGGACGACACGGGGGTTGCGGAGGGAACATCAAAATATTTGAGGCATTGAGGTGGGGGCATGATCCAATAAAAGATTGGGAAACACTGCTCTACAGGCTTCTTTCATTCTGTAGAATCCAGTCCACCTCTTGCCCTGGTTGTCTTTATACTCTTTATCATGCACAAACGATTCTACTCCTTGCTATGCAAATACCAGCGCTATTTATCTCCTTTCTTCTGTCTCTAGGATTTATGTCATGTTTTCTTGTACATGTTCCTGTTCATACGCTGTCTTCCAAAGTTATTCTCAATATTCTTCCAGGGAACCTTGAACTCCAGCAGAACATGGGATATCGTAAAACTATCTAGTAACAAGACGGAACATGAAATGAGAGGTGAAGTTCTGACTGGATAAGATCAAAACAAGAGATTGGTAGAATGTAAGAGGTAGGTTAGACTTTGTCAAGAACACCAGCAAGGAAAGACTGAGAAACCATGAAAGAAAGTAACAATTATCATATACAGGCTCCGGAATGCAAAAACAAAAAAAAAAAAACAAACAAAAAACAGGCCCTCTAAGACTTATGAGAAATATGAAAACTCTTTCGGGCAGTGGTTCACAAATTTTGTTCTGACTGCTTCCCAAATCACATCCCTAGGGGCCCGAAGACTCGATTCCCTCAGACAGATATAATGGTCCCTGCGCTCATCTTTTCTCTCTGAGATTTCTTCAACTGGCCACAAGGACTGTGAAGGCATGGCCAATGATCAGACCACGCGAAGACTGTGTAGAGAGGCTGAATCTGAGAAGGAAATGAGAACCAAACTTGAAAACATTGGATGCCAGTTCAAATAGGCAGGGCTTTGCAATGGAAACAGGTTTTGCAATCAAATGCTTCCAGGGCTGAGCAGAACTTCGTAAGCGAGATGACACTCGGCAAAGTTCATTAACAGATGACAACCAGAGACTTACACGACGGAAAGATGGACTGCAGCCACTCCTGGTCCTCATAAGCTGTTTCCGAGTGTTAACAACATATTCCCGTCAGGCCGTGGAGGAAAGGTTCAAGGATAAGGTATTAGTATCAAGATTTTTCCTTGACCTGACAGCACAGTAGAGGGTATTGTGGTCAGCACACTAGAGGGTATTGTGGTCAGCACACTTGAAGGTATTGTGGTCAGCACACTAGAGAGTATTGTGGTCAGCACACTAGAGGGTATTGTGGTCAGCACACTTGAAGGTATTGTGGTCAGCACACTAGAGGGTATTGTGGTCAGCATACTAGAGGGTATTGTGGTCAGAACACTGGAAGGTATTGTGGTCAGCACACTGGAAGGTATTGTGATCAGCACACTAGAAGGTATTGTGGTCAGCACACTAGAAGGTATTGTGGTCAGCACACTAGAGGCTATTGTGGTCAGCACACTGGAAGGTATTGTAGTCAGCACACTGGAAGGTATTGTGGTCATCACACTAGAGGGTTTTGTGGTCAGCACACTTGAAGGTATTGTGGCCAGTACACTGGAAGGTATTGTGATCAGCACACTGGAAAGTATTGTGGTCAGCACACTAGAAGGTATTGTGATCAGCACACTGGAAAGTATTGTGGCCAGTACACTGGAAGGTATTGTGATCAGCACACTGGAAAGTATTGTGGTCAGCACACTGGAAGGTATTGTGGTCAGCACACTGGAAGGTATTGTGATCAGCACACTAGAAGGTATTGTGATCAGCACACTAGAAGGTATTGTGATCAGCACACTGGAAAGTATTGTGATCAGCACACTAGAAGGTATTGTGATCAGCACACTAGAAGGTATTGTGATCAGCACACTAGAAGGTATTGTGATCAGCACACTAGAAGGTATTGTGATCAGCACACTAGAAGGTATTGTGATCAGCACACTAGAAGGTATTGTGATCAGCACACTGGAAAGTATTGTGATCAGCACACTAGAAGGTATTGTGATCAGCACACTGGAAGGTATTGTGATCAGCACACTAGAAGGTATTGTGATCAGCACACTGGAAAGTATTGTGGCCAGTACACTAGAAGGTATTGTGGTCAGCACACTGGAAAGTATTGTGATCAGCACACTAGAAGGTATTGTGGTCAGCACACTGGAAAGTATTGTGATCAGCACACTAGAAGGTATTGTGATCAGCACACTGGAAAGTATTGTGATCAGCACACTAGAAGGTATTGTGGTCAGCACACTGGAAAGTATTGTGATCAGCACACTAGAAGGTATTGTGATCAGCACACTGGAAAGTATTGTGGCCAGTACACTGGAAGGTATTGTGATCAGCACACTGGAAAGTATTGTGGTCAGCACACTGGAAGGTATTGTGGTCAGCACACCAGAAGGTATTGTGGTCAGCACACTGGAAGGTATTGTGGTCAGCACACTGGAAGGTATTGTGGTCAGCACACTGGAAGGTATTGTGGTCAGCACACTGGAAGGTATTGTGGTCAGCACACTGGAAGGTATTGTGGTCAGCACACCAGAAGGTATTGTGGTCAGCACACTGGAAGGTATTGTGGTCAGCACACTAGAGGGTATTGTGGTCAGCACACTAGAGGGTATTGTGGTCAGCACACTGGAAGGTATTGTGGTCAGCACTCTGGAAGGTATTGTGGTCAGCACACTAGAAGGTATTGTGGTCAGCACACTAGAGGCTATTGTGGTCAGCACACTAGAGAGTATTGTAGTCAGTACACTAGAAGGTATTGTGGTCAGTACAGTGGAAGGTATTGTGATCAGCACACTGGAAAGTATTGTGGCCAGTACACTGGAAGGTATTGTGGTCAGCACACTGGAAGGTATTGTGGTCAGCACACTGGAAGGTATTGTGGTCAGCACACTAGAAGGTATTGTGGTCAGC
This sequence comes from Achatina immaculata, assembly GCA_009760885.1. Classification (NCBI taxonomy): domain Eukaryota; kingdom Metazoa; phylum Mollusca; class Gastropoda; order Stylommatophora; family Achatinidae; genus Lissachatina; species Lissachatina immaculata. The sequence continues at coordinate 5,574,871 of CM019704.1, read as the reverse complement.
ACACTAGAAGGTATTGTGGTCAGCACACTAGAGGGTATTGTGGTCAGTACAGTGGAAGGTATTGTGATCAGCACACTGGAAGGTATTGTGGCCAGTACACTGGAAGGTATTGTGGTCAGCACACTGGAAGGTATTGTGGTCAGCACACTAGATTTTATTGTGGTCAGCACACTGGAAGGTATTGTGGTCAGCACACTAGAAGGTATTGTAGTCAGCATCAAGCCTGGCCACCTTTCCTTCTCCGGCTGCAGAAGGAATCAGGTACCCATTTTTACAGCTGAGTGACTGGGGCACTTCTGGTCGGATTTGAACCACAGACCTTCGAATGAGGGCCGAGCGCATTAACCACTAGACCAGTCAGATTCACGAAGGAAGTTCATGATTTATTCTCTCAGTGATTTTGTTGGCTAAATAATGATACAGCATAAAAAGGTAAAAAGTGAAATTCCCGTTTCCGTGCCATTAAGGGATACAGGGAGTACAATGTGGCCCGTATCTCCAAAACCTTCGAAAGTGTGATGAAAATACTGATACGCATATTTTAAAATTTCGATTATTTTTTCGTTTTAAAGAAGGTATTTTGTCAATCTTAATGTTGCTTTTCGGATGTTTAAGCGGTTGTTTACTGGTGCGGGATAGAAATCTGCTACCTAAAATGTACTAATGTTAGTGATGGTGTGCGGAGTCTTAAATGGCGAGACTGTAAATGTCTGTGTGGGCGCGGGTCTGACTGAACTTAAACTGAAACCATATTGGTACAGCCACGACTAAAGATTTACAATAGAAGACAATGCTTCTCAAACTTTTGTTAGTGCAACCCTGACCCAGCAACAGGATGTGACTCGCAACCACGGAGAAAGATTTTTTGAAAAATGAAATTAATTAAAAATGACAATATGTAATATTTTCTTGCGATCTTAACTCATACTCCCAGCGACCCTCATTTGGACGCGATCTGATATTGGGAACCACTGCTATAAGAAAATAAACAAATTTATAACAACGTATCCAAAAAGAGTTATATAACGTTTCATACACACAGATGCAAAGTAATAGTAAAATTAGTTCTTTAACATATAACAACCCATAGGTTTTCCAGAATACATTTCAACATATATTTCAGTGTACAGAAGCTGCTGACACTAGTTCTATGTTGATTTACAGTGGTTCTTGCTTTAACATCATGTTAGCATCGGACAACACCTCATGTTAGTCTAATGGATCCCATCCTCGCCCAAAATGGCTGCCACTGTGTGTGTGGAAATCTCTCATCTGTTCTATCCCCAGCAGAGATGGATGTCACCGTGTCTATGGAAATCTCTCATCTGTTCTATCCTCTGCAGAGATGGATGTCACCGTGTCTATGGAAATCTCTCATCTGTTCTATCCTCAACAGAGATGGATGTCACCGTGTCTATGGAAATCTCTCATCTGTTCTATCCCCAGCAGAGATGGATGTCACCGTGTCTATGGAAATCTCTCATCTGTTCTATCCTCTGCAGAGATGGATGTCACCGTGTCTATGGAAATCTCTCATCTGTTCTATCCTCAACAGAGATGGATGTCACCGTGTCTATGGAAATCTCTCATCTGTTCTATCCCCAGCAGAGATGGATGTCACCGTGTCTATGGAAATCTCTCATCTGTTCTATCCTCAGCAGAGATGGATGTCACTGTGTCTATGGAAATCTCTCATCTGTTCTATCCTCAACAGAGATGGATGTCACCGTGTCTATGGAAATCTCTCATCTGTTCTATTCCCAGCAGAGATGGATGTCACTGTGTCTATGGAAATCTCTCATCTGTTCTATCCTCAGCAGAGATGGATGTCACCGTGTCTATGGAAATCTCTCATCTGTTCTATTCCCAGCAGAGATGGATGTCACTGTGTCTATGGAAATCTCTCATCTGTTCTATCCTCAGCAGAGATGGATGTCACCGTGTCTATGGAAATCTCTCATCTGTTCTATCCTCAGCAGAGATGGATGTCACCGTGTCTATGGAAATCTCTCATCTGTTCTATCCCCAGTAGAGATGGATGTCACCGTGTCTATGGATATCTCACATCTGTTCTATCCTCAGCAGAGATAGATGTTACCGTGTCTTTGGGAATCTCGCATCTGTTCTATCCTCAGCAGAGATGGATGTTCGAGTAAAACTCTCTCATCTGCTCTACTCGACTACTGGAGGATGTTTAGAAATCTTGTTCAGCCCAGGCTCTGCCCAGCTGGTCCTGCAGATGCAGCTAGCCCCTCGAACCGGTCTGCTTGTTCATCTCCAAAAAATACCTACATGCCCTGTGTTGTAAATGTAAATGAATATCAATAAAATACTGATAAATACAGCGCTAGTATCTACCTGAATAAGACTGACATTACGTGAATGGAAAGTATACAGATACATAAAATAATTGTACCATCCATAAAGACAGGATTTCGCTGAGGAAATAAAATATAGAAAAAGAAAAAGAAGATCGCACATTCCCCCCCCCCCCCCGCCCCAGATATTCTCCAATTAATTTTTTGATTGTCCTTGAAATTCTGAAGAATCTGGAGCTAACATAAAATTTTGCCAGTAGTGGAGTGAAGTGTGGGCATCTTGAAACTACTGGGTTGTACTTGAAGATTTTCACAAATGATTTCTCAGTCAAGGCTCGAGTTCTGGAGTGCAGGCAAGACCGAGAACAATCATAAGATTTACTTGGAGGGACCGTCTGAATCGTTAGGAAAGGAACGCTCGGTATAACAGGGAGGGAGAGAGAGAGAGAGAGAGAGAGAGAGAGAGAGAGAGAGAGAGAGAGAGAGAAACTTTATGAATGAACGAATGTTACTTTTAAAGAAGAGAGCAATTGGACACAGGGCGTGTGACACTCAACTTTCACTCAGTCGCAGACATTCAACATCAGTTCGGTACATGTGTACTATACACATAGAGAACTTGAGTGTAACATTTGGAACAGCAAATCTTTGACACTTAAAATGAGAGAGAGAGAGAGAGAGAGGGAGAGAAAGAGAGAGAGAAAGAGAGGGAAAGAGAGAGAGAAAGAGAGAGAGAGGGAGAGAGAGAAAGAGAGAGAGATAAAAGAAGACAGTTTAAACTTTCAGAACTCTAGTCTGGAGTGAGTACGAGATTGTGAGTACTAAGACTGAGAGTTTTTGTCCAAGTTTTTTGTCCAAGTTTTTGTCCAAGTTTTTGTCCAAGTTTTTGTCCAAGATTTTGTCCAAGATTTTGTTCAAGATTTTGTCCAAGATTTTGTTCAAGTTTTTGACCAAGTTTTTGACCAAGTTTTTGTCCAAGATTTTGTTCAAGATTTTGTCCAATATTTTGTCCAAGATTTTGTCCAAGTTCTTGCCCAAGTTTTCGTTCAAGATTTTGTCCAAGATTTTGCCCAAGTTTTTGTCCAAGATTTTGTCCAGGTTTTTGCCGAAGTTTTTGTCCACGTTTTTGCCCAAGTAAGGCAGCAGGCAGAGATGGACATAACGCCGTAGAGAGCCCGGTTGGAACCTGGAGTCGGATACTTTTGGGCCTCATTTCCAAACACGGAAAGTAACTCTCTGGCATGAAAAGGGAAGAAATACGGTCACCAGGTCAGGGGGGGCACACCCCTCTCCCCCCCCCCCCCCCCCCTTCCCCTCTCACCAAGCCCTATAACTAAACACACAAGAATGACAAGTGAGCTTTATACATTTTGACAATTATCAGTTTTATCGCGGTTTTTACAAATTCTAAACGTTATATACAACATCTTTATAGTACACTAGTTACAGTAACAGCCGTGTTGTGGCGTTCCTTCGTCAGTTCTTGTCACAGACAACATAACCTCGCCTCTTTTCAGTCTAAGAAAACTACAAAGCAGCTAGAACTGCGCTTGTGTCCGTCTTGTTTTGAGTGCTCGCAGCATGGGACAATACAAGAACGGCCAACAAAGTATATCAGCGAGTGTATATATGGAGCATGCCAGGCTGGCATTTTAGCACCACATTTGGTCTGGCCACGCCAACAGGAGATATGATTATCCCCACTTATCTGCGGGTTTGGTTACGGCCTGTTGCAAGTCGCTTGTTTACAGCCGAATGTGCAGTCAGAACTGCCCTTTAACTGTGCTGTATAGAGGGTGAAAAAAATTGTTGGCGAGAAGGGAAAACATTGTTATGTACTGACAGATTTTCCGGTGCATAAATGGGAAGATGGACGGAACACAGGGAAAGTCATTTAATGGTATATTAAGATATGTCAATATATATTATGCTCTTACAAGCATAAATTAATCATACATTTGGGACAGAACATCTGGCCATTGTGTTTTGGACCTTTTATGTCTATTTTCAGTGACATAAAAAAATGTACATAAACATACTGTACACAACTCGCATGCATATATTCTGTACTCACCAAATAAGCGCTTCTATTGGGGCCATATTTCCGTAGTTTTAATAACAATTTTAAAAAAAAAAGAAACATCACTTCAAGCTAAAATTTCCGAGGCAACAAGACAATGGAAAATAGGAAGCGGACAAAACTTTTTACCGCATATTTAGTGTACATTATATTCTATTATGTCTTGAATTTCAGACGTAAGTACGAATAGCCGTAATTCGGTCGGCCGTAAATCAGCACATGACTATATAATAATACTTACAGAATCATCCTTACCTTGAGCGTCTAAGGCTGAAACATCGTTGCTAATTTGAATGTGGGACTTGAAGATTCTGTTCTTTTTATTTGTAAAACTGAACTATACATCTCCGTCTACTTCATTACTAGAACACCAGTTTTACCGCAGTCATCATTTCTCTTATATACGGAAGTCATCATTTCTCTTATATACTGCAGTCGTCATTTCTTTTATATACCGCAGTCATCATTTCTCTTATATACCACAGTCATCATTTCTTTTATATACCACAGTCATCATTTCTCTTATATACCGCAGTCATCACTTCTCTTATATACAGCATTCATCACTTCTCTTATATACAGCAGTCATCACTTCTCTTATATACTGCAGTCGTCATGTCTCTTATATACCACAGTCTATTTCTATTATATACCGACCGCAGTCATCATTTCTCTTATTTCTTGCGATCAGTTCAGTTACTTTTCTCTTTCCCTGCCGCTAGGTCACTCCGCTGAGATAACTTTCTCATGACGTGTCTCTCCTTATTTTCCAGACAGTACTTAAATGTGTAACTTTAAGAATATGAAATAAAAACAGAAACTCCGGAAAGCAGTGAAGTTTTCTTGATTAAAAAAAAGTGCTTGTATCGTTAAAAATAGCAGCCGTTTACCGTTAGAGGCTAGACTAGAATTTTGTGCAGGAATTTATAAATATGCAATAAAGAGCTAAAATGGTTGTAAATAAAACATAATAAAACTAAGATGGTTTAAAACAAAGGATACAAACAACGATAACTTAAGAGTTTCAAAAAGGAAAGGCATATTTGAAGTCCGGTTCTTTGGAACATCCTTATTACACGAGTAATTGAAAACCAAACACGAAAGTGCAACTGAGAACTCTAAACATGAATTCTTGTAACATATAAGTAACAAACCAAGGCACAACAGCGAAAAGTTTAATGAACTGTTCTATGTTTGTATGTAAGTATCCGAAGTCAGCTTAGCTAATCCGTGCAAATGCTGGTAAGTAGCTTTCAGATTAATTAAGAGCACTGAGCACACACTTTCACTTTGCAAGATTCTATTGGCTGAACGTGCTCGCCATTAAAAACGGAAGACGAATGTGGACACGACACCCAAGAAAGTTGTGTGGGGATGATTTAACAGTAGTAGTTTGAGTGATATCAGCGAAAGGAAAACTGTCGAAACTCTTTGATAAATGAAAATAAAAACTAAATATATATTCCCCTCTGCGTTTGAGCATGTGTGTGTGTGTGTGTATGTGCGTGCTAGCGTGTGTCAAAACTTGGTAAATGGAAGAGATAGAATGAAGCTGAAAGTGGACTACGACCTTTTAAACGTGGGATAACTTTTTTTCATCACGACAATTCTACTACCCTTCCCCCCCCCCCTCCTTTTTTTTCTCCGCCACAACCTTCTCCAGTTCTAAGTACCCCTACTCATTCTCCTCTCCCTTCCCAACTCTCACTCGCTCGCTGTGAGAGGTCTCGCGTGGTGCACTAGTTTCCAAAAACCTACACCCCATTCCAATCTCTGTTCCTAGCGTGCTGGCCCTACATTTGTTGCCCAGTTTCTATTCCTCCTAACCTCAGATTTTAACTCTAGGGGAACTCAGAATACGGAAGTTTTGTTCCCCTGACAGAGCTCGACGAGGAGGATGCCTTCAGACAAGCTAAACCACGAGCATGAAGAGATGGGAGGATCGCGTGCAGATTCCCAGGGCAACGGACGCGTCCTGGAGATGACGTCCGAAGAGAAGGACGTGCCTCAGAGAGAGCTCTGGACAGACAAAGTAGAATTCGTGTTGGCTTGCATAGGCCAGTGTGTGGGGTTCGGCAACGTCTGGAGATTCCCATATCTATGCTACAAGAATGGTGGAGGTTAGTGCCTTCTTTGTGTTACTGTAGCTGAGTTCTTGAAGTGACCTTGATGCTTTTGGTTCTAGCTGGTATTCAGGATGTGCATTTTTGTTGTTAATGGTGAAAGAAGCAAGGACACGGTGTAGTACAATAAAAATTGAACTGTTTTGTCATGCGCAGACTGTTCGTTGGAGATATACTTGGGCGTAATTTACAGGACCAAGCTGTACAAGTAGTAATTAGCTCCATATTTAAGTCAGTAATTCTCAGGTTTCGCTCCAAATTAGGGTCGCAGGCTCTGAGGTAGGGTCGTGGGGAGGGGGGAGAAGGGGTCCTCTGAAATAGGGTTACGGGTAGGCAGGGGGGGGGGGAAGAGAAATGCTTTGAGGTAGGCTCGCGGGGGTCTTAGGTAGGGTTGGAGAAGATATTATTGAAAGAAAAACAGAATACAGATAATATCACTTAAAACAAAAGTATGAACAGCTTATTACTTAACTAGCATACAGTTGTTGTTACGTTTCAGTTTACACATTAATCGTACAAAAACATACAGGATAAAGAAATATGAAAAGAAGAGGAAATACAGTACAAGTTTGCATCAGTGATATACAACAAATGAGAATGTTAAAAAAAAAGGAGAACTTGGCTGTGACTCGCAAGAAACTGCGTCAGAGAGTGCGTGTAGTGAGGTGCTGTGAATGTTTACATCAAAAGTTGCTAGCTGTGATGCCAGTCTGACTGGCAGATATTAAACAGGGAGTGGGAAAAGGGGATATATATATATATATATATATATATATATAGAGAGAGAGAGAGAGAGAAATAGAGAGAGAAAGAGACATAGGAGGATGGATACAGTGGTTGTTAAGATGAGAAAAGAGAGGGTAGCATAGATGAATGAGGCTGGGTTGGAGAGTTTGTAATGTAGTGCAGTGAAGGCCATGGAATATGTTTTGCAGAAGAGGAAAGAGTAGATAAGAACTTAGTAGGGAGTGAATATGTTTGTGGAGAAAGGAAAGGTTAGATATAGCTGAATTTCGAGTTAAAAAAGTGTGATTACAGGGTCCCATATTCCTGTATGTAGTGGTTCTTTAGCTCCAGTCGGCTTCTGTCATCAGACTGACATTGTTACTAGAAAAGTAGACTTACATGTGTGATTGACACCGGTGAAATGATTATAGATTGCCTTAGAAGCATGCGGCAGATGTCACAAAGATATTTCTGTATACGGGCACCTAATCTAAAACCAGTCTCTTCAATGTAAGTTTTCCTACACAGTTGCATATATTAAGTTGTGGAACTCAGATGTGAATCTCCCACAGTCTTCATCAATGGCCCGAGTCACAGAGGCAAGTCTGATTTTCTAGGAACAGCCATTAAACAAAGTCACTGTGATGTTGGAAGTCGCCTGGCGCTTGAGAATCACTATATACAGGAATATGGGACATTGAAATTCGTTTGAGCTCGAAATTCAGCTACACCTAATCTTTCCTTTCTCCATAATCATATTGCCTCCCTATTAAGTTCTCATCTACTCTTTCTTCACCTGCAACTGATATTCCAGGACATTTACTGCACTATATTATGAACCCTATACTCAGATGACATTAATTTGTTCCACTCGCTATTTTCTCGGCTTCACAACCATTTCATCCAGTCCTCTCTTTTTCCTCATTCCCCACCCCATCTACACTACCAACCAATCACATAAGTCTTTATGTAAACATTCACAATACTTCATCACACTCACTCTTGGATACAGCTTCTCGGAAGACACAGCTAAATGCTAATTTTTAAATATTATTTTGTTGTTGTTGTTGTTTGTGTATATCATCGATGTGGTGATTTCTCAGTGAAGATTCTTTTCCGATAAGGCAATTAACGACCCATAGCTGATATGCCAGCGTCAGGGTTAGCGAACCATAGCTGACCAAGACCCTGTCCCACCTCTCCGTGGTAACCCCAGTAACAGGCCTAGCTTTTTAGCTGTACTCGAGGCTGAAAAAGTAGCCGCCATAACCCGATCACACGCCGATACGATGCTGTGCCTCAACACCTCTACAGCATCGGCTCCAAAGAACAACAGCTCGCAGTTACAGGGAGTTCGTACAAGTATAAGTATATCATCGATGTAAATGTATTATTATCTCTTCTTTTCTTATCTCTTTGTCCCGTATATTTTTATATGATTAATGTGGAGACAGAAACGTTGCAACTGTTTGCTAGTTCTTACATTTGTTTTAAAAGGTCTTAGCATTTTGTTATCACAGCTTCGCTGTAGTGGGCAGTGCTGTATGTATTTCAACACCTGTTATAATGAATATTTAAGTGGTACATTCCAGCTAACCCAAAACAGCGTTGTATCAGTGCAGTCACTACTGTAACTAATTAAATGACTTTTTAAGCACATTTTGTGATGACGTAATTTACTTCATTTTTCAATTTTGTTTTCATAGAAAGTGTAGTGAAACTTTAAAAACACCCTATGATATATATATATATATATTATATATATATATATATATATATATATATTATATATATATATATTATATATATATATACATATACATACACTTAACAAAACAGCTGAGAAACACATAAATGCCTTTGAATGTAAATGCTACAGAAGAGTTCTCCAAATATTGTGGACACAAAAAAGAACAAATATATCCATACTACAAGAGCTTAATATTGAGGAAGGCTGGCTAGTGAAGAGGATTAAAGAGAGAAAACTGAAATATTTTGGACACATTAAACGTCATGATAATTTAGAGAAGACCGTATTGGAAGGATACATAATGGGAAAAAGAAAAAGAGGAAGACCAAGACGAAGATGGCTGCAAGACATCGTTGACGATCTGGAAATGGATTCAACAGCAGCAGGCCATCTTGCTCACAACCGAGAGGCCTACAGGAGTGCTGTTTGGGAGGCAAAGTTCCGCAAGGGACATGCAAATGAATGAAATGAATGAATATATATATATACTTATGCCCGAAAACTATTCAAGATTGAAGTAAGTTCAACTACTTCAAGTTTTCAAGCCGAAGCATTAAAGTAACAACGCACTAGGTGCTGTCTGTTAAAAAGTATTTCAAAATGTCTTGAAAAATGTTGGATTATTTTGAAAGTTACATTGTACATAATTTTTTTTATTAGTGGCAAAGTTACGCCATAACCAAATATTTTAAACAGTATTAGGACATTTCTGAAGATTTTCAGTATTCTTCTTGAAATTATTTTAATGAGCCACGTACCATGTCGGTTAAGTGTCGCGGGCCACGTACCAATGTCGGTTAAGTGTTGTGGGCCACGTACCAATGTCGGTTAAGTGTCGTGGGCCACGTACCACTGTTGATTTAGTATCGCGGGCCACGTACAACTGTTGGTTTAGTATCGTGGGCCGCGTACCACTGTTGGTTTAGTATCGGGGGCCGCGTACCACTGTTGGTTTAGTATCGGGGGCCGCGTACCACTGTTGGTTTAGTGTCGCGGGCCGCGAACCACTGTTGGTTTAGTGTCGCAGGCCACGTACTATTGTCGATTTAGTGTCGCGGGCCACGTACCATCGTTGGTTTAAGATGGCCCATGGCTGTATCATGTATAGAAAGAATGGAGGAGGGTCATCAGACAAAACTGTCATATGTAAGAGACAAGGAAAAAAATAGACCAAGGGGTAGAGCAAGGCAAAGACAGAAAGACAAGATGGAAGAAGAATTAAGGGAACTTAGAGTAAACAACTTGCGAGAGTAAGTCAGAAAAGAGATAAATGGAGACAGGCTGTGTTTGCATTGATGAGCCAAAAGCCTGAAATGCGAGAGAGAGAGAGAGAGAGAGAGAGAGAGAGAGAGAGAGAGACATACAGACAGCCAGAGAAGGGATAAAAGAAATAAGTCGCAGACAAATTTGCCCAATGAACATTGACTAGATGCAAAGCAAAACTGTACATGACACATATGGTGATCAGTGCAAGAAGGGGCTAGATGCTCTTCGAAAATCAGGGCCAACAACACAGAATCACGTCCAGGATCGCAGCAAGTACACGATAGAAAAGATTAGCAGCAACATATGAATTGTTGTCCAACATAATCTGCCAGAAGTTTATTTGGAAGTCTCAACACTTGTAACTGCCTGGTAAATTCCTGCATACCAGCTTTCTTGAAAGTTACCAACTGGAGCAGATCAGTATACCCCGACCTGGCTGGGAAGATCAGACTAGCTGAAACTGCAGACCTAGATTTTGTCTAAGTAAAGGCCGAAAGATGAAAAGAGGATGAATTTTTCTTTTTGAAAAACATAGTTATGAGAAGTGAAATTTTCTGGAGAAAGTAACTTTGGAGGACGTGGTAGCTCAAGTAATAACTGAAGGAATTTACTGGTCTTGGCGAAGCAGGAAGTGCAGATGTTTGTACAGTTTACTCTGAGTAAAAACTGATGCTTGGTACTTGTCACAAACGTCTGACATTCATCAGGGCAATCTGCTCAGGCGTATAACGCCAATACTGATCTAGTATCAACGTTATCAGCAACCAAAACAAGTCCAAGCAGAAGGGAAGTCAAGAATGATGGCTTGAGTAAAAAGCTACAGTTTAAAAACATAATGCCGTTGTTTTGTGTTAACTTATTTCTGTATTTGCTTCCTAATCTGAAACAGGTTTTAGTTTTGCGGTTTAGTTCTGAGAGAGAACATAACCACAGATCGTGACCCGAGAAAAGCTGAAAACACATGTCTCAGCCCTACGCCTCCGTCCGAGCTCTGGTGTTATCGCTAACTTCAAGATACATCTGGCAGTTGGTTTCTGCTTCAAACATTTGTGTCTCTTATCTTACCCCACAGCCAAAGTGTGGTGTGCGTGCGTGTGTGTGTGTGCATGTGAGTAGATGTGTGATATTCAGAATTAAGTGTAAATTGTTCGCACATTTCTCATATTACGTTCTCGCAGTTTTTTCCTGCCACAAATCTTCTATTTCTTCTTGTCTTCACTGACACAAATACTTTCTAAACTCGAAACCAAATCTAATCTTTTCCTGCCAACAAAGAGATTTTTCTGGAGTAGTTCTCCACAGTAGATGCAGTGCTAACTGCCGCGGACGATTCTGCTTCTTCTTTTCTCTCTATCTTAGTCAGCCCGCGAAAATGTTTCTCAGTCGGTGCTTTCTTCATTGATTTCTTCTGAATTTTCCAGTGACTGCCACTCTCTCTAACTTACATCATCATCATCATCATCATCATCATCATCACTCTGTACTCCCAATGGAGCATAAGGCATCAACAATGGTTTCCCCAGCAAATCCTGTCTTGAACAAGCTGGGACACCTCAAACCATGTCTTTCTCCTTCCTTTAGTTCTTCCTGTATTGTGCGGCTCCATGTTCCCAATGTTCTGCCACTCTTTCTTTTACCATGAGGTTTCCCAGCCATGGCACTATAGGTGTGTCTTGTCTTTTTCCATTCGTAGTATGTGGCCCAGCCATTTCTATCTTCGTCTTTTGATCTCTTTAGCAAGCTTCTCAATGCCCATTCACTTGCTTATTTCCTCGTTTGTCACGCATTCTTCCCAGTGTATTCTTAGAATTTTCCTAAGGCATCATCATTCAGATTCTCTCAGTCTGCTTTGAGCTGCATATAACTGGAACGTACACTGGATTTATAGATTCTGAGCCGGAGGTTTGTATGGAGAAGATGTCCTCAAGCGACAAGTCAAAATAGTTTCTAATGTGCTGCTTTCTACATCATTTTTTCCTAGAAATTTTGCTTTCCCTACGTGCCAAAGACGTACACGTTATTTATTCTTCTTGACACACATCTTGATTGTTTCAAACTTTTGTGCTAGAGCTTTCCAAAATAAATCTCGATTGCTTAAAATTTTTGTTCTAGAGCGTTCCATTACACATCTCTATTGCTTCACATTTTTGTGCTAGAGCTTTCCACTACAAATCTCGATTGATTGCAGTTTTTGTACTAGAGCTTTCCAATATAACTCTCGATTGATTCCAATTTTGTGGTAGAGCTTTCCAAACTAAATCTCGATTGCTTGAAATTTTTGTACTAGAGCTTTCCAACATAAATCTCGATTGCTTCAAATCTTTGTGCTAGAGCTTTCCAAGATAAATTCTCCTGCACTTTCTATAACACATTTAAGGAAGAGTTGTCACTTGGAAGGACATGTTGAAGGTCTTTCATGTTCACAGTTCGTTCTCTCAGGGCAACCTTAGCATGTATGTGAGGCCCTAGGCAGCATATGTGTGTGGCCCTAGGCAGCATGTATGTGGGGCCCTAGGCAGCATGTATGTAGGGCCCTAGGCAACATATGTTTGTGGCCCTAGGCAGCATGTATGTGGGGCCCTAGGCAACATATGTTTGTGGCCCTAGGCAGCATGTATGTGGGGCCCTAGGCAGCATATGTGTGTGGCCCTAGGCAGCATGTATGTGGGACCCTTGGCAGCATATATGTGTGGCCCTAGGCAGCATATATATGGGACCCCAGGCAGCATGACAGTATTGGATCCCCAGCGAGAAATACTTTAGTTCAAAGTAAAATGACAAAAAAATGTCAAATGAAGTAAACATAAATCTAATAATAAAAGGAATATCAGAGACAATAAAAGAGGCAATAAAAATATTTTAGAGACTAATTTTTTAACTTTTCCTTCCGAAAATTCTCTTTCAATGGGCTATCGTTTAAGCCTCTTTCTTCTTCATATTCACTTGACAAATAATGCACAGAAAAATGTCCAGTTTACGGATGCTTCTAGAAAATCAACCACAAACTCGAAGCTCCGCTATAGAGAAATGTTTACTAACAAATTTTTTATCAATAAATTGTTATTAAAGCAAACTCATTTTACGTTTCCTCTATTTACGAAGATAAAAATCAACAGGCATTTCATAATCACGAACAAAAAAGTACAAAAACATAAATAACAGAACTCATTTTTCTGCGCTAATCTGTTGATGAGGAGGCAGATGAGGAACTATAACAGCTAAAATGCTGAAACTGCTGACATTGAGAATGCTGAAAATGATGACATTGAGAATGCTGAAACTGATGACATTGAGAATGCTGAAACTGATGACATTGAGAATGCTGAAACTGATGACATTGAGAATGCTGAAACTGATGACATTGAGAATGCTGAAACTGATGACATTGAGAATGCTGAAACTGATGATATCAATAAGATGTCATAAAGTTACAAAAAGCCACAATCTAAAGAAAAGTTATAGACCTAAAAGCACAGCTTGTTAGAACGACCAATGAGGAAACTGAAGAAGTACACAATACAACGGAACCGATATTACAAAGACACCTAAAGCATCTTTAACATAGACACTGTCTAGAAATGTCTTTGTGATCATGATCTACACTGAGAAGGCAGCCGTTCTGATAAAAAAGCTGTATCAGTCGGTCTGATCTAATTTTATGACATACTGGAACATGAGAGGGGAAAAGGCCAGACAGACACATCAGTTGCAGCTCTTCCCCGTGATGAACACAGGGCCTGTTGATATAGATGCCCCTCAACCTGGTGCATCTCATTAAAGTGTTCCTTATATTCATTCATTTGAATGTCCCTTGCGGAACTTTGCCTCCCTAACAGCACTACTGTAGGCCTCTCGGTTGTGAGCAAGATGGCCTGCTGCTGATGCATACATTTGTAGATCATCAACGATGTCTTGCAACATCTTTGACTTGGTCTTCCTCTCTTTCTTTTCCCCATTATGTATCCTTCCAATACGGTCTTCTCTAAATTATCATGACGTTTAATCTGTCCAAAATATTTAAGTTTTCTCTCTTTAATCTTCTTTACTAGCCAGCCTTCTTCAATATTAAGTTCTTGTAGTATGGATATATTTGTTCTTTTTTGTGTCCATGATATTTCAAGAACTCTTCTGTAGCATTTACATTCAAAGGCATTTATGTGTTTCTCAGCTGTTTTGTTAAATGTCCAGGTCTCACAAGCATATGTTGCGATGGGAAAGATGCATGCCCTTAAAAATCTTATTTTTGTAGTTCTGTCTGTTCCTCTTCACAGATTCTTTAGTTGTTTTACTTCCTGAAGAGCGATAGATGTCCTCCTTTTAATTTCCCTCATTGTATTTCCATTATTAGTTAGCAGAGATCCAAGATATTCAAAACTCTCCACTTCTTCCAGTTTTCCCTCACTGATACATATTTCAGCTGCCTTATTTGTTTTGTCAGTTGTCATCAATTTAGTTTTCTTCGCATTAAGATAGAGGTTTTGCTCTTCAGTATTCTTACGGACTGACATAATTAGTTTTTCCATTCCTTTTTGTGTTGTGGATAGTAATACTGTGTCATCAGCATATCTAATCTCTGGTATTTCATAACTTCCAATTGTTATGGCATCGTAATATTCTTTGTCTACATCTTCTCTAACATTCCTCATTATATTTTCAGTATACAAGTTAAATAAGTAGGGTGACAATATGCACCCCTGACGGACCCCTTGTTTTATGTCAAACCAAGTTGTTTCACCATTTATTCTTACTGCTGCCTGTTGGTCTAGATACAGCAGTGATGTTAATTGTATCAAATGTGTTGGAAATCCCATTTTTTTCCATTATTTCCCAAAGTTTCTGGTGTTGTACACAAATACCTTTGAGTAGTCTATAAAGAATAAATATAGATTCACATTAAACTCTCTGCATTTCTCTATTATTAATCTTATATTAAATATATGATCTCTTGATCCTCTTCCCTGCCTGAAACCAGCTTGGACCATACTGACTTCTTCTATTTTCTTACGAAGCCTACCCATTATGATTTTTAACAGAATTTTACTGGCATGACTAATCAGGGCAACAGTTCTGTAGTTTGTGCATAATTTCAGGTTACCCTTTTTTGACAGTGGTATGAATACAGTTCTTTTCCATTCTTTTGGCCAAATACCTGAATGCCATATCTTTTTACATAGTGCATGATAGATTATTGCACACTCCTTTCCTCCTGCTTTAATAAATTCAGCTGTTATCTCATCACATCCTGGTGATTTACTATTTTTCAGATTCTTTATTGCCCATAAAACTTCTTCTATTGTCGGTTCGGGTTCTTTCTCCTCCAATAATAATTCACACTTTTGATTTCTTCTTCCACAGTCAGTTGTTTCATACATTCCTCTGCAATATTCCTTCCTTATGTTACTGTTTAAAAAAAAACATCAATAGCAGGGGTTGTCTTTTTTAAATTTAAAAAATGCTGTCAAATAAAATATCCCAAACACTATATATACACATTGTACAATTATTTAACATGTACGAGGTTGGTTTTGATTTTGAAGGAATCATTTTCATTCAAATAAGCTGAAATACGAGGATCATACCGAAAGTCGTGAGCACCTTAACCTGCATTATTTGCACTTCATATAGAGGTCACATGACGTCACCATCATGTGTCACGTGACCACGCGGAGCATAAATGGCGGGTGCTGAAGTTTCATTTCGTCAACGTGCTGTTATTGAGTTCCTCGTTAAAGAGGAAATCCCCGCTGCTGAAATTCATCAAAGACTTCAGCTTGCTTATGGAGATGTGTGCATGGGTGTTAGCAGTGGTAGGAGGTGGTTGAAACATTTCAAAGATGGAAACACGAGCTTCCAAGATATGCCTCGAACTGCCTCCACTGACCGCAACGTAGAAAGGGTTGACGACATCATTAAAGAAGACAGACCTGTCACAGTATCTGAAATCGCCGTAAATCTTGGAATAGGACACAATGCAGTACAGGAAATGGTTGAAACCCTGGGCTATAGAAACGTTTGTGCCCGCTGGGTCCCATAGGAGAGAATGTCCAGAAAGCAGTGCGTCTGTGCCGTCGGTCAGCTGGAACGAAATTCTACCGGGAGGGTATTTTCAAACTTGCAGAGCAATAGGAAAAATGTGTGCAGAGAAATGGAGAATGTGTTGAGAAGTGAAGAAAAGGATGCAGTTTAAGATGATACATTTATATTTTCTCTATCTATAAATTCTGATTTAAAAAATGTGTTTTCTCACGACTTTTGCTATGACCCTCGTATTACATCAATTTACGAAATATTTACATTATGAAAAGTAGGCTGACATTTTTAGACCTTTCATAAAATGAAGTCATTCTTAAATAGCTTATTAAGCCTTTAGTTCAAACGTTGTGGACTTTACAAGTATTTATAACTTATGTAACTAATATTCAAAAATAAGTAAATCGTATTGTGTACGTCAATATAAAGTCATTATAGTGAACTATGAAATAAAACAAGTCACTTAACTAATAATTTGCGACAAAAAACTGTGTCTATGACCGCACCTAGTTCATTTGTAGCGCCTGCCCATAACAAAGATCAAAAGTAACTATTTATACTAATTTCTTTTAATGCATTAATTACATTGATGGCTATCTAGATCGCCTCGCCTAAGGCCTGCTTTTGTATTCTGAGCATTGTACGTCGATGCATTCAGTGATGCTACGCGCAAATTTCTGCGTGTATTCTGTATATTCAGTTCATATGTAGCTGGATACAACGACTTAAATGTATCTAACCAACAGAATATTATTGTATCTCTGAAGATATACTTTCCAGCTGTATCTAACCAACAGAATATTGTTATATCTCTGAATATATCTAACAAACAGAATATTATTGTATCTCTGAAGATATACTTTCCAGCTGTATCTAACCAACAGAATATTGTTGTATCTCTGAAGATATACTTTCCAGCTGTATCTAACTAACAAAATATTCTTGTATCTCTGAAGATATACTTTCCAGCTGTATCTGACCAACAAAATGTCGATGTATCTCTGAAGATATACTTTCCAGCTGTATCTGACTAACAAAATGTCGATGTATCTCTGAAGATATACTTTCCAGCTGTATCTGACTAACAAAATGTCGATGTATCTCTGAAGATATACTTTCCAGCTGTATCTGACCACATTTATGGAAGTGTAAGACTTGTAACGGGGGTTAATGGGGGTTAAGTTATGCTGGCTCTTGGTTAAGTTATGTTGGGTTCTTGGTTAAGTTATGTTGGATTCTTGGTTAAGTTATGTTGGGTTTTTGGTTAAGTTATGTTGGGTTTTTGGTTAAGTTATGTTAGGTTTTTGGCTAAGTTATGCTGGGTTCTTGGTTACGTTATGTTGAGTTCTTGGTTACGTTATGTTGGGTTCCTGCTTGAGTTATGTTGGGTTTTTGGTTAAGTTATGTTGGGTTCTTGGAGCCTGATAATTGACTGAACTAAATTTCTGCAATTTCAATGATTGCTGCAGGGAAACTTCTGATGAATCCCAAAGTTTACATACAACAGTACATGAGGGAAACCAATGAGCACCCGTTATAGTTACCCAGACGTAACCTTCTGGCTTCGTATAACATGCCAGGTAAAGGGAAGATCACTATCAGAGTCTGTACTCAACACACATAAGACATAACACCAGTGATAATGATGACATAGCACATGATCCAAATATGTGGGGTTTAATTCACACAAACCCGACGAGAACGTCGACACACAATAAACTGACATATCAACAGTAATATTAACCAGCGTAGCATGGAACAAATACTAGTACAAAACGATAAACACAGTTACAGTACTATAAAGTCTCAGGCCTTCTGTACCATCAAAATATAATGGCCTGAAACACACAGTATGTACTAACTCATGGCTATCTCAGCATCTTATGTCTCCTCTAAACAAATACCATATATTATAGTGCAATACCACTCTATCTTCACCCTGAATCTTATATCTTATACCTTCCGGTGCCGTTAAACGTCACATAGGGCTCGCAAGGTAGTTCGCTAATTTTACCTGTTTTCGGCGAGCTTTTTAACCTCATCAAGGGATTTTATGCCTTCTTAACAATGTCCTCTTTAGAGTTTCACGTGGTCTGCCTCTTTTTCTTCGCCCTGTTGTGTTCTTGTTGTGTGCTTGTTATGGGATTCTCTGATCGTTTCTTCTCATCACGTGACCAATATATGTCCATCTCGTTTTCCTGATCACCCATGAGACTGGTTGTTGTTCTGTCATTTGTCTTATCTCTGCATTGTTGTTGAATTCGTTCCACTTGATGCCGAGTATTTTCCTTAGGCATTTGTTTTCAAAAGAGTCTAATTTCTTGTCTATTTCTTTAGTTGTTTTCCAGCTTTCGCATGCAAAAATGAGAGTGGATATTACATTTGAATTGAATAGTCCTAACTTGGATTTTTGTGCTTATAAATTTTGAATGTCATATGTTCTAAAGATTCTTGAAGATCGGTGTTGTTTTTGCAATTCTAATTCTAACGTCCTTTCCTGTGTCACCATCCTGGTCTATGTAGCTGTCAAGGTATGCAAATTGATTGCCTTCTTCAACATCTGTCCCTTCCACGCGTATTTTTCCATTTTGATTAATTACCCTGAATTAGTTAATTTGTTGATTCTCTTGGGCCACAGGCGGCGCATAGGCGAAGGACAAGGCTCTCCATGTCTGAATGCTCCTTGAATGCTTACTGCTAAATTGCCATGAGACTTACAACAATATATCGATAGTAGCTGCCAATAACGCACATTGATGAATTTTCACATTAAACGTGAAAAAACATAAGCAATACAAACAATCAACTGCAATTTTGATACACACAAATGAAGCATTAAATATAACAGCAAAACATGTAAATCGTCAATAAAAGCATATGCAAAATGAAGCTTGTTAATAAAAAGTCAATTAAATCTTATGAAAATGCACATCAAAATATAATTGGAAAATGATTGCATCACAGAAAATCACTTACTCATACATATAAACATATTATTCACCTTAAAAGAAAACTTAATTCGTTACATGATAACATCCTACATTGACTTCAGTTCAAGAGTTCATTAGATACATAGAAGTTTACATTAACTGTATCACATTGCACATAACCCACGCCAAAAACTTACAAATACAAACACAAAACTTACAGGACATGAGGTAGGCACAGTTAGAGCAGGGCTGAAACATTGTAACAAACACTATCACATACTGAAGAAGGAACAATTTACAAGACATTAGGTAGGCACAGTTAGAGCAGGGCTGGAACGACGAAACAACACTATCACGTACTGAAGAAGGAACAATTAACAAGACATGAGGTAGGCACGGGTAGAGCAGGGCTGAAACATTGTAACAAACACTATCACGCACAGAAGAAGGAACAATTCACAAGACATTAGGTAGGCACGGGTAGAGCAGGGCTGGAACATTGTAACAAACACTATCACGTACAGAAGAAGGAACAATTTACAGCCTCAAATCCACCACGATCGGCAGCGGTCCTTCTTAGCTCTTAACTTGGCCATGCCCCGAACACAAAACGACCAAGACTTCGCCCACATTTAGACACACTAGCTCAGTGAAGCGTTTAATATGCATTTCCGGGCGGCCCCAGCGAAAGCACAGACCAAACACCAGCACCCAGTCCCACAGACGGATGATCTTGCTTACAGAAAACAGTTCAGAAATGACTGAAAGGGAGGCCACCTCAGCCTATAATGTATAATTCATATCATAAAAACATGTTTTTGCCTTTACAAAGTAGCTCTAGATTTCAATTTCTGGTTTGTGCCTGCTGTTCTTAAGTAATTGAATTTCTTCTTGCGCTATTACTTTCGTCTTTGCATTTTTTTCTTATTATTTCCACTTGACATTTTTTTAAAAAAAACTGTTTGTTCTGCTTCTATATAGATCTAATTCTCGTTCCGTACTCTCCTTCTTTTCTGTAGAATTCAACTTTCAACTTTCTCGCTGCTTTTACCGAGTTCTGAACGACTATAGAAGGCTTACTATTTATCAGGAGACAAGACATAAATATTTAGCTTTCTACACATTTTCATGATGTTTATAGTACAGTATAAGTCTTTCAGGGATGCATCATTTCTCCATACTTGATTAACATCTACATTGAAAACATCATGAGGAATGTAAGATCATCACAGGAAACAAACAAGTTTGACTTTTTCAACTTTGGGGGCCCCCAGATTCGAGAATACTAATCATAATACGCTGATGATAGGGTCCTTTTAACAAACAGCTCAGAGGGCATGCAACGACTCATTCTTGCTTCAAAAAAGACACAGCGAAGTTCAGAACCTCTTGTTAAACACCAGCAAAACCAAAGGAATGAAAGTTGATAAATCGAGAGATAAACTCAAAATTACAGTGGACCACGAAGAGCTGAAAAACATAAATAAATTCGAATATCTAGATTCAGTTATCACCACCAATATCTAGGATAAGTTATCACCACCAATATATAGGTTCAGTTATCACCACCAATATCTAGGATCAGTTATCACCACCAATATCTAGATTCAGTTATCACCACCAATATATAGGTTCATTTATCACCACCAATATCTAGGTTCAGTTATCACCACCAATATCTAGGATCAGTTATCACCACCAATATCTAGATTCAGTTATCACCACCAATATCTAGGATCAGTTATCACCACCAATATCTAGGTTCAGTTATCACCACCAATATATAGGTTCAGTTATCACCACCAATATATAGGTTCAGTTATCACCACCAATATATAGGTTCAGTTATCACCACCAATATCTAGGATCAGTTATCACCACCAATATCTAGGTTCAGTTATCACCACCAATATATAGGTTCAGTTATCACCACCAATATATAGGTTCAGTTATCACCACCAATATCTAGGTTCAGTTATCACCACCAATATCTAGGTTCAGTTATCACCACCAATATCTAGGTTCAGTTATCACCACCAATATCTAGATTCAGTTATCACCACCAATATCTAGGATCAGTTATCACCACCAATATATAGGTTCAGTTATCACCACCAATATCTAGGTTCAGTTATCACCACCAATATCTAGATTCAGTTATCACCACCAATATCTAGGATCAGTTATCACCACCAATATCTAGGATCAGTTATCACCACCAATATATAGGTTCAGTTATCACCACCAATATCTAGGTTCATTTATCACCACCAATATCTAGGTTCATTTATCACCACCAATATCTAGGTTCAGTTATCACCACCAATATCTAGGTTCAGTTATCACCACCAATATCTAGGTTCATTTATCACCACCAATATCTAGGTTCATTTATCACCACCATTATCTAGGTTTACTTATCACCACCAATGATGACTGGTGGAAATTAAAAGGAGACTAGCAGCTGCATCATAGAAAATAGCGCAAATGAAGAAAATATGTGGCAATGTACCAACAAGAAAACAAAACTATATTTATTAAGAGCTTCCATATTCCCAGGGGCAACGTACAGATACGATGAAAATCAAATAAATAAATATTGACGGGATTAGGTACTATAGAAAACTGACTTGTAACCACCACTGAAGTTAGACCACATCGAGAAGCATAATGGTCTGGAGAATGCAGCAGAAGACATAGTTCCTAGCAGAAGGGAAAATGGGCGAGCTCGCCGCAGGTGGACTCGGGACATCACAGAAAGTCTGAATGTGTCATTACAAGGTGGTCATCTTGTTCCAGACCGCATTGCATTCAGGGAGGGAGTGAGAGAGACAACGTCACATGACATGACATAATATTTTCCTTTTATGTTTGACTGAACATTCTTGTTACTGCCGTTTGATTCCAGCGCTTCAGTATTAACATTTTCCCACGCTGCTTTATAGTATCGTCTCGTCTCACAGTATCCAATACACACGAGTAATCGGAAAAGCCCAGGCTAATGTACGACGAGTATTTAAACAGGAAAACGTTCCCAGCATGGAATAAACTAGATGTCGATCCCACAACTGTGTACTACTACTACTACTACTACTACTACTACTACTACTACTACTACTACTACTACCTTCTTGTTTAGTTCATCAAAATCTGTGTTTTCGGAAGATATGATCTAGTAGAGGTAAACGGTTAGCGCGTAGTTCTGAACGAATCTGAGTCTTCAGAGAAAGCTCGCGCTACATAGATCCACGTGGTAGACGCTGGAATGAGTTAACTAACAAGATGTCTTCGAGCAAGCGGAGTTTCGTTAAACGGGAACAAACAGAAAACTGCACACTGGGGTTAAACTGTGACGGATTTAAAACAGGAAAGTGGGAAAGAAAACCCAGACTCTAAAATATGGCGAGATGTGGATATTTTGAAGACATAAAGGAAGGTAAATAAATATTTAACAACTGAAACTACAATAATAAATAATAATAATAATAATAAAGTATTAGAAGCAATATTAGAACACAAACAGAAAACTTTGGGCATTGTTAAGAAGTGCGCTATTATACTAAAATCTCATGAGTGCAAACCACCGACAACACCATATCAAGAGAACAGCGAAGACTAGGGATGAAAAGACAGTGAAAGAAGTTTGGCTAATACTGGCAAGAGAAATCCACTTCAGCCAACTTTGCTGGACATACAGAACAAGATGATGATACATATTACAGCAGTCAGTTCACTTCTGGCGATGGAAGACTGACACTCGCCTAAGAACACAGTCTGTCCAGGTCAGATACGACGCCTGGCGGCAAAGAATTACGCGACGAGGCTCACTACTTTTACCAGGATAGGCCCCACCTGTAGTTCAGACGATGTTTCCTTAGTGAGTCCAGGCTCTATGCCTGAAAAAAGGAACCATCATCTGCTATTTGTAGGACCTTTTCAAATGTTTTTTTTCTTTATCCGGGTATTGGATATCCATCCATCCCATCCATTTTCTTGGTTGGCCATCAGCTAAGCAATAACCGCCCATAAGGCCCTGTGGCGTCTTGCAGGGCAGCAACAGATTTTCTCCACCTCTCATGGTATGCGGCCATTGTGTCCCAGCTGTGCTGCATACTACTCATTTCCGCTTTTACATTTCTTGGCCAGGTTAGCCTTTGGTCGTCCTCTCTTTCTTTTTCCCTCGGGTGTCCATCTCATAGCTGTTTTAGCGAAGTCTGTGGGATCTCTTCCGAGCACGTGACCAATCTTTTTTTGATGTTATGATATTCATATCTTCTAGTTCACGTTGTGTAAGCAGGTTTCTAGTTTTTATTGTCTGTGGCCAGTAAATATTTAAAATCTTTCTGAGGCAGGTTATGTGTAATGAGGTATTGGATATAAATGGTGTTAATTCTTTGATACTCTTGTCTCAGTCAAAACAAAACAACAGCAGAATAATATCTTATATCCTTCCCGTGCCGTTAAACGTCACATAGGGCTCGCAAAGTAGTTCGCCAATTTTTCCTGTCTTCGGCGAGTCTTTTAACCTCATTAAGGGATTTTATGCCTGTTAATTTGGCCTCTCTTAACAATGTCCTCTTCAGAGTTTCACGCCGTCTGCCTCTTTTTCTGTGGCCTGTTGTGTTCCACTTGATAGCTTGTTTTGGGATTCTCTGATCATTTCCTCTCATCAAGTGACCAACATATGTCCATCTCCTTTTCTTGATCACTCTTGAGACTGGTTGTTGTTCAGTCATCTGTCTTATCTCTGCATAATAATAATATCGTTGGTCCCTAAATTAGCCAGTGTCGCAGTCTCCTCTGCTTAAGACTCAACCAATCAAGTGCTGTGCCGCGTGGCGTAGACGATCATTTCTCTCCACAATTCCCTGTCTTTAGGCTTGATTATGAGATCTGCCGGTGACTTTCTTCCTAGCCACACTGACAGCCCATCCAGTAGTTTCTCTCTCTGTCTTCCTCTGTCTCTTCTTCCCTCAATTTTTTCCAGTTGCCACAATGTGTTCCAATTTTCCTCTTCTCAGAAAATGTCATATAAATCTCGCTTGTCTGCCTTTGATCTTTCCTGTAATTTTCCTTTTAACTCCAGCCTCTTGTAAGACGTCTAGACGTGTTTACGTCTAGATTTCCTGAAAGTTAGTGTCACAGTCTCCTCTGTTTACGGCTGGATTTCCTGAAAGTTAGTGTCACAGTCTCCTCTGTTTACGGCTGGATTTCCTGAAAGTTAGAAATGAGCCAAAGAGACGACGGAGAGTTATATAAATGAAACATATTTGTTTTATCATTTCTGAAATAAAAGTGACTATTTTGAATATTCAGCCAACTCCTTATCCTGCTTTTTTAAATAGTGATAATAACAGACTGATAAATTGGTGCAATTTTGACTCACTGATCAAGACCCGACGTCGTACACATAATAGTGGATTGGATCTATTGTGTGTTTGAGAAATTCCACATTTGTGTACAAAGGCATCGGTTGCATAGAACATGCGCTATCAGTTCCAGCAAAAGCGAAGAAGACGAAGTATGCAACGACTTAGAAGAAGATAACTGTATATAATATAATTCTGCTCTTCCCATTCTCACTTAAAATTTACCATGTTGTATTGGTCTCAAGGTGCATTTCTCATCCCATATCTCATCGCTGCTGTGTTTGCGGGTGTGCCCATGTACTTTCTGGAGCTTGCTTTGGGTCAGTGGTTGAGCGTTGGAGGTCTGACGGTTTGGAAGATCACCCCGATTTGGAAGGGTAAATACACTCATTCAGTGTACTGTACTGTGCTGGCTCAATCTGTGTGAATGTTGTTGTCGTGTATCATTCTCGTAGCTGTTTTGTGGTGCCTTGAGTTGTTTTGTCTTTGTGCGTTCTGTGTCTTTATGCAGTATTGTGCTGTCTCGTCTCTTTGTATTTTTTTAATGTCCTCACATGCATGCCCAATGAGTAAGGGAAAATGTCCTGTCAGTGCTCTGGGACCCTGATAGAGAGAGAGAGAGAGAGACATAGAGAGACAGAGAGAGAAAGGGAGATAGAGATTGATTTTGACGTAAAATAGAGAAGAAAAAAATGTACAAACCAAGCAAAGAAGAGCTAACGAAATCACGAATACCGTTAGTAAAGCTCTGTGTATGACTTCTGTATGGGAGAGTGTATGACTGCTGTATGGGAGAGTGTATGATTGCTGTATGAAAGAGTGTATGACTGCTGTATGGAAGAGTGTATGACTGCTGTATGGGAGAGTGTATGACTGCTGTATGGGAGAGTGTATGACTGCTGTATGGGAGAGTGTATGACTGCTGTATGGAAGAGTGTATGACTGCTGTATGGGAGAGTGTATGACTGCTGTATGGGAGAGTGTATGACTGCTGTATGGAAGAGTGTATGACTGCTGTACGGAAGAGTGTATGACTGCTGTACGGAAGAGTGTATGACTTCTGTATGGAAGAGTGTATGACTTCTGTATGGAAGAGTGTATGACTGCTGTATGGAAGAGTGTATGACTGCTGTATGGAAGAGTTTATGACTGCTGTATGGGAGAGTGTATGACTGCTGTATGGGAGAGTGTATGACTGCTGTATGGGAGAGTGTATGACTGCTGTATGGAAGAGTGTATGACTGCTGTATGGAAGAGTGTATGACTGCTGTATGGAAGAGTGTATGACTGCTGTATGGAAGAGTGTATGACTGCTGTATGGAAGAGTGTATGACTTCTGTATGGAAGAGTGTATGACTGCTGTATGGAAGAGTGTAAGACTGCTGTATGGAAGAGTGTATGACTTCTGTATGGAAGAGTGTATGACTGCTATATGGAAGAGTGTATGACTTCTGTATGGAAGAGTGTATGACTTCTGTATGGAAGAGTGTATGACTGCTATATGGAAGAGTGTATGACTGCTATATGGAAGAGTGCATGACTTCTGTATGGAAGAGTGTATGACTGCTATATGGAAGAGTGTATGACTTCTGTATGGAAGAGTGTATGACTGCTATATGGAAGAGTGTATGACTTCTGTATGGAAGAGTGTATGACTGCTATATGGAAGAGTGTATGACTTCTGTATGGAAGAGTGTATGACTGCTGTATGGAAGAGTGTATGACTTCTGTATGGAAGAGTGTATGACTGCTATATGGAAGAGTGTATGACTTCTGTATGGAAGGAAGAGTGTATGACTTCTGTATGGAAGAGTGTATGACTGCTGTATGGGAGAGTGTATGACTGCTGTATGGAAGAGTGTATGATTGCTGTATGGAAGAGTGTATGACTGCTGTATTGGAGAGTGTATGACTTCTGTATGGGAGAGTTTATGACTGCTGTATGGGAGAGTGTATGACTGCTGTATGGGAGAGTGTATGACTGCTGTATGGAAGAGTGTATGACTTCTGTATGGAAGAGTGTATGACTGTTGTATGGAAGAGTGTATGACTGCTGTATGGAAGAGTGTATGACTGCTGTATGGGAGAGTATATGACTGCTGTATGGGAGAGTGTATGACTGCGGTATGGAAGACTGTATGACTGTTGTATGGGAGAGTGTATGACTGCTGTATGGGAGAGTGTATGACTGCTGTATGGGAGAGTGTATAACTTCTGTATGGGAGAGTGTATGACTGCTGTATGAAAGAGTGTATGACTTCTGTATGGGAGAGTGTATGACTTCTGTATGGGAAAGTGTATGACTGCTGTATGGAGAGTGTATGACTGCTGTATGGGAGAGTGTATGACTGCTGTATGGGAGAGTGTATGACTGCTGTATGGAGAGTGTATGACTGCTATATGGAAGAGTGTATGACTGCTATATGGAAGAGTGTATGACTTCTGTATGGAAGAGTGTATGACTGCTATATGGAAGAGTGTATGACTTCTGTATGGAAGAGTGTATGACTGCTATATGGAAGAGTGTATGACTTCTGTATGGAAGAGTGTATGACTGCTGTATGGAAGAGTGTATGACTTCTGTATGGAAGAGTGTATGATTGCTGTATGGAAGAGTGTATGACTTCTGTATGGAAGAGTGTATGACTGCTATATGGAAGAGTGTATGACTTCTGTATGGAAGGAAGAGTGTATGACTTCTGTATGGAAGAGTGTATGACTGCTGTATGGGAGAGTGTATGACTGCTGTATGGAAGAGTGTATGATTGCTGTATGGAAGAGTGTATG
The DNA here is from genome assembly GCA_009760885.1 of Achatina immaculata. Lineage (NCBI taxonomy): Eukaryota > Metazoa > Mollusca > Gastropoda > Stylommatophora > Achatinidae > Lissachatina > Lissachatina immaculata. Next base: position 5,547,492 of record CM019704.1, on the reverse strand, counting down.
ACTGCTGTATTGGAGAGTGTATGACTTCTGTATGGGAGAGTTTATGACTGCTGTATGGGAGAGTGTATGACTGCTGTATGGGAGAGTGTATGACTGCTGTATGGAAGAGTGTATGACTTCTGTATGGAAGAGTGTATGACTGTTGTATGGAAGAGTGTATGACTGCTGTATGGAAGAGTGTATGACTGCTGTATGGGAGAGTATATGACTGCTGTATGGGAGAGTGTATGACTGCGGTATGGAAGACTGTATGACTGTTGTATGGGAGAGTGTATGACTGCTGTATGGGAGAGTGTATGACTGCTGTATGGGAGAGTGTATAACTTCTGTATGGGAGAGTGTATGACTGCTGTATGAAAGAGTGTATGACTTCTGTATGGGAGAGTGTATGACTTCTGTATGGGAAAGTGTATGACTGCTGTATGGAAGAGTGTATGACTGCTGTATGGGAGAGTGTATGACTGCTGTATGGGAGAGTGTATGACTGCTGTATGGAAGAGTGTATGACTGCTGTATGGAAGAGTGTATGACTGCTGTATGGGAGAGTGTATGACTTCTGTATGAGAGAGTGTATGACTGCTGTATGGGAGAGTGTATGACTTCTGTATGGAAGAGTGTATGACTGCTGTATGGAAGAGTGTATGACTTCTGTATGGAAGAGTGTATGACTACTGTATGGGAGAGTGTATGACTTCTGTATGGAAGAGTGCATGACTTCTGTATGGAAGAGTGTATGACTACTGTATGGAAGAGTGTATGACTGATGTATGGAAGAGCATATGACTACTGTATGGAAGAGTGTATAACTTATGTATGGAAGAGTGTATGACTACTGTATGGAAGAGCGTATGACTGATGTATGGAAAAATGTATGACTACTGTATGGAAGAGTGTATGACTGCTGTATGGAAGAGTGTATGACTACTGTATGGAAGAGTGTATAACTTCTGTATGAAAGAGCATATGACTACTGTATGGAAGGGCGTATGATTACTGTATGGAAGAGTGCATGACTTCTATATGGAAGACTGTATGACTACTGTATGCGAGAATGTATGACTACTGTATGGAAAAGCGTATAACTACTATATCGTAGAGTGTATGACCACTGTTTTGGGGAGTGTATGACTATGGTATGGGAAAGTGTATAACTATGGTATGGGAAAGTGTATGACTATGGTATGGGAAAGTGTATAACTATGGTATGGGAAAGTGTATAACTATGGTATGGGAAAGTGTCTGACTATGGTATGGGAAAGTGTATAACTATGGTATGGGAAAGTGTATAACTATGGTATGGGAAAGTGTATAACTATGGTATGGGAAAGTGTATAACTATGGTATGGGAAAGTGTATGACTATGGTATGGGAAAGTGTATGACTATGGTATGGGAAAGTGTATAACTATGGTATGGGAAAGTGTATAACTATGGTATGGGAAAGTGTATGACTATGGTATGGGAAAGTGTATAACTATGGTATGGGAAAGTGTATAACTATGGTATGGGAAAGTGTATAACTATGGTATGGGAAAGTGTATAACTATGGTATGGGAAAGTGTATAACTATGGTATGGGAAAGTGTATAACTATGGTATGGGAAAGTGTATGACTATGGTATGGGAAAGTGTATAACTATGGTATGGGAAAGTGTATAACTATGGTATGGGAAAGTGTATAACTATGGTATGGGAAAGTGTATAACTATGGTATGGGAAAGTGTATAACTATGGTATGGGAAAGTGTATAACTATGGTATGGGAAAGTGTATGACTATGGTATGGGAAAGTGTATGACTATGGTATGGGAAAGTGTATGACTATGGTATGGGAAAGTGTATAACTATGGTATGGGAAAGTGTATAACTATGGTATGGGAAAGTGTATAACTATGGTATGGGAAAGTGTATAACTATGGTATGGGAAAGTGTATGACTATGGTATGGGAAAGTGTATAACTATGGTATGGGAAAGTGTATGACTATGGTATGGGAAAGTATATAACTATGGTATGGGAAAGTATATAACTATGGTATGGGAAAGTGTATGACTATGGTATGGGAAAGTGTATGACTATGGTATGGGAAAGTGTATAACTATGGTATGGGAAAGTGTATAACTATGGTATGGGAAAGTGTATGACTATGGTATGGGAAAGTGTATAACTATGGTATGGTAAAGTGTATGACTACGGTATGGGAAAGTGTATGACTATGGTATGGGAAAGTGTATGACTATGGTATGGGAAAGTGTATGACTACGGTATGGGAGAGTGTATTACTAAGGTATGGGAGAGTATCTTCTAGTGGACAACTGAGGTGTAAGTGGCTTTAAAGTAAACGTGAAGATAAAAATGTTATTGTAATTTTGTATGTATGAATATTTTATGTATAAGTGTGTATCCGAGTGCCTGGATGTCTTTAAATGATCACATTAGAGTAAGCTACCACAACATGACTGTCAGTTCATAACTGTATTCTTACCATGAGCTACTACATAACTGATCTATTATCTGGTTTGCTCTTGGTTTAAGATATTAACATTTTAATTTACTATATGATCTAACATATGATTCTGGTCGTATCACTGTAAAAGAAAACATGGAGGTTGTGTTTATTATGAGTTTTTTTTTAAGCTTTGGTATTTTTCTTTGACCGTTAAAGATGTCTGTGAATTAAGGATGTTCATTTGAATATTAGTTGCATTATTTAGAATTATGCTAAAACTGAAGGTTTTTTTTTTAATAATGAAATCAAATTTTGCTAAACTATAATTGTCATTTACTTATGTTGATTTATTTATGTAACTAGCTGCAGTTTGTCACACTATGCAAGGGTGAAACAAACAATATTTTTAATTAAAACTATGCAAAAAATTTAACTGATCTAACAAGCAACAAAAGCAACAAAAATCTTCTAACAAACTGTTGCCAAATAACAGTAACTTATAATATTCTGTCAGTACAAGAAAAACACATTTTGAAAAACCCTCATTTAGGTGACAGCATATAGAAGCTTGTAGTAAGAGTATTAATAATTTACTGTGTCATTTTCTCACATCTGAAGGTGTTGGGTATGCTTCTGTCATAATGGCTTTCTGGCTGAACATGTATTACATCATAATCTTGGCTTGGGCAGCTTTCTATCTGTTCCACTCATTCACCTCCAGTCTCCCATGGGCCACCTGTGGCAATAAGTGGAACACAGTCAAATGTATGAGTGCTTTTGAACGACATAAGATTCCTTTCAACTGCACCAATGAAACATCGTGGTTCGAGGTAAACCCGCTCACTGTAAAAGTTTCAGGTCTTGGCGAAGTAGATTGGAGCAGCTTTCTACAGTAATCAAACACAAGAAATATAACATTTCAACACAAGAATATAACATTTCAACATAAGAAATATAACATTTCAACATAAGAAGTATAACATTTCAACATAAGAAGTATAACATTTCAACACAAGAAATATAACATTTCAATATAAGAAATATAACATTTCAACACAAGAAATATAACATTTCAATATAAGAAATATAACATTTCAACTTAAGAAGTATAACATTTCAACACAGGACATATAACATATCAACACAAGAAATATAACATTTCAACATAAGAAATATAACATTTCAACTTAAGAAGTATAACATTTCAACACAGGAAATATAACATGTCAACACAAGAAATATAGCATTTCAACATAAGAAATATAACATTTCAACTTAAGAAGTATAACATTTCAACACAGGAAATATAACATTTCAACACAAGAAATTTAACATTTCAACACAAGAAATTTAACATTTCAACACAAGAAATATAACATTTCAACACAAGAAATATAACATTTCAACACAAGAAATATAACATTTCAACACAAGAAATATAACATTTCAATACAAGAAATATAACATTTCAACACAAGAAATATAACATTTCAATATAAGAAATATAACATTTCAACTTAAGAAGTATAACATTTCAACACAGGACATATAACATATCAACACAAGAAATATAACATTTCAAAATCGAGAGCCACGGACCTCCCATGCTGTGGACAAATTTCACATCTGTATGGTAGCTATATGCTTTAAGTGCGAAATAACTTTTTTCAAAAAATGTGGGTAACCTTTAATGAGAAAACGCTACACTATACTAGCTGGTGAACTTTCAACGTGACAATAATGTAGTTTCGAAAAACAAAGGCAGCAATTAACATTCCCACGTATTCTGACAAATGAACAGAATATGAAATGTGCGACAGCTAACCAACCTAAATATGCTGAGAGATCATGGCTTTTTAAAAAATTCTAAACAATGGCTTCCACATCTGGTTCAATATTTCTTCAATTTAAATGTGAAAAAAGTTCTTCCCTCCACATAGAGTCTGCTGAGGTTGTTAAACATTTCCACAGTGGGAAAAAAAGACCTTGAGCTTTTGTCGCTGGCCCCCATGGCAGGTCTGCAGACCATCATTTGGGAACCACTGAACTAGATGATAACATTTTTATTCAGTGTATAGATGACTGGTTAATAAGTTAAGGTGACTGGTTAATAAATTAAGGTGACTGGTTAATAAGTTAAGGTGACTGGTTAATAAGTTACTGATTTATTTATTTTGCAGTGAAATCATTACTCTAACATATTTGTTTGCCTTTACAGGAAATTGTACATAAAATTGTGGCATCTTTTTTTTTCTTTGGTAATGAAGATGTTTGCAGCTGAGATAGAGACATCTTTTGACAGCTGTCAGGGTGCTTACACCTTACATCATTCCTATGCTGTCACACAGGGCTTGCATGGTAGTTCGGCAAGTTTTCCTGTTTTCAGCGAGCTTTTCAACCTCATCAAGGGATTTTATCAATTCAAATGTGATATCCACCCGCATTTATGCATGTGAAAGCATCAACTAAAGAAATAGACAAGAAATTAGAATATTTTGAAAACACATGCTTCAGGAAAATACTTGGTATAAAGTGGAATAAATTTAAGAACAACACAGAGATAAGACAGATGAGCAAACAACAACCTGTCTCATGGGTGATCAGAAAAAAGAAGATGGACATATGTAAGCCATGTGATGAGAAGAAGCAATCAGAGAATACCGAAACAAGCTATCAAGTGAAGCACAACAAGGCGAAGAAAAAGAGGTCGACCACACGAAACTCTAAAGAGGACATTGTTAAGAGAGGGCAGTTTAGTGGGCGTAACATCCCTTGATCAAGTTGAAAAACTCGCCGAAAACAGGGAAACTTGGCAAACAACTATGCGAGCCCTATGTGACTGCCCTGTGTGAGTGATTGTTAACAGTTACATCTGTATGTGTTTGGCAGCAGTCTGTGGCATTTATTTGTAACTTATGCTTCCCTTGATGAAAAAATTATCTGCAGGTAAATATAACAAAGACACTCAATGCCAGCACCATTCCAAGCTTGTACCCTGAGTTCAACTGCTCACAAGGATACGATGGGCATCATTACGTGTCACCGGTTGAGGAATTCTGGAAGTGAGCATCAGGCTGTTGTCTAATATATACGTGTATAGTTGTTAACATTGTTTTCATTTTCCAGTAAGAGTATTTGAAGTATATGTTTTGTGTAAGTGTAATTAATCATAACATTCATGTTGATAGTGTAAAGGAAGCAATCCTCCTCCTTCACTGTTTTAAAACATAGTTACTTTCTCCTGATTAACTGCTCCTTGAAGATAAATGATCTAGTTGTCCTTCTACCTTTAGGATATGAAAGGACTACCTTTATGATATGATAGGACTATCTTTGTGATATGACATCTCTCCGGAACTGTGAATTTATGTTCTCTGCAGTCGATGTTGTGATGATCTTGGTGCTACAGATATCACATCAGATTGGGAATGGGTTACAATCTCATGCTTGACGACTGAAGGAGACCCAAGAATAGACATTTTTGACAGACCCAGTCAGTAATGATGAATATATTAATCGTTCCCCTTCAATCAAGCTGGTACCATGAAGAGAAGAAAGCGATGACGACTGCCGTAAAACTGGTTCTATATAGTAATGAAGTAGACAGATGTGTATGGTTCAGTTTTACAAAACGACCCAATATTTCGGGGTGAGCCGTTTTCAAGGATTACATACAATGACAACATAACACAAAAAATAAACTTAGCTTTTTGGTCTCCTCCTGGTTTTAAAGACGAGCGTAAATGTCCCAGGTAAACGGAACTGAAGGATGGGAACGAAGTAAACGACACAGGATAACAACCTCACAACTACAGCCAATCAGAAACCTTAGGCATGGATGGATCATCATCATCATCATCATCATCATATTCATCATCATCATCTTTCACTCCCTTGAGAGCATAGGCCACGGATAAAGGCTCTCCAGTCATACCTGTTCTTGGAATTATTCTCTGCTTCCTTCCATGTGTATCCTTTGTCTCTGAGCGCCGACATAATTTCTTTTCTCCAAGTAAGTCTAGGTCGTCATTGTTTTCTATTTCCTTGAGGATTCCATGTCAGTGCCTATCTTGCTATGCTGGTGTCGGGTTTCCTCATAGTGTGGCCACTCCACCTCCACTTCCTAGACATGATTTGTGGGTTCATAGGTTCTTGTCCCGTCCTTTCTCAGACTCCTCGTTCCTGATCTTGTCCTGCCATTTAATGTTTAAAATCCTCCTCAAGCAGTAGTTCATGAATGTTTGTATCCTCTGTTGTATTGTCTTGGTCATAACCCATGTCTCCGAATCTATATAGCAGGACAGTCTTTACGTTTGTACTGACAAGCCTAAGTTTTTTTCTTGTTTTGATATTCTTAGATGACCATATTTTGTTAAGTTGGATAAGTGCTGTCCTGGCCTTGGTTATTCTAGCTTTAACATCCTTTTTCGCCCCCCCCCCCCCCGTATTTCTCCACTGTGCTGTCTAAATATGTGAAATATTCTACTTCCTCAATTGGCACTCACTCAGTTACCATGAGGCTATTGCTTACACTGTTACTTTTCATTATCTTCGTTTTTTTTTTTTTGTCTGTTAATATATAGTCCCAGTTTAGCTGAATTCTTGCTTAAGATTTGAAGTTTCTTCTGCTTTTGTGTGTGACTGCGTGTCAGAAGTGTCACATCATCCGCGGTGATGGAACGCGAGAGAACAATAGTGGGGAGGGAAAAGGTGGCCTACAGAAAGAGATAAGGAAGCTATACACACCTGGAGGTGGTTACAGAATAGGGAGGGAATAAAGCTAAAACTGCAGGGGATTGAGTGGGGCTGAAAAAAAAAATATAAAAAAATGCAGTATAAATAGCAAAAAGTAGGTGGAAATTTAAAGAAGTTTAAAGAAAGCTGAATTTTGTTGTTTTTTCCAGCTAGGTGGAGACAGCCTGCCTGGAAAATAAGGCGCGATGTTCTATAGCTTTACGGAAATGTTCATCGAAAGAACAGGAGCTGGTTGCATTAATAGAAATGTCCCGTTTTCCCTTTTAATTTCTTTAGAAGAAGTGTTTTGCCACTGGTGTCCGTGCCCTTCGAGATATGTCATTAAGGTGTTGACGAAAACGATCTCCTAAGCGTAAACTGGTCTCCCCTATATACTTCATACCACACCGCGTGTACATACATAATGGCATAAATGACGTTGCATGAAGTGCAGGTGAAGCCCTCCTGAACTAACAGCGTGGACATCGGGAAAGAAACCTGACTAACCTCAACAACAAACAGGGAAGTATTGCATGTACAGCGACCGCAGCGTTTAGTAACATAAAAAGTCGCGTCCTCTGTCATGAGGCGACTTCTAACTAGTAGGTCCTTAAGGTTCTTGTCCCGTCTGTAGGCCATCAAAGGGGGTTCCCTAAAGAGTTCGCGTGTGTCAGGCTTGGTCTAGAGGAGATGGAGATGACAAAACAAGATCTCCATAACTGCCACACTATGGGGATGGTACGTGAATACCAATTTCACTCTGTCTGAGTTTCGGGGTGGTTTAGGAGTGAGGGCTTGTTGTCGCGATATATGGCTGCTGCGGTTCCAGGACGACGTGAGAACACGTTCTGGATAACCGCGTTGGCGGAAGAAATCCAACATTTTGTGAGCTTGATCATGGAAACTGACATGCTCCGTACACAAACGTCGCAACCTAAGAAGCTGAGATAACGGAAAAGAGTCTTACACGATCGGGATGAGAGGAAGAGTACAAGAGATAGTTATGACAGTTTATATTAGACTGAGGTGGTAAATCCGAAAGGACCAATAGTGACGGCAATGTCAAGAAAGTTAACAGAAGTTGTAGAGACATGGGAAGTGAAAGAAATAACAGGATTGAATTTCTTAACAAAACTGATGAAGTTGCCAAGGTTTTCCTCTGGCATGGATATGTACCGATCCCATCATCAGTCAGTCAGTCATTTGCATGTCCCTTGCGGAACTGTGGTTCCCTAACAGCTCTCCCGTAGGCCTCTCGGTTGTAAGCAAGATGCCCTGCTGCTGATGCATCCATTTGCAGATTATCAACGATATCTTGCAGCCATCTTCGCCTTGATCTTCTTCTATTTCTTTTTCCCATTATGTATCCTTCCAAGATGGTTTTCTCTAAATTCTCACGATGTTTAATGTGTCCAAAATATTTAAATATTCTACTTCCTCAATTGGCACTCACTCAGTTACCATGAGGCTATTGCTTACACTGTTACTTTTCATTATCTTCGTTTTTTTTTTTTTGTCTGTTAATATATAGTCCCAGTTTAGCTGAATTCTTGCTTAAGATTTGAAGTTTCTTCTGCTTTTGTGTGTGACTGCGTGTCAGAAGTGTCACATCATCCGCGGTGATGGAACGCGAGAGAACAATAGTGGGGAGGGAAAAGGTGGCCTACAGAAAGAGATAAGGAAGCTATACACACCTGGAGGTGGTTACAGAATAGGGAGGGAATAAAGCTAAAACTGCAGGGGATTGAGTGGGGCTGAAAAAAAAATATAAAAAAATGCAGTATAAATAGCAAAAAGTAGGTGGAAATTTAAAGAAGTTTAAAGAAAGCTGAATTTTGTTGTTTTTTCCAGCTAGGTGGAGACAGCCTGCCTGGAAAATAAGGCGCGATGTTCTATAGCTTTACGGAAATGTTCATCGAAAGAACAGGAGCTGGTTGCATTAATAGAAATGTCCCGTTTTCCCTTTTAATTTCTTTAGAAGAAGTGTTTTGCCACTGGTGTCCGTGCCCTTCGAGATATGTCATTAAGGTGTTGACGAAAACGATCTCCTAAGCGTAAACTGGTCTCCCCTATATACTTCATACCACACCGCGTGTACATACATAATGGCATAAATGACGTTGCATGAAGTGCAGGTGAAGCCCTCCTGAACTAACAGCGTGGACATCGGGAAAGAAACCTGACTAACCTCAACAACAAACAGGGAAGTATTGCATGTACAGCGACCGCAGCGTTTAGTAACATAAAAAGTCGCGTCCTCTGTCATGAGGCGACTTCTAACTAGTAGGTCCTTAAGGTTCTTGTCCCGTCTGTAGGCCATCAAAGGGGGTTCCCTAAAGAGTTCGCGTGTGTCAGGCTTGGTCTAGAGGAGATGGAGATGACAAAACAAGATCTCCATAACTGCCACACTATGGGGATGGTACGTGAATACCAATTTCACTCTGTCTGAGTTTCGGGGTGGTTTAGGAGTGAGGGCTTGTTGTCGCGATATATGGCTGCTGCGGTTCCAGGACGACGTGAGAACACGTTCTGGATAACCGCGTTGGCGGAAGAAATCCAACATTTTGTGAGCTTGATCATGGAAACTGACATGCTCCGTACACAAACGTCGCAACCTAAGAAGCTGAGATAACGGAAAAGAGTCTTACACGATCGGGATGAGAGGAAGAGTACAAGAGATAGTTATGACAGTTTATATTAGACTGAGGTGGTAAATCCGAAAGGACCAATAGTGACGGCAATGTCAAGAAAGTTAACAGAAGTTGTAGAGACATGGGAAGTGAAAGAAATAACAGGATTGAATTTCTTAACAAAACTGATGAAGTTGCCAAGGTTTTCCTCTGGCATGGATATGTACCGATCCCATCATCAGTCAGTCAGTCATTTGCATGTCCCTTGCGGAACTGTGGTTCCCTAACAGCTCTCCCGTAGGCCTCTCGGTTGTAAGCAAGATGCCCTGCTGCTGATGCATCCATTTGCAGATTATCAACGATATCTTGCAGCCATCTTCGCCTTGATCTTCTTCTATTTCTTTTTCCCATTATGTATCCTTCCAAGATGGTTTTCTCTAAATTCTCACGATGTTTAATGTGTCCAAAATATTTAAATTTTCTCTGTTTAATCTTCTTTACTAGCCAGGTTTCTTCAATATTAAGTTCTTGTAGTATGGATATATTTGTTCTTTTTTGTGTCCATAATATGGACAATGCAACGTTTATAGAAGGCTGGAAAAGGACCTCCGAAACTTTGTGCTCGAAATGTCCCATGAAGAGACATGCGTAGCTAGGACATATTTTAGTACTCACTAACACACCGCTAATCTGGTCAAAATATAGACCATTGAATTCAAACGAGTTAAGTTCGAGGACAAGTCATGTAAGGCGTAGAATAGTGGACGAAGGAATCTTTTGTTAAGAAGAAACATAAGGGATGGATGTATACAAGGACTACATCAAGAGTGAAGATACGGAGAGAGTGACCAGGCAGAAGGGATAGGGTCTCAAAAGCAGTGATTAGTGTCCTTCAGATAAGTAGGTAGATTAGTAACAAAAGGTTGAAAGAAACTATCAGAAAGTCAGAAATTTGTTCCGTAGGGCAGGAGCAAGCTGAAACTATGGGTCTCCCTGGGTTGTGTATCTTAGGAAGTAGATAAAAGGATGGTTTCCCCAAACAGCTGTCATGGATACGAAGATGAGTAGCAGAGGAAGAAATATAAGTCTCACGGATGAGTTCGTTGATCATGTCACAAACCTGACCACTCACGGATGAGTTCGTTGATCATGTCACAAACCTGACCACTCACGGATGAGTTCGTTGATCATGTCACAAACCTGACCACTCACGCATGAGTTCGTTGATCATGTCACAAACCTGACCACTCACGCATGAGTTCGTTGATCATGTCACAAACCTGACCACTCACGCATGAGTTCGTTGATCATGTCACAAACCTGACCACTCACGGATGAGTTCGTTGATCATGTCACAACCTGACCACTCACGGATGAATTCGTTGATCATGTCACAAACCTGACCACTCACGGATGAGTTCGTTGATCATGTCACAAACCTGACCACTCACGGATGAGTTCGTTGATCATGTCACAAACCTGACCACTCACGGATGAATTCGTTGATCATGTCACAAACCTGACCACTCACGGATGAGTTCGTTGATCATGTCACAAACCTGACCACTCACGCATGAGTTCGTTGATCATGTCACAAACCTGACCACTCACGGATGAATTCGTTGATCATGTCACAAACCTGACCACTCACGGATGAGTTCGTTGATCATGTTACGAACCTGACCACTGCTGGTCAGATTCGGATCTTGAGGGCGAGGGGCATATACTTTAGTATTGATCAGTTGACTTACGGCCTCTTGAATGTATAATTCGTTTTTTTTTCAACAAATCATGATCCCTCCCTTGTCTGCACGCTTGATCACGATATCTCGTCAGCGCTGAAGTTGTGAAAGTGCGCCATGCTCCACTCTGATCCACTGACTTAAATAAATATACTAAGCCTCGGTTCATCAACTTCAGTAAATGTGTATACCAAAGGAACTGTCATTTTTACCTTCATTTATTAAACCTAAGATACACTTAGTGATACCTTTTACTCCAGACACAAAGTGCTACAGATAACAGATGGCATAGACAAACCTGGAAATCTTAGATGGCAGTTGGCACTATGTCTTCTTGCAGTCTGGGTCATTTGCTACTTTTGCATTTGGAAAGGCGTAAAGTGGACAGGCAAGGTAAGGTATTCATGTGTTTGTATCCACTCAGTATATTATGTTCTTCTTGCTATGAAAAATACAAAGCGCTACAGACATGACACAAGAGAAAGAAAATACCAAGAGATTTGCTAAGATTTGAACCATGGACTCCAGAAGGATGAAGAGTTTCCTTGTCACGAGAGGACAACACAGGGCCCAGTCCATCAGCCTGCATCCCTGTGAAAAACAAAACAAAACAAAAACATGCTCATTGCCTAGTCTTTATTGTGTATCCACACTCGTGAGATTTGGAAAGGAAAAGTAGTCAAGATACATATAATTTATCACTTAGGATATCTAGTATCCTTGTTTAGGGTTGCAAGATGGCTGAGGGGATAGTGTGTTGTCCTCTCACAGCTGAGTGGATAGTGTGTTGTCCTCTCACAGCTGAGTGGATAGTGTGTTGTCCTCTCACAGCTGAGTGGATAGTGTGTTGTTCTCTCACAGCTGAGTGGATAGTGTGTTGTTCTCTCACAGCTGAGTGGATAGTGTGTTGTTCTCTCACAGCTGAGTGGATAGTGTGTTGTTCTCTCACAGCTGAGTGGATAGTGTGTTGTTCTCTCACAGCTGAGTGGATAGTGTGCTGTTCTCTCACAGCTGAGTGTGTTGTCCTCTCACAGCTGAGTGTGTTGTCCTCTCACAGCTGAGTGTGTTGTCCTCTCACAGCTGAGTGTGTTGTCCTCTCACAGCTGAATGTGTTGTCCTCTCACAGCCGAGTGTGTTGTTCTCTCACAGCTGAGTGGATAGTGTGTTGTCCTCTCACAGCCGAGTGTGTTGTTCTCTCACAGCTGAGTGGATAGTGTGTTGTCTTCTCACAGCCGAGTGTGTTGTCCTCTCACAGCCGAGTGTGTTGTCCTCTCACAGCCGAGTGTGTTGTTCTCTCACAGCCAAGTGGTTACTCATCCCACTGCGGTCTGATCAGTAACAAAACTTTTACATTCAGCTCTTGTCCACGTAGGCTAAAAATCTGTTCCATGGCACTTGCATGCTGTAGGGGTGTGAAGTGTTAATGCCTTCATATTTCAGTGACACTACAGCATTTAAGGTAGGGGTGCCAACACCGTCCTCACTGTCCTTGTTTTACTAGGAAAGTCCCAGGTGACCCATTTCTTGAGGCTGGTTGGTCCTTAAAAAAAAAAAACCTGCCCGAGTGCAAATTCGAACCAGGGATCATTTGATCAGCAGACAAGTGCACTACTGTGGCACAGAGACCAAGTGATGTGAATTAACCATGAAAATACTAGAGAGAAAAGGGAACATCATGAACAGTCCAGTGTGACTGTACAAAAGAAAATCATCAAATGATCAGACAGAAAACATTAAGGATTTAAATATTTGAAGAACCATGACCACTAATGCATGTGATTTTGATATAATATACAGTATATCTCCACAATAGGACTTGAAATTAACGAGGACAAAACAGAAATAATGAAAATTTCCCTTAATCAAAATGGAAAAATACACATAGAAGGGACAGATATTGAAGAAGTCAATCAATTTGCATACCTTGGCAGCTACATAGACCAGGATGGTGACACTAGAAAGGAAGTTAGAATCAGAATTGCAAAAGCAGCATCGATCTTCAAGAATCTTGAGAACATATGACATTCAAAAGTTATAAGCACAAAAACCAAGTTAATACTATTCATTTCAATTGTAATATCCACCCTCATTTATGCATGCGAAAGCTGGAAAACAACTAAAGAAATAGACAATAAATTAGACTCTTTTGAAAACAAATGCCTAAGGAAAATACTCGGCATCAAGTGGAACGAATTTAAGAATAATGCAGAGATAAGACAGATGACAGAACAACAACCATTCTCATGGGTGATCAGGAAAAGGAGATGGACATATGTTGGTCACTTGATAAGAAGAAATGATCAGAGAATCCCAAAACAAGCTATCAAGTGGAACACAACAGGCCACAGAAAAAGAGGCAGACCGCGTGAAACTCTGAAGAGGTCATTGTTAAGAGAGGCCAGATTAACAGGCATAAAATCCTTTGATGAGGTTGAAAGACTCGCCGAAGACAGGAAAAATTGGCGAACTACTTTGCGAGCCCTATGTGACGTTTAACGGCACGAGAAGGATATAAGATAAGATATCTCCAAAATTTGATATACATAACAGGAATGTTTCACTTACCATCTGATGGTGTAAGTAAAGCTATGTTCCCTCTCCAACAGGTGGTGTACGTGACAGCCCTGTTCCCATACATCCTCTTAATAATACTTCTGATCCGAGGCCTCACTTTGCCAGGGGCGGAAGATGGAATCCGATACTACCTCACACCTCAGATCAGCAAACTGGCAGATTCTGGGGTATAAGTCTTTCTTCAGTTTAGCCAGCTCTCCAGTAATTATTGTCTGTAACCAGTAATTATGTTGGTGTTGTTTGGTCTTTGTGAGGAGGATGTTCTTAGCATTCAGTGCCATGAACTACACAGGTAAGGGTGAAAAAGTAAACTTCCTGTTTCCATGCCATTTATGGCATATTGGGGATATGTTGTTAGGCCCGTATTTCCACGACTCTTTGCATAAGAAAGTCTGATGTGGTCAGTATCATGCCTGGCCACATTTACCTTCCCAGATTTCTCTGGAACCCATTTTTAGGGGCTGAGTGGACTCCAGGACCTTTGTGGTGTACCGGATTAGTAAAGTGAGCTAACCAGGCCGTAATGACGTACACAGGCACTGTAGTTTTATAAGTGGACTAAACTGGGTTGCTAGCATAACAAGACTGGCCAGACTCAACAGTCATGGGGAGCATGATAAACCTTCCTCAGCCTGTTATTATGAGCATCAACATAGCAGGGTTTGACCAGATCTGGTTTGCCGGCTCTAATATGGCCACTTTACCACAGTTATCTTTGCTCCAAACCAAAACTTGTGAAGGTCAAGGTGACAGTTTAGTAACCATTTTTTTTCTTATTTAGTGTTCAAATGCTTTCCCATGCTACATCTAATGACACAATACAATCAGAAGTTCACTCGAAGCAGCCCCGTCATTTCTGCTTTATGTCTACTACACCATCTGGACTCTATACAACAGATTTAGTTTACAGACAGTCCCTGAGCTATGAATGAGTTTTTATCTGAAGTCTGTTTTTAAGTCAGGTTTATACATAAGTCAAATCATTTAGATATGGTTCACATCTAACATCAGCTAGTTAAATTTTTTCTTAGTATACAGTATATAGTGCACTTTCTATGCACAAAAATGCAGGCCCACACACTTGAGCTGATGAAATGCTACAGACATGCTATGTTTTGATTATGTTGCAAAGTAGCCACTGTTTATTATTACAAAAAAACTGTATATAACTCAAATTTTTAATATAACAGGCTTTTTATGAACTGCTTTATAACTTATCTTATATCTTATATCCTTCCCGTGCCGTTAGACGTCACATAGGGCTCGCAAAGTAGTTCGCCAATTTTTCCTGTCTTCGGCGAGTCTTTCAACCTCATCAAAGGATTTTATGCCTGTTAACTTGGCCTCTCTTAATAATGTCCTCTTCAGAGTTTCACGCGGTCTGCCCCTTTTTCTTCGGCCTGTTGTGTTCCACTTGATAGCTTGTTTTGGGATTCTCTGATCATTTCTTCTCATCAAGTGACCAACATATGTCCATCTCCTTTTCCTGATCACCCGTGAGACTGGTTGTTGTTCAGTCATCTGTCTTATCTCTGCATTGTTCTTGAATTCATTCCACTTGATGCCGAGTATTTTCCTTAGGCATTTGTTTTCAAAAGAGTCTAATTTCTTTTCTATTTCTTTAGTTGTTTTCCAGCTTTCGCATGCATAAATGAGGGTGGATATTACATTTGAATTGAATAGTCTTAACTTGGTTTTTGTGCTTATAACTTTTGAATTCCATATGTTCTCAAGATTCTTGAAGATTGATGCTGCTTTTGCAATTCTGATCCTAACTTCCTTTCTAGTGTCACCATCCTGGTCTATGTAGCTGCCAAGGTATGCAAATTGATTGACTTCTTCAATATCTGTCCCTTCTATGTGTATTATTCCATTTTGATTGATGGGAATTTTCATTATTTTTGTTTTGTCCTTGTTAATTTCAAGTCCTATTTTGCTAGCCAGTGAAGATAGGCTATCTGTTTTTTCTTGCATGGAATTCACATTATTACTGATAAGAGTTATGTCATCAGCAAAATCAAGATCTTCTAGTTGGGTCCCATGTACCCAGTCAATACCTGTGTTACCTGTGCAGCATTTTTTCATTATGAAGTCTATTGTAATCCCAAAAAGTAAAGGAGACAGTATACATCCTTGTTTCACGCCTGTTTCAATCTGGAACCATTCACTCATCCCTTCTTCTGTCTTGACTGCACAACCATATCCATTGTATAAGTCCTTAATGATGTTGACAATTTTAGATGGTATTCCATATAGACATAAAATTCTCCATAATGAATCTCTGTGTATGCTATCAAATGCCTTCTTAAAATCTATGAAATTCAGTATTAATGGTTTTTGCTCTTCAATATGTTCTTCAAGTATTATTCTGAGAGTAAAGATCTGGTCGAGACAGCTTCTCCCTTTTCGAAATCCTGCTTGTTCTTCTCTCATTGCAGTATCCACTATATCTTTGAGTCTATTCAAAATGACCTTGCAAAATACTTTTGACACAACTGATATTAAGGTTACTCCTCTCCAGTTGTTACAGTCACTAAGGTTGCCCTTTTTTGGTATTTTAACAATGATTCCCTTCTTCCAATTAGAAGGGACCTTTTCTTCTTTCCAAATCTTGTTAAACATTCTCTGTAGTTGTCTCATGTTGTCACTATTGATAGCTTTTAGCATCTCGGCTGTTATTTCATCTTCACCTGCAGCTTTGTTGTTAGCCATTAAATTCACTGCTGCTTCAATTTCATGCAATTTAATTTCATCTAGATTGACATTTAGTTGTGGGGCTGGTAAGTCAGTTTCAAGGTTTAACAATTCTTTTGGGTGTGGTCGATTGAGTATTTCTTGGAAGTGTTCAGCCCATCTTTGCTTTTGGTCTTTATTTGATGTTAATAGTGTTCCAGTTTTGCTAAGGATTGGTCTTTCTTTAGATGTAATAGTACCTGTTAGCCTCTTTTGTATGTTATATAAAGTTTTGCTGTCTCCTGTTTTTGCTGCTTTTTCTGCCTCTTTCGCCATATTGTCTATGTATTCTCTTTTATCCCTTCTAGCTGAACTTTTCACTTTCCTGTCTATGTCTTTGTATTTTGCTTTTGACGAATCTCTTTCATGATCTGCTTTTGCATTCAACATGTTTAATTTGGCTGCTCGTCTTTCATGTATATACTTCCATGTTTTATCTGATATCCATGCTTTTCTATTTGGTTTTTCCAATCCAGCGCTTACTTTTGCTGCTGTGATTATGGCTGTGCTGTAAGAATTCCATAACTCATCTATACCTATCTCCTCAACTTCACTGGGTGTTTTGGAATGATTGGCAAGTTCCTGATTGAAATTAATGTTAGTATTTTCTTCTTGTAGGCTGTGGATGTTTATCTTTCTGTGTACTGATTTCTTGTGTTGACTTTTCAATTTTAGTTTTATTTTCCCTATGCACAGGTTGTGATCACTGTTGACATCTGCACCCCTATAAGCCCTTACATCCATGAGAGATGTTCTGTATTGCTTTCTAATACAAAAATGGTCTATCTGGTTTCTAGTTCTATCATCTGGAGATATCCATGTTGTTTTATGTATCTCTTTGTGTGGGAATATTGTGCCTCCAATGACCATGCCCTCTGTTAGACATATTTCAATTAATCTTTCTCCATTCTGATTAACCATGTCAATTCCTTCTTTCCCCATCACTTTTTCAACGTCGGTATTATCCTTCCCTACCTTAGCATTGAAGTCCCCCATAGCAATTAGGATGTCGTGTTTAGGGACTTTGTTGATGATTTGTTGTAGTTGGTGATAGAAGTCGTCTTTGACATCATCATCTGCATCATTCGTGGGTGCATAACACTGTATTATTGTCATTCTTCCGTGTCGTAGGTTGTATCGTGCTCTTATTATACGACTGTTCATTGGTTCCCATTCTACAAGGCTCTTTGCAGCTACATTTGACATAATAATGCCCACTCCGTCTCGGAATTTATTGTCATTTCTGCCTGAATGTATAATTAACTTACCGTTTTCCGCCGATCTTTTACCTGCTTCTGGCCATCGCATTTCGCTGATGCCCAGTATGTCTAGATGGTATCTCTCCATTTCTTTGATGACCTGGTTAGTTCTTGTTGGTGCTGCCATCGTTCTCACATTCCAGAATCCAACCCTTGTCACATGTTTGGGGCCGACGAATGAGCTCTTCGGAGTTGGCATCCCTGATGCTCGGTTGGTTTCTCTGCGAGTTTCCATAACGATATCTTTTTTTCCCATCTGGAGTTGCCTCTAGATAGGTCTCAGGATAAGGTTGTTAGCCTTATGCCCAACTCCCGGTACATGATATGTAACAGATCAAGCGGAATTCCACTGATTTCTGCATGCCGGCGAGAGCGTTTTAAAAACGACATGTTCATAACTCGAGGAATGTCATGTATGTTTTAGAAGCAGACAAGCATGGTTATCTTGTGAAAGTTTGTTTCATTTGATATAAATAACACAAAAAAGCCTGCAGTCACAAATTTTTCATTGAAACTGGCTAGTATGACTGATATAACCAGTCAATCAGTTTGTCAGTCAGCTATTTGCATGTCCCTTGCAGAACTTTGTCTCCCTAACAGCTCTCCTGTAGGCCTTTCGGATCATTGATATAACCAATAATGTATAAATTATCTATTTCCACACACAAATTTAACTAATTTTTTCAAACATATAACAGTAAAAAACTGTCACAATGTAGGCCAGGCCTATGTTAAAAAGAGTGAAGGTTTACAATAAACACAGAAGTGGTCCTTGCATTCATAATTTAAATCCAAAAAGTGCACTGCTAAATGAAGTTCTTTTAATTATATTCTTTGCCTGCATGTTGTTTCTTATATTTTCCTAATTACTGTTTATTGTCTTATTGACTCTGCCTTCCAACACGTTTTTTTCTTCTTGAATATATGTCAGGTTTGGGTGGATGCAGTCTCCCAGATTTTGTTCTCCTATGGTGTGGGTCTGGGGACATGTATTGCCCTAGGAAGTTACAACAAGTACCACAACAATGTTTACAAGTAAGTGATCATATTAGTCATAATTTTTTATGACAGGTTCAGAAAGTTCTGATAATTAGCTTAGAAAAAAAGTAAAGGTAAACTTCCCATTTCCATGCCAATAAAGCATATTGGAGAAAACAGTTTCAGTCCATATTTTCTATGACCTTCAGCACATGAAAGTGTGACGTGGTCAGTATCACGCTTGGCCGCTTGACCTTATCAGATTTCTCCATTTTTAGGGGCTGGGTGACCCCAGGGCCTTTTTTGGTGTGTACCAGAAAAAAATCCCAATGCTGGGACTGAACCTGGTACCACCAAGTGCCTAACCACTCAGCTAACTAGGCCACCTTAGAAAAAAAAGACTGCCAAGAAAATATCAGTTACTTAAAAAAAGAACAGGATTACAGAAAGAAATAAAGCTTAAATCATGGCTGCCTGTTTCTCTTGCTGGAAATTTATTAGGCACTGTTTTACTTTTTTCCTATAATCTGTTTTTTTTTTTTTTAGCAAGTACACCGTGACAATTGCATATGACTGAACATAAGGTTTTGTGTTCTGGTTGCCTATTTAAGAATAAATGGTTCAACTACTTCCAAGCACAAAATACATTCTATTCTTTATTTGATGCAGATAAATAAATTTCTCCATAATTGTCTGCTCTAGTAACATAATCAACAAATTAGCAAAAACTGAACAGTTTCTGTCAAAAATTTACAAATTAATGTACATGAAGTGGTAGAACAAAATAATCAACTTGGATCTGCTACAGAATTTTGATTCTCAATCCCCCACAACAAGAATGGGAAGAGAAAGACTAAAATTGCTCAGGCAAGTTGCAAAACTGGATGAGAGAAATATCCAAGAAAACTGTAAATAGAAAACATCATAAAGGAAGTAAGTTTGCAAGGTAAACCAGATTTTCTTGTTTTGATGAGAAGATTTCTGTAAGATATTCCTGAGAGATTTCTGTAAGATATTCCTGGGAAATTTCTGTAAGATATTCCTGGGAGATATCTGTTAGACATTCCCAGGAGATTATCCTGTTACCTAAGAGGTCTGAAAAAAGCCGGTGAAAGATCATGTCTTACAGAGAGTCAAGCAGCGCATGTTCACTGCATAATTTGGATGTAAAAAAGAGGGTCAAACATATTCATGAGATACAAACGCAAAGACTGAATATTGCACCACCAAAAAAATGGTTTGCTGCAACACAAGCTAATTACATCAGTCAAATATTTGGTAGAGTCAGCCATAAAAGGAGCTACTCAACAAAATGCTGCTTGCATCTTCCTTGAAAGAACCATTAAATGATCGCAATGAATTTCTGTATGTATATTAGTACAGATACATGCATACAAGTAATTGTATCTAATATCTATGTCATTATGCTTTATACACTTGGATGTTGTTTACAGGGATGCTGTGCTAATTTCGTGTCTGAACAGCTGCACCAGCTTTTTTGCTGGGTTTGTCATCTTCTCGGTCATAGGCTTCATGGCACACGAACAAAAGCGCCACGTGGACAAAGTTGCTCAATCAGGTACTGAGATCTCACACTAACTCTGGAAGCTATTAAGTTTCTTAACTCTATTTTTACTTTACCTCTCCTCTTGTTTATGTTTTTCTCTTACTGACAGATTTGTCCCACTTTTCTCCTTCATCCTTTCATTAGGCAGCACACCAGCAAGTGCTGACAGTCTTGCTTTTCCACAGATCTTGATCCTTGATATTCTCCTTTCACCTTGGCTGGTGATTCCTTATTGTGCCATCGCATTAGACTGTTCATGAGTTTTTTTTTTTTTCTCTTGGCTTCCCTTCACTTAACAAAACAGCTGAGAAACACATAAATCCCTTTAAATGTTACAGAAGAGTCCTTCAAATATCATGGACACAAAAATTAACAAATATATCCATACCACAGGAACTTAATATTGAAGAAGGTTGGCTGGTAAAGAAGATTAAACAGAGAAAACTTAAATATTTTGGACATATTAAATGTCATGAAAATATAGGGGAAGACCAAGGTGAAAATGTCTGCAAAACATCATTGTAAATGGATGCATCAGCACCAGGGCATCTTGCTTACATCCGAGAGGCCTACATGAGAGCTGTTAGGGAGGCAAAGTTCCGCAAGGGATATGCAAATGACTGACTCCCCACCAATTTATCTTTCCTGTTGTTATGTTTTCAAGCCCTTCTTTCTTCATTATATGTCCAGCGTATGATGATTGTTGTTTTCTTGTGGATTTAATTCGGTTCCTTTCTTTGTTTGCTTTCACCAGACACTCTTTGTTTGTCAGCTTAGCTGTCCATGCTACTCTTGACACTCTTTTAAGAAACCATATCTTTTTTGCCTCTAATGATCTTTGCCTGATCTATCCATGATTCACTTCCACAGAGTAGGATAAGTTCAGAGCAGCATTTTAGAACTCCTTTTCTGATGTTCAGTGATAAAGATAAATTGCACAAGAAGTTCCTCATTTGTTTGAAACATCACCATGCCTTCTTGCATAACATTGAATGAGTGAATGAATGACCAATAAGTAAATGAAAACGGAAAACTTTACTAATGGAATAAGTCTTGACTTTAAAGGTCATGGTTCTGATAAACAAAAATGGGAGGTGGATAGACACAGCATGTCCATGTTTACCATGAGGGCAGAATAGACTAAGAGCCAGAGATTGAATGCAAGCATAATTTAACCGTTTAACTTCCATGCCATTAAACCATATTGGGAATATATGTTAGGCTTGTATTTCCAAGACCTTTGGCACATGAAAGTGTATTGTGGTCAGTATCATACCTGGCCACATTTATCTTCCCAGATTTCTCTGGTACCCATTTATAGTGGCTGGGTGAGCTCTGGAGTCTTTTTTGGTGTGTTATTACCATTAAAAAAAAAAGTCCTCACTGTTGGGACTTGAACCTGAAACCACCAGGGATAGTGATGGTACATGATGTTAATAATAATGATTGCATTTCATGTTTCTACTTTTTAACTTTAGGTCCAGGGCTTGCTTTTCTGGCATATCCAAGTGCTGTGGCTCAGCTACCAATTTCCCCACTCTGGGCTATACTGTTTTTTCTCATGCTTTTTACCTTAGGCATGGATAGCCAGGTAAGGGCTTATACAAGTCATATTAATAACTGATAAAAGTATGTTACCAATAACTGCCCTGTCACTGACATATTATTTGGCAGAACTATAGCTGTAATAACATAAGCTGGCTATGAAAGAGGGAAGGTACAGTTTTCATGTCAGTCAACAAGACTTCATCTTACCTCCCCTTGCAGCAAGCAAGCAGTGCACGATTTCATCCTCCTTGAAAAGGATCGATGTGTTCCCTGTGGTTGTGTAGTGAGATTCTGCTTGGTGTATCTGTGCAAGGAATTTTTTTAAAAACTACATGAAACCATTCCCAATCAGAATTGATGTTCGTGTTCATGATCTGCACCACAGAATCAGAAACATCAAGATCATCATCCAATGAAATAATGTGCTATGTGTTATTAATGATACTGCCAAGTTTTAACATAGTTTTGAGGTAAAAAATAGAGTGTACAAGACTGTCCTTCACACTAGTCTCTTTGAAAAGTAGATCCTTACCTTAGCAACTGTGGATTTATAGAAGTTACTGGTGATGTACACATCTGCATAAAATTAGATTGCAATTAGTTTAAATTAGCAGGACTTGGAACTAAGAGCTGTAGAAATGAATAACTGGCTTCTTCAGGAGCTGAGGAAAGAAAAGTGGCCAGACGCCATGTTGACCACATCACAACATCACTTCACAGAAAATATGATCCATAACACAACTTCTTCTAGATGCCTTCATGGCATAATAGGATTACCTTTACTTTTACCTTTTGGAAACAAGACAAAAACAACCAAAGCTCTGTTCTGGATGCTTCTGTATGCTGCAGATCATGTGACAGTCTGGCTACTATGGAGTCACTTGTAAAATGTGTTGTCAAACCAAAAACTTATTTTCACAGACAGTAATGTCAACAACAACAAAAAAACTGGTTCTTGAACATCCACAACTACATCAAGCACTATAACTTTAAGCTGAAATTCATTTAAATTAATATGGAGGTTCAAATATCTTGGACCTACAATCTCAGTCTCATTCTCTGTATAAAGATTATAATATATTATATAATATATAATCTTTAATATAAAGATTAATAAATGAATTGAAGAAGCAATTACTATATTTAACAAAATAAGGAAAAGGGTATGAAACAAGAGATGATTAATAATCTTATCAAAGTTTAGCTCCATCACCTTTAGATCCAAAATGTGAGCAACATATTCAAGTTATGAGAAAAGTTTATTTAACTGTTTCCTACTTCACTGTTTTCATAAAATAACAAAATCAAATAGCGAGACACAATAACAACTCTAAGGTGCTACAATGTGATAAACTTCCATAAGTAATGACAAGACTACAGCAGAAGACTGAGGTGGCTGGGATATGCCACAAGAATGGATGATAATCACATTCACAGGCAAATAACACTATATATAGCAGACTGTAAAAGAAAGATAATAATGTAGACTAAAAGTGAAGTATGAGGATGTTTGTAGGGCATCCATGAGTGATTTTTTTTCTGTCAATCATGAAGATAAAAAGGAACTGGTACAAGACTGTACCAGAAGTAGAGAAACACTAACTAAAGTCAATGCATTATCTGAGGAGGAAGCGAAGGCAAAAACTGAAAGCTGATGATGCAAATGCAAAGAGACTGGACTTTTGTCAACATAAATATTGTTCACTGTTACTTTGGCTGATTGTATCATCAAATACTGGTAGAATCAGCCATGACAGAGACCCCCACATCAAAATGGTTCTCAGCAACTTCGTGCACAAACATCTAACATCTATCCACTTGCAAACTGACCTCTAGAATGAAAAGCATTATTTCAACTGATAATCTTCATCACATTCACTGACTTCTGTTTTAGTTCTGCACCATGGAAGGATTCTTTACTGCACTAATTGATGAGTTTCCACAGTATCTGCGGCGTCATAGAGAGATATTTATAGCTCTTGTTTGTCTGGCTTCTTATGTCATTGGATTATCCATGGTTACTGAGGTAATTTTTTTTGTCTGGATCATTATGTCATTATTATTTGAGATGCTTTTTTTGATACAAGAAAAACTGTTATTGTGGAACATAATGCAGGACATATATTGATATAGATCTTTACTTAATAAACAATATATTACATTCTGATAACTTAATTCAGTCATGTAGCCATCAAGTCATATAGATATCAGTTCTTGTAGCAATCAGACTTTGTAGTCACTAAGTCTTGCAGTGATCAGAATCATGTATCTATCAGTCATGAAGTCATGAGTCATGTTACCCATCAAGCCACATAGACACTAAGTCTTGCAGTCATCAAAATCATGTATCTATCAGTCATGAAGCCATGAGTCATGTTACCCATCAAGCCACATAGACATCAAATATTGTATCTTGTTCTAGTATTAAATGACTGCTCTCATGTGCTTTTTTTTCCACGTTTGGCCATCTGCATTGCTTGTTGATTGCTATTTATCTTACCTAGCTTTATTATTCTGTGTCTTTGCCTGTTTATTTAAATTCTGCACACATGAGGCAGCAAAGATGGCAACAAGACATCCTGCTTACAACTGAAAGTCCTTCAGGAGAGTGTTAGGGAGGCAAAGTTCCATGAGGGATCTGCTAATGAATGAATGAATTAATTAATTAATGAAACACAAGAAAAGACATCAGTACTGGAGTAATGACTTGGTTGTCACAGCAAGTCAAGCAGAACTGATCAAGAGCCTTACCTATCTGCAATGGTCCTCAAAGAAACAGGCTGATGCATAAATTCTATGACTGACTGGTGGGGTAGGGTTTGATGCTGTTTCTATCATTGTGTTTGCTTCTTAGACCTGTTTCCAGTTTTATAGAAAGCCACTGTTACAATTTGTCATATGATATGGCATGAGCTTCAAGATCTTAGAAACCATTACGCAAATTTCAAAGAACATCTGAGAAGAACATTTTTTTGTTAGAAATTGTCTAATATTGTAATCACAGCTAAATTGTTGTAATGGTTGCATTGTTATAAAAGCCATATTGTTATCAAAGCTGCATTGTTATCAGACCCATAGTGTTATCAAGGCTGCATTGTTATCAAAGCCATATTGTTATCACAGCTGAATTGTTATTAAGCCATGTTGTTGTCATAGCTAATGTCTTACATTTTTCTGCAGGGTGGAATGTATGTTTTTCAAATCTTTGACTTTTATTCTGCAAGTGGCATTGCTGTGCTGTCACTCATTTTCTTTGAGTGTATTGCCATATCCTGGTCTTATGGTAAGTAGGTACAGTTCTAACAAGTGGATTGTTATGTGATGACTATGTTGACTGTTTTCATGTCTGAAACACTTGCCCTAGATGAAACAGTTCGAGTATGATCAATAACACTTTTTAGCGTGACACAGGTTGGCAATAATTATTATTAGAATAATTGATATTACTGTATTATTTCTTTCATTTGTTTTATTATCTGAGTTATCCAACAAATTTTATTGCTTGCACTTTGATTTTTATATTGTGTTTTTTGTTGTTTTGTTATTTTAATCAAAATTTTTAAACATTTTATCTGGGATGACTTTCATCTTTTGTTACATGGTTTATTCAAGCTGTCCGTAAAAACATTTAAGTAGTTTGCACAATCTTATTTATTAATTGCAGTTTTTTCACATAAAATTGTCTAATTTATCTTTTTTTTTTTAACATGTAATTTTAACTGTAACAGATTTTGAGACTTTCTTTGAAATGAAAGTTTGATGGTTCATTTCATCTTAAAAACGACTCTGAACCTGGTAGTTTTTTGTGAAAGGGTTAAACATTATTTTGCTTAGTGCATCCACTGCTTCACCTGGATATTTAGTATTGAGAAAATTTTAACTCATACTGCACCAATACTTTCCAAACTCTGTCTATCAGCTCCAAAGAGAGGGCAAGGAAATCCAGTAGAGTTTCTAGGAAATCCATAGGATGGGCAGGAAAGGAACACAAAATGATATGCCGTCTAGTTTTTTATAACTTTTTTGGTCTCATGTATTTAACTCTCATGAACTACCATCAAGGCAATGAATATGAAAATCATGAGTAGCAACATTTACTGCCATTTGATGGTGGTAAATCAGTCTAGTCTACAAAAGATTTTGTTACAAGCAGGATTCAGACTTGTGCTCGATGATTGGATTTTGAGTCCAGCATTTTAGTTCTATCAGTGACAGTGTGAAATCAATGCAAGAAAAAACAGATACCATGTCTTCAATGGCTAGTAAAATAGGGATTTAAATTAATAAGGATAAAAAACAAAAATAATGAAACTTCTCATTAGCCATGAAGGAGAAATATATGTAGAAGGAACAGCTGTTGAAGAAGTAAACCAATTTGCATATCTCAGCAGCTACTTAGACCAGCATGGTGACACCAGAAAGGAAGTTAGATTTAAAACTGCAAAAGCAGCATTGACCTTCAAGAATCTTGAGAACAGATGGCACTCGAAAGTTATAAGGACAAAAACCAAGTTAAGATTATTCAATTCAAATGTAATATCTGATGACTGATACAGAACACAATGAGATGGTGCCAGGAGAGTAAGAGGCACACTATGAAAAACCAGAAAAATGGAGTTTTAAAAGGGGAAAAAGAGGCAGCTTGATTTTGGTTGGTTCATGGTCAGTTACATGAATTTCATGATTCTTGGATAGTGAGGCCAACAGAGGATTAAACAAGTGTATTTCTTGCTGTCATGAGACTTGAGGATTCTGTGTTTTCCAATTAAGTTATTATGAAAAAAGGCTCAGAGAAATCTCCTCAGAGGATGCTATTGTTAATGTGTGCATGTGATGTGACAGTCTGGACCTTCACACACTCTAAGAACACAAAGGAAACTGTTACGCTTCAGATATTTCTCTCGATTTTTTTGGCCTCATTTGCCTTCTTTCTCCCAGAACTCTAAAACAACCTTAAATGTTAAGAATGTTCATATTAATACTTAGTAGTGTTCTTTCCAAACACTGTATGACTGTATCAGTCTTCTATATTTATATTTTGCATAGAATCGAATGAGGAATGAAAAACTCTCTATCTCTCTGGTCCATGCCAATCAGGCGTTGGTCATCATTGATTTCCACAACCTTTTGCTCTTTCTATAAGCTGTGTTTTGGACTGTGCTCTGTGCCACTCTTTTAGTCTGTCAGATATCTTATTTCTTTGTCTTTCTCCATCCCTTTTTCCCTCCAGTTTTCCTGCTGTCATTGAGTGTTTCAGTTTGCCTCTTCTTGAAACATGTCCTAAAATCTTGACTATCATGTTCTGAATTTTGCCATAATTTCTCTCTTTTGCCCAGCCTCACTTAGAACCTCTTGTTCTCTTAGTTGTCCATGGTATTCTCATCAATTTTCTTATGAACCACATCTCTGCACTTCCGGTAGATTTTGAGTGTTCTTTGTTACTGTTCATACTTCACATCCATATAATAATATGAGTTCAATGTAACACTGAATAACTTGAATGAAAAGCAGAGACTTTTAATTCCAGTAGCAGATTTTTAAAAAATGGTTCTCTGCTGGCTCCACTACTAGTGTCTTTTCTCTTGACCAAGAAGAAGTAGCCCAACAACCTGCTTCTTGAATGCTGTAAGAAAAAAGGACATGGCTCTGATCAATTCTAATTCACTTCTAGCACAGTCTTCATTTTCCACTTTGTCTATAACCATTTCATTGCAAATGTCTACATCAATTCTTTGTCAGTTTGTCTGCAGCCAATTCATTGACAATTTGTCTATAACCAGTTCACTGTCAGTTTGTCCAGTCAATTCATTGTCAGTTTGTCTACAGTCAGTTCATTGTCATTATGTTTACATGCCATTCATTGTCAGTTTCTTAAACAAGGAATTTCTGTTTGAGAAAATAACTGCAAAGTAAACCATTTCAGTTTTCTTCTTAATGAAATTCAGCTGTTGAATTAAAATTTTGTTTATTATCTTCTTTTTCTTCTACTTCTTCTTCTTCTTCATGGAAAACTTTCATGTGAAGTGGTGTTTATTATTTGACAAAATGTTATGTTGATATCACATATTATTTTTTATCTTCATTGACATGGAGGTGTGAACCGATTTTATGACAACATGAAGGACATGTTTGGGTCATACCCATGCGCCTTCTGGAAAATATGTTGGGTAGTGACAACACCTGCTATAACTTTGGTAATTATTACTTCTGTATTGTAAAATAGGTTAATTAGAATCATGACTTTCTTTGTCAGAAATCATCATCATCATCATGTGCCATGCCAGGCGACATGGGCAGTCATAATCCTCCACAGATCTTGATCCTTGACATCTCTAATTAATTCTGTTGCCGATTTCTTTCCATGCCACAATGTCAGGCCTTCCAACATCTATTCCCTCAGTCATCTTCTGCTTCTCATGCCTTCAGTTTTGCCCATTGATGTGATGTTTTCCAGTTTCCCTCTTCTCATCACATGCCCCAAGAATGATGACTGCCTTTTCCTTACCTTTGCTATTATACTATATTTTACGTCAGCTTATCTCAATCGCTGCTCATTAGTTATCTTGACTGTCCATTGGATCCTCATTACTCTTCTCAGGAACCACGTCTCTGTTGCCTCCAATTATTTACCCATCTGTCTGCCAATAATCCATGATTCACATTCGTATAGACAAATAGGTTCAATATAGCACTGCAACATTCTTTCCTTCTCACATTCAATTCATGAATAGCATTCAATTCAAAATTAAACATACATTTAATTTGTATTTTTGTACTAAATCAAGTGTGTGGGAAGAATGACAGATGGAGTGATGAAGGGCAGAATGTAAGACGGGCCTGCGTGCCCAATTCTTTACCCTTGAAAAATAAAGATTATTTATTCATTCATTCATTCATTCATACATTCAACAACAATGACTTAGTTTACAAGATGTTTTTCAGTTTCCGAAATGCTACTTGCCTGGCATATTCTGCTTTTAATTTCTGTGATACATCTTACATTATCTGTTAACACAGATCTCAGGTATTTAAATTTGTTCACTTTTTGCGTTGTTGCTCTATTGATATTCATGTTACAGGCTTGTGGGCACTTTTTTTTGGATTGTCTCCCTTTTCTTGATGTTCAGACTGTCCTTTCTTTTCACTCTCTGATACATGTCCTGCAGATCTTTCTCATTTTCTGCTATTAATTATCCGCATAACATAAGTTATTTAAATGACATCCGTCCATTCATGTTCCTGGAACATCTATTATTGATCTCATGATGTCAGAAGTATGTATGAATATAAATCTGACAGGTTTTCAGAATGTGCTTTCAGTGGTTCTGTGAACAGTTTATAATGAATTAGAAGATAATTTTAACATTAAAAATCACTAATTTTACTTTCTGATTGGAAGAATTAGCTATAGCAGCTTAACTTAATCATTTCTGACACTAAGATGATGTGCCTATTAAAGCGGGCTAGCTTTAACTGTATGTTTTGCCAGATGCTTCATTTCTCAGGCTCTTGTTTCCTCCATGTGAAGCCATTTTTTTTTTTTGTATAGGATATTCCGAAATGATAGAATTTGACCCACCACACTTTCTAGAACAACTTTAATTTAACTGTATCTTAATTATATAATGTTGTGTCTTCTGTTACACAAGTTTGTGTCTTTTTAGGGTGTGATAGCATTCAGCATGTTGACCTTCAAGCCAATCACTTATGTGGGCTATGAGTTCCCACTCTGGGCTCATGCTATTGGAGGATTTGTGGCACTCAGTTCTATTATCTGCATACCAGCCTACATGATATACAAATTTTTTATCACTGATGGAAGTTACAGACATGTAAGGGTGGCTAATTCTTTTAGCTTAAGAGCAAATATCATTTCTTTCTGTCATTTCTCTAAATTATTTGTTTAATTGACTAAATCTTTTTTTTTATTTCTAAGTATTTCTTCTTCTTCTTCTTTTACTTCTTATTCCTCTTCTTCTTCTTATAATAATAATAATAAATAATAATAGTAATAATAATAGTAATAATAATAGTAATAATAATAATAATAATAATTTGTTGTTGTTTTGTCGTTGTTGTTGCTGTTATTGCTAACCACATATGTTGTGATTTTTATAGAAATAAAACTCATTATAATCATGCAAAGAATGTACTGACTATGTATACAACTGCTTTCCATATCTGTAGCGTGAAAGTGATTGTAATAAACTATACATGTTAAAACTAAACTGTGCTTGTTAAAATTAGTATTTTAAATTCTGAAATTATTTTTGGACACCCTGTGTTGTGCGAGTATTCACAAAAATGTGCACTTTCTCCACAGAGGGTGAAAATTCTCTTCCGCCCAGACTTGTCCTATCCTACCATTGATGGAAAAGTCCCACAGTATGCTCAGCCTAGCCTATGGGAATCCCCTGCATCAGGCATAGTCCTTTCACAGACTGGGAACTATGACTGTGGTGCCACTCATGAGACTACCAAAGCATTTGTATAACGGCATATAATTCTTAATGGTTTGGATTTATGAAGTCAGCAAGAGCTTTGCACCAGCTATTGAGATTTTCATTTACAGTTTTATAACAAATATTCTGTTTACTGACATTTGTTGAATGGAGAAAGTTTTGTCACAGATTTCATAGCCACATTTCAGGCTGCTGTCACTTTTTTTTTTTTTCAAGAAGAAAGTTTAAATTTCATGGAGGTTTCAGTTGACTGTTTGACTTTTTTTTCCAGAGTTACTGTAATGTTGTGTGCTGAGATTCTTATCTTTAATTATTTAGAGAAGGTAAAAGGTAAAAGTAAAATTCCCCTTTCCATGCTACTAAGGCATTTTGGGGATACGGTGTTAGGCCTATATTTCTATGACCTTCCGCACATGAAAGTGTGACATGGTCAGTATCACACCTGGCCGCATTTACATTCCCAGATTTCTCTGGTACCCGTTTTAGAGGCTGGGTGGACCCTAGGACATTTTGTGTGTGTGTGTGTGTGCACCGGAAAAATCCCACTGTTGTGACTGAATCCAAATTACTAGATTGAGCACCTACCACACAGCTAACGAGGCTACCCTTATTCAGAGAAACTGTGTCTAAATAGACACTTCTAGTTTCACACCTGCACAGGGACTGTTTATTGGTATATCTTACTCTGTTCGCTGCTTGTAAAATGGTCACCTGCATTAAAAAGAAATAATTTCCATTTCATTTTTCTGTTTTTTTTTCTACTTCTCACAACCAATAAAATTTCCAGTAGCAAATTACATACCAGTGGTGTGGACAAGAATACTGCATATTAGATTCAAACCATGACTTCAGTAGATGAGCAGCTAAGAATCATAAAAACAGAAGAAGAAGAAGAAGAAATGTAACAGATATAGATCCTCATGAAACTACGTTTTTCAAAAATATTATTAACCTGTGGCACCTAGTACATCACTGCAGACACATAATTGATCAATTCTGTCAATAGAAATAAAAGTTCTCACACGGACTGAGTACTCATAATAAGCAGAAATGTACTACAAACAGGATGACAACAACAACAATGAAATAAATATCAAAATCAGCACTTACTTGTATGATCAGATGAGAGACATATATCAAAACTTCAGGCAGAAAAAAAAACACAGGTTAACATATAAATATAAGAGATAAAATATTTAGAGCCATGATGTTCTTAAAAATAAGAAACACGACAGCAATGTCATATTTCAGTTTGAGAATTTCATACAAAAATAGCAAAGTTCACACACAAATCTTGTTTGTATTTGTATATTTGTAGACTTATAGGCAATGCAGTATATTAGTTATAGATGTGAAAGGATTTATTAAATGTATTTCTACATTATTTATTTTCACACTTAATCTTGTTAAATTTTTCATGTTGTCTACATCTGATTAAACTTTAGAGAGAATTGTAAATTAATTAACTGCTCAAGTAACTTTATCAGGATCAAGGGGTGCAACTGGCAGCCCATTAGGTTATTATGACAATGTAATTTATTTCATTTAACTTAATATTCTCAGCCAAGAATCAATGAGTTTTAGTTTAATACTGAAAAAGAAAGAAATAATCATAGTTCCAACTGACTGTGCAGTCGAAAGTAAAATTCCTTGAAGCATGTTATGTCATTCAGCAAAAAACTGGTTGATGAAGATGTGACCTGCCTTTTGACTTGTGAATATAGTTGTGGCCTCTTGGGCTTTTGAATTTGGACACATTTGATAGAGACAGTGCCATATAAATCTTAAACTTACCTGGCACGGAAGGTACCATGATCAACAAGGTGGTCCTTCCAGCCAAGCTAAGCAGAATTTAATCTACAAACCCTCAGCTCCACAAGCTGGTAAACTTATCTGGCAAGCCCTTGTGGGTAAAAAAAGAAAAAAGAAATCTTAAACAGGTATTTAATCTATTCAGAAAACACAGTCAAATTTATGATATAATGTCTGATAATTAAGTTATGAAATAAGTACCAAAAAATATGAAAATTAATTTTCAAAATGATTTTGGCACATTTATCTGGAGCATTCACCTCATGAACCCATCAGTTCTTACATTTGAAGTCTTGCTCATTATAAACTATGTGAGATGCATTGTCATTCAAGTGGTTACAGGTAAAGAAAAGTTTTTTGCCTTTTTTAAGGAAAATTACTACAATCAAGACGATATTTTCTCCAGATAAAATGGTTAGTATGATCAGAATTTGCAGTTAGATGTTGAAAATAAAATGTTTGGAAAGCCTGGTTGTTTAATAGTTATTCATCTTTGATCTATACTGGCAATTCTTTTTTTTTAAATCTTCTCAGAAAACGCCTTTGACTATTATCTCTCAGCACCAATTTTTATATGAATGTTATCATAAAAAGCTTGTCTCTTAAGACTAGATATCAACATGAGCTATCAGCTAAATCTAATGAAATATTGATTTTAATATTTTAGTTTTTCATTGAAGCGTGTTGGACAGCTCAAGTTATTTAATAACATTAAGACATTATTCATACTATATGTTGTTTCTTGATTGGAATGTTTGATATTATTATTCTTTCATGTGCTTTTGTTGATTGTAAGAGGAGGAACAAAAGTCTCCTTCAGGAAAGCAGCAGTTGTCAGCAGTTGAGAAATTCTGTGTAGTTATACATCTTATTACTTTGCTGGTATATCACATTGTAAGACTAAACCTGGAAAATTAATTTGGTTGACTTTAACAGAGACAATGTCCAAACATTCATTAACATTTTAATGAACAATGTTATAAATTTATTTTCTTTACCGTCTGGCAAATATGTTTTTTTGTGATACACTTTACTTAATTGAGCATGTAAAAACAGTAAAATTGAAATGAGATATATTTGCAGAAATTTATTGCATTTTTGTTTTTATATTGTTTTGCAGTGCATGAAATTAGTAAGTTAATATTTAATGTAGATTACATTTGGATTTGTTTCATCTATTGAACACTGTTATAATAATACATAATAATCATAATAATACAGCAAAATATTGGCACCAATCCACATCTGTATAAAGTTCATTTTATTCTGAAATTTTCTGCTCATAATAGTACCAAGTCACTGTCTGAACCACGTACAGTATTTTTTGAGGTGTGTTAATATAATCACCATCAGTATTCCAAGAGAATATTAATCAACATCATTCTCCTCTTTTAAATATACATCTTGTGAGACAAGAATTGTTACGAAGACTAAATTCCTTCATGTGAAATTTCTGTCAGTCCAAATTTAATATTTCATTATCTGATCAAGTTTTATCTGCCCAGCTATGATTTTATTTATCTGCCCAAATTTGATTTTATTTATCTGCCCAAATTTGATTTGATCTATCTGCTCAAAATTGGTTTTCTGTATGTGCCAAAATTTAGCATTTCTGCTTGTGCCAAGAAGCAGTAGTTAAAAACTTGCAACTCAGAGACCTCTGGAAATCATCTATTCTAGAGAGGGGTTGGAAGGCCTACCCTTTTTTAGAGTATTAGAAATTTTAATGTCTAAAAGTGTGCTTATTTAGGGTGCTTTTCTTATAATCTGAGGTATTGTATTTGTCTATGATAGACAATTTTCTGTCTTTTTTCATTAGTCTATCCAAACATTTAATATATTTTGATCTGCCCTAGGTTTATATTTCTGAATGTGCCCAAATCTAATATTTCATATCTGTCCAAGGTTAATTTTCTTCATCTGCCCAAGTTTCTTTCTTTCATCTAAATTTATTATATCTGTATCTGTGCAAGCTTAATATTTCATTACACAACTATTTTTTTTGTGCTGTATGAGGAGCTTGAGTCATATCTACTCATTCAAACTTTTCAGCCTCACTGAGTTTTTATAGGGTAAATCATTATGTTATTTCTTGATAGATTAACTCTTTTAACACCAGCTATGCTATGTGAACTAACTCTTTTGACACCAGCTGTGTTATTCTGATTAACTTTTGACATAATTTGTTCTATGTGGAATTCTTAGGTACTGAAGGAACTAACAGTGAACCCAGTAGGAATCTATGAATTTAGTGCACAGCAGAAGGCCAGATGAAAGGGATTTTGTTTCTCATTTTTGTACATCCTCTTTATTCTGAGTCACATTAAAATTTGATCACTGCCACGTTACTTTATCTTTTATAACACTACTTTGGGTCCTTTAATCACTGCATTTTTTTACATTTGTTTTATATTATATTCTTAATGTTAGATCGCAATGCATTACATTATTCTGTACAATGGCATATTGTTATTATTTTTTTAACTTTTAGTTACAGTTTACCTTGAGAAATTTGCCTTTGAAACTTATGTATGTTATATGTTTCAACAACAGAGTCCGGTTGTTTTAGCCTAGAGAAGTATGTTTGTTCAGTGTTTTAGAGTTTATGTTTGTTCAATGTTTTAGAGTTATATATCGCACATTTATCTACAACAGTCAAATATGAAGTGTAATAGATAATTTTTATAGCTTTATACATCACTGAAATAAACAGATTTGGATGTGATTGTGTTTCTTTATTATTGTGCTTATCATTTTTAATTTCATCTGCTTCCACTGTGTATTTGTCATTTTCATCACATGTATTACATAATCCACTTCTGTCATTTATTATTTTAGTCTTTGCTGCATCCATGTTTAGCTTTATTCTTTCTTTGTTTTATTGTTTATTGTACATACAAACAATGTGAAATGAAGATAAAGAACACAATAATACAGGCTATAATAATGTTTCAAGAATGAAAAATATTCATGTAATCAGTCATTAACACTGAAAGTACAGAAAAGAATGCTCCAGTGTTATACTGAACCAATCTTGTTTTATGGATGTGAAAAAAATTTACAATCGCCAAGGAAGTACAGCGCTATATGGAGGCCACAGAAATATGGTTCCTTAGAAGAATACTAAAGATACCATGGACAGCAAAGAGATCAGTGAAAGGTTCTGAAAGAGGCAGAAGAAGAGAGACATACAGTAACAAAACTCAGAAAGAACAATCCAAATTCATAGGACATTTCATGAGAGCAGGTGAATTGAAATATATGATAACAGAGATGATAGAGGATAAAAGAGAACGAGGCAAACAAAGAGAGAAGATGGAATGACGAAGAGAGAAGATGGAATGATGAAGTGGCATGGAGAAAGAACACCAATCCAGCTCATAATTTTAACACTAGAACTGTGGATAACCACCAATACCTGTCAGCATGACGCTGGATAGATAAAAACAACACATACTGTGTCAGCATGACGCTGGATAGATACAAACAACACATACTGTGTCAGCATGACGCTAGATAGATAGATACAAACAACACATACTGTATCAGCATGACGCTGGATAGATAAAACAATACATACTGTATCAGCACGACGCTAGATAGATAGATAGATACAAACAACACATACTGTGTCAGCACGACGCTAGATAGATACAAACAACACATACTGTGTCAGCATGACGCTAGATAGATAGATACAAACAACACATACTGCGTCAGATAGCATTGGTGGTGATGCTTTGTCATCATATACTGTCCTTGGTCTTTTTGGTTAGTTCAAATGCTATTCTTTTTTTTTAATGCCACTTGATCAGTTCACTGAGATATCCCCCCCCCCCCCCCATTTTTCCAATCATTACCAAGTTCTCTAACTTTTGTCTTCTCATGACATCTCCAAGAAATTGTGACTGCCTTATTCTTATTTTAACTAGGCTTACCAGACGTCCCGCTTTAACCGGGACTGTCCCATTTTGATGATGTGGTCCCTGCGACCCGGCCAGTTTGTCATTTTGTCCTGGGTATTTGGTAAAATTTTTAAAGTGCCGAATATACAAGAAGTATAAAAAAAAATAGTGCAGCCTCTGGTAAAATTGCGATCTGGCAACTAAAATATCTCCTCTGTTATATTCCGTGTTGCCTATCCACATGGATCAAGTGTTTGATGAAGTAGTGATTGCAAAAGCTTTTTGGTCAGCAAACTATGAGATTTTGAAAAATACAAGTTGTGAAGAAAAATGGATACAACTGTTCAGTCATTTCAAAGAAAAGAACATTTTACTGCCCAGTCTTGTTCAAATTATAGAATACATATCCAACATACAAGGCACATCTGCACCAGTGGAAAGAGTATTCTCAATAATGAATATCATATGGTCTGAAGAAAGAGGTAGAATGGCTGAATCAACCAACGTTTTAATCAACTAATAAAACGTTGTGGTCAGCTCTTGAAAAGAAAATGATATTTTTTTTACGTAAAAAAGAACTGGAATGTGCAAGTGAATTTACAGCGAAAGAAGATCAAGAAACACACATAATAAATAACATTTCGTTGGGAGAAGACACAAAATGCTTCAGTAATTCATTCATTTGCATGTCTCTTGCGGAACTTTGCCTCCCTAGCAGCACTCCTGTAGGCCTCTCGATTGTAAGCAAGATGGCCTGCTGCTGATGCATCCATTTGCAGATCATCAACGATGTCTTGCAGCCATCATCGCCTTGGTCTTCCTCTCTTTCTTTTTCCCATTATGTACCCTTCCAAGACGGTTTTCTCTAGATTATCATGACGTTTAATGTGTCCAAAATATTTAAGTTTTCTCTGTTTAATCTTCTTTACTAGCCAGCCTTCTTCAATATTAAGTTCTTGTAGTATGGATATATTACTTCAGTAATATCACTTTCAAAATGTTTTAATTCTTCGATAGTCCTAAACGTCATAAAAGCTCAACTCGTCCCTCAGTCTACACTCTCAGCTTCTGTGGCACTAAAATCTAGAGTAGATTTTCTATGCTTTTCGACAGATATACAGTGCTAATCTTCCTTGCGCTTAAAAATGCTAGATCGTGGGAAATCTAGCGTAGATGTCGATGCTTTTCGACAGATATACTGTGCTAATCTTCCCTACATTGATAGATCGTGACAAATCTAGAGCCAAGTATATGTGGTTAGCTTGGAAAAAAAGAACAAAGTGCACTCTGAAGGTGAGAGGAAAACATGCTTAGTAAGAAATGGACTTTGATTCGATCCCTGGACTCCTGCCCAGTAGAAGACAATGACTTTATCAATTCAGCCACCTTCCAAGGTGGGATACCAGGTGACTGGGCTGATAGCGCATTGTCTGTAATCATTCTTTTACTATTTCTCTCTCTCTTTCCCTCCCTCTCTCTCTCTCTCTCACGCACATACACACAAACACACACATATCCAAAGTACTTTAACATTTTTAGGCCAGTCATTCATACTCTTCTCTAACACTTTACTCTGAGCGAACCTTGTTGTTTCTAATTTTGCCCCAAATCTGGAAACAAGTTCCCAGGAGAAAGTCCAGGGTTTTCTCCATGTTTTCTCGGTACTTCGTAGCTTTTCTCTTAGATCTAGACACCAGGACCAAATCGGGTTGTGTATATCTGCAAATAGTAAACATTCCTGGAAAATTTGTTCTATGGTCAACACTCAGCTGACGAAAACATTCATTTTCGTCGTCAGAGGTGACTCAGTGGTCTACAATGAGCAATTCTTAATCCAGATAGAACAGTCTAATAATGTCTTTGAATTTCCAGATTCAAAACAGGTTCATTGCTTACATCCAGCCTCTTTACAGTTATTGCAATGTTGTTGTTTTTATAAATGGTATGACGGTTATATAATATTTTTAAAAAAGTAAAGGTTATCCTGTCATGCCTTCGAGGCATATAGGGATATAATGCTGTTGTTAAAATGCTTCTTGAAAAAAAGTCTACTAAAATCAAACACAGCAGCCATGATTCTTATATCCTTCGTGCGCCGTTTAACGTCACACAGGTCTCGCAAGGTAGTTCACAAAGTTGTCCTGTCTTCGGCGAGCTTTTCATCATCATCAAGGGATTTTATGCCTGTTAATTTGGGCTCTCTTTACAATGTCCTCTTTAGAGTTTCAAGGGTCTGCCTCTTTTCCTTCAGCCTGTTGTGTTCCACTTGATAGCTTGTTTTGGGATTCTCTGATCGTTTCTTCTCATCACGTGACCAATATACGTCCATCTCCTTTTCCTGATCACCCATGAGACTGGTTGTTGTTCAGTCATCTGTCTTATCTCTGCATTGTTCTTGAATTCGTTCCACTTGATGCCGAGTATTTTCCTTAAGCATTTGCTTTTTTAAAAGAGTCTAATTTCTTGTCTATTTCTTTAGTTGTTTTCCAGCTTTCGCATGCATAAATGAGGGTGGATTTTACATTTGAATTGAATAGTTTTAACTTGGTTTTTGTGCTTATAACTTTTGAATTGCATATGTTCTCAAGATTCTTGAAGATCGATGCTGCTTTTGCAATTCTAATTCTAACTTCCTTTGTGGTGTCACCATCCTGGTCTATGTAGCTGCCAAGGTATGTAAATTGATTGACTTCTTCAATATCTGTCCCTTCTACGTGTATTTTTCCATTTTGATTAATCACCCTGAATTAGTTAGTTAGTTAGTTAGTTAGTTAGTTAATTAGTTAGTTAGTTGATTCTCTTAGGCCAAAGGCGGCGCATAGGACGTCACCATCCTGGTCTATGTAGCTGCCGAGGTATGCAAATTACTTCCTCAACAGCTGTACCTCCTACGTATATTTTTCCTTCTTGATTAATAGGAAGTTTTCCTGGTTAATTTCAAGCCATAATTTCCTAGCCAGTGAAAACAGAGTGTCTGTTTTTTCTTGCATCACATTGTTACTGATAAGAGCTATGTCATCTGCGAAATAAAGACCTTCAACTTGAGTCCCATGTACCCAATCAATGACCCGTTTTACCTGTGCAGCTTTTTTTCAGTATGAAGTCTATGGCACTTCCAAAAAGCAAGAGAGAGAGTCTGATGCATTTTTCTCCTTGTTTCACACCTGTTTCAGTCTGTAACCATTCGCTCATTCCTTCTTCTGTGTTGACTGCACAAATATATTCGTTGTAGAGATTCTTAATGCTGTTGCCAATTTTAGATGGTATTCCATATAGTCTTAAAATTCTCCACAATGAACCTCTGTGTGTGCTATCAAATGCATTTTTAAAGTCTATGAAGTTCAGGATTAATGGTTTTTGCTTTTCAATATGTTCTTCAAGTATTATTCTTAGAGTAAAGATCTTGTCGAGACAGCTTCTCTCTTTTCGAAATCCTGCTTGTTCTTCTCTCATTGCAGTATCCATTAGATCCTTAAGTCTATTCAGAATAACTTTGCAAAATACTTCTGACACAACTGACAGTAGGATTACTCCTTTCCAGTTATTACAATTGCTAAGGTTGCATTTTTTTTTTTTTTAGTATTTTAACAATGATTCCTTTTTTCCATTTAGAAAAGGCTTTTTCCTCTTTCGAAACTTTATTAAACATTCTTTGTAGTTGCCTCATGTTGTCACTTGTTAATAGCTTTTAACATTTCGGCTGTTATTTCGTCTTCACATGCAGCTTTGTTGTTAGCCATTAGATTCACTGCTGTTTCAATTTCATTCAATGAAATTTCACCTAGGTTGACATTTAGGTGTGGGATAGGTAAGTCGGTTTCAAGACTTATCAGTTCTTTTATGTGTGGTCGATTAAGTATCTCTTGGAAGTGTTCGGCCCATCTTTGCTTTTCGTCTTTATTTGATGTTAATAGGATGTCAGTTTTGCTAGAGTTTGGTCTTTCTTTGGATGTAATAGTACCCCTTAGCCTCTTTTGTATATTATATAGGATATAGCGTAGGATTTGTGAGTTAAAAGTCAGTTACAAAGTGCACATCTTTTTGGAAATCTCAAGACGTTCTTGAAAATCTGCACAATTTTGACCTTTCTGAGTCAAACTAGAACGGCCGGGCTATGAGAGATTTACCGAACTGAGGCGCTGTTTTCAAGTATAACTTACAAATCTGACCTCATGGCTCGCCTGAGTGAGGCAACAATAGGTAAAGAAGTGAACTTCAAACCCTGGGACCGTCTTCCTTACACAGCGCTATTGAAAATATGCGGGTAATGATTTCAAGAAAGGAGTAAGAAAATGATTGAAGGTTTCTGAAAAGCTTGAAAATAGATGTAATGATGGCTCATTTTAAAATTTTTTTCAAAATTATGCATTGCTGAAGTGGACGAAGGGACAGAAGGATAACGTATCTGTTAAGTTTTTGGCATTCAGAGTCCCAGTTAAGTTCTTAACAGTCAGGGTCTTAGTTAAGTTCTTAGCAGATAGAGTCCTAGTTAAGTTCTTAGTAGTCAGAGTCCTTGTTATGTTCTTAGCAGTCAGAATCCCAGTTAGGTCTTAGCAGTCAGAGTCCCTAGTTAAATTCTTAGCAGTCAGAATCCCAGTTAGGTCTTAGCAGTCAGAGTCCCTAGTTAAATTCTTAGCAGTCAGAGTCCTTGTTATGTTCTTAGCAGTCAGCGTCTCAGTTACGTTTTTGGCATTTGGAGTCCCAGTTAAGTTCCCGGCAGTCGGAGTCCCATTTGAATTCTTTAAACAGAAGAATCAAGTCAAAGCAGAAGCCAGCTGCACCCATTTCTCATAGCTGACCTAGAAATATAAGTAAATTCTATACAACCTCCGCATTCCGACACAAGCGTCGATCCCTACCACCTTTCAGGTTGAAACAGCACACAAATCTCTTCATAGGAATATCACATGAACACAACATGAGGCTTTCAGTCTTGCTGGTTGTGCACTGTAGGCTTCTTCTTCTTCCTCTAGCAGTTTCAAATGTGGACTTATTACTTTTGAAGTAGTTGGTTGTCATCTGGAGAACGTGGACATCCCCATTTAGTATTTTTTTAACTGGTGTGGTAGATGGCCATATTTGCACCTCTGTTGCTCATATATTGGGCACTTCTGCAGTACGTGGTCTGCTATCATCTTATTGGTGCCACACGGACATTCATCAGTTGATCCTGTCTTGATTTTGTTGTACAGATGGTATCTTAGCCTGGTGTGCCCTGCACGTAGCATTAAGAAGATGACTTGTTCTGCTCTGTTTAACTGGTGGTGGGCATCATTTCTTTGGAGGTTTGGGTGCTCTTTCTCCAGTTTGTTCTTGTGGCTGAGATTTATCAGTGTTTTGGCCTCCTCAAATGATATGTTGGTGTCTGTCTGTGGTAGTTTACCTCATCCTTTCGCTAGACTGTCTATTTCGCTTCCGGGTATACCACAATGGAAAGGGATCCACTGCATTACCGCTCTTTGGAACCGTATGTGTAGCTGATGCATTTCTGTATGTAGGTCACTGGTTTCTTTGTTTCTGTGACTCTTTAGTTTTGTTATTACTGTAGGCAGAAACACAACGTATTCATCAACTATGGCTTGATAGTCCTAGTCACGGCAGCCACTTCTCTAAGATCATCGCCTTAGATCATCGTCTTAAATCATCGTCTTAGATCATCGTCTTAGATCATCGCCTTAGATCATCATCTTAGATCATCGCCTTAGATCATCGCCTTAGATCATCATCTTAGATCATCGTCTTAGATAATCGCTTTAGATCATCGCCTTAGATCATCGTCTTAGATCATCATCTTAGATCATCGCCTTAGATCATCACACATATCTTTCCATCTTTTACCATAAAAGTCTCCCTCCAGGTACCTTCAAGATCAAGACAAGTGTCGAATGGCGTCTGTGTGCGGAGAGTGGAACAAAGCTACAAAGAATCCCATGCTGTGGAGAAGGTGTGTATTCCACATGTTTTCCACCTGCATTGCACCTTGTGGATCAGATAGAGCCCAGTGGTTCTCAAATTGGGTAGCACCTTCCCCAGTGGAAGGGTGCAGGGTTGAGAATATCCAGGGAAGAGATGAAGAAAAAGATAATATAAACCGGTTACAGTAAAAAGAGCTTCTCGGGGGGAGAGAGAGAGAGAGAGAGAGAGAGAGAGAGAGAGAGAGAGAGAGAGAGTCTAATTCCACACGTTGTTACAGTAAAATCTTAGTATATTCTAATTTTACACGTTGTTACAGTAAAATCTTAGTGTATTCTAATTTTACACGTTGTTACAGTAAAATCTTATTGCAGTCTAATTTCACACGGTACTATAGTAAAATCTTGGTATAGTCCAACTTTGCACGTCGTTAGGGTTTTGCTGTCTTCACAATTAACTCTCTTTCTGTCTTTCCCCACATTCTCTATAAATGTTTCCCTGAAATCCAGTTATCTGTGTAATTGTGCATATGTATGTATGGATTAACTGTATACCCATCTGACGATACTCTTCTGTGATGTTATGGTTGTAGGTTTCACTGATGACAAACACATGACAACTCGGATCCTCTGTTTAATTCGAAGACAGAGGGAACTAACTGGTTTTCAAATGAGACATGCCATGCTTGACTTCCATACCGGAGTGTGCATACTGAAGACTCTAGCAAAGTCCTCGGGCCAGACTATCACCAGACTTGGGCTGGAAGGCTACATTTCTCATATGGATGTGCAGGAGTCGGATGCATTTATAAACAACTGCATTAAACTGTTTTCCAACCTGTGTAATCTAACCATCATGTACGAACTACTGAAAGACAACCTCCTTCACTGGTTTGCTCAAAGTGCTAAGGTACTGAATATGGTAAACGTATGTAGAATGAATCCTAGCAATGATAAATAATGTTTCTAAACCCCTCATTATTCAGATATAAGTGACCTTTCGTGCCCAAATTCTTTTGAATTTTATATGAAAGGGATTACAGCAACATATTCGCCGTAATTTTGATAACCGTGACTTTTAATGACGTATTCCACACATACCCCAC
Organism: Achatina immaculata; assembly: GCA_009760885.1. Lineage (NCBI taxonomy): Eukaryota > Metazoa > Mollusca > Gastropoda > Stylommatophora > Achatinidae > Lissachatina > Lissachatina immaculata. The sequence continues at coordinate 5,504,085 of CM019704.1, read as the reverse complement.
CCCCTCTCCCGTCTGGATATAAATAGTCCGCCTTACAGCGTACATAGTTTATAAGGAAGTTTCCACAGTTATGACGAGATTATGACTTTGATTTGTCGTCTCACACTGAGGCAGTTATCGGTACATTCCTTTTAGAGTTTCTTGTTGAAGTTTCAGCACCTCTTTTTTAATTTCTTGTTGAAGTTTCAGTACCTCTTTTTGAATTTCTTGTTGAAGTTTCAGCACCTTTCTTAAAATTTCTTGTTGAAGTTTCAGCACCTCTCTTAAAATTTCTTGTTGAAGTTTCAGCACCTCTTTTAGAATTTCTTGTTGACGTTTCAGCACCTCTTTTAGAATTTGTAGTTGAAGTTTCAGCACCTATTTTTTAAATTTCTTGTTATTGAATTTTCGGCACCTCTCTTAACATTTCTTGTTGAAGTTTCAGCACCTCTCTTAAAATTTCTTGTTGAAGTTTCAGCACCTCTCTTAAAATTTCTTGTTGAAGTTTCAGGACTTCTTTTTGAATTTTTTCTTTAGATTTCAGCACAGTCACTTGGCCAGGCAAGTGACAGTCTAATGACGTCTTGCATGGAAAGTATCTTACAAAAGTACCAGAACAATACGGTATAGAAGTGAAGAACCGTTTCGAGATACTGATGGCTGTACAGGAGGAAATGACACCAAATATTTGGCTACGCAGGCCATTTAATAACAGCTGCTAAAGATATGGTTCCAGTACAGAAAATATAAAAGAATGGATGGATTACAACAGACACAGTAGAACTAATAAAATAACGTAGAGAAATGAAGACGAAATGGAAAGTGACAAATAACAACAAAGAGGAATATAAATCTTTAACAAAAGAAGTAAGAAGAAACATAAGAAAAGAAAAACAATGCATACAAGACCGTTGTGAACGAATAGAAGGACATCAGAAGTGTGGAAGAGATAGTGAAATGTTTAAAGAAATGAAGACTTTGGCGAGAAATGTCACACCTAAGCTAAATGTAATTTGTGAAGAGATTGGAAACACCTTGACAGAAACAGAGGAAATTCTAGACAGATGGAAGAAATATTGCAGAGGAATGTATAAAACAACCGACTATGAAAGCAGAAATCAACAGTGTGAATTATTATTGGAGGAGAAAGAACCCGAACCGACAATTGAAGAAGTTTTATGGGCAATAAAGAATCTGAAAAATAGTAAATCACCAGGATGTGATGAGATAACAGCTGAACTTATTAAAGCAGGAGGAAAGGAATGTGCAACAATCTACCATGCATTATTTAAAAAATATATGGCATTCAGGCATTTGGCCAAAAGACTGGAAAAGAACTGTATTCATACCACTGCCAAAAAAGGGAAACTTTGAAATTATGCACAAACTACAGAACCGTTGCCCTGATTAATTATGCTAGTAAAATTCTATAAAAGATCATAATGGGTAGACTTCGTAAGAAAATAGAAGAAGTCAGTATGGTCCAAGCTGGTTTTAGACAAGGAAGAAGAACAAGAGATAACACAAGTATATTCAATATAAGAGTAATAATAGAGAAATGCAGAGAATTTAATTTGACTCTATATTTATTTAGAGAAGACCGTCTTGGAAGGATACATAATGGGAAAAAGAAAGAGAAGACGACCAATGCGAAGATGGCTGCAAGACATCGGTGATGATCTGCGCATGGACGCGTCAGCCGCAGGCCATCTAGTTTACAATCGAGAGGCCTACAGGAGAGCTGTTAGGGAGACTTAGGGAGACAAAGTTCCGCAAGGGACATGCAAATGACTGACTGAGTATATTTATCTTTCATAGACTATTAAAAGGCATTTGACTGTGTACAACATCACACACTTAGGGAAATAATCGAAAAAATTGGGATTTCCAACACATGTGTCAGTCAGTCATTTGCATGTCTCTTGCAGAACTTTGCCTCCCTAACAGCTGTCCTGTAGACCTCTCGGTTGTAAGCAAGATGCGCTGCTGCTGATGCATCCACCAACACATGTGATACAAAATTAATATTACTGTTGTATCTATACCAACAAGCAGCAGTAAGAATAAATGGTGAAACAACAACTTGGTTTGACATAAAACAAGGGGTCCGTCAGGGGTGCATATTGTCGCCTTACTTATTTAACTTGTATACTGAAAATATAATGAAGAATGTTAGAAAAGATGTAGACCAAAAAATATTACTATGTCATAACAATTGCAGGTTACAAAATACCTGACATTAAATATGCTGATGATACAGTATTACTGTTCACAACACAAAAATGAATGAAAAAACTAATTATGTCAGTCCGTAAGAATAGTGAAGAGCAAAACCTCTTTCTTAATGCGAAGAAGACTAAATTGATGACAACTGACAAAACAGATATGGCAGAGGAAATATATATCAATGAGAAAAAATTGGAAGAGGTGAAGAGTTTTGAATATCTTGGATCACTACTAACTAATAATAGAGATACAATGAGGGAAATTAAAAGGAGTACATCTGTCGCTCTTCAAAAAGTAAAACAACTAAAGAATCTGTGGAGAGGAACAGACAGAACTACAAAAATAAGATTTTTAAGAGCATGCATCTTTCCCATCACAACATATTCCTGTGAGACCTGGACACTTAACAAAACAGCTGAGAAACACATAAATGTCTTTGAATGTAAATGCTACAGAAGAGTTCTTGAAATATCATAGACATAAAAAAGAACAAATATATCCATACTACAAGAACTTACTATTGAAGAAGTTTGGCTAGTAAAGAGGATTAAACAGAGAAAACTTAAATATTTTGGACACATTAAACATCATAATTTAGAGAAGACCGTCTCGGAAGGGTACATAATAGGAAAAAGAAAGAAAAGAAGACCAAGGCTGCAAGACATCGTTGATAATCTGCAGATGGATGTATCAGCAGCAGGGCATCTTGCTTACATCCGAGAGGCCTACGGGAGTGGTGTTATGGAGGCAAAGTTCCACAGGGGACATGCAAATGACTGACTGACTGACTGACTGACACTTGAGCCTTTCAAGCGATGCACTTGTTTTTATCACGCTGTTACCTTCTGTCTGCGATTTGAAGCGTGGTATTTTATTCAACAAAACGAATGCACCGAAAGAACAAACTGGTAAAAGAAACCCAAGAAATTCTTCAGCAAGACGTAGATGAGAATGCAATGGAACATTATGAATATTTTGTGTGCTTTTCAGAGAAATTGGAACTTCTCGTGTATTGCTCCTTCCCCGCCCCTTCTTAACAATTGTTTCGTCCTTACAGTAAACGGTGCAGGATAACTGTGGTTCATTCATTCATTCCTTTGCATGTCCCTTGCGGAACTTTGCCTCCCAAACAGCACTCCTGTAGGCCTCTCGGTTGTGAGCAAGATGGCCTGCTGCTGCTGCATCCATTTCCAGATCATCAACGATGTCTTGCAGCCATCTTCGTTTCGGTCTTCCTCTTTTTCTTTTTCCCATTATGTATCCTTCCAATACGGTCTTCTCTAAATTATCATGACGTTTAATGTGGCCAAAATATTTAAGTTTTCTCTCTTTAATCCTCTTTACTAGCCAGCCTTCTTCAATATTAAGCTCTTGTAGTATAGATATATTTGTTCTTTTTTGTGTCCACGATATTTGGAGAACTCTTCTATAGCATTTACATTCAAAGGCATTTATGTGTTTCTCAGCTGTTTTGTTAAGTGTCCAGGTCTCACAGGCATATGTTGCGATGGGAAAGATGCATGCCCTTAAAAATCTTATTTTTGTGGTTCTGTCTGCTCCTCTCCACAGATTCTTTATTTGTTTTACTTTCTGAAGAGCAATAGATGTCCTCCTTTTAATTTCCCGCATTGTATCTCCATTATTAGTTAGTAGTGATCCAAGATATTCAAAACTCTCCACTTCTTCCAGTTTTTCCTCACTGATACATATTTCAGTTGCCTTGTTTGTTTTGTCAGTTGTCATCACTTTAGTTTTCTTTGCATTAAGATAGAGGTTCTGCTCTTCGCTGTTCTTGCGGACTGACATAATTAGTTTTTCCATTCCTTCTTGTGTTGTGGACAGCAATACTGTGTCATCAGCATATCTAATCTCTGGTATTTCATAACCTCCAACTGTTATGGCATCGTAATATTCTTTGTCTACATCTTCTCTAACATTCCTCATTATATTTTCAGTATACAAGTTAAATAAGTAGGGTGACAATATGCACCCCTGACGGACCCCTTGTTTTATGTCAAACCATAACTGTGGTAGTGGCTGCAATAAACAGTAAACGGTGCAGGATAATTGTGGTAGTGGCTGCAATAAACAGTAAACGGTGCAGGATAATTGTGGTAGTGGCTGCAATAAAAATGATGCTAGCAGAACAGGCGGTGGTGTATGGTGCTGTTTTATGAAAAGAAAAGGCTGAATGAAAGGAAGAAAAGTTAACAATGAAAGGCAAGAACAGTGAATTTATTATGAAAAGCAACAATAATAACAACACAATATTTGGGCAAAGGATAGCAGAAAAAAAAACCCAGGACAAATACACATAAAAAATTCTCTGCGATTCTCTCCTTTGAGGCAACTGAACACAGATTGCAGCAACAGAAATATTAGAAACGAGAACGGCAGCCAAGCGTGGAATACGGTTGGCTAGGAAGAGTTGGATAAAAGTCGCGTTTATTTTTATGGCTTTGTTAATACTAGGGGACATGACAGAAAATTTGTGTGTATTCTAGTCGCATTGATATGCTACGAAAAGCCAGGGAAATTTTCTGCTTATTCAACATAAAAAAACAACTAGGGCAGTGGGGTGTATTGTCTTAGTTTCTTTTAATAAATAGAGTTTCGGTAACAAAAAATGTACACGTAAGATAAGAAGTATTAACACAATCGATCCACTGACGCCTTCGACAAATATGTTTAAAACAATCAGTTTAAATCAGGCTAATAATTTAACAATAACTGTACCTAGTATTTTTTTGACAGGGCAGAACCGTCGACCTCACAGTCGTGTCATGGACGTGTTCATATCCCATTGCGCAAACTTCGCGCGCAGCTTGGACCTCCTTTACTTCCTCATGCCCTGACTCCAGGGTCCATTTTATTATATACAAATTTCTAAGCTTCAGGTAAATATGACATGTAACAACTGTCTGTTGAAATGTGCAGCATTACAAATAAACTGGACCATTCTAAATCACATGGGTTAACAGTGCAACTATCACCTGGGGTCTTTGAGGGGAATTTTGTAAGGAGGTGCAAAACTATGTATGTGTTGATTTACTGGGTCTAAGTGGTTAGAGGCGATAACTGTTGGTCCTAGATCTGTTTCAAATTTATCCACTCTCATGTACTGAATTAACAGTCTTTTCTAATCAGCATGAAACACATATCATTTGATGTGTCCTTTCCAGTGCATTGTACCTTTCCCTGAATGCAATGCGGTCTTGAGCAAGCTGACTAGCGTCTCGCAATGATACATTCAGACTTTCCGCGATGTCCTGAGTCCGCCTGCGGTGAGTCGCCCTTTTCCCTCTTGCCAGATTCTGTGCCTTTTGGTACCAGCATCTCCAAACCAGTATGTCTCTTGATGTGACCGAAGTATCTCAGTCTCTTGACTTTGATGGTGTTTACAAGCCAGTTTTCTACGACACATAATCCCGCCAATACAAATCTCTTTATTTGATTTTATTTCTATCCATGATACTCTAAGTGCCCTTCAGTATCATGAAACACAACAGCAACAAATTATTAATCACATTACATGGCCATTTTCAGCATAAAAGTGATGTTAGCCGACGAGGATGACAAACTAAATGATAATGTACTGGTTTAAAAGTCCATGGGATGTTGCTGGATATTTATGTCTCCTTATACTGCGTTTTTCGCGAGACATGGATATTTCTGTCTCCTTAAAATGCGTTTTTTTCGCGAGACATGGATATTTCTGTCTCCTTACACTGCGTTTTTTCGCGAGACATGGATATTTCTGTCTCCTTACACTGCGTTTTTTCGCGAGACATGGATATTTCTGTCTCCTTACACTGCGTTTTTTCGCGAGACATGGATATTTCTGTCTCCTTATACTGCGTTTTTTCGCGAGACATGGATATTTCTGTCTCCTTACACTGCGTTTTTTCGCTAAACATGGTGACGAACTGCCTGTTAGGCTGAGCAGATTTAGGACTGACAGGATAGTGATCCCTTCGTTGAAGAAAAAACAAAGTAAATTTTGCTTACATTGAAATGATTAAACAATTAAGTAATAAGTTTTGCCGAAAAGTAAAAGACTGACAGTCGCGTGTCATTTGTGTTTGATCATCGTATTAATAGCAGAAATCACAATTTTAGGGAAATCATGCCATAGATCGCGAGATGGGCGCTCTAGGAGGAGGCGGGCGCTCTTACTATATTTAGCCCAGGCACCTGTGTGATGGTCATCCGTCACAGAACTTGAACCCAACATTGAAGGAAGGCTGTGCCGTCGACCGCCCAAATAGAAATGGGCTTTAAGTGATCTGCATGAAAGATGAAGAGAAACTCTTGCATCGTTCGAATGAAAGAAGACTGCGAAAAGAGGAGCATCAGAACAAGAGATTTATCTTGCATTAACTCTTCCCGTGCCACAGGAAGAAACGCGGACGCTCCATTTGTGTCAGAGTAAATGCGCGGATCTTGATATGAATATGGGTATATTATTAAAAGTGAATGAAACAAAGTATTTCCATGTTAAAAGCGTACTTACTATGTTTCAAAATAACTAACCCATAAGTCAGAGATTAGCAGTAAAAAAATTAGCACTTAAAAAAATATATTATATACGAAATATAAGAGGAGGTTTCTGTATTTATTAGGTTTTTTTATTTTCTCTTTTCTTTGTCCATTGCTGTATTTGAGGGAGGTGAAAGAGAATATTATGATGAAAGAAACACCAATTTCCAAGCTGGACCTGATTGGTTTTCCTGGATTTGGTCCAGACGACGACCATGAGATGGTAGACCTGCTGCATCTAATTGGGACCTTCTATGCCAATAGCCTGTATTCACTAAAGCTATGGTGAGTTGTATGTTGGGGTCTAGCGTGTGATCTTTGCTTGTCATAAACAATATATTGGGGGTCTAGATTGTGATCTTTGCTTGTCATAAATAATATATTGGGGGTCTAGCGTGTGATCTTTGCTTGTCATAAACAATATATTGGGGGTCTAGCGTGTGATCTTTGCTTGTCATAAACAATATATTGGGGGTCTAGATTGTGATCTTTACTTGTCATAAACAATATATTGGGGGTCTAGCGTGTGATCTTTGCTTGTCATAAATAATATGTTGGGGGTCTAGCAGGTGATCTTTGCTTGTCATAAACAATATGTTGGGGGCTAGCATGCACTTTATTGTGCTTATCTTCTTCTTCTTCGTTCGCGGTCTCTCTCTCTCTCTCTCTATATATATATATATATATATATATATATATATATATATCTGCAGTCTTGTCTCTTTGATAAATTTCACAGTTTTTTGTAATTCATGTATGGAACCATAGAGCTTATCTTCTTTAGTGGTTTCACTGGGCCAGTAATTATTTCTCAGTGTCTCGTAGTTGGTGCAGTCTTGGAGGATATGTTCCACAGTTTGAGGCACCTGGGCCTATCTATGTACATAGATTAGTAGTATCAACCTTAAACTTTGCATACATATGACTTCGGAATCGGTTGTGTCCTGTTCAGAGACGGAAAATGGTGACTTGTTCCTTTCTGTTTAGCATGTGATATTTATCATGTGGTGGTGTTTGTGGCTTCTTGTAGGTTTTTAATCATGATTTTCTTCTGATTATAGGTGTTCAGTATGTCTGGTTGCTCCATTTCAGTGCCCTCTTTGGCCAGACGGTCAGCTTTCTCATTACCTGGTATCCCACAGTGGGAGGGAATCCATTGCAAAGTGACTCCATGTTGTAAGCCAATTTTTGACGAGGCATCCTTAAGGTCTGGTAGTTTGTTGCACTGAAGACCTTTCAGTACTGATCTTGCATCTGTGAGAATTACTATGGGGCACGTATCAATTCTGGAGTCTGATAGTTTTTCAACTGCAGCAATAATTGCCCTAACTTCTGCATCATAGTTGTTGCAGTATTTTCCAGTGGGAATGGAAATCTTGTCAGTGGTGTTGCTTGGATATTCAGTATGTGCTCCTGCCCCTCCATTCTTTATGGCATTGTGTGCAGATCCATCTGTATACACACGTATCCAGGTGTCACATGGATATTTATCATCTAGAACACTAAGTGTGGCTGTTGATCTTACAAGACTGCTCTGCATCTCACCATTCTGTACACCTTTCACTTCAGTCTGAATAGTTATTTGTGTATAATCTGCTTCTTTCCATGGTGTATGCTCTGGAACATATGATAATGGAGTGACTACAGTTGGAAGGTCAGGTATCAGCTTACGCATACGCTTGGCCTGATGAATGAAGCTGCTTCTTTTAAGCTGTCTTAGTGCCAAGTTATTGAATCTCTCCTTCAGGGGATGGCTTACAGAGCTGAGGAATTTCTCTCCCAAGGTCACAACCTTTGTGTCTCTACATTCTTTTAGCGCTTGAACACCAACTATTTTCTGCATTTCTATTAATGGTGTGGACATTAGGGCACCTGTGATAATCCGTAGTGACTGATTTTGTACCTTGTCTAGATTATGCAGCGTAGTGTTTGATGCTGTGCACCAAGATATTGAGCCATATTCTAAATAATGTAGGATACTTTGCTGATATACATTCTTGAGGATTCTTTCACTAGCTCCCCATGTGGTTTCACTCAATTTTCTTAATATGGCTAGTTTTCTTCTGGCTTTTGCTTCTGCACTGTTGATGTGTTGCTTCCAAGTCAGTTTTTGAGTCAAGAGTCACTCCTAAGTAAGTGGGTTGGTTGTCCATCCTTAAGGATATTTCATTTACAAAGATCTTACCTGCTTTCTGTTTAGATGAGAGAGTAACAGAGTGGTACTTGATTTCTGGAAAAATAGAAGGAAGAAGATCAAGAGGAAGACCAAGAGAAATGATACTGGACAGTCTGACGGGATGGTACTGAACTGATGGCCTGCATGAAGGATCGGGTACTCTGGAGAAGCATAATAGCCAACGCCAGTCGGCACGGCACCTGATGATGATGATGATGACTTGATTTCTCTGTGTTTATACTTACACACCATTTGTTTGTTCATGATGTCAAGATGTCTGCTGCTCTTTGGAGTTTCTATTGTGATTATGTTCTACATGCTGGTTATGAGCTATACGTTAGGATGCAGTATGTCTTCTATGTTGGTTATGAATTATATGTTAGGGTGCGCATGTGTTCTATGCTGGTTGTGAGTTATATATTAAGGTGCAATGTGTGTGTTCTCTGCTGGTTATGAGCTGTATGTTAGGGTGCAACATTTGTTCTCTGCTGGTTATGAGGCATATGTTAGGGTGCGCATGTGTTCTCTGCTGGTTATGAGGTATATGTTAGGGTGCAGCATGTGTATGATATATATTGTTAGAACATAATCCGTGTTATATGCTGTGATGGTTATAACCTCGTATATTTCTTGGTCTAGGAAGTGATCAGAAGTTGTTATGAATCATAGTTTATTTGTCTGATATATGCTCCGTGTCTATGATGAGTTAAGTGTTTGGATTTAGTACTTAATCTATGTCCGTTCTGATGCCCAGTATGTGTTTCCTGGTTGTGGTGAGTTATATAATTGAGTGTAGTATGTGTTCCTAGGCTGTGATGAGTTATATAGCTGAGTGTAGTATGTGTTTCTTGGTTGTGGTGAGTTATATAGTTGAGTGTAGTATGTGTTCTGTTGATGTGATAAGTTATATAACTGAGTGTAGTATGTGTTCCTCGGCTGTGATGAGTTATATAGTTGAGTGTAGTATGTGTTCCTAGGCTGTGATGAGTTATATAGTTGAATGTAGTATGTGTTCCTAGGTTGTGGTGAGTTATATAGTTGAATGTAGTATGTGTTCCTAGGCTGTGATGAGTGATATAGTTGAATGTAGTATGTGTTCCTAGGCTGTGGGGAGTTATATAGTTGAATGTAGTATGTGTTCCTAGGATGTGATAAGTTATATAACTGAGTGTAGTATGTGTTCCTCGGCTGTGATGAGTTATATAGTTGAGTGTAGTATGTGTTCCTAGGCTGTGATGAGTTATATAGTTGAATGTAGTATGTGTTCCTAGGTTGTGGTGAGTTATATAGTTGAATGTAGTATGTGTTCCTAGGCTGTGATGAGTGATATAGTTGAATGTAGTATGTGTTCCTAGGCTGTGGGGAGTTATATAGTTGAATGTAGTATGTGTTCCTAGGCTGTGATGAGTTATATAGTTGAGTGTAGTATGTGTTCCTAGGCTGTGGTGAGTTATATAGTTGAATGTAGTATGTGTTCCTAGGCTGTGATGAGTTATATAGTTGAGTGTAGTATGTGTTCCTAGGCTGTGATGAGTTATATAGTTGAATGTAGTATGTGTTCCTAGGCTGTGGTGAGTTATATAGCTGAATGTAGTATGTGTTCCTAGGCTGTGATGAGTGATATAGTTGAATGTAGTATGTGTTCCTAGGCTGTGATGAGTTATATAGTTGAGTGTAGTATGTATTCCTAGGCTGTGGTGAGTTATATAGTTGAATGTAGTATGTGTTCCTAGGCTGTGATGAGTTATATAGTTGAGTGTAGTATGTGTTCCTAGGCTGTGATGAGTTATATAGTTGAGTGTAGTATGTGTTTCTAGACTGTGGTGAGTTATATAGTTGAGTGTAGTAAGTGTTCTGTTGTTGTGATGAGTTATATTGTTGAGTGTAGTATGTGTTCCTAGGCTGTGATGAGTTATATAGTTGAGTGTAATATGTGTTACTAGGCTGTGATGAGTTATATAGTTGAGTGTAGTATGTGTTCCTAGGCTGTGATGAGTTATATGACTGAGTGTAGTATGTGTTATGTTGTTGTGATGAGTTATATAACTGAGTGTAGTATGTGTTCTGTTGTTGTGATGAGTTATATAGTTGAGTGTAGTATGTGTTTTGTTGTTGTGATGAGTTATATAACTGAGTGTAGTATGTGTTTTGTTGTTGTGATAAGTTATATGACTGAGTGTAGTATGTGTTCTGTTGTTGTGATGAGTTATATAACTGAGTGTAGTATGTGTTCTGTTGTTGTGATAAGTTATATAACTGAGTGTAGTATGTGTTATGTTGTTGTGATGAGTTAAATATTTGGGGCTAGTAAGCGCTGTGTGGTATTATGAATTATATGTTTTGGTTATTAAGTACTTGATATTGGATATAACCTAGCTCTGTTGCTTGTCTGGGGGAGCTGCTTCATTACATTCGGGACATGACCATAAGTGTTCAGGATTCGACTTCAGGATATCCTGTAGTGTTTTGACTGATATAATACCAATACTGTATTGGATGATGATGGCTCGTGTTCTAGCGCACAACTGGGATTTGCTTCCACTTCCTCGGAGGACATGCAGTTCATTGAGGCTGGCGGGGCATGTACTTTAGAGGAAGTTTCCCACCCCCAGATTCTTCAGTTTACTGCTTGAAAGACTGATTTATGACTTGTTTGTTCAAACTGATGTTTCATGGCGGGTTAGCCCTTGTTGCAAGTTGATCAGCTTTTTTCGTTGCCAACAACGTCGGAGTGTCCCTGGCAGTATATCCATGTGATGTTTTGGAATTGCATTTTGGATATAATATCCAACCACTCCCTTCTGAGAGTACAGAGTTCTGTCTTTCTTAATGGACTTTGAGAGTCCGTGGTGACTGTAGTTAGCTGTACGTTCTGAGTCATGAGCCATTTCAAGGATTGCGAGACGGGTTCAGTTTTATCCTCATGCTTGAGCAGGTTTTGTGGTATGTGTCGTCCATGATTTGGAGAAGTTTTCTTTCGGAGTATGCTGCGAAACCCTATCCGCTTCTAACACCTCCATGCACTGATCTATCCGTGTAGATGGCGATGTTTTCAGGGCTCGAGCTCTCCCAACGTTATTTATTTCGTCTTGTGTTTTTCCGCGCAGGCCAGTTCCGGCATTTCTGGGTCAGTGTGAGTTGCCTTTTAGTGAGATGTTGATACATTAGATTGTGGCACCGAATCCAGTCTGGTTCTTGAAAAATGTGTTGCTGGTCAGCTGCATCCGGCCATCCACAATTTTCCTCTCTTTAATCTGGTCCCTTTCCTAGTATTTATATATTTATTGATATATTTATGGAGTGGATGGGTTTTGTTAGTAATAATCTTAAGATATTCCTTAACTTGTGCACATTTTTGACGAGTTCTGAAGTCAGTTAGACCCAGGATGCATCTAACTGCAGCCGTTGGTGTGTTTTCTTTTTGATATATCCCAGTACGAGTCTCATTTCCTCATTCTGTAGCAAGTCCAGTTTGGCAGTTTGTGTGTGTGATAAGAGTTAACAATCTATTTTGGGGACAGAAGTATTCTTCTCAAAAGGGTATTCTTCTTTCTGGTAACTGTAAGTACGGTATGGTCTTTCGGGCTGAAAGTCCTTGTTAAGCCTTATATATCGTTTCTTCAACATGCTTGCTGAAAGTCAATGTTCTATTCGATGTTATTAATTATTATTATTCTGTCATTGTTCTATCAATATTACTAAGTGTTGTATGATGATTATGAGCTACATGTTGCGGTAAAGCGTGTTATCTGTGGTTGTTCTGCGTTACAGGTTGTGTGTATACGGGTGTGTGTGTGTGGGTTAAGAAACGACCAACCTAATCAACTCAGCCACCCTGACAATACCTGGCTGTGTAAATAAGCTCTTCTACTACCTGAGCACGTTACATGAGGAGACAATCTAGAGACAAGACTTAACTGGTAGCAGTTTGGGAGCCAGAATAGCCAGTGGTTTTCTCATACCAAAAAAGAATCGATGGCTTGACTCCCTTCGAAGGCGACTCAGTAACCCTGCTGTAGAAACAGGTACCTGGTTCCTCGTGGAGCTGAGAAAGGAAAGATGTCCAGGTGTGATACTGACTGACATCAGCCTCTAATCTGGCACTGGAAGAAGGAAACGTGTGAAGGCTAACACCTTTTACCTCACATGCGCTAATAGTATTATATACATCTACCCTCACAGACATCTATCACCTGGTTGTAGTGTTCGACCATAAGTCTTTTCCTTTTTAGACAAAGCAAAAAAATCAACTTTACTTTTCTCTCCTTCTTAAAATAAAAAAGTACTTCGTTGGCAAATATAGCCGAAGAAAAAAAATAACCGATGTTTTCTTACATTAATATATTAATAACGTCACTGAAGTGTTCTATCTATCGTGTATAAAGGTAGATAGAGGTGTATGGTGTAGTTTTACAAAGTGGCAGAGGGAGTGAGTAAAGTGAGAAAAAACGAATAGGAAGTATGAAAATGTATAAATGAAAAACATACAACATCCGATATTTCGGCATGAGCCTTTTTCGAGGATTACATGCACAAACGAGACAAAAACAAATACAAATAACTGAACGAAGAACTTATCTTAATATGGCCTCCTCCAGAAATAGGAAACAGAAATCTGTGTCCAATAGAAGATGCATTGAGAACACGCGGGCCACATAAAGGATAAGCCGATAGAGCCAATCGTAAAGAAGAGGTGGAGAGAGAGGAGGAAAACAAGTGGTAGAAGGGAGGGGGAAAGGTAATAGAAACATGGTAGCGGCTAGAGGAGAAGGTGTCGGGGGGGGGGGGGGGGGACGCGGAGAGATAATGAATGAAGAACAAAAACACCTGCAGGGAGAAAATGTGAAACTGATGAATAGGACAAGACCCTATAAACACCAATATGTTGCCAGAGAAGAAAAGAGGGTGGCAGTAGGGAGAGGTAGCTAGGAGAAAGAAAGTAGAGTAAAAAAAGAAGGGGGAGGGGGTGGAAAACTAAAGAAGTTACAGAAAGCTGAAGACATTGTTAATTCCAGGTGGGTGGAGACAACCAGCCTGGAAAATAAGGCGCTGTTTTAGGACTATCCGAGATCGTACATCACAGAACAAGAGCGGATCGCACTAACAGAAATGTCCTGTTTTCCCCTGTGGTTGCTAAGGCAAAAAATGTTTAGCCACAGGTGTCTAGGTCCTCTTAGAAATATCATTGAGATGCTGGCGAAATCGATCTCCTAATCGTAAACCGATCTCCCCTATGTACTTCATACCACACCGTTTGCACATAATAGCATAAATAACATTACGTGAAGTGCAGGAGAAACCCTCCTCAACTGATAACGTGGACTTCCTATTTGTTTTTTCTCACTTTACTCCCTCTGCCATTTTGTAAAACTACACCATACATCTCTGTCTACCTTTATTATTGAAACCAGTTTTACTGCAGTCGCCATCCCTTTTATCTATCATGTACATTAACGACATCAATGAAGTGTTCTAATTATCATGCATGTTAGTACGATGAGGGAGAAAAAAAACATTACGAGTATTGTAAGTTTTGTCAAACACAGGAGCGACTTTTACGTCAGCGAGGAAGTTGAGGATTCCTTACTACAAATGTCAGTCCGCTTGCGTCAACTTCGCTGTCTTGAACTTCACTTGGATTTAAGGCCGGACTTTCTTGGGAGGTTGTGTACGCTCCTGATGAGTTCTGAGATCAAGCTAGAAAGCCTGAAGTTTACCCGTCAACTAACACATGGTGCCCAGTTTGACAGCTTTAGATGTGCAGTGAAATCTTGCTTTCCGAAACTGAAGGTGAGACTTTGATGTGTGTATGTAGGGGGGGGGGGGGGGGTTCTAGAACGTGAAAACATAGGAGTAAGATTTCTGTACTACCAGTGTGGGACTTTGGTGTGAGTGGCATGCTAGAAAGTATTACAGGTGTGCGGAAAATTTTGTCCATTACCCAAGAAGCTAGGTACAGCTGAAAATTATGGAAAGAAAGCAAAATGACTTTTTTAAAATAAACATTTCATAAACAAAACAGCCTTGGGTCAGTTTATGCACAATGCCTCAGCTGTGTCATACTGACAGTGACGAGTTTTATTTCTTTTATTATTAACAAATTAATTTTTAAAATAAACAATAATAAACATTGAAAATATTAGTTCCAAGACAACCCGCTTAGCAAAATAATAGTCAACGGTGGCTGGCATTCATCTGCTGGAACCAATTTTTGTGAGAGGACAAGAGTTAATTTTATAAGTTTATCTTACATCAGCACTGAACATTATTTTTGGTATTACTGCCACCTACTATTTCATAGCCAATCATAGCCAATCATATTGACATCTTCTTGGCTGCAGAATTGTGACAAGAGCAAAGTAACCTAAAGACTCCCTCTCTTGCAGTCCTTTCTGGAAAAATACCGTGTCAGCAGGGGCCTTGTGAATAAGGTAGAGATCGACGTAGTCCTTGTTGTAGTGGAGTCTGTTAAGAAGATTATATGTTAAGAAGGTTATGATTCCTGTGCCCCTTACAGTTTTGTGTACATTCCGGAACATGGACAAAATCAAGAAATTCAGCTGGCATTATCATCCATCATTTCTTTCATCCTCCTCATAAAAAAAAGATGACAATTAAGTAAAGATGTTGGTTTTCCAGAATTCAATACAGAAAGAAATATACGGGCAACTATTGCGTCTTTGTGTTTTAAGTATATTTTTTATAGCAATTCATCCACGGTACTTGGTTCAGTTCAATTTGTTTTTATCATTTTGCCACCGTCTAAGGCCATTATATCTCACAGCAGCACTAACCTTTGTTCAATGTAGTTCTGACTGATAAACTTATTCACCTCTTTTTTCTCTAAGGAACTTGGGCTGGACTTTTGCATTCGAGTGCAGAGCGAACCAAGCTACAGCGCGCGAAGACCGTTTGCTTACATTGTGGCCGACTCTTATGGGATACAAGACAGCGAAGAAGGTGTCAGAGACATCAAAGAAGGTGTCAGTAGCAACAGCTATGACGCTGACAAAACTTTATAGCAGATAATGTCACCACTAAACACATCAGATGACCATGGAGGCAAATCAGATCAGTCAAATTGCATATAACAGCTACTCATTTTGACAAAATATTCCATTTTTCTAATATATGGCATAAAATGAAAGACAGGAAAGTTTATTTACACAGATCCTCATGTCTGCACTGTTTTCATAAACGCTCTCTTGCCACTCTTTTGAGATCCGCTGTCGAATATATGTGGCAAATACAAACATGTTATAGGCATTCATAGGACCTGTTTTCTTAGACACATGTTTGTACCGCTAGCAACGTCTGGTATTATTTTACTTCGTCGTCTTATGAACCGATCTAACCACAGACATAAACACTTCATTGCTGAAGCACAATATAAGGATTTAAAAAGAAAAAAAAAGTACATTATATGTGTACTATTCATGACATAATGAACTGACATAACAGAGGGATGCAATATAAATAGCATTCAATTTGTAGGACAAATTTAATTTAATAGCATTTGTTTCTTTAGAGAAAACATGTCTAATATTCGAACGGTCGTTGGCGAAAACTGTAAAATGATAAACATAAAAATAAGACGGAATATCTGGGTCATATCAATATCAAGAGTCATAACATAGTAATGAAAATCATATCTGAAGGGGAGAAAGAGCTAGAGAACGACAACGATATAAATGGGTGGATAAAGAAAACGAGGCAGACTAGATTCGGTCTGGTTGAGTAAACAAGGGGAGGAAGAGTGTGGAGGGGGTTGCGCTAGCCTCACTTTGCTGAGGAACTGGCACATAATGATCTGATCTGAAAGCGATAACCATCTGAATTTCATACATTTTACAAATTCCACATATAAACCGGAATTTAAAAAAGAAATCATGTTCTCATCATAACCATGTGAATATAATTACAGTAGCAAGAACAGCAGAAAATACGCCAGTAAATCTATGCACAACGCAATGAATGAAAGAGCATTAACTTCACAAGCAGAGGAACTCAATGAAGAAGTCAACTTGACTCTGGTAACTAAAGATATTTTCTCTGTGAATTTACTGCTGAAAATGTTTTCTCACTACACTGAGATTCTGTCTACGAAGCAGAGAAATATGTTAGGAAACAGTTTGCTAAAGATATTTTCCTTCAAGCGCTGTCTGCTGCGAAGAACAGGACATATTTGTGTCCAAAATTCTAGGCTAACCGTACTGGTCAATCTCATTTTTCAGCTTGGCACTTTATAAATCCCGTTTATTTAGTGCTTATCTCAGAGCATAAATTTCATGTCGTCTTATACATACTTTACATTGCCAATTGCATCTTTATGTTGTTACCTTGCAAATATATTTGTAGTTTTATTTGTCTCTTTATTATACACGAAATTTTAAACGTGAATTGATCCCAATAATTGTATTATTTGATAATGAAAATTTGTATTGTTTTTTTTAATAGTTAAAGGATATTTTAAATTAAACTTATATTAAAATAATTCTGAAAGTGCTACGATTGCTAGTGTTATTATTTACTTGTACTTTACTACATTCAAGAAATATTACATGTCAGTAGAACTACGTATTGTAATTGTAGTAAGCTGGTAACAAAGAGTCTTACACACAGTAAAATGTTAGAGCAAAGTAAGCTTTATCTTTAGAAATGTAGCAGACAAAGCACTCTGGACGCGAGAGAAAGAAAAATGGCAAAAGAATACAAGAGAGGACAGAGTTCGACCTGCCGGAATATGGTTAGTTTCTAAGAATATACTAAACAAGACAAAGGACGCGAGAGATAGAAACATGGTAAAAGAACTACTTTAATTTGAACCACCACTGGAATAGGAGAGGGCTGCACTCGTTCTATCAGAGTCTAGGGTTCCAGTCACAGTTATTCTCTTTCTATTTTTCTTCTCTAAAGCGCAGACAAATGAAAACGATGTATGTACAAGAAATAAGGGAAATAAGACCAAGGGGTAGACCAAGACAGAGACGGAAAGACAACATAGAAGAGGATATAAAAGAAATTGGTGTCACCAACTAGAGAGAGAAGATTAGGAGTAGAGAGGGGTGGGGGCTGACTCTACCTGTAGCAATGAGCCTTAATGGCTCGGAAAGAAGAAGAAGAAGAAGAAGAAGAAGAAGAAGAAGAAGAAGAAGAAGAAAGGGCAGAATGTCAGACTGGCCTGCGTGCCCAATTCTAAACCCTTTTGAAATAAAGATCAATCAATCAATCTCTCCGGTCCAGAGTGTTTTTGTCTATTAATTTTTCTAGGCTGGTCATGAATACTTTGCTGTAACAATTATACAGGACGAAGCAAAAAGCTGTGCGCCACAGAGGTATACGCAGTCAGTGTACGAACGATAGTAATCACTGTGGTACAGTATTTGTAACAGTTCAACCTAAATCCCTATGGTGCATGACTTACGCCTCACCTTGCATAATGCACTGTCGTATTGTCGCATACAAAATGTACTATTCGAAGGCTGTTTTCCCGATTGTAAAATAGGCTGACGAAAATGGACAAAAATGCCTGACTACATATACTCGTATGTATTATTATTATTACAATTACTATAAATACTGGTTTTTCTCTGTTCTTTTTTTTCTCTTTTTTTTCTGTACCACACAAGTATACGATATAACGAAATAATTACACAATTTTTGTTTCATTATTTGACGCTATTATTTTATTATTATTAATAGGCAAAGCAGAAAAATGTGCCTTATATGGGTAGAGCGCAGTAAAATTATGTCTTTATTTTGTAGGGGCAGATAGACAGGTGTAAAGTATTTTGTCTAGTTTTCGATACACAACGTTGAACTTCTTGCATCTGTATTTGTATGAACTCCCTGTAAGTGAGAGCTGTTGTTCTTTGCAGCCGATGCTGTAGAAGTGTCGAGGCACAGCATCGTATCGGCAGTGGGAGCGGGTTATGGCAGCTACTTTTTCAGTCCCGGAGTACAGCTAAAACGCAGGAGGTCTGCAATGCTTCTTTAGCAGACTCCACCACCATGGGGACTAAGGCGATACCTGCCCTGTTACCCAGGCTAGGCCTGATACTGGGGGGTACCAAGGAGAGGTGGGACAGGGTCTTGGTCAGCTATGGTTCGCTAACCCTGACTCTAGCATATCAGCTATGGGGCGCTGATTGGCTCATCGGACAACGTTAAACATAACACTGTATTAACTGTTTAAATGAAACAAAAACATGAACAGGTAAGGCAGAGGCAGTTTTTTTATGAAGATACTAACAAAATAAGAAGGTGTCCCTAAAAGTGATGAAAAGAGTATTACGATACTATAAAGAGCCAGTATTTCTGTATGGTTGTGAAACCTGGACAGTCAACAAAAAAGAGGCGTGGTTTTGGCGAAAGATGCAGCAAGTACCCTGGACAGAAAAACAAGCGAAGAGATCATCAGAGGAAACTGGATGATAAGGAAAAGACAACCACACTTTCCTGGACATGTCATGAGAAGGCGGAAGTTGGACAACCCAGTAATGGATACAAAATTCAAATGAAAAAGGAAGATAAGAATTGCAGAAGAAAAATGTCTCAGTGGACTGACCAAGTGGTATGGAGAGAACAAATCCATCTGAACTAATTGGAAACACCAAGGACCGCGCAAATCATGATCACTAACGCTGTCTGATATGGCACATGTTAATAATAGTAATAATAATAATAATTGTATTACTACACCCTTCAGTTGTGATTTGAGCTTTTCGAGAGATCCATCTTCTATTATCCACAATCACTACACCTGTCGTATTACTACTGTTGCTACTATTACTACTACTACTACTACTACTACTAATACTACTACTACTACTACTACTACTACTAATACTACTACTACTACTACTAATACTACTACTACTACTACTACTACTACTACTACTATTACTACTATTGCAACTATTATTACTACTGATGCTACTACTGCTATCAGTACTACTTCTACTACTACTACTTCTACTACTACTACTACTATTACTACTACTTCTACTACTACTACTACTTCTACTACTACTACTACTACTTCTACTATTAATTCTACTACTATTACTACTACTACTACTACTACTTCTACTACTACTACTTCTACTTCTACTACTGCTGCTACTACTACTACTACTACTGCTACTACTACTACTACTTCTACTACTACTACTTCTACTACTACTTCTACTACTGCTACTACTTCTACTACTACTACTACTTCTACTACTACTGCTGATACTACTGCTAATACTACTACTACTGATACTGTTACTACTAATACTGCTATGACTCTGGCACAAGTAGAGTTAGACGGAGATATGTAGTGTAGTTTTTTATACACACCCGCACACACACAAAAGCTGAGAGAGGAAGGAACGAAGGAGAAGTAAGCAAAAACACAAATAAAATGGTTATGAAAGACAACAATGAAGAAGCCCGATATTCCAGCAAATATAGCTTTATCAATGAAAACAGAAAAGACAAAGCAAACATAAATACACGCAAACAACGTACCTGCTCTTTGAGAAAACTGAACACAGACGGAAGTGGACATTTTAAAAAAATTTTATTGGGATGACATGTTTACAACATCAGAAATATAATGAAGTGTTTTATTTAGTCTATATTTCTAAATATAAAAAAGAAATGCATAATATTAAACATAAAAAACACAATAATTATGCAAACAAATGCCTCGGCATAAAAAAGTCCTCGTGTGGAAACCTCGGTGCCAAAACGGCGGCATCAAATCACCGACAACCACTGGCGCCAGTCACGTTTCGTACATGCTATGTTTGAGACATAATATACTGTATAGTTTTTTTTTCAAATTACGTTAAATAAATATGTATAAACTGATATTATAAGGGAAAGCAATGTAGATAATATATACATAATCAGGATCAGTTTAGTAAATGCTCTCATTTGCTTAGAGAAAATATGCACAAAATTCGAATAGTTTTAACCTGAAAGCTAATGCAGATAGCTAAAATATTTCAGCTATCTCAAGAGAGGCAATACGATAATGAAAACATAGTGAAAAGTTGGAGGAAAAAGTAAGAGGATGACAACGATATTTATGACGGGTGAACAACAAAAGGAGATGGACTAGATTCAGCCAGACCAGGTGAGCTTGTTAAAACAAGAGATGGAACAATCTGGAGGGCCATCACAGTCAATCTTTACTGTAGAGTCAGCACATGATGATCATGGTCAATCTAGAGTCAGCACATGATGATCTAGTCAATCTTTACTGTAGAGTCAGCATATGATGATCTAGTCAATCTTTACTGTAGAGTCAGCACATGATAATCTGGTCAGTCTTTACTGTAGAGTCAGCATATGATGATCTGGTCAATCTTTAATGTAAAGTCAGCACATGATGATCTGGTCAATCTAGAATCAGCACATGATAATCTGGTCAATCTTTACTGTAGAGTCAGCACATGATGATCTGGTCAATCTTTACTGTAGAGTCAGCACATGATAATCTGGTCAATCTTTACTGTAGAGTCAGCACATGATGATCTGATCCCTATGAGAAAACTATCTGATTTTCGTATATTTTAGAAATCCCAGATAACAAAGCTGTTACAATCCAGATTTTTAAAAAAAATCATATTTGTATCACGTTCATCTGATTTTAATTACCAAGAGCCACATGTAGACATTGACTACAAAAACTGATTGTCGCAATACGTAATGAATGAAAAGATCTGCGCAACATCTAATTAATGAAAAGATTGACGCAACATATGATGAATGAAAAGATCGACGCAACACCTAATGAATGAAAGATCAACACAACACCCAAGGAATGAAAGATAATTTACTTCATGAGCAGCGCAACTGAAAGAACAAGTTACTTTATCTCAAGTAACTGAAAGTATTTTCATTGTGAAGTTACTACTGAAAATGCTTTTTCATATATCGAGATTCTAAACAGTACAACCAGCCAAGTTTGGTAAACAGTCACTTACTTAGATCCAAGGACTGAGCTACTGTGGTTATGCTTTCTTTCTGCCGCTGCTAAAGTGCTTTGTCTCCCTTTTTTTTTTAGGCCAGTTGTACATATTATGCTCTGCTACTTGGCTATAGTACTACAGGAGTGCTGTTAGGGAGGCAAAGTCCCGCAAGAGACATGCAAATGAATGAATGACTTGGCTATACTTTGTAGGAATGTCAGTACTGGCAGGCAGTCACGTGTAGTTTTATTATGCCATCACTGTCGTGTAGTACAGAACAGCTAATGTGAAAAAAAAAAGATATCTGAATGAATAAATACTACACTGTATACGAAGATCATTTTGCTTTAAATTCGTAAAAACAGGATACACGAAAGTGGAGATAAATGCCAGGCCACGTATTTGCATAATTAGTATTGTTATTACTGCGGTTATTAATAATATTGGCTTTGCTTTGTCCATGGTAATTTCTGCACACAAGCACAATAGTTACACAATATGGCAATATTACAATATTTGTCTAATTATATGATGCTATTATATATGTGTGTGTGTGTTTGCGTATGTGTGTGAAACTGTTGTAGAAAGAAAAGCAATAGCACAACTCCTCAGATTATCAGAGAAATAACTCCCCCCTCCCTCTCGGAGTCAAGCGTTTCATCCTTTTAAACGTCTGACCGTCCCTAGGCAAGGTTTTACAAGTTTGTTTTTCTTTTTTACTTACTGCACAGTAAAATGATAAATCCTTGTTTCGGGCGAACAGGTAATCAAATGTAGAAATGTTTTGACAAGTTTTTGGTATAAAACTATTAGGCCTGCTATGTTGATACTATCTCCTGTAGTAATTTTATCACTGAGTATTGTCAGTTCTGTTGATACTAATCGCCTAATTTCTATATCATTGCAAGTTCACTACCACTACTATTACTACTACTGCTACTACTACTACTACTACTACTACTACTACTACTACCACTACCACTACTACTACTAATGCTACTACTACTACTACTACTACCACTACTACTACTACTACTACTACCACTACTACTACCACTACTGCTACTACCACCACCACTGCTACTACTACTACTACTACTACCACTACTACTACCACTACTATTACTAATGCTAATACTACTACCACTACCACTACTACTATTACCACTACTACTACCACCACCACCACCACTACTACTACTACTACTACTACTGCTACCACCACCACCACCACCACCACCACCACTACTACTACTACTACTACTACTACTACTACTCAGGGCCTCCGAGAGGAATTTTGGAAGTCGGTGGAAAGTTGGATGCAGATAACACTGAGACATCATGACTGCCTCTCTCTTTGTGTTCAATCCTTAGTTCAAAGTTCAAAATTCAGGCTCCGGCTTCACTGCACTCTGGACATCCCCAAATATAGTCTGCCGCATGTCGGAGCATCTATCCAAGAGTATGTTTGCTAATAGTTCCTGTCAAATATTGGTTGTTTACAACGCGTTTTCTGCCACTACACAGTTCGGATTTCCTGGCTGCACCTTTAATTTGTCCTCGCTCCAGCAATCTCCCCACATCTGCATTGTTCGTCCATTCCCGCTCTTCATTTTCCCGCAGTCTGTCCAGTTTGTCCCTAGCAATGTCCTCCTTCTCCACTGACAGTCTGCCGTTTATTTTAGCCTGTCCAGCAAGTCTGTCTGCCACGTCATTGCCATGTACTCCCGCATGCCTTGGACAGTAGTCACGTTAGGCCTGTCACAGCTGACTGGATTAATAGTTGAACCCTTAGCTGCGCGAGACATACCATTACCAAAATCTTCGAATTCAGATGATAGATAAAAATTATTACAACTCACGAATTTCTCCATTTGACTATCGCCCACCGCGAACTAGCGTTGAGAGGTTCTGAACTGATAGAAAGTTAACCAGCCAGTGTATGGTCTCTTGTATGAGAGGTCGAAGATTTAACTGAAACCAAAGTCGTTTGTTTCCGCACGAGTTAGTGAAAGCCGCTGGTTCACGATTATGCCTGTCTCTCTTCCCATTTAGCTTTCCTGTTTTTATATTTTCAAGTCCCTCTCTTCTCAGTATGTGCACGATGAATGATGCCTGTCTTTATCTTATGGATTTAATTACGCTCCTTTCTGCAGTTGCTTTCCTTAGATATTCTCCTTTTGTCATCTTAGCTGTCAATGGTATTCTTAACAGTATTCTAAGAATCCACATCTCAATAGCCTCTAGTGATCTCTCCGTGACTCACGTTCATGGAGTAGGATAGACTCTATGTTATCATTTTAGAACTCTCTTTTTGATGCTCAGATCCATATCAACGGAAACAAAGATTCCGAGTACTTAAATGTTACATGGAGCCAATTTTGTTTTATGGGTGTGAAGTACGATCCATGAATAAGAGAGTACAGCGAGAAATGGAGGCCATGGACATGTGGTTCATAAGAAGGAAGTTGAAGGTACCATGGACAGCTAAGAAAACCAACGAAGATGTCTTAAGAGAGGCTGGAGTTAAAAGGCAAATTACAGCAAAGATCAGAGGTAAGCAAACGAGATTCTTAGGACATTTTCTGAGAAGAGGAAAACTGAAACACATTGTGGCAAATGAAAAAAAAAATGAGGAAAGAAGAGACAGAGGAAGACATAGAGAGAAGTTACTGGATGGGCTGTCAATGTGGCTAGGAAGAAAGTCACCGGCGGATCACATAATCAAGTCTAAAGACAGGGAATTGTGGAGAGAAATGATCGCCTACGCCACACGGCACGGCACTTGATTGGTTGACTGATTTTGATGCTCAGTGATAAAGATGCATTGCACAAAATGTTTTTCATTTCTTAGAAAGCTGTTTTGGCTTGGCATATTGTATTCTTGCCTTCAGAGATGCATTTCCCATCTGATGTTACTGGCGTGTCCAGATATTTAACGTATTCACTTGTCTCAAGGTACTTGTAGTTTAACATTGCATTTAGGTCACACACGCGCTATGCTGGCATGGGAAAAGGAGAATATCTTTTTATTTAATATATTTTTTTTTTCAGATCATAAGAAGCTGTTTTTATTTTAACCATCCTTTATTAGTCACCTGCGAGTGTGCAAAGAAAAACAAACAAACAAACATGCAAGCAAGCAAAAGACTGGTTCATATGACATATATATATATATATATATATATATATATATATATATATATGTTTCCTTTCTTCTAATTAGAAGGGAATAGTGACAACATGAGACAACTACAGAGAATGTTTAACAAGATTTGGAAAGAAGAAAAGGTCCCTTCTAATTGGAAGAAAGGAATCATTGTTAAAATACCAAAAAAGGGCAACCTTAGTGACTGTAACAACTGGAGAGGAGTAACCTTAATATCAGTTGTGTCAAAAGTATTTTGCAAGGTCATTTTGAATAGACTCAAAGATATAGTGGATACTGCAATGAGAGAAGAACAAGCAGGATTTCGAAAAGGGAGAAGCTGTCTCGACCAAATCTTTACTCTCAGAATAATACTTGAAGAACATATTGAAAAGCAGAAACCATTAATACTGAACTTCATAGATTTTAAAAATGCATTTGATAGCATACACAGAGATTCATTATGGAGAATTTTATGTCTATATGGAATACCATCTAAAGTTGTCAACATCATTAAGGACTTATACAATGGATATGGTTGTGCAGTCAAGACAGAAGAAGGGATAAGTGAATGGTTCCAGATTGAAACAGGCGTGAAACAAGGATGTATACTGTCTCCTTTACTTTTTGGGATTACAATAGACTTCATAATGAAAAAATGCTACACAGGTAACACAGGTATTGACTGGGTACATGGGACCCAACTAGAAGATCTTGATTTTGCTGATGACATAACTCTTATCAGTAATAATGTGAATTCCATGCAAGAAAAAACAGATAGCCTGTCTTCACTGGCTAGCAAAATAGGACTTGAAGTTAACAAGGACAAAACAAAAATAATGAAAATTCCCATCAATCAAAATGGAAAAATACACATAGAAGGGACAGATATTGAAGAAGTCAATCAATTTGCATACCTTGGCAGCTACATAGACCAGGATGGTGACACTAGAAAGGAAGTTAGGATCAGAATTGCAAAAGCAGCATCAATCTTCAAGAATCTTGAGAACATATGGAATTCAAAAGTTATAAGCACAAAAACCAAGTTAAGACTATTCAATTCAAATGTAATATCCACCCTCATTTATGCATGCGAAAGCTGGAAAACATCAAAAGAAATAGAAAAGAAATTAGACTCTTTTGAAAACAAATGCCTAAGGAAAATACTCGGCATCAAGTGGAATGAATTCAAGAACAATGCAGAGATAAGACAGATGATTGAACAACAGCCAGTCTCATGGGTGATCAGGAAAAGGAGATGGACATATGTTGGTCACTTGATGAGAAGAAATGATCAGAGAATCCCAAAACAAGCTATCAAGTGGAACACAACAGGCCGAAGAAAAAGGGGCAGACCGCGTAAAACTCTGAAGAGGACATTATTAAGAGAGGCCAAGTTAACAGGCATAAAATCCTTTGATGAGGTTGAAAGACTGGCCGAAGACAGGAAAAATTGGCGAACTACTTTACGAGCCCTATGTGACGTTTAACGGCACGGGAAGGATATAAGATAAGATAAGATATATATATATATATATATATATATATATATATATATACTCTGAACAAGATTTTTGTTTCAAACAGTACTACATCATTCCGGCCGTGGAAACCAACGAACCATGATAACGTAATCGTAACACAGCACTGCCCCATTTCCCTCACCCGCGAATGATCCTCAGTAAAGTACAAGTGTTCTCTATCATTCGCTAGTCTTAAGAACACAATACTGCAATAACCAGTGCGTATTGATATATTTTTATTTACAATAAATAAACGAATCTCAGGTCTGATGGCGTCAGTTGTAACAAAATTATTTTGTGGCAAAGACAATTCTCCCTGGGAGGAATGGTACCCATATCAAGTTACCAAAATCGTTGCAAATCTACTGTTTCCAGCGTTCTTAAGGACTTATTCTCACACTCTGTTAGCCCCTCTTTGCTGGCCTACATTTGTCTAGGTCAAGGATTTGGCACCAGAGACATTTTTGAACGTTAAGTGTGTTCCTTGCACTGTTGCCCTTGGGTTCTTTACACCCTCACCATGAGCTCGTCGTGTCTGCAAGCAAGGGTTATTGCCCCGTGGTAACGGAAGTGACGTCATATTATGGATGCAGTCCTAGACCATGGCCGACGACGATACAATTGTTTTGAGTTTTGGAGACAGCTTGCTAAGAAAGTCTGACCTTGTTTTACTCACCCCACCCAACTGGATCAATGACAAAATCATCGGCTTCTGCTTTGAGTAAGTTTGAGTGGTAGTGCACAACAAAAAGTGTAGATTTTACATCTTACATGCACCTACCCTTTCCCCCACCCCGTAAGCTGGGCTGCTACAAGTGGAGAAAGCCTGCGCTTGTTTCAGCGTTGTCTGCAAGGGCAAACATGCTCAGGGCTTGACCGGTGCAATAATTAGAATATTGTTGTAAATAATCTCGATTTGTCTGTCCGTAGGTCACAATACGTTTGCATTCGGCAAGTCTGAACTTTGGCTATAAACTTAGATGCGTGTATTAAAATAATTCACGTCGCTTATGTTCTCCATTTTTCTTTAGCTTTTGCAAGGGAAAAAAAGAATTGAAAGAAAGTTAACTAACAGTAAAACTTCAATATAGTCAAATTATAACATTCAGTGATGAATAAGGGCAGTATTTGTAAAAGATCAGAGATAGCAAGGTGATCTACTGACAGCAGTGTACAATCAATCAATTATTGATTACATCGTGAAGTTAAAATGTCGGCAATATAGAAGTATATACATTTTCTTTAAATCTTCAAAGTTGTGCACTTTTTTGTTTTATTATTTTTTTGTTCAGAGAGCTTAGTATCTGTGGTTGTTTTTTTTTTTTTTGTAGTTTCTTAACAAGAATCCAGTATTAATTTCATGAATTTGTTCCCCCCCCCCCCCCCCCCCCAAATTAAAGCACTGGCAGCTATTTGTGATGTGTTCTCAGTTTTGCCTCATCTTGCACAGATATATTTTGCATTTTCAGAGGTAGACAGAATTATGTGGTTCAGTTTTTTTTTTTTTAAAAAGGGAGAAGAGAATAAAGACAAAATTAGATTTTAATAACAATATGGAAATAAACATAGCGACATCATATTTTGGCAATTTGCCTTTGTCATGTATTTTTGGTGTATTTATAGAGCCAGCTGATTAAAATGCATTGAAAAACTTATGTGAACTTACATAAAGCTGAACTATAGTGTACTAAAAGGTAAAGGTAACTCTGTCATACCTTAGAGGCACATAAGGATATGGTGTTAGTGCTCATATTTTCCTTGACCTGTCAGCACACTAGAAAGTAATGTGTTCAGTATCATGCCTGGCTGCTTTTCCTTCCCCAACTCCAGAAGAATTTGGGTACCTATTTCTACAGCTGGGTGAGTGGGGCACCTCCAGCCGGATTCGAACCCCTAACCTTCATCAAGAGAGACCAGTGCACTAACCACTTCCTCTACTATTTTGTGTTGATTAAAGCAGAATAAACATACAGTCAGTTCTCTCTTACCTGAGCTTATAATGTTCTATATAGAATTTTTTTCATTGTTTTGTTCAAAGAATAGTCTTCAACACCATTTTTAGAACAGTCATGTGATGAACATCATAGAAGGATCCCTATCTGGTGAAGAACGGCTGTGGGCTTCGTATAGTAAACCTGGTCCACCATAAAAATGCTGGCTGTGAACAATGAAAATTTGTTGATGTACTGCAAAAATAAGATTTTTAAGGGCATGCATCTTTCCCATGGCAACATATGCCTGTGAGACCTGGACACTTAACAAAACAGCTGAGAAACACATAAATGCCTTTGAATGTAAATGCTGCAGAAGAGTTCTTCAGATATTATGGACACAAAAAAGAACAAATATATCCATACTACAAGAACTTACTATTGAAGAAGGCTGGCTAGTAAAGAGAATTAAAGAGAGAAAACTTAAATATTTTGGACACATTAAATGTCACGATAATCTAGAGAAAACCATCTTGGAGAGGTACATAATAGGAAAAAAGAAAGAGAAGAAAACCAAGGTGAAGATGGCTGCAAGACATCGTTGATGATCTGCAAATGGATGCATCAGCAGCAGGCCATCTTTCTCACAACCGAGAGGCCTACAGGAGTGCAGTTTGGGAGGCAAAGTTCCACAAGAGACATGCAAATAAATGAATGAATGAATGAACTGCAAAGCATCACAAGGCGTAACAAATGGAGGTTGCATCATCAATCAGTGTACAAAATAGGCAGAAAAAAAGAACAACATACAGTGTTCAAAACTTAAGCAAAGTAGAATGATGAAGACAAGAAAAACAGTTAAGGAAGGTTTTATGGACATAAAAAGAAGACAGCATTGAAAACAGGTGCCTGCATAGTAAAGTGATAGTGCACTGAGTTCACACAATCAAGGCCAGTGGTTTGAATCTGGACAGAGGTACCTCAATAATCAGTTGTAGAAGTAAGTGCCTGGCTCCTTTTGTAATGGGATAAGGAAGTGCAGTCAGACATTTAGATCACTTTACACTCTGTGCTTCTGTGGCATGATAGGGGTCATTATCATCATCATCATCACCGGGTGCCGTGCCAACTGGCGTTGGCTATTATGTTTCTCCAGAGTACATCTTCTTTCATGCAGACCATTAGCTCAGTTGGTGGTCTCCTCTCACACCATCTCCTCAGACTGTCCAGTATCATTTCTCTTGGTCTTCCCTTGGCTCTTCTTCCCTCTATTTTTCTTGTTATTATATTTTCACTGCCCCCTCTTTCTCATTGCACTTCCTATGAAAGTACATTGTCTCTCTCTTATCTTTTTGACAGAGTTTTTTTGTCTCTCCAGCTCTTCTCAAACATTCTCCATTAGTTATTTTTGCTGTCTAGGGAGTCCACAACATTCTTCTAATAAACCACATTTCTGCTGCTTCCAATGACTTTTGTGCAGACCTGCCTATTGTCCATGATTCACTTCCATATAACAAGATAGGTTCAGTATAGCATTTTAGGACTCGTTTTCTAACATTCATTGATAAGGATGTTGCATAATATGTTTCTCATTCTCTGAAATGCAGTCTTTGCTTGGTATATTCTGTTCTTAATTTCTGTTTTGCATTTCCCATCTGAAGTTATTACTGCTATAAGGTATTTGAATTTCTGCACCTGCTTTAGAATAGTTCCATTTAATTTTATACTGCATTTTGGCGGATTCTGTTCCTTAGATATAATCTTAGTCTCTGTCTTTTTGATGTTCAAAGTAAGGCCTTTCTGTTCACTTTCTTTGGCTACTTTATCCAAGAGATTTTGCAGGTCTTGTTGGTTCTCAGTTATCAGTACTGTGTTGTCAGCATATCCATTGTTCCCTCTAAGCAAAGATTTCCTGTCTTCGGCAAGTTTTTCAATCTCCTCAAGGGGTGTTATGCCCGCTGAACTGGCTTCTGTATATATATATAACTACGCATATTGCATACACAGTATTTTTTTTTTGCACGCGAGCTGAACATTTTGCACACAGACCCCACACAGAAGCCTTAGAGGGAACATTGGTCGTATCCTCCTACATTTATACCTAGTTCTCCAATGATCATTCTTAGAGTATTCTCACTGTACAGAGAAAAAAGTTCTGGAGATAGTACACATCCTTGTCGGACCCTTTATTTTATAGGTTGATATTTTCCAGTTTTATTTTCAACTCGAATTACTGCTTCCTGCTGCCAGTATAAATGTTTTACAATCCTCAAGTCTTTTGCCGTCTGTTTTTGTGTCTTCAAGCATTTTAATAATTTCATTTTGTTTCACTTTATCAAATGCCTTGGTGTAATCAATGAAGCGTAAGTAGAGATCTTTCTGTACTTCTAAAGCTCTTTCTGTTAGTGTTCGTAAAGCATAAATGACATTGTGTGTTCCCTTTCCTTCAACAGATCCGAACTGTTCATCTGCTATTTCCATTTTTATCTTTTTCCTTGTTCTTCTCATAATAATTCTCAGAAGTAGGATTGTATGTGACCTGAGAGCTGATAGTCCGGTGATCATCACATTCCTGTGCACCTGGTTTCTTCAGTAGTGCTTAAGTGTAGATTTAAGCAAGTCACTGGGCATATAACCACTGTTGTAAATGTCATTCAGTAACTTGGTTATTATTTTTATTCCTATCTCTTCTAATCTTATCTTATATCTTATATCCTTCCCGTGCCGTTAAACGTCACATAGGGCTTGCAAAGTAGTTCGCCAATTTTTCCTGTCTTCGGCGAGTCTTTCAACCTCATCAAAGGATTGTATGCCTGTTAATTTGGCCTCTCTTAATAATGTACTCCTCAGAGTTTCACGCGGTCTGCCTCTTTTTCTTCAGCCTGTTGTGTTCCACTTGATAGCTTGTTTTGGGATTCTCTGATCATTTCTTCTCATCAAGTGACCAACATATGTCCTCTAGCACCTCTATTTCTTCTATTGTTATATTATCAGTCCCAGTCGCTTTTCCTTTCTTCATGTGTTTGATGGCATCTGTAATTTCACCTTTAAGTATTGGTGGTCTATCAGTTTTTAGTATCTGTTGTTATTTCTGGTCTTTCTCCACCATATAGCTCACCGATGTACTCTGTCCATTTGTCCACAATGTCTTCTTTTCCCATTAACATTTTAGTTTCTTTTGACTTAGGCATCCTATGGTATATTTTGTCTTCCTGCCTGTGAGTTCAATAATTCATTTGTGCATGCTTTTGCTGTCTTTATTATGGGAGTCCTCTATTTGTCTGCACTGTTCATTTAACCACACTTCCTTTGCTTCTCTGCATTTACGTCTTATTTCATTATTTATCCTGCTGTATTTTTCTTGGTTATTTTTACTCCTCTTGTCCATAAGTCCCAAGATGTCGTCTGTCATCCTTTTATTCTTGGGGGCTTCTTTTTTCAGTGGTATTATCTCCTTAACAGTTTGGTGGATAGAATCTCTTAACATTGCCCATTGTTCATCTATACTATTTATCTTTGCTATTGCTTTGTATCTATTTGTTGTAATAAATTTGTATTGTTCTCACAGTTCTTGGTTATTTTTAAGGAGTTCTGTATTCAGTTTGATGTATCTCATTTTTCTGCCTGCTTTCTTTAGCTTTATTCTAATTTTTCCACACAGTGGGTCATGGTCACTAATTCAGTCAGCTCCTGGCATGGTTTTTGTTGTTAGTAATGCGTTCCAGAATCATTTGTTAATACGTAGTATATCTGGTTAAAAGTCTTTTTGTCTGGGCTGCACCACGTTGCCAGTCTTCGAGGATGTTGCTTAAACCATGTTTCCTAGAACCATGCTATGTATTTTTGCCCATTCAATTAATTTACTACCTCTGTCATTCCTCTCCCCCAGTCCATAGTCACCAACAATGTCTGAAGTTCTTTCTTAACCAACTTTGGCATTAAAAACTCCCATGACTATAGTAACTTCATGTGACTGTGTGTTTCAGGGCTGTCTCTATGTCATTATAAAATAGCTGTACATCTTCTTCAGAACTGTCAGCTTTTGGAGTGTACACTTGTATAATATTTATGTTTATTGGCCATCCTTTCAGTTGGGCTAGTAGAACTCGGTCCGAGATATTCAAATATCCCACATCTGTCCTTGCTGTTTTTGCTCATCAGATATTAAACCTACTCCTTGTTTATGTTTCTCACCACCTAAATATATTATTATATATTTATCAGAGTTTATCTTCCCTGCACCTGTCCAACTTCACTCATTCCTAGTATATTGATCTTCATCTTTTCCATTTCCCATTTTACATTTTCTAATTTTCCAGCCTGAAATAGAGTTCTAACATTCTGTGTTGCTATTTTTAACTTGTTAGTTTTGCCACCAGTAACTTGATGACGATCTGGCCTCATCTGTGGCTTGTGAACTGCCCTACCGGATGAGGCTGTTCAAGAGGAACATCCATTAATGTCGTTCATCGTTCATGATGAATCTGTTATTCTGTTAAGCATAATTATTCTTGGGAGATACTCCAGCTGGTTTCCCATTGCCTTCTATTGGTTTGTGTATGGTCTATCTGCTAGCCTTTGGACTCCCTAATAGGGATAGAAGATAGTTTAGCAAAGAGTCCAGCTGAAGCAATCTTGAATATTCAGACTACATGGGCAAAATTTTCAGATCTAAAATATTTGAAATCTTAAGGAATATGCATAGCTTTTCTTGTGCTGGTTTGTGCTATAATTAGTTGCATGGTTGAAAAATAAAGATTATTCATTCATTCATTCATTCTCTTGTGGTGTGATACAAGTTCATTCCTTCCAAACAGTTTTCATTTGAAATGATTAATCTCCCAGTATGCCTTTCTATATTTTGATCAGTTCCACATTTCCAGCAGCTTTTCCAAGCATTATTGCATGTGTTCCCACTTCATGTAACCACTGTAAAAGCATCATCTACAGTCTCACATATGATTTGCTCCTTTATCACCAATAATGTGAACAGGAAATGAAACATTGCCTAGATCAGCCTAGATTTTTATGATTACAAATTCCTTTTGTTTTCTCACTACACAGACATCCACCATTTATTTGACTGGTAAGGTTTGAATTCTAGGAGTTAGTGATTGACTGAAAAATGTTAAAACTGAACCATACATCTCTGTCTGTTTTCATTACTCAAACCATTTTTAGCACATTTGTCATTTCTTTTATATTATTACAAGCAGCTGGAGTCTGTTCTGAGCATGGGTTTGTGCTTTATGTGTGGGGACTAAGTAGTTGTAGAAGACAGCCAAGTTTTTCTCTTAAATCAAGCACGAAGAGCCCTTTATTTTAAGCTCCCAGTGACAAGTAGATACACCACCGGTTACATGTACCAGTGTGTCAACAACTTCCATGACTTTATCTTTGTATTTTATAGGCACCCTTGTCAAGGCTGTTCAGCTGTACCATAAAATGAATATGAAGTAAATGTTTAGTGTAGTTTTAACCCTGGGGGGGGGGGGAATCCCCACCAATTCTGAAGACCTGCGTGGTTTTTATTGTTACAGTACCACAAGCTATGTTGAAATGAAATGTACATATCAAAATTAATCAGCAGCATTGTCTATATAGTGATTGTATTTTTACACTGGACTAAGCCAATGTCACATACCTAAGGCATAGATTACACTGGATATTATTTTTTTCAAGTGATGAGAGATTGGAATATTTAATTTATAATTGGAATGTGTGAGTAATATTTTGTAGTACTATGAATGTGCAATATACTGCGGTGTTATGAATGTGCAATATACTGCGATGTTATGAATGTGCAATATACTGCGGTGTTATGAATGTGCAATATACTTTGGTGTTATGAATGTGCAATATACTGCGATGTTATGAATGTGCAATATACTGCGGTGTTATGAATGTGCAATATACTTTGGTGTTATGAATGTGCAATATACTGCGGTGTTATGAATGTGCAATATACTGCGGTGTTATGAATGTGCAATATACTGCGATGTTATGAATGTGCAATATACTGCGGTGTTATGAATGTGCAATATACTGCGGTGTTATGAATGTGCAGTATACTGCGGTGTTATGAATGTGCAATATACTGCGGTGTTATGAATGTGCAATATACTGCGGTGTTATGAATGTGCAATATACTTTGGTGTTATGAATGTGCAATATACTGCGATGTTATGAATGTGCAATATACTGCGGTGTTATGAATGTGCAATATACTGCGGTGTTATGAATGTGCAATATACTGTGGTGTTATGAATGTGCAATATACTTTGGTGTTATGAATGTGCAATATACTGCGGTGTTATGAATGTGCAATATACTGTGGTGTTATGAATGTGCAATATACTTTGGTGTTATGAAGGTGGTACTGTGATCTCCAGTGGTTGGAATGTGTACCACAACCATAGGTTTTTATTTGTAAGTGGTTCTACAAATGGTGCTTTGAATATAAAATGTGAATATTTAAAATGTGAGCAAACCACTTGTCATCATAAAGAATAAAACTCTAGTATTAACCCCAAACCTGGCTTGTGAAAAGTCATGTGGGATCCATGTAGAAAGTCTCCATAATGTTGAATGCTTGAAGTGAATGAAAGTTTGTGATTTACTACTAAGTGAGAGGGAGAATGTAAGGAGGATCATGGTGTATACATGTGTATAGTGACACATTTTGGATATATGACATTAGCAAACCAGCTTCAAGATGGCTGCATCCTTGAAAGCATGCATGATAGAGGAACACCATGCAGTTATTCATTTTTTAGGTAGTGAGGGTAAGAAACATGCAGATTTTTATTGCAGAATGAAGAGGCAATATGAAGTGATGTGTGTGTGTGTGTCACTTCAGCAGGTATATAAATGGCAGAGAAATTGTAAAAAATAGGGTGTCAGATTTGGTTGATGCAGCATGCTCTGGCTGACCTCAGACTGTAAATATGCTTAACACTAACACTGAAGAAAAACTGTGATATGGGAAGACCAGCATGTAACAGTGAGGTGACTTGATAATTGAAGATTAGTTGTGGCTCAGTGCACTACATCACAGTTGCTACAGTACTGAAAAGTCTGTACCAGGTGGTACCAAAACAACTCAGGTCAATCTAAAAGAACATCGTGAGGATGTTCGTGATGCTTCCTTACGATGTTATGATGCTGAACGAGATGACTTTCAACGAAATATAGTCACTGGAGACAAATGCTGGGACATTATAGAGACATAACAAGTCAGCAAAGAGTAGCAACATTCTTTCTCACTGGAACCCAAAAAAAATTCCATACAGCTTGGTTGGCTGGAAAATTAATGCTCACACTTTTGTGGGACCGTAAAGGCCCTGTCGTGGAACATTAGCTGTCCAGAGGAACCACTTGTTAGCAGCGAAGCATGCTGTGATCTGTTTGAGAAGTTCTTGAAACCCTCAATCAGGTCAGGACATCATGGCTCACTAGTTCTGGTGTGTTGTTAAAGTATGATAATATGCAGCCTCACACAACTGGTGCTGTAGCTCAGCAAATGACATATCCTCATTTTGAGTGTCTTCCACATCATCCGTACTCACCTGAGCTTGTACGACATGATGATCATGCCCTTCAAGGAGCGAAAGAAGTTCAATACAGATACTAAGATAAAAGAAGCAGTGTATGGGTGGCTACATGGTCAGTGAGAAGGTTTTTTTCTTTTTTTGTCCAGGAATTCAGGCATCAGTGAAGCAGTGGCAGAAATGCATTGAACATAATAGGGACTGTGCTTAAAAGTGATAAGGAGTTTTTAGTCATAGTTGTAGATTTTGTGTTAATAAAAAGAAATTGCCTTTGACTCAGCCTCATATCTCTAGATTCTTTCTCAAGCCACCTTGTATCTTTTCTGGTCAGAAAGTGTTGTAATTGGTTGTTAATGTTAATAAAGTGACTGAGAAAGAACCATTTAGAAATCCAGTAATTAATTTAAAGTGGTCTGGGCTGACTAGTAGTTTATATTATGTTATATATATATAATTTTTTAACCTGTTATATTTCACTGTTTAATCTTCTTTAATACCCAATGTTCTTCAGTATTAATTCTTGTAGTATGGAAACGACATTTATATCAGTCGGTTATTTGTGTGCTTTTATGTTCATGTTTCCTGAGGTAAAACAATGCAGCCAGTTAGTACTAGTAACTGCTTACTTTCTTACAGATATTTTGAGAGAGAACAGTTTAACCATTCCGCAGACAGGATAGCACTTATAAGTCCATCAGTGGCTCAATTTATGAGATTTGCTTCAGGTAATATGTGTGTGTTTGTGACCCAGGTTTGTGGAGTTTGTTTCAGGTAATATGTGTGTTTGTGACCCAGGTTTGTGGAGTTTGTTTCAAGTAATATGTGTGTGTTTGTGACCCAGGTTTGTGGAGTTTTGTTTCAGGTAATATGTGTGTTTTTGTGACCCAGGTTTGTGGAATTTGTTTCAGGTAATATGTGTGTGTTTGTGACCCAGGTTTGTGGAGTTTGTTTCAGGTAATATGTGTGTGTTTGTGACCCAGGTTTGTGGAGTTTGTTTCAGGTAATATGTGTGTGTTTGTGACCAGGTTTCAAATAATGTGTGTTTGTGACCAAGTTTTGGACAGCATGTTCCTGTGACCCAGTCTGCAGAGTTTGTTTCAGGTAATAAATGTATTTGTAACCCAGTTTCAGATAATGTATGTTTGTGGAGTTTGTTTTGGGTAGTATGTGTTTGTGACCTAGTTTCTTCTAATATGTCTGTGAAGTTTGTGAAGTTTGCTTTTGATAAGATAGATTTTTTTTTTGACAGCCAACTTTTTTTTAACAGGACAACCAACTTTTTTTTTAACAGAGGACAACCAACTTTTTTTTTTAACAGAGGACAACCAACTTTTTTTTTTAACAGAGGACAACCAACTTTTTTTCAGTGCCTATTCACAGGCACATATGGTTGTGAAAGTACTGTTACAAGCACATAAACATATGAAGAGTTACTGGGCTGTAACCATTTAGGATAATTAATGTTCTGTCAACAAAGTTACTAATCTGTAACTGTTGAAGATAATAAATAGTGAGAAATTAGAATAAAATTCCTCACTTTTATTTTACTAGTTCGTGAATAACAAGAGTTATCAGTGAATAATGAAAATTGTCTGTGAATAATAAGAGTTATCTGAATAATGAAAAGTGTGTGATTAATGAGAGTTAGATGAGACTAATGAAGACTCTGTGTGTGAATAACAATAGTTATATGTGAATAATGATTGTTATCTATGAATAATGTGTTATCTATGAATAATGAAAGCTGTCTGTGTGAATAATGATTGTTATCTATGAATAATGAAAACTGTCTGTGTGAATAGTGAGAGTTATCTGTGACTAATTAAAACTGAATAATGATAGTTATCTGTGAATAATGAAAACTGTCTGTGTGAATAGTGAGAGTTATCTGTGACTAATTAAAACTGAATAATGATAGTTATCTGTGAATAATGAAAACTGTGAATAATGAGAGTTATCTGTGAACAATGAACTCTCATTATCTGTGAATAATGAGAGTTATAGTTGGTAGGATGTAATCCGCAAATATATAAGAGCATTGAAGATTGTGCTTGAGTAGTGGAACAGTTATCTGGGCCAGCAGATCATATCTGACACTCCCCAGCGATGATGCTCCTATGATATGTTAATGTGCTCCTTTAGCTTAGATTTTGGGTTGGACTTGCTGTGATCTCCACTGGGACAGAATCTACCAATAAGCTCTTTTCTTGAGACCTTATAGGTCTTACAACAAG
Organism: Achatina immaculata; assembly: GCA_009760885.1. Taxonomy (NCBI): domain Eukaryota; kingdom Metazoa; phylum Mollusca; class Gastropoda; order Stylommatophora; family Achatinidae; genus Lissachatina; species Lissachatina immaculata. The sequence continues at coordinate 5,465,811 of CM019704.1, read as the reverse complement.
CCATCATGATCTGTTCTTCATCTGACATGATGCATATGTGTTATGGTGACTGTCTGCAAAAGAGGAACAACTCATAGTTCAAATAATCTCAGAATAAGAGTGAGAACAAGGTTACAGATATGAAGAGATGCAGGTTTATAACTTTTGAGGATAACTGTAGGAGATATGAGGTGTTGACATATATCTGTTAAAGAGAGTTGTGGGAAAATTTGAGGGGTTTTTTTTTTTGTTGTTTTAGAGAGAAGTTAAAAATCATTGTTTAGGAGATAAGAAAGAGAAGCTACCAGTTATTATTATTTTTAATTGGAAAAAGGAGCTACCAGTTTTCATTATTTGGAAGAGAAGCCTCCAGTTATTATTATTGAGAAGAGAAGTTACTAGTTATCATTATTGGAAAGAAAAACCACCAGTTATCATTATTAGAAATAGAAGTCACCTTTTGTCATTATTGGAAAGAGAAGCTGCCATTTGTCATTCTTGGAAATAGACTTCACCAATTTTTTTTTTTTTTGTGACAGTGGAAGATCTGGTAGTTCTGCTGGAACCTCTTCACCTGCCAACAAAACAATATGTTTTTCTTCCCATCAATGATAACTCCGACCCTCAACAGGTGGGGGGGTCTCATTGGTAAGTCCCTTAGTAGAAGCTTGTTTCCATTCCACAATAGCATGTATATGTTTAGCATATTTATTTCTTTACTCATTGTCAGCTGAGTTATTTTTTTTCTGTATATGTTGGACTGTAGCAGATAATGTTTGTTTTACATTAATTATGGATATTTTCGTGCAGTGAGGTCAAATTTAGCTTCCCTTTGAGGTTGATGTTCTCAATGTTAATCTTACACCTTACATCCTTCCTATGGCATTAAACGTCACATAGAGTTCACATGGTAGTTCGCCAGTTTTCCTGTTTTTAGCAAGCTTTTCAGCCTCATCAAGGGATGGTATGCCCATTAAACTGGCCTCTCTTAACAATGTCCTCTTTAGAGTTTGGTGTGGTCGACCTCTTTCTTCGGCCTGTTGTGCTCCACTTGATAGCTTGTTTTGGTATTCTCTGATTGTTTCTTCTCATCACATGGCCTACATATGTCCATCTTCTTTTTTTGATCACCCATGAGACAGGTTGTTGTTTGCTCATCTGTCTTATCTCTGCGTTGTTCCTGAATTAGTTCTACTTTATGCCGAGTATTTTCCTGAGGCATTTGTTTTCAAAAGAGTCTAATTGTATATTTCTTTAGTTATTTTCCATCTTTCGTATGCATAAATGAAGGTGGATTTTACATTTGAATTGAGTAACCTTAACTAATAATCAGTGTTAATCGTTAAGTGTTTTGGAATTATCATCACTGGACATTGGACAGGTTTGTGATATATATATATATATTTTTTTTGGGGGGTTTTTTTGGCATTCCTTTTTTTGTCTTGGAGCGGAAAAGTGTTTGTTAATCAGTAGTTACTCAGAAATTTTTCTTTGCTATATAGTGCCAGTGAACACTGTAAACTTGACTTGTAACAGTGCAAACAGCATCGGCAGATTGAAGGTTTTGGGAAATGAGGTTTTGGTGGTTCAGTTTCGTATCTTGGAGTACAATTTTTTTTTTTTTTTTCATCTTCGCCTTTGTAGACTCAGTTTTGGTTTATGTCACAGTTAAACCGGGTTAATCAGTCTATTTTAGTATTTTATTTCTAGATTTTGAAGAATTGAAGGCAATGCTGAGAATAATTAAAGAAGACAGAATAAAGAACATTCATTGCAGAGTGAAAACAGATCAAATAGCCAAGATGGGTAATTAACCATAGGTTGCAAGAGAACAGTGCAGACCCATAGGTGCATGTGGAGAAGAACTTTTTCAGATTCCAAAAGTACAGGAAAGAGAGGGGGTGGGGGGGCCACAGGGGAGTGAAATGTCAAAATCCAATTGTACAGGAGAGAGGGGGAGACACATGAGGAATGAAATGTCAAAATCCAATTGTACAGGAGAGAGAGGGAGACACATGAGGAATGAAATGTCAAAATCCAATTGTACAGGAGAGAGAGGGAGACACATGAGGAATGAAGTGTCAAAATCCAATTGTACAGGAGAGAGAGGGAGACACATGAGGAATGAAATGTCAAAATCCAATTGTACAGGAGAGAGGGGGAGACACATGAGGAATGAAATGTCAAAATCCAGTTGTACAGGAGAGAGGGGGAGACACATGAGAAATGAAGTGTCAAAATCAAATTGTACAGGAGAGAGAGGGAGACACATGAGAAATGGCTTGTCACAGTCCAAACATACAGAAGACAAAGTAAGAAACAGAAGACATTAGACAAAGAACAGCAAGAGAATTTTTATTTTTTATATGCATATATGAACACACAGCATATATGAACACACAGCATATATGAACACACAGCATATATGAACACACAGCAGATTTTGATGATGGCTGTAATAGTTGCTTGTTACACCTCTTTCCAAGCTTGCAGTGATTGACAGAAGTCTTTATATTTTCAATGTTTCAGGAGTCTAATGGTGTATGTGCGTAGCAAGCAGGAGTTCCAGCATTTTGATGCTTATCGTGGTAGCAATCAATCTGTAGCCAGGAGGTTGATGGACAAGCTGCAGCCCTTTGTTCAAGGTTTGTGGCAGTGAAGAGATTCTGTATGAAGTGAAGTAGCAGCAGACATTTCACACCATTTACATTAATGAATAGAATATATCTGGACATTTGACACCGTTTACATTTAGATACAGGGGCAGAAATTTGACACCATTTACATTGAAACACAGAGGTAGACATTTGATGCCATTTTTATTCAGATACAGAGGCTGATTTGAGTACCACTTGTATTTAAATACAGAAGCAGAAATTTGACACCACTGGTATTCAAATATAGAAGCAGAAATTTGACACCACTGGTGTTTAAATACAGAAGCAGAAATTTGACACCACTGGTATTCAAATATAGAAGCAGAAATTTGACACCACTGGTATTCAAATACAGAAGCAGAAATTTGACACCACTGGTATTCAAATATAGAAGCAGAAATTTGACACCACTGGTATTCAAATATAGAAGCAGAAATTTGACACCACTGGTATTCAAATATAGAAGCAGAAATTTGACACCACTGGTATTCAAATACAAAAGCAGAAATTTGACACCACTGGTATTCAAATATAGAAGCAGAAATTTGACACCACTGGTATTCAAATACAGAAGCAGAAATTTGACACCACTGGTATTCAAATACAGAAGCAGAAATTTGACACCACAGGTATTCAAATACAGAAGCAGAAATTTGACACCACTGGTATTCAAATACAGAAATTTGACACTGGTACTCAAACAAGCAGAAATTTGACACCATTTGCAGTAAGATACGATGGCAGACATTGGAGAGCACATATTGCCAGAGTGAGATATACATGAATTACAAAACTGTCTACAAAAAATATTTTAATGTTAGTCAGTGAATGAGAATACAATTTGTACACAAAGAGACATAGGACTAGCAGATCTACAAGAGAATGCAAAGTATATGGACCACAGAGAGTGAAAGATGTAACTAAAGAAAGAAGCTCGTAATGTGGACCTGAGAGAGTGACAGATGTGATCAAAGAAAGAAGCTCAGTAACACAGACTATAGAAAGTGACAGATGTGATCAAAGAGAGAAGCTCAGTAACACAGACTATAGAGTGACAGATGTGATCATTTCATAGAAATGTTGCACTTCACAAGGTCACTTCACAGTGTAGGAGATTCATCCAGAAACACCAGAAGGATACAAAAGGAAGTGAAATATCACCACTGTGTTGTTGTTTAATTGCATAAAGCTGTTTCTGTTTCAGCTCCAAGAAGTAAAGTGAGGTTTGTTGAGATGGAGTGTCCACAGCAAGAGAACAGTAAGTAACCTTCTCTGGAAACTGAAGTGTTATTGTATTAGCAGCTTAAAGCAGTGATTCCTTGAGAGCTTAAGATTTTCATTGTGTGTCTCATTGCTTCCTCATATCTTTCAATCCCACCCCAAAGTTGAAAACATGCACACACAAAACATATAGACAGCATTTAGAGAATTATGGGGAGGAGTTGGCTGTAGGAATTCCTCTTGCATTAGTCTCTTCAGTGATGATAATCTCTTGCTGGCAGTCTTTTCCCAGTCTGTGGGATGTCCTGGAAGCAACTTCTTCTCCAAGTATAAAACAAACTGTTTATAATTCTGGGCAGATCTGTGTCCAGAATTTGGCTGCACTTGCTCTTGTCGTAATTGGTAGCTATAACAGTGTGGGTGGCACATGAGCTTGTGAGTTTGTAGATAATGTTGTGGCAGAAATCATGGCACCAAGACATCATGCTGTACAGAGTGTTATGTGTTGTTGTTTTCCTACCACCCGGTAAACCTTTTCAAAAGGTTGTGCTACCATTGGAAACATGTCAGCTCACAGTCCGTTAGCTAGGGTGAAATAACATCTTGTTTCCAGGAGAATTATGGGAAGGCAATGTAGGGGCTTGTCCAGCAATGATTTTCTGGCCATCATAACTATGAGAATGGAGAATCACTGATAGTAGAGTGAGGCATACTGAGTTCCACCCTAGCACTTTAAAATGTTAATGTTCATGAAGCATTTTAATCTTGAATGATAGCACATGTAGGAGAAGGTAACTCTAATTTCAGACCTAGGCTACTTTGTGACACTGCTTGTTTATAAAACACACTTCAGGAATAAATATGAATTCAAAGTATTTAAAAAAAAAAATCAGAGAGTGAAGGCAGTTAAGAGGATAACCAATTTTTTTTTTTTTTTTTATTAACACTATTTCACACATGTCAACATCATTAGAGATCTCTACAATGGATATATTTGTGCAGTCAAGACAGAAGAAGGAATGAGTGAATGGTTTCAGATTGAAACAGGTCTGAAACAAGGATGTGTATTATCTCCATTGCTTTTTGGAATTGCCATAGACTTTATAATGAAAGACAGGTAAAACCGGCATTGATTGGGTACATGGGACCCAAATAGAAGATCTTGATTTTGCAGATGGCATAACTCTTATCAGTGACAATGTGAAACCGATGCAGGAAAAAACAGATTCCCTGTCTTCCTTGGCTATCAAAATAGGTCTTGAAATTAACAAAGACAAAACAAAAATAATGAAACCTCTCATTAATCAAGAAGGAAAAATACACGTAGAAGGAACAAATGTTGAAGAAGTAAACCAGTTTGCATAGACCAGAAAGGAAGTTAGAATTGCAAAAGCAGCATTGCCCTTCAAAAATCTTGAGAACATATGGAATTCAAAAGTTATAAGCACAGAAACCAAGTTACTGTTCAATTCAGATGTGATATCCACCCTCATTTATGCGTGCGAAAGCTGGAAATCAATTAAAGAAATAGACAAGAAATTAGACTCTTTTGAAAACAAATGCCTAAGGAAAATACTTGATGTAAAGTGGAATGAATTTAAGAACAATGCAGAGATAAGACAGATGAGCAAGCAACAACCTGTCTCATGGGTGATCAAAAAAAAAGGAGGTGGACATATGTAGGCCATGTGATGAGAAGAAACAATCAGAGAATACTAAAACAAGCTATCAAGTGGAGCACAACAGGCCGAAGGAAAAGAGGTCGACCACGTGAAACTTTAAAGAGGACATTGTTAAGAGAAGACAGTTTAGTGGGCATAACATCCCTCGATGAAGTTGAAAGACTCGCCGAGAACAGGAAATCGTGGCAAACAACAATGCGAGCTGTGTGTGATGTTTAACGGCACGGGAAGGATGTAAGATGTAAGATTTCACACATGTACAGCCACAAAAGCACTATCATAAGCACTTAAACATGCTGGATGCTCTAAAGGGCCAGCTCTGTTGCTGGTCCTGGGGAAACTGTCTTATTACACTTGGACCACGCCCATACATGTTCAGCCTTTGACATCAGGATGTCCTTCAAAAGGATGTAAACATGTAAAAAAAGATACTGAGCTGTGACTGTAAAGGATAATAGTTTTATACAGTAACCTTTACTGTAGCTTGAAGCTGCAGTAGCCAGTTGTTTATGATTGATATAAACACTTTAATGGTTCCTATGTTTAGTGCCTACATTGTTTAACTAATTGGCTTTCAGGTTATGACTGTGGAATGTACGTCATCGCAATGGCTGAGCACCTCATCAAAGAATTCTGTGAGTGTTTTAGCATTGGAGTTAGTGAGGTTGTCAATCAGGAGATGGTCCAGCGCAAGAGGAAGCAGATTCAGGACCTGATCCAAGAATTGTCGGCAGCAGATGTGAACAGCAAGGATCACCATCTATCCACATGACGACGACGGGCAAAGTAGACTGTCTGCTTTGAAAATTTTGTAGGTTTCTGGAGATGATGAAGGAGAAAGTGAAGAAGTGAAGTGACATTCAACTAATGCAAAAAATCCTTGGCATGTAGTTAGATAATAATACAGCGAGGACATGCATGCCATTGAGGTTCTGGGTTTAAGTGAATGCTAGGTCAGATGTTTGATTGGTTGTTTAACAAGATCAGGTGACTTGTTTGATTGGTTGTTTAACAAGATCAGGTGACCTGTTTGATTGGTTGTTTAACAAGATCTGGTGACTTGTTTGATTGGTTGTTTAACAATATCAGGTGAGATGTTTGATTGGTTCTTTAACATGATCAGGTGACTTGTTTGATTGATTGTTTAACAAGATCAGGTTACTGTTGGCTAAGCACAAGCATGCCCATGTTTGTGTGTTGTATGTGTTACATTTGTGTGAATATGTATAGTGTTTTACAAGGCAGACATTTGCAGTTAAAGGAACCTCCATAAATCTAATTTTCGTGTTTAATCATGGCCTTCTTATTGATCATTTATCATTAGATGATCAAGAATATAATTTTTTTTTTATCATGCCATGTTTCTTGTTGAGCATGTATACATCTGCCTTTCCTTTCTCAGTAAAATGTTCAACTTTTATGCCATATAAACAAGATTTGAGTGACATAATGCATCGCATTGCCATGTTCATGTTGAAAATCTGTGGCTTCCATTGTTCATGTTTCATATATGGGATAAACAAATGCCATCTGTATGACATCATGATGTTCATAAATTGTGACATAACTGTCACCCATTGTGAATGACATCATGAGGGTCACACATTGTGACATGACATTACGAGGGTCATACATTGTGACATGACAGTGAATGGTTATGTCACAGATATGGTTACATGACACAGATTTGTAATATGACTGACATTATATGGAGACTAATATGGATATACAGCAATGTAGTCTTGGGACAAATGAACACTTAATGGCTGTAGACTGTGTTAACTGATGATAATTTTATCCTTAAATTACATTAAGACTTTTGCTTTAAAAAAAAAACTATAATCCTTAAGAACACAGTCACTGCCGTTGACATCGCCCAGGATAAATCACAGAGACTAGTGTCTGTTCCTGCAAACTCGTTGGTCTGTAAGACCTTTTATCTGTATAGCAAGTATTTGCAAGTTGTCTTCTGTGTGGCCACCACCTGGCATTGAACTAAAGAGGAAGAGATATCTTGATCTGTCAACATCTTTCCACCAGGTCAGAGATGAAAAAATTCACTTTGTGGTAGACTGTTGGAGACCAGCACAATTTGATTAAACAGTGGAAGACATGAAATGTCTGAACTTGTCAGTGAAAAATAGAGGGAAAAATGATTGCAGCATGTTCATTCGGAGTGTCAGTATCTTGTAATGTTACACCTCATCATGTTTGTTTTTGCTGGCAGCTCAGCTAATATAGGTTGTTCTGTTACCTTGTACAGGTATTAGGGTCATGAGTTTTGCCTGTAACCTGTACAGGTGTTAGGGTTACATATTTGCCTGTTGTCTGTACAGATCATGAGTTTGCCTGTAACCTGTACAGGTGTTAGGGTTACATATTTGCCTGTTGTCTGTACAGATCATGAGTTTGCCTGTTACCTGTACCAGTGTTAGGGTCACATGTTTGCCTGTAAACTATACAGGTGTTAGGGTCATATATTTGCCATCTTCAGGTGTTGGTCATGTTCCCAGTTATCAACTTGTGTTTGAGAAAAGTTGACGTATTTAGCATGGCTTGTGTTATATATCTTATGTTTATGATCAGATTGTGCCCGAGCTGGTTTGGAGTTTGGAGATGTTACCTCATACAGTGGAGTTTTGTGGAGCACAGCCAGTTTAGCTTGTGACACTCTAGATAGGAGCTGAATATGTTCCACAGAGCTTCATGCACTTTTTATTTGTTCTATGTATATGTATTTATAAAGAACACAGATTCTGACAAGGAGAAAATGTGGGAAAGATGAGACAGGAAAACAGAAGGCGCAAGACTTGTCTTTTCCTTATTGATTCATTGGTGTGACAAGGATTGGTGATGATTAATACAAGGTCATTATGAAGTCCTTGTGAAGTTTATAATATTAATGACTCATTTCTATTGGGGATGGAAGCTGTGCATAAAATATTTTAGTAAATGAATTCACTCGTGTTTTAGATTGTTTCATTTCAGGAGAATTGATTCTTAATTGTATCCATCTTCACAGACACAAAGACAAACAGGTCTATCGGTGCCTGGTGTCAAACAATGTTAAGCAGTGCCATTAATCTCATTCATTATCCTAATACAGATGTCTTATAAAGAGTGAAATAATTTTCAGATAACAGCAGTCTTTAATATCTTTGTAGGAAATTTTTAAAAAAAGCAAGCCCATTCTTCATCATTAAAAAAACATTGGTGGCTTGAAAGCAGTATGAAGTGTTCATCATCTAGCCAGAATGCCTTCTTCAGTGACTGTGGTGCCTTTGATATCCTGGCTTTGTCATTTCTTCTGGCACTTCTGCCTACATGTCTAAGGGAGACAAATCCACGTTACTGTGGGGATCATTGGCCCAGTTATTTTAATGCAACAGATAATGAAAACATGGTGTAAAACAGGCTTAAATCTCTTCAAAACAAGGTCACTTGGGTTGAAGGAGGCCAGATAAACTATACAGTTGAATGATAACTGACTTTAAGGAAAAAAGAAATGAACAAGAAATAGATCTCATTAATCACTTTCATTAACTATAAAAACTGAGTAGATTAGAATGATTTTATATTATTGTTTTTATCTCTGATAGAAAGAGTTACTGATATTGTATGCCAGATGAGGATGTATATGTGCATACATACTTACTCATGTAATATGAATATATATATATGTATACATACATACACATATACCCAGATTCTGGTATATTAAGCATAATATGTTCCTCAAAATCAGTTTACATAGCAAATGTTTGAATAATAAAGTCTATATTTAATTTGTACTGAAAAATTGATTACAATCTATTCTGAGATTTTGAAGTCAAATAATACATAAAATATGATAATCTTTTCCAAGATTGGCAATATTTTCACTGATGTATTACATGAAACATGCCATCATTATGTGCAGTGCAGAGTAGAATGTATGTTTCCAATTGCTGTATATGAAAACATGTAATTGTGTCATCGGGCTGCTGAAAATAAACTTTGTGATCTTATAGGTAGGTGTGGCTTATCTGGTGATAGCTTTCATTACAGAAGGGATTATATAGGTAGGTGTGGCTTATCTGGTGACAGCTTTCATTACAGAAGGGATTATATAGGTAGGTGTGGCTTATCTGGTGACAGCTTTCATTACAGAAGGGATTATATAGGTAGGTGTGGCTTATCTGGTGACAGCTTTCATAACTGAAGTGATCATATAGGTAGGTGTGGCTTATCTGGTGACAACTTTCATTACTGAAGTGATCATATAGGTAGGTGTGGCTTATCTGGTGACAGCTTTCATTACTGAAGTGATTATTTACGTAGGTGTGGCTTATATGGTGACAGCTTTTATTACTGAAGATGTTATTTATATATTTTTTTATCCTCCAACAGGAAAGTACTTGACAAGGTGTGAGAAAAGTTCTGAGAAGTAAAGAGAAGTTTATCTTGGCAAACATTCTACTTTTTGAGGAAAACTTTACCATCCGTGAACTCAAGAGTGCTATGGGTAAGCTACAGCTAAGGAGAGCACCAGGACCAGACAAAATATGAAATGATCCTTCATCTGGGCCCTGTAGGAAAGTCCACTTTGCTCAACTTCATTAATGAGACCTGGCAAAGTGGAGTAGTACCAAAATCTTGGAAGTCGGCCATAGTTAGACCTGTCATGAAAAACAGGAAAGCCAGAAGATGACCTAAAAAGTTTTAGACCAATCTCACTGACTTCCAACATTGGTAAGCTAGCAGAACGAATGCTTAAGGATAGGCTGTACTGGTGGTTGGAATCCTTGGGGTGCCTCAGTAACTTTCAGGCAGGCTTCCGCAAAGGATCAAGAACCAAAGACCAGCTATTTCTCCTCACTCAAGTGTAAAAGACAGTTTTTTACACAAGAGAAACTCTGTAGACTTCAAGCAGGCATATGACAGGGTTGGCGAAAAGGCCTACTGTTAAAGATGCAAAACATGGGCATACATGGAAAAATGTATCAGTGGGTTAAAAACTACCTGAGTAACAGGACCATACAAACTCAGGTCAATAACAGACTGTCAAATGCACCCTGGAGGAAGGTATGCCACAAAGTTCTGCTCTTAGCTGCACCTTGTTCATAATCTTTATAAATGACCTCCCCGACCTGTTGAACACCCACAGAGCCATGTTTGCTGATGACCTTGTCATATGGACTGGTGGAACAGACCTGCAGCTGGCTGCTGAGAGACTTAATGGAGCCCTCCTCACCGTATCAGCCTACTGCAATTTCCAGAAGTTGAAGATCAATGTTAGTAAAACTACATATATAGTCTTCACTCTTAGCAACAAACTAGCAAAGACTGAACTGAAAATAACTATTGATGGTGCTCAAATCATGAAAGAAAAAATCCAACATAGCTTGGTGTGAAACTAGACAGAAAACATGAACTTTACAAAGTTCATGGATGGACAAGCAGAAAAAGCATCCAGAAGACTAAACTTACTCAAGCGACTTGCAAGTACATCCTGGGATGCTGACAAAGCAACACTCAGACAGCTGTACACAGGATATGTTAGATCCATAATAGATTACAACCTCCCCCTACAGGTCACAGCATCAAAGAGCTCTCATACACAAATAGACAGAATCAAGCCGTTCATTTCTTTTGTGGGGCAATGAGGTCAACACCCACAGCTGCTTGTGAAGCTGATGCAAACATAGAGCCATTAGAGATAAGACGTGAAAAGTCAGTCATTGAGGAAGTAGAAAGATATAAACACATTCCCCCCAGACCATCCTAACAGAATAGTGGTTGATAAATGGAAGCATAATAATAGACTCAAACTGAAAACTCCAGTGCACTTAGCAGAACAGTTAAACACAAGACACAAACTCCCTGAAGACAGAGAAGAACTTACAAAAGTACCAGACATCCCACCGAACACAAACTACACACTTCCTCAAACTAACACCAGACTCGAGAACAAATTAGTAAACAAATCATCAGATCCCAACACCCTAAATCTGTGTGCACTGGAGACCGCAGAATCCTACCCCAAGGACTGGATCCATGCATACACTGATGGGTTAGCATTCAAGGAAACAGACAATGCAGGATATGGGGTACTCTTGTTTCCAGACAAGACAACAAGCCACATTTCTGCTACTTGTGGCTCTCGCTGCTCCAATTATGATACAAAGATGCTAGCAATATTAGCAGCCTTGGCAGCCACCATCACCAAATACAAAAACAATGCCTCTCACCCAAAAAACCTTGTTATTTTCTCAGACTCCCAGTCTACTCTACAGGCCCTTGAAAACTGAATACCATCAGCTGATCACATTACAACTGACATACTCAGTGCAGTAAACAACTCGCCTTCTGTGACATCAAGATCACCCTACAGTGGATACCAGGGCACATAGATATCAGAGGAAATGAACATGCTGACAGACTGGCAAAGAGTGGAGCCACCATGTCACAGCCCTACATCTCCACCAACATGAGAACAGCTAAACACATATACAACAGCTGCAAGCAGCAGTGGATGGACAGCTGGGCCAGTAATCCAACTGGAAGATCCCTATACACACACCTGCTAAAGCCTAACCCCAGAGACCACATCAATAGCTTATGTTGTAGAGACCAATGCACAATTTTCAGGTTGAGAACAGGATACATTACCCTCAATAAAACACTTACACAGAGTGACAGCTGACCACACACACAATACTGCATTCACTGCAACAGACAAGAAGAAGAAACTGTTAAACACCATCAGCTGGACTGAAGTGCATTGAAGGACCTTCGGAAGAACCTGATACCACCAAACTCCCCAATCACCGACATTCTGTATAGAGATACAGAACAGCTGAGGAGGATCTGTATGTTTCATTTATCTGGCACAAGAGAAAAAGAGTGAAAACCTGTAAACCAGGGGATCAGAAAAGTCAAAGTCATTACTGAAGTGATCATATAGGTAGGTGTGGCTTATCTAGTGACAGCTTTCATTACTGAAGTGATCATATAGGTAGATGTGGCTTATCTGGTGACAACTTTCATTACTGACGTGATCATATAGGTAGATGTGGCTTATCTGGTGACAGCTTTCATTACTGAAGTGATCATATAGGTAGATGTGGCTTATCTGGTGACAACTTTCATTACTGAAGTGATCATATAGGTAGATGTGGCTTATCTGGTGACAGCTTTCATTACTGAAGTGATAATATAAGTAGGTGTGGCTTATCTGGTGACAGCTTTCGTTACTGAAGTGATCATATAGGTAGATGTGGCTTATCTGGTGACAGCTTTCATTACTGAAGTGATAATATAGGTAGGTGTGGCTTATCTGGTGACAGCTTTCATTACTGAAGTGATAATATAGGTAGATGTGGCTTATCTAGTTACAGCTTTCATTACTGAAGTGATCATATAGGTAGATGTGGCTTATCTGGTGACAGCTTTCATTACTGAAGTGATAATATAGGTAGATGTGGCTTATCTGGTGACAGCTTTCATTACTGAAGTGATAATATAGGTAGATGTGGCTTATCTAGTGACAGCTTTCATTACTGAAGTGATCATATAGGTAGGTGTGGCTTATCTAGTGACAGCTTTCATTACTGAAGTGATCATATAGGTAGGTGTGGCTTATCTAGTGACAGCTTTCGTTACTGAAGTGATCATATAGGTAGGTGTGGCTTATCTAGTGACAGCTTTCATTACTGAAGTGATCATATAGGTAGGTGTGACTTATCTAGTGACAGCTTTCATTACTGAAGTGATAATATAGGTAGGTGTGGCTTATCTAGTGACAGCTTTCATTACTGAAGTGATCATATAGGTAGGTGTGGCTTATCTAGTGACAGCTTTCATTACTGAAGTGATAATATAGGTAGGTGTGGCTTATCTAGTGACAGCTTTCATTACTGAAGTGATCATATAGGTAGATGTGGCTTATCTGGTGACAACTTTCATTACTGACGTGATCATATAGGTAGATGTGGCTTATCTGGTGACAGCTTTCATTACTGAAGTGATCATATAGGTAGATGTGGCTTATCTGGTGACAACTTTCATTACTGAAGTGATCATATAGGTAGATGTGGCTTATCTGGTGACAGCTTTCATTACTGAAGTGATAATATAAGTAGGTGTGGCTTATCTGGTGACAGCTTTCGTTACTGAAGTGATCATATAGGTAGATGTGGCTTATCTGGTGACAGCTTTCATTACTGAAGTGATAATATAGGTAGGTGTGGCTTATCTGGTGACAGCTTTCATTACTGAAGTGATAATATAGGTAGATGTGGCTTATCTAGTTACAGCTTTCATTACTGAAGTGATCATATAGGTAGATGTGGCTTATCTGGTGACAGCTTTCATTACTGAAGTGATAATATAGGTAGATGTGGCTTATCTGGTGACAGCTTTCATTACTGAAGTGATAATATAGGTAGATGTGGCTTATCTAGTGACAGCTTTCATTACTGAAGTGATCATATAGGTAGGTGTGGCTTATCTAGTGACAGCTTTCATTACTGAAGTGATCATATAGGTAGGTGTGGCTTATCTAGTGACAGCTTTCGTTACTGAAGTGATCATATAGGTAGGTGTGGCTTATCTAGTGACAGCTTTCATTACTGAAGTGATCATATAGGTAGGTGTGACTTATCTAGTGACAGCTTTCATTACTGAAGTGATAATATAGGTAGGTGTGGCTTATCTAGTGACAGCTTTCATTACTGAAGTGATCATATAGGTAGGTGTGGCTTATCTAGTGACAGCTTTCATTACTGAAGTGATAATATAGGTAGGTGTGGCTTATCTAGTGACAGCTTTCATTACTGAAGTGATCATATAGGTAGATGTGGCTTATCTGGTGACAACTTTCATTACTGAGGTGATCATATAGGTAGATGTGGCTTATCTAGTGACAGCTTTCATTACTGAAGTGATCATATAGGTAGGTGTGGCTTATCTGGTGACAACTTTCATTACTGAAGTGATCATATAGGTAGGTGTGGCTTATCTGGTGACAGCTTTCATTACTGAAGTTATAATATAGGTAGGTGTGACTTATCTGGTGACAGCTTTCATTACTGAAGTGATAATATAGGTAGATGTGGCTTATCTAGTGACAGCTTTCATTACTGAAGTGATCATATAGGTAGATGTGACTTATCTGGTGACAGCTTTCATTACTGAAGTTATAATATAGTTAAGTGTGGCTTATCTGGTGACAGCTTTCATTACTGAAGTTTGTTACCAAATACATTCATAGCCTGTAGATGCTTAAGATATAGTTCCTGAAGCATTAAGCAAAGGAGCACAAAAGAAGACTGTTATTATAACATTATAGTAGATAAGTTAAAATGTGGGCAAGAATACAAGTCTAAAACATGGTTAGTGACTGTAATTATGTTTAAGATGAAGGGGTAAGCTTGTATTCTTTAGGCCTAGATTTATTGTTGATATGTGTTAAATGTCATTTTATCTGTTTTTTCTTATGAAGTATCTTTTTTATACAAAGGAATCATTTCAGAAACAATTTGTCTTGCCTTGCAGCTCTGTTCATAATCTGGATTGTGCTCTGTGAACTGGTCCATGCTTTCTTTATTTTAATGATGTGGTTGTTAAGGCATTCCGACAATGAGTTCTCTTCTGAAAGAACAAATTTTATTTTCAGAGAGTAAAGAATTATGCCTGCAGGCCCTTCATTTCTCAGCTTTCATTTTAGTGCATTTATTCAAGCAAAGATTGCTGGTTCACTAGTGAATGCATTGCTCCGTCAGTTCTGTATGGTCATTATTGCTGAGACTTTCTCAGTGAAACTAGCACTTCTTAAACTGGTGGTTCACTAGTGAATGCATTGATCCGTCACTTCTATAAGGTCATCATTGATAGGACTTTCTCCATGAGACAACTGCTGGTTCACTAGTGAATGCATTGCTCTGTCAGTTCTGTAAGGTCATCATTGATGAGACTTTCTGTGTGAGATTAGCAGTTTTTACATATTCCTATTTTCTAGTTGAACCAAATGTGTGAGTTGCTATAGAGCACAATAGTGGAAAAACTCAGAACTTGAAGTAGGGTATGAGTGTTGCCCTTTTTTTAAAAAATTAAACCATCCTAATCTATATTGTATATCATTGTATATCTGTTAAGTAAGAGAACACAGTTTTGTAGGATTAGACCTCTAAAAAATCATAGATGAAGCACTTTAGTGAGATGTGAGAGAAAGAATTATCTGAGATAATTATCTGGTGGGATGAGCAGTCATCTAGCCATGAGAGAACAGCGCTACTAGCACCTCCGCAAAAAAATGTGTTTTGTAAACATAGTCATTAGTAACTGTTCAGTGGACACGAGGGATCATGACACCCAGAAAGAAACGAGGTCGTGATACAGAAATTCCGTAGCTTAGATTCAGTCTCTCTGGTAGGTACCAACTTTTAGATAACATACACACAGTCTCCTGTCATACCTGGTACATACTTGGACAACAACAAACGAATGAGTACTTATTACATGAAGTCAGTTTCAGGTTTAGTTTCAGGAACAATTTTTTATGAATAGGAAACAATGAGGCTTTTGAACGGTAAAGTAAGAGAACACAGTTTTGTGGGATTAGACCTTGAAAAACTCATAGACAAAGCATATCTGTTAACACTGTGTGGCCAAGTCACCATCTTGCATCATCATTTGTCAAATTACATTCAGATGTCTGCTGAGATTCATTCAGCAGACAGTTATAAGTGCATGATATGTATTGATTAACTGTATGATCAAAGTAGCTTACAATTTCAATCCAGCGGAAAGTGGTTTAGCTGTAGTAAGATTTAGAAAAAAGGGGACAAATGTGTGAGAATTTTGGGTTCAGAGAGTTAAGTGAACACTATTGGTGAATGAACAGTGCATGTAGTTCTGTACTGTAAGTGAATGTTAGTTAGTTAGTGGACTTAGGTTATGAATGATATGTGTTAAATGTCATTTTATCTGTTTTTTCTTATGAAGTATCTTTTTTATACAAAGGAATCATTTCAGAAACAATTTGTCTTGCCTTGCAGCTCTGTTCATAATCTGGATTGTGCTCTGTGAACTGGTCCATGCTTTCTTTATTTTAATGATGTGGTTGTTAAGGCATTCCGACAATGAGTTCTCTTCTGAAAGAACAAATTTTATTTTCAGAGAGTAAAGAATTATGCCTGCAGGCCCTTCATTTCTCAGCTTTCATTTTAGTGCATTTATTCAAGCAAAGATTGCTGGTTCACTAGTGAATGCATTGCTCCGTCAGTTCTGTATGGTCATTATTGCTGAGACTTTCTCAGTGAAACTAGCACTTCTTAAACTGGTGGTTCACTAGTGAATGCATTGATCCGTCACTTCTATAAGGTCATCATTGATAGGACTTTCTCCATGAGACAACTGCTGGTTCACTAGTGAATGCATTGCTCTGTCAGTTCTGTAAGGTCATCATTGATGAGACTTTCTGTGTGAGATTAGCAGTTTTTACATATTCCTATTTTCTAGTTGAACCAAATGTGTGAGTTGCTATAGAGCACAATAGTGGAAAAACTCAGAACTTGAAGTAGGGTATGAGTGTTGCCCTTTTTTTAAAAAATTAAACCATCCTAATCTATATTGTATATCATTGTATATCTGTTAAGTAAGAGAACACAGTTTTGTAGGATTAGACCTCTAAAAAATCATAGATGAAGCACTTTAGTGAGATGTGAGAGAAAGAATTATCTGAGATAATTATCTGGTGGGATGAGCAGTCATCTAGCCATGAGAGAACAGCGCTACTAGCACCTCCGCAAAAAAATGTGTTTTGTAAACATAGTCATTAGTAACTGTTCAGTGGACACGAGGGATCATGACACCCAGAAAGAAACGAGGTCGTGATACAGAAATTCCGTAGCTTAGATTCAGTCTCTCTGGTAGGTACCAACTTTTAGATAACATACACACAGTCTCCTGTCATACCTGGTACATACTTGGACAACAACAAACGAATGAGTACTTATTACATGAAGTCAGTTTCAGGTTTAGTTTCAGGAACAATTTTTTATGAATAGGAAACAATGAGGCTTTTGAACGGTAAAGTAAGAGAACACAGTTTTGTGGGATTAGACCTTGAAAAACTCATAGACAAAGCATATCTGTTAACACTGTGTGGCCAAGTCACCATCTTGCATCATCATTTGTCAAATTACATTCAGATGTCTGCTGAGATTCATTCAGCAGACAGTTATAAGTGCATGATATGTATTGATTAACTGTATGATCAAAGTAGCTTACAATTTCAATCCAGCGGAAAGTGGTTTAGCTGTAGTAAGATTTAGAAAAAAGGGGACAAATGTGTGAGAATTTTGGGTTCAGAGAGTTAAGTGAACACTATTGGTGAATGAACAGTGCATGTAGTTCTGTACTGTAAGTGAATGTTAGTTAGTTAGTGGACTTAGGTTATGAATGAAAGGGGTAAGAATGTTTTTGTTAATTTTTTGCATTATAATCATCATAGAAAATGCATTTGCAGTATATTTTTTGAGTGTGTGCAAGAGATGACCTAATGTGTTTGGACTGCTGATGTGTGGTTTTGGTAAATTACAGGGATTAGAAACAAGCAAGGATTGTGTGAAGGATAATTAATTTTATATTTCCATTTTTGTTCTCATTTGTTTGTCCTTTTTTTGTGATCATATTTCCCAGAAGATCTTCCAAGCTGAGTAGTGATTGTTCAAATCTTTGCCTTTAATATGTTCTGCAGCTTTCTCTTTTTTTCCGTCTTTTGTTACAGCTTTTATAGTCAACTTGACATTGTTATGTGTTGGTACTAGTAAGATGGTTAATATTATCTCTTGGAAAATGTCTGCATTAAAAAGAGGATTCCTCAGGTATACTGAAGCAAGTCAGACTATAGCAGGATCAGCACTTTATGTAGCAGTCACAGTAAACATGGGACATTATCTGTGCAGCAGAGTCCACTAAGTTTCCCCGTGTCTAGTGAATGTAGGGTACACAACGCTTGGGATCCTCGCCTCCTGGACCTGTTGAACAATTGATTATGGCCATACCAAGGTCTTTACCCAGTCAGTAAAGTGAAGCAATGCTGGACATGGTTAGTGCTTAGATGGATGACCACTTTGAAATACCACGTGTTGTAGATGTGTCTTTCTTTCTTGTCATCTGGGTAGTGAAGTACTTAGTGCACTTTTCTTTCATGGCAAAGGTCATTGGTTTGGTTAGTGCACTTTTCTCTCATGGCAAAGGTCATTGGTTTGGTTAGTGCACTTTTCTCTCATGGCAAAGGTCATTGGTTTGGTTAGTGCACCTTTCTCTCATGGCAAAGGTCACTGGTTTTGTTAGTGCGCTTTTCTCTCATGGCAAAGGTCACTGGTTTGGTTAGTGCGCTTTTCTCTCATGGCAAAGGTCACTGGTTTTGTTAGTGCACTTTTCTCTCATGGCAAAGGTCACTGGTTTGGTTAGTGCACTTTTCTCTCATGAAAAAGGTCACTGGTTTGAACAGATCTGGAGCTCCTGGTTTCTTCTAGAAAAGGAAAGGAAACCATGTTTGATACTGACTGCATCACCGTGTAGTTTGCCAAATGGCCCAGGAATATACAGACAGTGATGCCATATGCTCTAGGTTTTATAATGGGGCTACCTGTATATTATCCAGTGAATGCAATAGAAGCAAGGACTTTAATGGTTTGGGGGGGGGGGGAATAGTGGTAGGATGGGAGTGCAGGTGAAATGCACCGATTCAGTAGTAATCAACACATGCTTCTTCATTCTGTGCATTTCTTGGTATTTCCATTCAGTTTAGAATGGATGGTAATAGTGTAGAGTCCCTCTACAAGCACAAACAAAAATATGACATCATTGTCATCCCTTACTGGACACACAAAACACAATATTCATGTGAAGGAAATCAGTTTTATGAGATGCAACAATTTGTTTTTTCTTTTTCTTCAAATGTACATAGCAAATACTGCCATAGTTTATAACATGTTAGAACAATGTGTCATTCATGTGATACACTGAGTACAGGCTCAATATTGGCCAAAACATAAGAATAATCAGAATGCTGCAGTTGTGAGTTGTAACATGGAAGCGCCAAAGGCTGCTAGAATGAAGCGTATCTTGTAACGTTGCATATCTAGAAACAAAGTGTGGAAATCAACATTTACATGCATCGTGATACAAGTTTAAAAGTTATACACAGCCAGGGATTTCACTGATGCAAATATCATTAGAGTATTAAGTAGCTGCTAATGTATTTAGGGAGAAGGAAGGGCTTACCTGCTGACATCATGAATATAGAGCTGTGTGCAGTACAGTTAATAATGGACTGTTTCTTATGTCTGACATGTTTATCTAAGTGTTTATAAAATAAGTGCATTATACATAGGACTTTTAAGGAAAAAAAACAGTGAATCACACTACACACATGGCTGTCGAGCTGAATATCGCACAAAATTTTCTGAGAGCAAAAAGAAAACGAGTGCAGGAATCAACATTTGCATGCACCTTAACAAATTATCACTGGCTGTCACAATGTAGAAGGGAAAATCACATAATGGAAGACAGGAACAGACCGTAACTCTGGAACTATTAGTTCCCTCTCTTGTTCTTGCAACTTTTGACAAAACTTTCCATGCATTTTAATACTGGTTTTCTCCACGACAAACTAATAATATATGAAGAAAGACTGACAATTTGCTATATTGGTGAAAACATTTAAGCAACCAAAAATAAACTGGAGGAGCCAAAAAGCACTGGATTTTTGTTGAAATGAGGGATGCAGCAGAGACTGTTCCATTGGGGAATATCTTCACTCTTCTTTATCAGTCTACCTGGACTTGTGAGCTGGCAGCCAATGCTGCAAAGATGTTGAGGCATAGCATTGTGTTGGCTTTGGTTATGATGGGTATTTTTTTCAGTCCCTGAATGCAGCTAAAAAGCAGGCGCAGGCATGCTTCTTCAGCAGATCCCACCATCTTGGGGGCTGTGATGATCCCTGTCCCATTAACCAGGCTAGATCTTTTACTGGGGGGGGGGGAATAGTGGTAGGATGGGAGTGCAGGTGAAATGCACCGATTCAGTAGTAATCAACACATGCTTCTTCATTCTGTGCATTTCTTGGTATTTCCATTCAGTTTAGAATGGATGGTAATAGTGTAGAGTCCCTCTACAAGCACAAACAAAAATATGACATCATTGTCATCCCTTACTGGACACACAAAACACAATATTCATGTGAAGGAAATCAGTTTTATGAGATGCAACAATTTGTTTTTTCTTTTTCTTCAAATGTACATAGCAAATACTGCCATAGTTTATAACATGTTAGAACAATGTGTCATTCATGTGATACACTGAGTACAGGCTCAATATTGGCCAAAACATAAGAATAATCAGAATGCTGCAGTTGTGAGTTGTAACATGGAAGCGCCAAAGGCTGCTAGAATGAAGCGTATCTTGTAACGTTGCATATCTAGAAACAAAGTGTGGAAATCAACATTTACATGCATCGTGATACAAGTTTAAAAGTTATACACAGCCAGGGATTTCACTGATGCAAATATCATTAGAGTATTAAGTAGCTGCTAATGTATTTAGGGAGAAGGAAGGGCTTACCTGCTGACATCATGAATATAGAGCTGTGTGCAGTACAGTTAATAATGGACTGTTTCTTATGTCTGACATGTTTATCTAAGTGTTTATAAAATAAGTGCATTATACATAGGACTTTTAAGGAAAAAAAACAGTGAATCACACTACACACATGGCTGTCGAGCTGAATATCGCACAAAATTTTCTGAGAGCAAAAAGAAAACGAGTGCAGGAATCAACATTTGCATGCACCTTAACAAATTATCACTGGCTGTCACAATGTAGAAGGGAAAATCACATAATGGAAGACAGGAACAGACCGTAACTCTGGAACTATTAGTTCCCTCTCTTGTTCTTGCAACTTTTGACAAAACTTTCCATGCATTTTAATACTGGTTTTCTCCACGACAAACTAATAATATATGAAGAAAGACTGACAATTTGCTATATTGGTGAAAACATTTAAGCAACCAAAAATAAACTGGAGGAGCCAAAAAGCACTGGATTTTTGTTGAAATGAGGGATGCAGCAGAGACTGTTCCATTGGGGAATATCTTCACTCTTCTTTATCAGTCTACCTGGACTTGTGAGCTGGCAGCCAATGCTGCAAAGATGTTGAGGCATAGCATTGTGTTGGCTTTGGTTATGATGGGTATTTTTTTCAGTCCCTGAATGCAGCTAAAAAGCAGGCGCAGGCATGCTTCTTCAGCAGATCCCACCATCTTGGGGGCTGTGATGATCCCTGTCCCATTAACCAGGCTAGATCTTTTACTGGGGGGGGGGGGGTATCAACAGAGAGGTGGGGCAGGGTCCTCGCTAACTCTGACACTAGCTAGCATGTCAGCTATGGGTTGTTGACTGCAAATAAGATACCATCTTCACTCCCACTGGAGAATATAACAATGAAGTTTGCAGAGTCAAAAACAACAGGAACCAATAATCTGTATCTTGCACCCTTCCCGTGCCATTAAGTTGTATAAAGAACACAAAACTGTCTCTGAAAGCTAACAGATTATGATGGCTGGGTAACACACAGAATGAATGGAAGAAAGAAGTTGGACCAAACTTGCTTATAACTACGAGAGTTGGAAGGGGCAAGACCAGGGCAGAGATAGACCTAATAGACTTTGGAAATAACTGGAGAGAGAAAGCTATGGAGAGAGATTAAACTGGAGATAGAGCCATGGAGACAGATTAAACTGGAGAGAGAGAAAGCTATGGAGACAAATTAAACTGGAGAGATAGAGAGAAAGCTATGGAGAAAGATTAAACTGGAGCGAGAGACAGAAAGCTACGGAGACATATTAAACAACTAGAGAAAGCTATGGAAACAGATTAAACAACTGGAGAGAAAGAGAAAGCTATGGAGAGACATTAAACAACTGGAGAGAGAGAGAGAGAAAGCTATGGAGACATATTTAAACAACTGGAGAAGGAGAAAGCTGTGGAGATGTCATATCTGCAGCAGTGAGCAATAGAGACTTAATACCTTTTTAGTAGGTTCTAGGTTCAACAACACTGATATGGCAGGCAGGGTCCCATAGCTGACATGCTAGCATCAGGAGTGATGAACTATAGTTGACATGCTAGCATCAGGAGTGATGAACTATAGCTGACATGCTAGCATAAGGAGTGATGAACTATAGCTGACATGCTAGCATCAGGAGTGATGAACTATAGCTGACATGCTAGCATCAGGAGTGATGAACTATAGCTGACACGCTAGCATCAGGAGTGATGAACTATAGCTGACACGCTAGCATCAGGAGTGATGAACTATAGCTGACACGCTAGCATCAGGAGTGATGAACTATAGCTGACACGCTAGCATCAGGAGTGATGAACTATAGCTGACACGCTAGCATCAGGAGTGATGAACTATAGCTGACACGCTAGCATCAGGAGTGATGAACTATAGCTGACACGCTAGCATCAGGAGTGATGAACTATAGCTGACACGCTAGCATCAGGAGTGATGAACTATAGCTGACACGCTAGCATCAGGAGTGATGAACTATAGCTGACACGCTAGCATCAGGAGTGATGAACTATAGCTGACACGCTAGCATCAGGAGTGATGAACTATAGCTGACACGCTAGCATCAGGAGTGATGAACTATAGCTGACACGCTAGCATCAGGAGTGATGAACTATAGCTGACACGCTAGCATCAGGAGTGATGAACTATAGCTGACACGCTAGCATCAGGAGTGATGAACTATAGCTGACACGCTAGCATCAGGAGTGATGAACTATAGCTGACACGCTAGCATCAGGAGTGATGAACTATAGCTGACACGCTAGCATCAGGAGTGATGAACTATAGCTGACACGCTAGCATCAGGAGTGATGAACTATAGCTGACACGCTAGCATCAGGAGTGATGAACTATAGCTGACACGCTAGCATCAGGAGTGATGAACTATAGCTGACACGCTAGCATCAGGAGTGATGAACTATAGCTGACACGCTAGCATCAGGAGTGATGAACTATAGCTGACACGCTAGCATCAGGAGTGATGAACTATAGCTGACACGCTAGCATCAGGAGTGATGAACTATAGCTGACACGCTAGCATCAGGAGTGATGAACTATAGCTGACACGCTAGCATCAGGAGTGATGAACTATAGCTGACACGCTAGCATCAGGAGTGATGAACTATAGCTGACACGCTAGCATCAGGAGTGATGAACTATAGCTGACACGCTAGCATCAGGAGTGATGAACTATAGCTGACACGCTAGCATCAGGAGTGATGAACTATAGCTGACACGCTAGCATCAGGAGTGATGAACTATAGCTGACACGCTAGCATCAGGAGTGATGAACTATAGCTGACACGCTAGCATCAGGAGTGATGAACTATAGCTGACACGCTAGCATCAGGAGTGATGAACTATAGCTGACACGCTAGCATCAGGAGTGATGAACTATAGCTGACACACTAGCATCAGGAGTGATGAACTATAGCTGACACGCTAGCATCAGGAGTGATGAACTATAGCTGACATACTAGCATCAGGAGTGATGAACTATAGCTGACATGCTAGCATCAGGAGTGATGAACTATAGCTGACACGCTAGCATCAGGAGTGATGAACTATAGCTGACATGCTAGCATCAGGAGTGATGAACTATAGCCAACTAAGACCCTGTTTTGCCTGTATATTGGTACCCCCAATTTAAAGGCCTAGCCTGGCTAATGGGGTTGGGACTGCCATAGTCCCCATGGTGGTGGATTCTGCTAAAGAAGTATTGCACACCCCTTGCTTTTCAGGGGCTGAAAAAAATAGCCACTGTAAGAATGGTGCGCCTCAGCATCTTGACTGCATCAGCTGCACAGAACATCAAGCTGACAGTTCTAGTGAGAAGACAGAAATACTTAGCCACTAAGGTTTTGGCACAGTTAAGATGGCAGCTTCAGTGAATGATGAAGCAGAACAACCATGTAAAACTCACTTCCACCAAGATCCAGGGTCTCTAGCTGGTGAGAGTGGGGGGAAAAACTTGAACTACCACAAAAAATCTAGGGTCTCCAGCTGGTGAGAGTGGGGGGAAAACCTGAACTACCACAAAAATCTAGGGTCTCCAGCTGGTGAGAGTGGGTGGAAAAACCTAAACTACCACAAAAATCTAGGGTCTCCAGCTGGTGAGAGTGGGGGGAAAACCTGAACTACCACAAAAAATCTAGGGTCTCCAGCTGGTGAGAGTGGGTGGAAAAACTTGAACTACCACAAAAAATCTAGGGTCTCCAGCTGGTGAGAGTGGGGGGAAAACCTGAACTACCACAAAAAATCTAGGGTCTCCAGCTGGTGAGAGTGGGGGGAAAACCTGAACTACCACAAAAAATCTAGGGTCTCCAGCTGGTGAGAGTGGGGGGAAAACCTGAACTACCACAAAAAATCTAGGGTCTCCAGCTGGTGAGACTGGGGGGAAAACCTGAACTACCAAAAATGAATTTATGATGAGCTGAGTGAAAAATAACATTGGAAGGAATATGTGACACCACAAATTTTTTAGCTGCATAAGTTTACATCTTCAAATACTAAATAAAAATGTTGGATGGTATATTTAAGCAACTACCCTTGGATTCCTTGACATAAACAGCACTAGGATGGAGACAGCAAATCAGATAAATCGAGGGGAGGGGGGGAGGCAAGCAATGATAAAATGATGACTTGTGAAATGGCTGCAAGAATGACTGTAGATGAGCATCCACTCAGGGGACATCCCTTAAACACTAAATGTTTGGAACGATATCTCTTCTGCACTAAATGTTTGGAACGATATCTCTTCTGCACTAAATGTTTTGAATGATATCTCTTCTGCACTAAATGTTTGGAACGATATCTCTTCTGCACTAAATGTTTTGAATGATATCTCTTCTACATTAAATGTTTGGAACGATATCTCTTCTGCACTAAATGTTTGGAATGATATCTCTTCTGCACTAAATGTCTGGAACGATATCTCTTCTGCACTAAATGTTTTGAACGATATCTCTTCTGCACTAAATGTTTTGAATGATATCTCTTCTGCACTAAATGTTTTGAACGATATCTCTTCTGCACTAAATGTTTTGAATGATATCTCTTCTGCACTAAATGTTTGGAATGATATCTCTTCTGCACTAAATATTTTGAATGATATCTCTTCTACACTAAATGTTTTGAATGATATCTCTTCTACACTAAATGTTTGGAACGATATCTCTTCTGCACTAAATGTTTGGAACGTTTTGAATGATATCTCTTCTGCACTAAATGTTTTGAACGATATCTCTTCTACACTAAATGTTTGGAACGATATCTCTTCCGCACTAAATATTTTGAATGATATCTCTTCTGCACTAAATGTTTTGAACGATATCTCTTCTGCACTAAATGTTTTGAATGATATCTCTTCTGCACTAAGTGTTTTGAATGATATCTCTTCTACACTAAATTTTGAATGATATCTCTTCTGCACTAAATGTTTGGAATGATATCTCTTCTGCACTAAATATTTTGAATGATATCTCTTCTACACTAAATGTTTTGAATGATATCTCTTCTACACTAAATGTTTGGAACGATATCTCTTCTGCACTAAATGTTTGGAACGTTTTGAATGATATCTCTTCTGCACTAAATGTTTTGAACGATATCTCTTCTACACTAAATGTTTGGAACGATATCTCTTCCGCACTAAATATTTTGAATGATATCTCTTCTGCACTAAATGTTTTGAACGATATCTCTTCTGCACTAAATGTTTTGAATGATATCTCTTCTGCACTAAGTGTTTTGAATGATATCTCTTCTACACTAAATGTTTTGAATGATATCTCTTCTACACTAAATGTTTTGAATGATATCTCTTCTGCACTAAATGTTTTGAATGATATCTCTTCTACACTAAATGTTTTGAATGATATCTCTTCTACACTAAATGTTTGGAACGATATCTCTTCTGCACTAAATGTTTGGAACGTTTTGAATGATATCTCTTCTGCACTAAATGTTTTGAACGATATCTCTTCTACACTAAATGTTTGGAACGATATCTCTTCCGCACTAAATATTTTGAATGATATCTCTTCTGCACTAAATGTTTTGAACGATATCTCTTCTGCACTAAATGTTTTGAATGATATCTCTTCTGCACTAAGTGTTTTGAATGATATCTCTTCTACACTAAATGCACCTTCCTAATGCAACATCTCTATAAGCACATGCCATACAACAACTTTTTCATGTTTTGATGGTAAACATTCTCAATATAATGAGTAAAGTGATCAAATCAATCCAAAATTTATCTTTCAAAAGATGAAAATTGTAGTTCAATGGAGAATTTTGAGCAATCTTGATAAAAGTAATGGCAAATATATTACGCTGAGATGGATCTTAAATAATTCCATGACACACACGGACACAAAACCATTCTCTTATTATAGTTATTTATACCAGGGGGGAAGGATGAACTAAGAAACTTACAGAAAAATCTTGGACCTACAGATGTAACACATTTTGTTACTGATGACCACTTCCTATATTGTACATACAGATTTAATCTACTAAAGATTAGAAACAGAATACAAACTAGATTTAATTAAGAACTGGCCACTGTAAAATATTTTAAACTTTTACTAACTCGACATCCCACACAAATACAACTGTATGAGTGGATTAAAGGCTGAATAACATAATCTCAGAGTATCACAATCTGAGGTGAGGCAGAAACAGCGCTTTGCAGCAGTCATTAAAATCTGGAGAAAACCACAGAATTCTAGATGCAGGGATCCAGATTTAGCATCACCTAGCACTTGCACAACGAGGGAGAAGAACAAACATACACTGTAGACTGATTAACTCCATCACTCGCTCTACCATGCAGTAAAATCTGACCACAATTTCTGAATGGTCTTTTCACAAAATAAAATGTGGACACTCAGTCCTGAGTGAATTATTCCCAGCACCTGGAAATAAGATGCATGTCAACTCTCCAAACATGGACAACAACATCTCCCATGCCACACTTTGCTTAATGCTGCCTTCAAAAACAAAGTGCAAATATCTTCAAAGGGAATGTGTACAATTATACAATGCTTTAAGTGCTGGATGATGGCAGAATTGATCAAATCATTTCATTAAGGCAACTTATGCAGCAGCTGAAGTCTTTGGCTGTTAATATCATGTTATTTCATACTGAGATACCGCTCATACAAAAGCAGCTGCCAACAGCCACAAGTACCTCTTATGTATATCTTTTGAAAGTACAGTGTAGTAACTGCAGTTATACATGACATAACCAGTTCTTAAACTACAGTGCTGTAACTATGCACATGACATAACCAGTTCTAAAATTATGGTGCTGTAACTACGCATATTACACAACCAGTTTTAAAACCACAGTGCTATAATAACAATGATATATAACCAGTTTTAAAACCATGGGGCTATAACCACAATGATTTAACCAGTTTTAAAACTACAGTGCTGTAATTATAATGATGTAACCATAACCACACATGATAAAACAGTTTTGCAACTACAGAAAAGTGCACAAAATGTCATCCTACCAACATTTTGCAAAAAAGTCATTTAAAAAAAAAAAAAAAACCACATACAGAGATACAACAAATTTGCATTCATTTAACATGCAGTTTATCACATGATCTCACAATGCAGCTATTTATGACTTTTAAATTTATCACATGATCTCATGAAGATTACACGTGTGCATTCATCATCACATTACAACAGAGATCATCAAATTTTATGTGGCACAACATCCCATCTGCTGCAGGCTCATATTCTCATTTAGATGGCCTTCCTGAGAAAGAAATCACGTTGATCAATGTCAGGGGAAGATGTTAACATTCTGGCTCTCAGTTCCTCTAGTTCTATGGCTGTTTTTTCTCTAACACAGCAGGAGTTTTAAAACTTCCCCGCAGCCCATAAACTCTGTCCACATACAGACCAGTTCATAAGCAAAACAAGCTTAGTAAATTCCTTACATCAAAACCAGACTCCTGCAAGAATAGTATCAACTAACAAACAGGTCTGATTATCAAGGAATGACCCTGTGAAATTTGCGTTAATTCATGGAATAACCAGTTCTAAAATTATAGTGCTGTGAGTGCAATTATACATGAAATAACCAGTTCTAAAACTATTGTACTGTGAGTGCAATTATACATGACATAACCAGCTCTAAAACTATTGTACTGTGAGTGCAATTATACATGACATAACCAGCTCTAAAACTGTAAACTTTATGATTAATATTTCCTGCATTATCATCGATTTCCAAATACTTGTGGAGTGACAGCACAAATCATCACACCAAATATTTTATAAACAATCATGAAAGATTTCTTGCTAACCTCCACTGCACTCAGAACTGTTGTATGTTTACAGTGGAATAAAGCACCCATCTACAACATGAAAGCTGCTTCCTTCTTTAAATAAAAAAACAACTTCTGTGGGGAAAAAACTAAAAGGAATGAAATCTAAGCAATGGCCATCAAAGTTTGAGTACAGCATCACCAAGTCTACAACAACTGTGAAATATTTACTTGGACAAAGCCAGACACTCTTGACGCACACTTTTTTGCTGTGACAGAAAATCTATCAAATTTCAATTTGAAAAAAACCCAGGCTAAATTGTGAGTGGCCTAGAATCGGTATTGTATATACCACTATCCCCAAACAAAAGGTTACAATTTCAGTTTTATTTCAGAATTTTATCTCTCAATCTTATTCTACAATCTTACTTCAGTTTTTCTTCACACAATCTTACTGAAGTAATAACCTATAAAAACAACTTATTTGTGTTTAATAAAAACAGTTAATGCACAGCAGATTATGTTCACACAGCAAAAATAGTTCACCATTCTGTGGACAGATATGCATCACATGATCACACGCAGGCAACTGAGACTTTGGAATGTTTAAGATTTGTCCCATAAAAAACTGAGAGAACTTCCCTGAGAAGAAAGCAGATGAGTAAAGCTAGTCTAGAGATGTGATCAATACAAAGTTCATAAAACTGCAACATTTCAATTATTGTTTTCCTATCTGTTCTCAAGCGGCCTGGTTGGCTGAGTGGTTAGGCACTTGGTTTACTAATCTGGTGGTACCGAGTTCAGTTCTAGCGGTGGATTTTTTTCTGGTACATACCAAAAAAGGCTCCAGGGTTCACCTATCTTCTAAAAATGAGTACCAGAGAAATCTGGGAAGGTAAATGTGGCCAGGTGTGATCCTGACCACATCACACTTTCATGTACCGAAGGTCATGGAAAATACGGGCCTAACACAGCATTCCTCAATATGCCTTAATGGCATGGAAATGGGAATTTTACCTTATCTGTTCTTTTACCTGGCACCTGCTGTATAATTATGGTCATTACAGTTTTATGTGCCTAAAATGGTGCCATATGTAAAGTTTTCTGCAATCTCTGATTCTGATTATTATAAGATATTTGAATACAAGGACTGGATAATAAACTTGATTTAATTTTTCTTTTCTATATATAATTAATAACAAAATCTGCTTCTGAAATAAGCCACTTTTCTAAACTATCTTCACTGCGGGACTTCTTCACCTTCCCATGCCCTTAAATATCGCATAGGGCTCACACGATAGTTCACCGAGTTTCTGTTTTCGATGAGTTTTTCAGTCAACAGAATTTATCCCACTAATTTAGCCTCTCTCCGCGGGACTGAAATACCAAAATTGTACTCTTCAAGAAATATCTGACGAGGGGCATGTTTTGTCACACATCTCTTGTATATGTCACCCACAACATTATCAACGACTTGCTGGAGAAATTCTGAGATATCCATCTCTACCCCTGTCTCGTGATGTTTTTTGGTAAATTACAAAGCTGCAATTATCAACTAGTTACTGACAGCAACATTCTTGCATAAACTGTTCAAAGTTTGAAACTTCAAGCAAACTGTGTGACATGGAAGCTTATCTGACTTGAGGACAAGTACCAAAAACAAAAAAATGGTAAAAGACAACAAACGGAAATGATGGCAAAAACAAATGCTAGGAAATAAATGGGCTAAAAAAAAAAAAAGCTAACATAATTATACATGTCAAATTTCCACATCTAATGACTATAATATTTGTGGAAATATGTAAATGCTAAATCTAAAAAAAAATCCCACAAAACCCTGCACTTGTTTTGCACGTAGATAAGGGTCTCAAGAGAGTACACCTCAGCCCTGCAATTCACTCCAGGCCCCCCCCCATAAAACAGTGAAAACCCTTTGGGCCCTAGAGCAATGCACTGACTTGACCCCTCCCCCAGAAGTGACCCTGAATGTAGATAAAAGTTCACTGATATCTGTACCACTATATCCTCCAAATTTTTCTGATCACACCAATGTAATATTTTTGTTTCACAGCACAGAAGAGTGCATCTGGGAAACATGCACCATTATACCAGAGACCGACTGTGTGATAAATCTGACAACGAAAAGATGGTTAATTTACTTTCCCTGAATTCTTTTTTGAGAACCATTGAAAAACAAAAAACAAAAAAAACCGAATGACAATGTTCACACTTAGTTTTGCTTGTTAAAATGATAAAAGAGGATCTGGTAGAGAAAGAAAAGTGGAACAAGCATGGCAATTCTGTGGGCAATCAAGTTGCTGGTACAGGAAGTTGTATACAAATATTTGTTTAACACTTCCCTCTCTGAGTTCACTTACTATAGTAACATACAAGAATATGTAAGCTGTATGTTTGCATAATATGACAAAAGCAAGTGCAAAATCCTGCATAAAAAGTATCACCATGATCAATACGTCTGTTTTAAATGTTTCTAACTGAGTGCTTTAATCTTCTTCTCTGCGGAAGTGGACCATAATGACTGTACAAACTCTTCACTGATAAGCATCAATTGAATGCATTAATCTTCTACTTAGTGTGGGCGGACCAGAACGACCAATCAGATTTTTCACTGATACGTATCAGACAGGTCTTACATCAGGATTACAATATTTTTTTTTGTTGTTTGCCCTTGTTCTGAATGTAACGGGGACTTAATCTTCCACTTACTGATAATGCTGGTGATGATCTTGATGAGAACTAAAGCTTATCATGCTACACTCCTCCACTGATCTTCATTTGGCACTGCTGAAACTTGGCCTGTTTGCAGGTAGTGATGTCAGAAAATGAGGGAAGGGTTGTAGAAAAGTTCTGGTAAATTATGTCTGCTTATGACCTCCATGCACATATTTCAGCTGCTGGTGCACATTTAAACACATCTAAAAACCTCCAAATACTCTAACCTGCTTCAAACATAATGACAAAGTCTGTGAAGACTTCAGCATAATATAAGGGCTTGTCAGTAACAAATACAAGCTAAGCTAACCCCCCTCCTCCAGGCTGACATGAGCGTCTGCTCACAAAATTATCAAAATTCAACGGAACATGAAAATATTGCACATGCCAGTTTTGTTAGTCTGCCCAATGTACTCTTGTCCCATCTGACAAAGACCTAGGACTGATGAAATAGTTTGCGCAGCCACTGAAAGATACCTAGCATTTTCTGGAGCAAAGCCTGAGCTTAACACATCTTCAGGAGCATAAATTATGAATAAAATGTTGGCTCATCTAGAAATTGAATTTTTCACTGTTTCCAAAAAAAAAAAAAGAAGAAGAAAAAAAAATTCATGAAAATAGTCTGTTTTAGCAAATAATTCTCCTGAAAACCCTAGACTACGTACAAAAATCAAGGCCAGAAATCTCAAAAAGAGAGAAAAAAAAAACCCCCACCAAGAAAATGAAGAGGGGTATGACTGAAAATCAAGGTTAACACTGAAAAGAAAACATCAAGAGCTGTGGATTATATATATATATATAAGGTCCCGGATAAAGCATAGCTGGATTTTAAAAATGGAAAATAAATAAGCACTATACATATTTTTGGTTAAAAAAGTGAAATGAAACTCAGAAAAGTGGGTATTTTTACTATTACTGAAATCATACTTGGGTTTTGAAAATTACACCGGTTAGATGACCGCCATTACATCTGATACATTCAGCCAGGCGCCTGGCAAATTCCTGCATAACACCATTTAACATGTTCAAAGGGATATTTTGAATACAGTGTTGGATTCGATCTTTTAGGTCTGCAAATGACTGTGGTCGACTAGCATACACCGCGTTCTTGAGATACCCCCACAAAAAGAAGTCTGCAGCCGATAAATGTAGTGACCTTGCCGGTCAATAAATATCCCCAAATCTGGAAATAAGACGATTGGGAAATGCTTGTCGCAGCATGGCCATAAGGGCTGTGTGGGCAGTTGTTCCATCTTGTTGAAACTATATTAGTCTCTTAATTCTATTGGCCAAGTCTGGAATGAAGTATTCAGTTAGCATCTGCACATAAAGATCACCATTAACAGTAAGAGGATGCCAGGTGCCAAAGCGTTCATAACAGCTAATCACCGAGGGCTACTCAGCAATGCGTTGCGGACTTCTTGAATTCGTTTAGGTATCTGTTGAGTTGCTGGATGACTAGTAGACTTGTTATTAAGGCAATTAGCAGTTTACTTAAATTTTTTGACCCACCTCAAAAATGTTTTGTCCTCCAATCAGGAACATTATCACGGGGATGCAACTCAAAATGGCGACAAAACTCTCGTTGTACAGTAACAGACGATTTCCACTTTTAAAATAAATTTCAACGGTGAATGCGCGATGTTGTGTTTGCCAAGAAGCCATTGTTAAAAATGACCATTTGTCTGCTTCATCTCTGACATCATGTTTTTTTTTCACACTTATTCAGTTTCTGCGCACTACGTCAGTTAAATTAAGCTATGCTTTATGTCGGACCCTGCATATACACATATTTTTGTTGAGACAACAACCAGATGAGCTGAGATGTTTTCCTACATTGAAGGAAACCAACAAGACACACTATGAGGTTAAAAAGGGCCAATAAACAGTGACCTTGACCACAAGCAAACACTAAACCAGCACCAGATAAGAAATTCTGTCTCAACACGTTCCACTCACAGTCTGTCAGTTTCTATATACAACTAGAAAAAATGTGCACAGACAGGCATCTTTCACTGCACAAAATTTCTAATTTAGGAACAATTCTGATGTGAAAAGAAACAAATTATCACTGATAATTTTAGTTTAGTTAAACTGTCAAAAATCAGTTTTTAAAAATTACTGATTACGAATTTACACTTCATAAAAGAATTGCTATTTGCTGAGATGCAATTAAAAAAAAAAAGAAAGAAACTCTAGGTGTCTTCTGTCATACTGAATGTCCCACTCGTCTGTATCAAAAATGGTCACAAGATAACATACAATCTAGACTTGTCTGTATCTCAAATGGTCACAAGATAACACATCACCTACACTTGTCTGTATCAAAATTGGTCACAAGATAACACATGACCTAGACTTGTCTGTATCAAAAATGGTCACAAGATAACACATGACCTATGACCCAAGGGTGGAGTGGTTCTAGGTTCTTTGCTGATACACATTTTACAGCATCCATCAGAAATGTTGACATCAGTCACACAAGGTCTGGGATGAACTGATGAAAGTAAAAAGCTTTGGATGAAACAGTGCAGTGTGGAGAATGCCTCTGTGCTGGAGTACATATTACATCATTTGACAAGGACATGCAGGCCAAGACTGAAGTTATCGGATGCAAATGAAAGGAAACTTGATTTTTGTATTATAAATATGACTTGTTTGTTGCTGCAGTTGATTCAGTCATTTGCATGTCCCTTGCAGAACTTTGCCTCCCTAACAGCTCTCCTGTAGGCCTCTCGGTTGTGAGCAAGATGCCCTGCTGCTGGTGCATCCATTTGCAGATTATCAAAGATGTCCTGCAGCCATCTTCGTCTCAGTCTTCCTCTCTTTATTTTTCCCATTATGTACCCTTCCAAGACAGCGTTCTCTAGATTATCATGATGTTTAATGTGTCCAAAATATTTAAGTTTTCTCTGTTTAATCCTCTTTACCAGCCAGCCTTCTTCAATATTAAGTTCTTGTAGTATGGATATATTTGTTCTTTTTTTGCGTCCATGATATCTGAAGAACTCTTCTGTAGCATTTACATTCAAAGGCATTTATATGTTTATCAGCTGTTTTGTTAAGTGTCCAGGTCTCACAGGCATATGTTGCGATGGGAAACATGCATATCCTTAAAAATCTTATTAATCAGCTTATTATGTCAATCAAATATCTGTAGAATCTATCATGACAATAGCTACCTGGAAAATTCCAACAAACAACTAACCATCTGCTACAGAAAAAAAAAAACATTACTATTTACTTAATTTTAAAACCATTGCCTCTTGTTCTCTCTCCTGCATCACATTAAAGAGCTACAGTGTTCCCTCTAAGCTGTGCAGACATACACACAAACATATCGATGCCACGCACGAAACATTACATGCTGCACAAAATTAATAAAAGTGATAGCTTTATTTTTCAGTTTTCTGAAGTTTTTAGTGCCTTATTAGCCCTGTTGTTGTTGGTGCTTTATTATCCCTGTTGTTGTTGGTGCTTTATTATCCCTGATGTTGTTGGTGCTTTATTATCCCTGATGTTGTCGGTGCCTTATTATCCCTGTTGTTGTCGGTGCTTTATTATCCCTGATGTTGTTGGTGCTTTATTATCCCTGTTGTGTTGGTGCTTTATTATCCCTGTTGTTGTCGGTGCTTTATTAGCCCTGATGTTGTCGGTGCTTTATTAGCCCTGTTGTTGTCGGTGCTTTATTAGTCCTGTTGTTGTCGGTGCTTTATTAGTCCTGTTGTTGTCGGTGCTTTATTAGTCCTGTTGTTGTCGGTGCTTTATTATCCCTGTTGTTGTCGGTGCTTTATTAGCCCTGATGTTGTCGGTGCTTTATTAGCCCTGTTGTTGTCGGTGCTTTATTAGTCCTGTTGTTGTCGGTGCTTTATTAGTCCTGTTGTTGTCGGTGCTTTATTAGTCCTGTTGTTGTCGGTGCTTTATTAGCCCTGATGTTGTCGGTGCTTTATTAGCCCTGATGTTGTCGGTGCTTTATTAGTCCTGTTGTTGTCGGTGCTTTGTTAGCCCTGATGTTATTGGTGCTTTATTAGCCCTGTTGCTGTCGGTGCTTTATTAGCCCTGTTGTTGTCGGTGCTTTATTAGCCCTGATGTTGTCATTGCTTTATTAGCCCTGATGTTGTCATTGCTTTATTAGCCCTGATGTTATTGGTGCTTTATTAGCCCTGATGTTATTGGTGCTTTATTAGCCCTGATGTTGTTGGTGCTTTATTAGCCCTGATGTTGTTGGTGCTTTATTAGCCCTGATGTTGTTGGTGCTTTATTAGCCCTGATGATATTGGTGCTTTATTAGCCCTGATGTTATTGGTGCTTTATTAGCCCTGATGTTATTGGTGCATTAGTAGCCCTGATGTTGTTGGTGCTTTATTAGCCCTGATGTTATTGGTGCATTAGTAGCCCTGATGTTGTTGGTGCTTTAGTAGCCCTGATGTTGTTGGTGCTTTAGTAGCCTGATGTTGTTGGTTTAGTAACCCTGATCTTACATCTTACAACCTTCTCATGCCGTTGCACGTCACATAGGGCTTGCATAGTTGTTTGCCAAGTTTTCCTATTCTCGGCGAGTCTTTCAACTTCATCAAGGGATGCCCGCTAAACTGGCTTCTGTTAGCAACGTCCTCTTTAGAGTTTCACGTGGTCGACCTCTTTTTCTTCTGCCTGTTGTGCTCCACTTGATAGCTTGTTTTGGTATTCTCTGATTGTTTCTTCTCATCACATGGCCTACATATGTCCATCTCCTTTTCCTGATCACCCATGAGACTGGTTGTTGTTCAGTCATCTGTTTTATCTCTGCACTGTTCTTGAATTCGTTCCACTTGATGCCAAGTATTTTCCTTAGGCATTTGTTTTCAAAAGAGTCTTAAGTTCTTGTCTATTTCTTCAGTTGATTTCCAGCTTTTGCATGCATAAATGAGGGTGGATATCACATTTGTGAATAATCTTAACCCACATGGTGGTGCTTCAGTAGCACTAAAAACAATATGAGAGTGCTATATGTATCTGCTTTCCTCATTTCTTTTGATCAGTAATTTCTGCTCTGAGACCTTTAAATTATATTTTTTTAAAATTTGACTTTATGATGCATATTTGTGCAGAACATGTTTTTTGAAAGTGTATTTACAGACAGGTCAAAAGTTTTGTGCACAAACCACAAAACCTTAGAGGGAACTTTGAAGAGCTACCGTCCTACCATATAAATATCCCATATCCTAGCACTTTTTTATATCATCATCATGTGCTGTCTCAACTGAGAATGCTGACTCAATGAATGTCCTATATTAAATAAACCGAACAATGGTACAACTTTAGTTTACAGGATGTTCACAAACTATCACCAAGTCATTTAGTTCAAAGTTCAAACACTGACAGACTTACCTGTAGCAGGGGAGGTAATATCCCTCAGGGAACAAGTTAAAAATCTGCTCTGCTGATATTAATAACATAATTCCAGTTGTCTGTCCTTTTCTACTCATTTCCTATACAACAGTTACATTTCCTAAGACTAAGAAAAACTTTTAATAAGGTATTAAATTCTTATCTAATTTTCATTTACATTTCATTAAAATTCACTGAATAAGATCACCCTGTTATGTGATTTATAAATCTTAAATAATTCAGCCAACAGTTCATAAGAAATCTATGTGGTTTCCACTATAAAATGTATCAATTCTTATTACATATGATTTATATCACATTTCATCACATAAAAAGCACATAAAGAGTGTGACAAAAGTACTTCTGGAATTCTCACTGTCATTTACCGAATTTGTTTTTGCAAAAAAACTTATCAGAAAGAATTCACAATGAAATTTACAATTTCCCTTCACCCTGTGGTTTATAAAATACCTCCAGTTAGAATTCACACATTAAATCTACTACATTCATTCATTCATTCATTTGCATGTCCCTTGCGGAACTTTGCCTCCCAAACAGCACTCCTGTAGGCCTCTCGGTTGTGAGCAAGATGGCCTGCTGCTGTTGCATCCATTTCCAGATCATCAACGATGTCTTGCAGCCATCTTCATCTTGGTCTTCCTCTTTTTCTTTTTCCCATTATGTTCACTAATTCTCTTCATACCATTGTTTACCAACTCTTAACTAAATGAAATTCATATAATAATTCTATCCGATATGAATTCTCTTCACAAAGCAAGAAGCCTCAACCAAATCTTTCCACAGTAAAATTCACATAATCTAACCAAATATTTTCAAAATGTGATCGACCAGTTTTCCTCACTATATAATAATTAGCTTCATTTCCCTGCTGAACAATTTATCTGGACTCCCAGACATGTTTTATGTATCTAAATAGGCAAGCATGGTAATTTAACAAATGGCTTGGAAGCCCATTTCGAACAGAAAAATAAATATATATCAAGGCAAAATCTGTGCATAAATGTGATGTAAAAGGAATTATCATAACATCCTATATATCAACAATGAAAACGTCTGATGAAATCACATTTTTCTCCCCATTCACTTCACTACGCTGAAAATGCTGAAAGTTACATTTCACAGACAACCACGCATCCAACATAAACTACAAGGCACCGTCTCGTAAACCAACGGCCACTTCCAGTTGTGTGAGATACCGGCTTAGAATTGGAAGATTGTAGCGCTGATCCATGGTCAAAACTTCACACTGAGGAAAAAAGAAAAAAAAAGCTTTCAAAAGTGCCAAAATCTGGCCATTCTGTAACAAGTATAAAAACTAGCAAGATGTCCGCAGTTAAATGTTCTTAAATAACCTCAAAATGAACCCACCCCCCCCCCCCCTTTTTGCATCTTTTTTGTTTTTTTCAAATAACACTGACATTTTTTTAAAAAATCTGATTCAAAAGAAGGCAAAATAAATACAGGAAATAATTTACCATAGAGAGATGGAAAGAAAACATAACTGGAGCGCATGATACAGAAAGGGCAGAATTCAATCCTGGGACAGCCATGACCAATCACTATTATTTGAAAGCCAGATTTCTATGAGAATGCTTCCACAAATAATTAACCCTCCGTCTGTGCTCGTCACTTGCCTTCTAAACATTACATCGTGTCTTTCTGGTGGAAGTTTCAAAATTTCCCCAACCAAAGATTTTTTTAAAACTGACAAAATGCTGACAGTGTTTGCGCGGCATCATTTAGTTACCGTTGTGTGATTGGTGTTTATACCCTATCATTTGTTACCACTACGTGATCAGTGTTTGTGTAGCATGACTTAGTGTTACTTAATCAGTGGTTGTGCAGTATCATTTAGTTACTGTTACTTGATCAGTGTTTGTTGTTACAAGTTCTCTCTGTAACTATAAATCTGTCTTTGTTGTGACCAATCTGATCTTTACACAGGCATGGAGCTGGATAGGAAGTTGGGGAACTTCTTTAAACTGATGGTGTTGGCTCAAGATACAGACTTCTCACTACCAGCATATAAAAACACCTGTATCACTGTTGAGAGGTTGACTAGGCAAGCACTGTCCAGTACATCCTATGAAGTCATGCAAGATAGAAACAAATTCTCTCCACTTCTCTTGGTCTGCAGCCAGCATTTAATGATGCCCTAGCTGTATTGCATATTATTCATCTCAGCTTCAACACTTCTTCATGGGTAATGTTTAAAACCCCCATTTTATAACCCAAGATGAACAAACACAAAAGCCTATCTGCTATAAATGTCAAGACAAATCTGATTACTGATTACCTGCTGATAAGTGTCATCTTTCTCCAAGTCATCAAAACACTCAATATGCTCATATTATTCAAACAACATAAATGACAAAGAAACAGCTACATCTTCAACACAAATGACTTACATCAGAAATATTCGTCCTAACATCTGTAACCACTGGCTTGTTAGCTGCAGGTGTTAAGTGGTTTTGTAACTGCGGCTGCTTTCCAGCCTCATCATTGTCTTCATCTGCATCCTCCCAAGTTTTCTTGTGAAACTTCATGTCCAATGGAAGCAGATGACCTTCAGTGGTAAAAATGTATCGAGAAAATTCTCGATTTACAGGATTGTCTGTATCAAAAAGCTGAGGATTAAAGAATAAAAAAATGTAATGTTTTTCACACAGTATCAACACAATTTAAATGATAATCTTTTCTAATTGCTACTCAAGAATACAAACACATTTCAAATTACAATCATTTTGTACCACCACTCAATACAAACACATTCCAAAGTACAATCATTTTGTACCACCACTCAATACAAACACATTCCAAAGTACAATCATTTTGTACCACCACTTAATACAAACACATTCCAGAGTACAATCATTTTGTACCACCACTCAATACAAACACACTGCAAATCAGAACTGCTCAGCCTGTTTACAACAATGATGCTGCAGGATCTTCTGGTAAATACAGACTTTGAGTCCTTGGTAGTTAACGCAGTGAAGATCTTGAAATTAGATCAGATGGTGAATAAACCTTCATGGCACAAGAGTACAGCAGTCAGCAGTGAACTCACTTCTAAGGACATATAGAATAAACTGTATCTGCTGTGTTCTAGTTAACTACTGCATCTTTATTTTATGGATAGTTTGAAGTCTTCAAGATGAAACATACCTAACTATTTTGTACAGTACATATTTTTTTTTCAGAATATTGTAAAAAAATGTAGTAAAAATTTAAAATATATTAACTGCAGTGACACAGTTCTATTCTGTAATGGGGAATTCATAATTTTAAACTTCTACAAGTCACATCATTTTCAAATTAAAAAAAAAAAACCAAAAAACTAGCAGAGAGGTCTCACGCACAAAGTTTACTTACCAAAGAAAAGCAGGTATTTATGGGTTTCATGCACAAAGTTTACTTAACAAAAAACAGGTATTTATGGGTTTCATGCACAAAGTTTACTTAACAAAAAACAGGTATTTATGGGTCTCATGCAGAAAGTTTACTTACCAAAAACAGGTATTTGCAGGTCTCACTCAAGAAAAAACTTTCCATTCTATCTTCCAGCTCCTTTGTGTGTACATCATGTATGGTGCAGTAGCCACACCTGTCATGGCAGATACCAGTTTACACACTCACTTAACATAATAAAAATTTCGAACAGATTAAATCAACAGGCACAGAAAACTAAGCATGAGAGTGGTGCAGAAGATAGACAACTAGGTTATCATGCATAAAGTGGGGGTTATAAAACTGGCTTCTAGTAAACTCATATCAAGAGGAAGAGAAATTAGTTATGGCCACAAGTGTTAGGAAACCACAGGCAAATAGACAGAGAGTTGCCAAGGTGCAGCTTTAAGCTCAGCCACTAAAAAGTGAAACCTGCACCACTCTGCCAACCTGCACCACTCTGCTAACCTGCACCACTCTGCCAACCTGCACCACTCTGCCAACCTGCACCACTCTGCTAACCTGCACCACTCTGCTAACCTGCACCACTCTGCCAACCTGCACCACTCTGCCAACCTGCACCACTCTGCTAGCCTGCACCACTCTGCCAACCTGCACCACTCTGCCAACCTGCACCACTTTTTTAATGCAATGAAGACTACTTTTTTTTTTTTTTCACAGAAAATAAATGAAGATATTAGCTGGTCAGTCAAAATACGTGTATTTACACAAGTTCCTTGAAGAAATAAATATCTGATCTAAGCTGTGAAATCTGGACCTTTTTTTTTAATGTGAACAACACAGTTTGTTTAGTTCTCAGCGAGACACAACTGTCTTTTCTAAAAACAGGGAATGTTATATTATGGCTAATTCTGACAAACATCACAATTACACCTGTACTGACAAATGCCAAAAGAAACAGCAAATGCTGTAGCCATAATAATGATGGCAAACGATCTGTCAGGCTTGTTCTTAACACAATGATTGGACTACTACAATAATAGTAACAGATGTTACATATAAAACTGTGGTCAGAATCATGATAAATGTAATCATTACTGACAAATAATAATTATGAAATGTGCAACAATTACTGACCATGCTAATAATCAAGTTAAATGCAATAATTACTAATTATGTAATGTGCAGTAACAGTAATTACTGCCCATGACAGTAACTAG
This sequence comes from Achatina immaculata, assembly GCA_009760885.1. Lineage (NCBI taxonomy): Eukaryota > Metazoa > Mollusca > Gastropoda > Stylommatophora > Achatinidae > Lissachatina > Lissachatina immaculata. Next base: position 5,424,096 of record CM019704.1, on the reverse strand, counting down.
TCAGTGTCATAATTACTACTTGTGGAAATAAATATAGTAAATGTGATAACTAATAATCATGATAATGTGAACATGTTATGTTTCATGTTGGCCAGCACGAAAGCGAAAGGAAACATAGTTCTGGATAAAGTTTTGAGTAGTTAGTTTGTGAGGGAGATTCATCATTCATTTGGTACAATGAACCAGATCCAATACACCAACTACAAAGACATCAGCAAACCATCCTCTCTCGCCTAAGGACAGGCCACTGCAGATTACTAAGCCACCTGCGTCGACTTAAAATGTCTCACGCAGACGAGTGTCCATGTGGCAGTGGAATCCAGACTCCGGAACATATCCTACAAGATTGCCCAAACCATGCAGACCTGAGGCGCCAGACATGGCCAGAGGACACAAGCCTGGAGAAAAAGCTTTGGGGCTCCTATCAGGATCTGGAGAGGACTGGGGGCTTTGCCATGTCAACAGGGATCAGGATCTGAAGTGACCAACAAACTCGAACGCAGAAGAAGAAGAAGATCATTATTTATTTGGGAACATGGCCAGATGTAGGGAGCATTGTGTTTGTGTAGAAGTGCTTATCTCATGTTGTCAATGATTCCGCTTGTGATATGAAAGACTGTTAAGCAATGAACTCTACCTGTGCTTTGATAAAGAAAGTTCCTGGGACAGAAGTTTGATGAAACATATGATAAAGAAAGTTCCTGGGACAGAAGTTTGATGAAACATATGATAAAGAAAGTTCCTGGGACAGAAGTTTGATGAAACATATGATAAAGAAAGTTCCTGGGACAGAAGTTTGATGAAACATATGATAAAGAAAGTTCCTGGGACAGAAGTTTGATGAAACATATGATAAAGAAAGTTCCTGGGACAGAAGACTGATGAAACATATGATAAAGAAAGTCCCTGGGACAGAAGATTGATGAAACATATGATAAAGAAAGTTCCTGGGTTCAGATAAGTGATTAAAAAAAAAAAGTAAAGATATAGACTGATTCTCACCAGTATGATAGTACATTAAATATGAGAATCAGTTCCTTCCCACAAGTATGATAGTACATTAAATATGAGAATCAGTTCCTTCCCACAAGTATGATAGTACATTAAGTATGAGAATCAGTTCCTTCCCACAAGTACGATAGTACATTAAATATGAGAATCAGTTCCTTCCCACAAGTATGATAGTACATTAAATATGAGAATCAGTTCCTTCCCACAAGTACGATAGTACATTAAATATGAGAATCAGTTCCTTCCCACAAGTATGATAGTACATTAAATATGAGAATCAGTTCCTTCCTACAAGTATGATAGTACATTAAATATGAGAATCAGTTCTTTCCCACAAGTACGATAATACATTAAGTATGAGAATCAGTTCCTTCCCACAAGTACGACAGTACATTAAATATGAGAATCAGTTCTTTCCCACAAGTATGATAGTACATTAAGTATGAGAATCAGTTCCTTCCCACAAGTATGATAGTACATTAAATATGAGAATCAGTTCTTTCCCACAAGTATGATAGTACATTAAATATGAGAATCAGTTCCTTCCCACAAGTACGACAGTACATTAAATATGAGAATCAGTTCTTTCCCACAAGTATGATAGTACATTAAGTATGAGAATCAGTTCCTTCCCACAAGTACGACAGTACATTAAATATGAGAATCAGTTCTTTCCCACAAGTATGATAGTACATTAAATATGAGAATCAGTTCCTTCCCACAAGTATGATAGTACATTAAGTATGAGAATCAGTTCCTTCCCACAAGTATGATAGTACACTATAATGTGGAGAAGAAATGAAAAGAAAATAATAACCCCCCTCCCCTTTTCAATTAAAAATAAATATAATTTCTTACTATTTTTCTTCTTACAATAACAATGTGTAACGAACATACCAAACACAGTTGGCATGTAGGAAAATTGTACAACAAACACAGCAAGTAAGAAAACTGTGTGACAAACACAGTCACCAAGTAATAAAATTGTGTAAAAAACACAACAAACACAGTCACCAGGTAAGAAAATTGTGTAACAAACACAACAAACACAGTCACCAAGTAAGAAAATTGTGTAACAAACACAACAAACACGTATGACAGTCTGGCCTTGCCTGGACACTAACACTGAACAAGACAACAACTGCCTTACTCTCACCTCTCTTTAGTATGCTCATTGATACTCTCCAGTATTTCTCTGCCAACGTGGAGATAAAACGGGTTTTTGGTTGCTCTGTACAAAAAATATGTGGACTCCACCAGCTCTGGTCTTAGTGGATAGAACCGAACATCCGGGGCCTTGAGTTGCCAGTTGTACCTTTCAGGCAGAGCACTGTACCGCCTCCATATGACATAGTACAAGGCATGAGAACAAATGGCTTCTTCTATATCCCCATTGAGTACCTGCCATTTAAATACATTAACTGTGTTGGAAATTTTTCATGTCCTTCAACAAACCAAAACATTGCTTGAGAAATAGTTCACTGATGAGAAGAAATATTCTACCTTCCCTTAAGTAACAGTCATGTGTTTCCAATGTGCCTTCGCCTGCTGCCAGACATCCTCTGTCTCTGGATGCTCTTTTCTTGAATACTGGTAAGAAGATACCTAATACTAATTGTACTGAGTGATCAAGAGATAGTCATAAGTGCTACAATTAAACTGGTCAGACAAAAGACTTTACTGACAGCTGTGAATCAGCATCACTGTTGAGAATGAAGGAACTAGAGGTGAAGCTTGATGCGGTTAAATATGAATGTATTCACAGCTGGAGAACACAGGTTGCGTGTTATGTGTCATCACACACCAATAGAGATACCGAAGAAGAGATCACAGCACTTATGAACATGCCTGGAGAGCACAGATGATGGTCCTTTCTAACTACCTACCAACTGCTACAGCTGGGCTAAACAGAGGATGTCTGTTACAGGATACAAGCCCACAAACACACAAGTGAGGATATAAGTCAATCTCTATCTACTAGCATCTGATACTATACACATAACAAGTGAAAAAATGAAATGGTTACACTGTGTCTCTTTTATTTTCCCATTCATCAGTGAATTAATGTTAAGCTATTACCATGCATATTATATTCTGTCAGTATGAGTAATACAATCCAATAATATCTGCTACCCATAACCTGTTACAAATGTCTTAGTAACTGGCGAAAACAAGTTTCATTACATCAAAATGACAACCCAATAAGTTACAAAGCATCAAAAATAAAATAAAAAAGTTTCTATACATCAAACGACAACCAATAAGTTTTCACATATATTTTTTTTTAAAGTTTCTATACTGTTCAAAAAAAGAAACGCAACACTATTGTAGTCGTAATGGACACCAAATTTCAGACTTGTAACAAAATTTTATTTTACAGAATTAATGTTTCAATCTTGGCATGAAGAAACTTTAAGACTTTAACAATGAAATGATGTTCATTAAATTTTGGTTTGGGCTTTTATTCTTTGCAACTGAGGCCTCTGTTTCAGTATGGTGTATGGCCTCCTCTGGCCTGTATCAGAGAACGACATCTCCTTGACATGGATCCGATTAGCCGTTGGATCTATTGTTGTGGGATGGCTGCCCAATCTTCCCGCAGTGCAAGAGACAACTGTCAGAGATTGGTTGGTGCCACATCTCGCTGGTGGACTTGTCTGTTGAGTTCATCCCATAAGTGTTCTATTGGGTTCGTGTCTGATGACAAGGACAGCCACGGAATAGTATGGACATTGTTGTCAGTGGGGAACTGGGTGGTGAGTTGTGCCACATGAGGTCCAGCACTATCCTGGTGAAAAATCAACCCTGGTGTAGCTAGAAGTGGAAGGACATGAGGACAAAGAATTTCAGCGACGTATCATTGGGCATTCAGGCGTCCTTCAACGTGCACCAGGTCACTTCTTCCCATGAAGCTGATCATTCCCTACACCAGTACACCTCCACCACCATGTGGAGGAGCCTCATCCACGCAGTTCTGAGCATAGCGCTCATGGACTCTGCGGTAAACTCTTCTCCGTCTATCGTGTAGCTGGAGCAGAAAGAATGATTTATCACTAAACCAAACCCTTCTCCAATCATTCGCAACAGTCCACTGATGATGCTGGTTCACCCACTGCAGTCGGTTATGGCGAAGCGGGTCCGTAAGAACAGGATCTCTGTAGGGTCTTCTAGCCCAAAGACCAGCGCCGTGCAGCCGGTTCCTGACTGTTTGATCTTAAATTCGACAAGCTGCCGTCATTGACTGGACTGTTGAGGACACAGATGCAAATCGATTCCTGAGGTGATGCAGCCGTATGAAGTGGTCTTCGGCAGGAATTGTGACTATGGGTCTTCCACTGCGTGGCCAGTCTGCAACTGAGCCAGTTTCTTGAAATCATCTCCAAAGGCGACTAATGGTGCTTCTAACCACATTAAATTGTCTGACCACTACACTTTGTGACTGTCCAGTCTGTAAACTCCAATGATGATGAGTTGTTTTCTGTAGCGAGATGAGCCATACCTGCGCATTGAATTTTCAAATGAACTGATTTGAGGAGCATCAATCTTTTATAGGCATTCAATGACATGGTCAGTGAGTTTTGTGTTCAGTACGTTTCATGGGACTCACGTGAACCTGTCATGAGTTATTGTCAAAAATGCTGTTTTGACTAGTGTCGTTTTTCTGTGCTCATGAATCATCTGCCGAGTACAATTCAGGTCAGCACGTGAAGTTGATATCCAAGTGAACATGTCAGGCAATTTGCCCTTGTCTGATTAGCAAACTTCAGTTTAAATCGCAACATCGTATTTGTTGCGTTTCTTTTTTTAACAGTATATAACATTAAAAACTGCAAAAAAACTTTTAATACATCAAAAACACAATTAATCGTTTTATATACATCTAAAACATAATCATGCAGATTCCATACACAACACAATAAACACATTAAAAAAAACCAATATACACATTTACGTTAATCAGAAACACAATCAGCACATGAGTGTACCTGGACAGCTGACCATGCAGCCTGCAGAGCATCAATCCAAGTGTTTGCTATCTCTCCTGTTTTCATATTTACATTAACATACAGAGGTGGGTTGCCTGCTCCATAATTACATCTTGTTCTCCTGTACGGGATGATAAGAGCCACGTATCACCATCAACATATTTATTTAAAACGCTAGTGATAATAGGAGGAAAAAATTCAGAACTTATGGGAGTTTTTCAAATCTGAATCAAAAAATAAAGTGGCATGTCTGTCCATAACTTCTTTACAGTCCTTCATACTTTGTAAATTCTTCACATGATCCTTCATACAATCTTTCACGTTCTGTAAATTCATCATACAATCTTTCACTCTACAAATTCTTCAAACAATTAAATAAATAAAACTTCACTAAATGCTTCATTTTGTCAGACAGCAGATCAGAGTACATTCTGTCAAAAAAAATTACCTCTTCATCATCATCATCATTATCATCACTTCCCCATTATTTCTGTTTTTAGTCCACTTTCCACTGTGTGATATAGCATACTGTCAGGTCAACAGATTATTATCTGTACATAATATGCCTGTTCCATATTACTGAACAAATCATCTAGTTAAAATATATTTGATCATGTTACTGAATGTCAGTAAACCATTTGTTACAACAGATGTTTCTTGCAAAACATAACAGGAACACATTCTCACACCTGCTGGGTGGCCCATGTTATTTTTCCCCAGAATTCTATGCTGCTATCAGATTGGATTAAAAATCTTCTTGTACTTACCCTCTCCGTAAGTGAAACTTGATGGTCTCATATGACTCATTGAACATCTTCAGATCATTGTTGTCCCCAAAGAGAATATAAGCCTGAAAAAGAACATCAACTTTTGTTTGCCTTTGTTACAAAAATAACATTTTTAAAAAATGAGCAGACTCATATGTTGGTGACTCATGTGGTGGTGACTCATGTGTTGGTGACTCATGTGGTGGTGACTCATGTGTTGGTGACTCATGTGGTGGTGACTCATGTGTTGGTGACTCATGTGGTGGTGACTCATGTGTTGCACCTGTGGTGGTGCTGCCAATGTAATGTTTCAACTGAAAAACTCAATCTATTGCTACAAATATTTTTGTAAATCACACAGGCATACAACACATGAATGTATACTAAAACAATGGCTGTGAATTTTTTCAAAGTACATAAAAAATTAATAATAATAAACTTTAAGTGATCAGAAGTTTGAACTAACAATTTTTGACTGTTTCAACTTTTTTATTTCAGCATTTTCTGTTAATGATTTGACTGAGCTAAAGTTAATCTTTGAACTGTGTGATCAAGCCAGTTTTATAAAAGAGGGTCATATCAAAAGTCATGAGCAAATATTTTTTAAAAATCAAAATTTATAGATAGAGAAAACATAAATGTATCACCTTAATCTGCATCCTTTTCTTCACTTTTCAATATAATCTCCATTTCTCTGCACACATTTTTCCCATCACTCTGCAAGTTTGAAAATACCCTCCCTGTAGAATTCCATTCCAGCTGACCAACGGCACAGATGCACTTTCTTTCTCTTCTGTGGGACCCAGCTGACACAAACTTTTCTATAGCCCAGGGTTTCCTGTACTGCATTGTGTCTTATTCCAAGATTTACAGTGATTTCAGATACTGTGACACGTCTGTCTTCTTTAATATGTCGTCAACCCTTTCCATGTTGCATTCAGTGGAGGCAGTTTGAGGGTGACCGCTGTGAGGCATATTTTGGATGGTCGTGTTTCCATCTTTGAAATGTTTCACCCACCTCCTAACACTGCTAGCACCTATACACACATCTCCATAAGCAAGTTGAAGTCTTTAGTGAATTTCAGCAGCAGGGATTTCCTCTTTAACGAGGAACTCAATAACATCATGTTAATGAAACAAAACTTCAGCACCCACCATTTTGTTTATGCTCTGCGTAGCCACGTGACAAATGATGGTGATGTCATGTGACCTCTACATGAAGTGCAAAGGATGCAGATAAGGTGATACATTTATATTTTCTCTAAATTCCGATTTTTAAAAAATGTTTGCTCATGACTTTCGGTATGATCCTCGTATATGCACTACATATAACAAAAGTGCCAAATATGTGAAATCAAAACTGCTTTCAAGAAAATGGAAAACATTCTCTACCATGTATTATTATCACTCAGTATCAGAATTAGATTACAATTCTCAAAACTGAGTCTGTTCAAATAAGGCATGTCATGATGCTGAACAGAGCAGTACACAGGTACAACACTGACATTTGTGAATTATATATTTCTGACTAAAGAAGGGACTCTGAATAGTTCTATAGCATTGAAGCTTACAGATGCTCTTTGATTAACACATCACAGGTTTCACAAAACTTTACCACATTCACTAGATCAGAGCGAGTTCAGTGCGTTATTTAATCCTGACAATTAAGGTGTCAGATTCAACATTCACTTGTACTAAGATGTATTATGACATAATCCTCATTAGTTTTGTCATTGAAGCACATAATCATTTGTTAACAATATCAAACTCTATCATATTCTACATGCAGCACTTCTCAATATTCTCAACTTCACAATATTCTACACCTGATACGAGAACATTTCCTAACTCAGTATTATATCATATCTGCAACACGTGGTCAACTAGTTTCTCATCTAAAATCACTTTACTCAAAGTTCCAAAAGTATTAGTTCTTCTTAATCACTTGAACCACATCTTCAGTCTAATATTACTTCTGATTCTATAGCGTCTCATTCTCTTTCTTGTTCTTCTGTCCTCTCCGTTCTACTGTTCTTTTTCTATCTGTGTTCCCCTTCTGCTGTTCTTATCTGATTCTCCTCTGGTCTGTCTGATAGTCTTCCTCTGCCATCTGAATCGGCCTTTGCTTACTGACTGTCTTTGGTCGGACAATTCCCCACTTGATCGTCCCTCTCTGTCTGCTGTTCCTCTCTGAGTGTCCGACTGTCCGTCATTCAAACTGCCCCATGATTTATATGTCATAAGTCAACTGTCCAATAGGCCATGCCTCTAAATATTTAATTGGTCACCTGGCTGAGTTGGTCACTCCTTTATTTAAAAACTGTGCAATAGCATCCTAACACTAATAGGTGTCATACATGTCAGTCTGCGTCAATTTCGTCTATACAATTGTCATTTACCTAAGTCATTATCTTGCTCTTCATGTTGGAGGTTTTATTGTCTCCTCGCTTTTCACTGTGTCTGCCTTTTCTATTTGTCTTTGCTATTCTGTTTACTTGCGTCAGCGTCCAGTCATACTAGTGTCATGGAAGTTTGTTTGTTTTTTAACCTTGCTCTAATTTTCCTATTTACTTTTTCTGCTGCTATTAGATGTTACTATTATGCCTACAATATATTCATAAGCATATTCATTAATAATAATAATACCAACAACTATAATCATTACTTACAAGGCCATGCTACACTGATTATGCAGACAAAGGGGAACAAAATTAATCAAAACTATATGAGGACAAACTGAATTTATCACATATTTTGAAAGAGCAAGACTGTAACATGAAAACAGAAAAGTAAGGCAGAAAAATGCCAACAAAAAAAAAAAATGGAAACAGTCTGGATAAATTTTTTAAAAAAATAATATTACTAAGCAAATGGAAAGCATCTACTCAGAGATCTATTTAGAAGAATGATCACCTACATCCTTAGCATTGCAACAGATGATGATAAAACTGTAATTTTGTGCCGAAATCTGTGCACTGCAGATTCCACTCACTGCTCCGGATGACTGATGTTTACAAGAATGTGACAATTTCAAAGTATTCTGGAGCAGAAAGAAGTAGTCTGGACAGTCATAAAACCTGGCTAATATCAATTCTTTCAAACGAAACAGTTTCAGGAACCTACAGAGCTACAGGGGCCGATACTGTGACACTGATATGATCAAATTCACTTTCTAGGGGCTGAAAGTGATGCTTTTATATGCCTACAGTTTATTTCTACCAATGCTGTACATGAAGGTCATGTTCTAGCACAATATTACCTTGAGTAGATACTCAAAGAATGAATCAATGCCTGCCCCTAACCCACTCATAGTCCCAACCCATTCTCCTGTTTGAATGTTGATCACATTACCTGTCCAAAAAAAAAACAAAAAACAAAAAACAAAATTATCAGCTCCACCACAGCAATGAGATCTCCGACATCAAAGAGAAAAACATTTTTTTTTTAAATTCTACATACATTTTATCACCAAAAGCCAGCTACTTGTAAATGATACATCACTTTTTCAATGCACATGTGAAGCATGCTGGAATACATAAACATTCAGATCAGGACAGGAAAAATAAAGATCTGAAAAAAGAACATTTCTGGACTTAAATTTGGAAGTTTTCCCTCCTTTAGCCTTTTCAAGGCCATTCCTGAAAAAAAGAAATAAAGAAACAGTTGTTTCAGTGGGTTTTTTTTTTTAACACACTCTGAAAAAAATTAGAAAAGTCCAGCACATCAAATTTAGATAATTATTTTTACTCAAAAGCCAGTTGCTACAAGTTAAAAAGGACAAAAGAATATGTGAGAAACTATGATCATTAAGTTCAATGTTTTCATCATAAAGAAATTTTCACAGAAAAAACAATGTTCAACACTAAGATTTACTTTGTCTTCTCGTTTCCTCAAAGTTTTTTCATTGTTATCTGATGAAAGTGAAAGCTGAAATATAACGTGCTCTGTTACTGGGTAAAACTCACTCCATTTTCTTTTTTTAATATTTCTAGTCTTGTCTAAATCAGAATATAACTGAAAAATTTCTTTTGAAAACATAAACAGCTGATTTATGCATAGTAAAAGCAAGGTTACTTCATCATTTATATTATTCTTTGGAAAAGGTTTTCTCATAAAAGCTTTCAATAAAAAGGTCACAGGTTTGCAAGTTAACAGAGTAAACAGAGAGATGATGAGGAATCTGCAAAGTTCTGTGATTAAATATTCATCATGTTCCAGAATGATGTAAGCTATCCATCAACATACATTATGTTCTGGGATGATGCAATGTATCTGCTTACATTCACCATATGCTTGGATGATGTAAGTTACCCATTCACATCACCCATATACTTGGATGATGTAAAGTGTCCACTTACATCCACTGTATTCTGGGATGATGTAAGTTATCCATCAACAACTGCTATATTTTCTGGGATGTTTGGCATCCATCAACATCCACCATATCACCTGAGATGTTAAACATCTATCAACATCCACCACATTATCTGAGATGTTAACCATCCATCAACATCCACTATAAACTAAGATGATAAAGCCCATTTTTCAAAATCCAAGTCATTTTTTTTTTGGTCATTTGTGTATGTCACTTTCTCCTCCTGCCGACTCTCCTTCCTTCTTCTTTCTTGTCATAAAACTGAACAATGAAACTCCTCACTCCGCTAGCAAAAGGGTCATGCTGGCTGACCGGCATGTAGATCTCTGAACTACCAGATAATCTGTAATAAGTCACCTGAATCTCACAAAACATGAGACTTCAGTCACTAAACCAGGCACAAAGCTGTGTATATATACTACAACAACCTCATGAAATAACAACACATAAAACTAGCATCATTTTGAAACAAAAATTCTCAAGCTGTCAGAGCACTTAAACCAGAAACTGATCAAAGCAGACATGACTGTGCTTAGGGCATTGGTTCCTAACCTTGGTTCTGTGGAGGGCCATGCCATGGTCTATTATAAATAGCAAGCCAAGATTGTGGGGGATCCAGATCCTGAGAAATGCTGAGAACCACTACAGGTAAGATGCAGCTGGTAGGAGAAAATCGAAACTGGCCAAAGACCCTATCCTACCTCTTGTATTCCTGGAGACAGGCTGTTCTTGCATTCCTGGAAACAGGCTGAAGTTCTGTTTAGGTCAGGATGTGCTGTCTCAGTCTGAGTAACTGGGCTTGCATGTATGTACCCCTACGGAGACTATACATCTTGACATGAATTCTGGGAAAAGTCGCCATAACTCATTTTCCCAGCGATTATTGATTTACAACATGATGTCTGCTGCTGGGGATTCAGATCTGTAGTTCGCATTTACAACACTTAAATTTGTTACAGGAACGCCAACATTTGCTGACCTACACAATGCCCTGGCATTTGGTGACCAATTCTGAGACAGAAACTATGGGGCCGCTGCAAAAGTCTGGCATATACTGTCATTCTGGCAACCAACCTCCACATTTAGAATAGCCTAGCACTTTATCGCAGCATAAGATGGTCAAATCACGCACCTAAAAGACCAGTGACATTTGAGCGTAGTCTCCATAAACTAGCCACAGCCCTTCGAGCCACCGCTTCATAGACAGGATCCTTCAACAAACGAGAGAGGACACCAAACTCTAAAATCAAAGTGCCAGCTCCCGAAGTGCAGGTCTCATTAATGCAGCCCCTAGGTACACCATCCATAAGCGACACCTGAGGACGGATACAAGTTTAGAAAATGGGAAACAGTAAAGTGACAGAGTACAGCATTGTGTGGTTCAGTACGGTAAAAGAGTACAGCATTGTGTGGTTCAGTACGGTAAAAGAGTACAGCACTGTGTGGTTCAGTACGGTAAAAGAGTACAGCATTGTGTGGTTCAGTACGGTAAAAGAGTACAGCATTGTGTGGTTCAGTACGGTAAAAGAGTACAGCATTGTGTGGTTCAGTATGGTAAAAGAGTACAGCATTGTGTGGTTCAGTACTGTGAAAGAGTACAGCATTGTGTGGTTCAGTACGGTAAAAGAGTACAGCATTGTGTGGTTCAGTACAGTGAAAGAGTACAGCATTGTGTGGTTCAGTACAGTGAAAGAGTACAGCATTGTGTGGTTCAGTACAGTGAAAGAGTGCAGTGTTGTGTGGTTAAGTAAAATGACAGAGCACAGTGCTAGGTGGTTAAGTAAAATAACAAAATACAATGTTGTGTGGCTAATTAAAGTTATAGAGTACAGTGTTATGTGGTTACATAAAGTGGTAGAGTACAATGTTATGCGGTTAAGTAAAATGAAACAGTAGTGTTGTGTGGTTAAGTAAAATGATAGAGTACAGTGTTGTGTGGCTACATAAAGTGACATAGCATAGTGTTGAGTGGTTATGTAAAGTGATACAGCACTGTGTTGTGTGGTTATATAAAGATATAGCAGTGTTGTGTGGTTACATAAAGTGATATAGCACTGTGTTGTTTAGTTCAGTAAAGTGATATAGCACAGATTTCACAAAATTCTCATGCAAAAAAGGTCATGCACTCTCAAATGAGCTTCAATAAACCAGGGGCAAATCACCCCAATAGCCCAAGAATATAAACAACCACTCAGGGGTATCAACTTCACATGATATTTGTAGGGTTGTACACCCTGCCACACACGTTCTGTTCTACAGTACAACAAATAATGAACCAAATTAATTTTATACACTTAGATTATCAAATACTGTGTCCCATATAACATGTGATGATGCTTTTCCGAAGATCTTCATCAATTAAGCCGGAAATTTTCTATCATCCAAAATTATCTTTTCTATTTGTCTTCATCTGTCCTTCTCATTTGTTCATCATGTTTATGTGATATGTAATCCATGAATTATAAAATAAATTACACCACCATATTCTGAATGTGTGCCATACAAAATTATAAATAAATCACAAATAATCGAGAAAAACTGTCAAAGAATGAACCCTTTAGTGTTAACCCCAAGTTATCTCATGCTCATAAAGCGGTATCCTTGAGTTAACCCATCAGTTATACACAGATGCATTATCAGCAAGTTTTCTCACTGTATTGTAAACAGTGGCTGACCTAGTTATCAGATATCATGGGAGGCTACTATAACAGCACATTCAACAAGCAGGTCAAGCTAAATATAGCCATGTTGTTGTGTTCTACACACATAGGAAGCTATGGTTGGTCGCAGTAAATATTTTATTTCAGAGAAGCTGAAGATTTATTGCATGAGAGTGCTGATGCTTCCACCTCTATAGATAGCAGACAATTTCGATCCTTCAGGTGAGAGTGATGTTTATGATAATGATGACAATACTGAAATTACTGCACCTGAATTTCTGTGAAATGAGTATGGTTAATGCTCACATTCCAGGCTGGCATTCAGATTTGCAGGAAAACATGATATTTATATGAACAGCATAGTGGCTTTGACCTTTCTTTGGAGTTTTATCACATAAAGAAAAACATCAGCACCACCTTCATCAACATCATGAGCACGTCATTTTTATTTCTGATATAATAATCTGTACAGTTTTTATAACTGCTCTATGTGTGTTTTTGGAGTTTCACAAAGAAAAACTGTTGATTTGGACACTATTATCCCCACCACCACCACTATCATCATCACTACCATTCTCATAACATAACCATCATCACTCTCATATAATCATTATCACTACCACTACCATCATCACAAAACAATCATTATTATCAGCATAATAATAATCATCATCATCACCATTATAATCATCATTACCATGAGCATAATCATTATCATCTGTGACCACCGTTACTTTCACCATCATCATACCACCCAGCATCATCATCACTGCCACCACACCGATCTACGTCAAGAAATGTTATTTTTATTACTGGCATAATAAATTGTTACACTGTCTTAACAACTGTTGAGGGTTCAACTTGTTATTATTATTTTTTTTTAAACCCTAAGTTAGAAAAAAAAACAAAAAGGTGAAACTTTACTCTTGGATATGGAATTCCTGTTGCTGTATTGCTAAATGCTGGCAAAAGCCGAGATGCTAGGTCATGGGCCAGTTCAAGAAGGTCATTGTTGTAATCAGGTATAGACATGTCTCCAAAGGGCTGCCGTGAATCTGTTACAATGAGGTGGGCGGACAAGAGCGAGCCTAGCATTCTTAGAAGAAACAAAAAATTACCAGTTCTGTTTCAGACATTTGCCTAATACAGTATGTGTGTTTGTGCAAAAAAAAGATATACAGTATCATTACAGTAAAACTATGAATGTGTGCAAACAAAGATATACAGTATCATTACAGTAAAACTATGAATGTGTGCAAACAAAAATATACAGTATCATTACAGTAAAACTATGAATGTGTGCAAACAAAGATATACAGTATCATTACAGTAAAACTATGAATGTGTGCAAACAAAGATGATCAGTATCATTACAGTAAAACTATGAATGTGTGCAAACAAATATATACAATATCATTACAGCAAAACTATGAATGTGTGCAAACAAAGATGATCAGTATCATTACAGTAAAACTATGAATGTGTGCAAACAAATATATACAATATCATTACAGCAAAACTATGAATGTGTGCAAACAAAGATGATCAGTATCATTACAGTAAAACTATGAATGTGTGCAAACAAAGATATACAGTATAATTACAGTAAAAATATGAATGTGTGCAAATAAATAAATACAGTATCATTACAGTAAAACTATGAATGTGTGCAAACAAATATGTACAATATCATTACAGTAAAACTATGAATGTGTGCAAACAAAGATATACAGTATCATTACAGTAAAACTATGAATGTGTGTGTCTCCATAAGCCTTGCCCTGATCTCCCTGGATCTGCAAACTGTTGTTAACTGGAGCCTTTCTTTGGAGTTGTGACGATACTGCAGCACAGACACAGAGGTCACTGAACACGATGGCTTGCTTGAAGACCAAGAGTTTGGCTAAAACACATCTGCAACCACGGCAAGCTGTGTGCTCTCCTGGCCACGCTGAAATATCACATCAGCCTGAACTAAGTGCACGTTGGATTTTACTCACCTCTGTTTCACGGCCCTCCCCCCCAAAAAAAATCATGCCATCATCCCAACACACCCACCTTTGCACCCAGCCTCAATACACCTGCCTTTGCTCACAGCCCCATATAGAAACTGAATCATTAAATATCTAAAAGAGATATCACCATAACTCAGTTTCATCAATCTACATCAGTGGTTTTCAACCTGTGGTCTGTGATGCATTATCAGTCAGTCTCAGTCAGTCATGTCTCAGCATGTCCCTTGCGGAACTCTGCCTCCCTAACAGCACTCCTGTAGGCCTCTCGGTTGTAAGCAAGATGCCCTGCTGCTGATGTATCCATTCGCAGATTATCAACGATGTCTTGCAGCCATCTTCGCTTTGATCTTCCTCTCTCTTTTTTTCCTATTATGTATCCCTCCAAGACAGTCTTCTCTAGATTATCATGACGTTTAATGTGTCCAAAATATTTAAGTTTTCTTTATTTAATCCTCTTTACTAGCCAGCCTTCTTCAATATTAAGTTCTTGTAGTATGGATATATTTGTTATCTTATGTGTCCACGATATTTGAAGAACTCTTCTGTAGCATTTACATTCAAAGGCATCATTCAAAACTATCATATTCTAAAAGAATGAAGTGTGTTAGAACAATATATATCAAGAGCATGAGCTATAAAGTGGCATTATTTATACAATTATTTTATCGTCTGATTCACTGTCTGCACCTGCTGCACATTCAACACAAAGAACCTACACAATATAACACAAACCTGATGTTTGCCTCAAAAACTTGGACTGTATTGTTTTTATTGAAGGACACATACTCCAAGACAAGCTTCACCGCTCTCTTGAACTCTGAACTGTTGCCCATTACCTGTGTAAAGAGACTGGGAAATCTCAGGCCAGATTCTGGTACAAACAGAGCAAAGAACAATGCATGACTCAGCTACAAGATTTCAGAACACGCTGACTGAATCTTGTTCCCTCACTAACAACTTATTTCTGTTGACAGTTTTGTCAATGCCCAATGAAAAAATTGATACTTTCATATTGAAAAAAATATTTTCCTTTATTATCCAAAAACAAACAATTCATCCAACACATTTTCCCAGCCACTTTTAAGCTACTTAGCTTTTTCTTTTTTTTTCAAACATTCAATTCCCTAACTTGAATACAGCAAGAACAAACAGCCTGGAAAGTATACAGAACTACCATTTTAGACATGGGAGACAGAAAAAAAAAACAGCAAGAGAATAACTTGTAACAGATCCCTGGACAAGCCACTGCTTAGCCATGAGAGGACAAGCCAGTGCTTAGCCATGAGAGGACAAGCCAGTGCTTAGCCATGAGAGGACAAGCCAGTGCTTAGCCATGAGAGGACAAGCCACTGCTTAGCCATGAGAGGACAAGCCAGTGCTTAGCCATGAGAGGACAAGCCAGTGCTTAGCCATGAGAGGACAAGCCAGTGCTTAGCCATGAGAGGACAAGCCAGTGCTTAGCCATGAGAGGACAAGCCAGTGCTTAGCCATGAGAGGACAAGCCAGTGCTTAGCCATGAGAGGACAAGCCAGTGCTTAGCCATGAGAGGACAAGCCAGTGCTTAGCCATGAGAGGACAAGCCAGTGCTTAGCCATGAGAGGACAAGCCAGTGCTTAGCCATGAGAGGACAAGCCACTGCTTAGCCGTGAGAGGACAAGCCACTGCTTAGCCGTGAGAGGACAAGCCACTGCTTAGCCGTGAGAGGACAAGCCACTGCTTAGCCATGAGAGGACAAGCCACTGTTTAGCCGTGAGAGGACACTGCACCAGTCACTCATCCATGAGGGAGTCCATTAAAAAAAATGTACTAACCTCACAAAAGTCCACACATTTTCAGGGCTAATTCTATGTGCTCTGCTCACTCACATTATTATATACATGCTTCACAATTTCCAGATATATAATGTAAATCCTGTACAGGCAGCTCCTGGACTATAAATAAGTTCTGTTTATAAGGCTTCCTTTAAGTCATCAAATTTGTACATAGTCAGAACAGTTGGGTGCAGCTCTTATCTAATATCAGTTAGTCAAATGTTTTTTTTTTAGCATACTCTATATGGTGTAACCTTCTATGCATTTAAAAAAAATGACATTAGAGAAACACTTCCAGATACACTAAAACATCTTTAACATAAAAGTACACTACTACTACTACTACTACTACTACTACTACTAATACTACTATACTACTACACTACTAATAATAATAATAATCATTGTACCTACAGTGTTTATAACAGAGAAAGTGAGAGAGAGAGAGAGGCATCAAAGTACAGTACTAATAATAATAAATGTACCCATAGTCTTTATGATAGAGAGAGGAGAGAGACAGAAAGAGAGTGAGACTGAGAGAGAGTGAGAGTGAGAGAGAGATATAGACAAAGAGAGTGAGAGAGAGAAAAAAGAGAGAGAGATAAATAGAAAAAAAGAGAGAGAAAGAGAGTGAGAGAGAGAAAGTGAGAGAGAGATAGACAAAGAGAGCAAGAGAGGGAAAAAGAGAGAGAGAGAGATAAATAGAAAAAAAAAGAGAGAGAAAGAGTGAGAGAAGGAGAGGCATTCTTTTCTTTGATGCAAGCCCATCACTTGTATCACATTTACTCCCTGGTGCTGTGGTTATGAGGGTTAAAAAAAAATTCAAATACATTAGAGCACACACACACACACAAGTCACTGTTAACAGCAATGTGGCCCAACTAAAAAGAACAAAGCTGTGCCCCCACCTGGGGACCAGACAGCCACAAACCACTGCAAATACAGAATGTTTTAATGCACATCACAAAGTAGCACTCATTTGTAATTATGAACTGTTGTGCGCAACTCAGTTTTTTAATGTAACAGGCTTTATGAGGGCTGGTTTATAACAACAGGTTGTATGTAAGTTGGATTTTGTAACCTGAGAGCTACCTGTACAGTGACTTATTTTTTTATGATGAATTTCCATACCTATGGTCTACCTCTTATATGATGATTTGTTTACTGTTATGGGTATGTGTATCACAGTGTACTTCACTTTGCAGGCAGATCTGAGATGGTCTCCCAAAACAATGTGTCAGGCACTGATTTTTAAAGCTGGGTTAAGTGGAGAGCAGTAAGAGTGGGTCACTCCTTTCACATGGGAAGTAACTCCCCACAACTGGGAACAGTGAATAAATCCAGAGACAGACAAGCGGTGGTTTCTACATTATCCTAACTGATACAGAGACACAGATGAGGTTCCCTTACTTTACACTTAATACATCAAGGACAGACAGGAGATGATTTTACACCACACTTACTACCACAAGGATACAAATGAGGTTATCTTACTTTATACTTACTGCCAAAGTTCCAAGCGACTCGACAAGGCTGAGTGCATAGTCTCCAAGAACATCATTGATGTTAATATTGTCCCTATAAATGACAAAAATGACAGACAAGTTAAAAAAGAACAAAATAAAATAAATAAATAAATATCATAGTCAGGATCAGTATCAGCCTCTTCAATAACTTCTGACCAGGCAATGATGGGCCACTGAAGCAACACCAGTTTTAGGCTCTGCCTACCTGTTGCTGGGCCTATCCCTTTATTTCTCATGTAGGATCTTTACGCCTGTGGGGCTGGTTAACTCAGAAAGCATCCCCAACTTGTGACATCCAGAAGAGTCCTCTCAGGCTGTTGATCTATGTCCATATCTCACTGCGGACTACCATGAACTACATTTGCGGACACCAAGCTGTTACTTCGTCATACGTTAGGTACGTGTAAACAATATGTTTTGTGACATGTAGGTCTGGTGAAACCAGGTTTAGCCTAACTGTCTCAGCGGTCATATTAGCATCTGACATATTGTCTTTCTTGCTACATCTGAAATTGAAAAGTGGGCTGAAATTGAAATACTCAGATTAACTCAGATAGAAAACCAGAGCTGTCTACTTGTGTCAGGATTAGCAAACCACAGCTGTTTGCTTGTGTCAGGATTAGCAAACCACAGCTGTCTATTTGTGAAAGGATTAGCAAATCACAGCTGTCTACTTGTGTCAGGATTAGCAAAACCACAGTTGTTTACTTATGTCAAGATTAGCAAAACCACAGTTGTTTACTTATGTCAGGATTAGCAAACCACAGCTGTTTACTTGTGTCAAGGTTAGCAAACCACAGCTGTCTACTTGTGTCAGGATTAGCAAACCATAACTGCCCAAGACCTTATTCCAACTCCAAAATTTCTCTCTCTCCTGAGGTTATACGTAAATGTTCATTTCATCTTTATTATACATACATACTGCTAGTACTACACTGATGTTGAATGGTACATGAGAATGAAAGCTGGGAGATAAAAGGTAGAATGTTAATGGGCTTGCACACCCAATTCTTGATATACAGATAACACAGACACATATAAGATGATGGGGACAACAAAGGTATATACATATAAATGGATGGAGACAACAAAGGTATATACATATAAATGGATGGAGACAACAAAGGTATGTACATATAAATGGATGGAGACAACAAAGGTATATACATATAAATGGATGGAGACAACAAAAGTATATACATATAAATGGATGGAGACAACAAAGGTATGTACATATAAATGGATGGAGACAACAAAGGTATATACATATAAATGGATGGAGACAACAAAGGTATATACATATAAATGGATGGAGACAACAAAGGTATGTACATATAAATGGATGGAGACAACAAAGGTATATACATATAAATGGATGGAGACAACAAAGGTATATACATATAAATGGATGGAGACAACAAAGGTATGTACATATAAATGGATGGAGACAACAAAGGTATATACATATAAATGGATGGAGACAACAAAGGTATATACATATAAATGGATGGAGACAACAAAGGTATATACATATAAATGGATGGAGACAACAAAGGTATGTACATATAAATGGATGGCGACAACAAAGGTATATACATATAAATGGATGGAGACAACAAAGGTATATACATATAAATGGATGAGGACAACAAAGGTATGTACATATAAATGGATGGAGACAACAAAGGTATATACATATAAATGGATGGAGACAACAAAGGTATATACATATAAATGGATGGAGACAACAAAGGTATATACATATAAATGGATGGAGACAACAAAGGTATATACATATAAATGGATGGAGACAAAAAAGATACAGATAAGTGGTTAGGGACAACAAAGATACAGAATGGAGACAATAAAGTAGTTGGAGACAGCAAAAAAGATACAGGAAAGTGAATGGAAACAACAAAGATACAGATAAGTGAATGGAGACAACAAAGATACAGATAAGTGAATGGAGACAACAAAGATACAGGTAAGTGAATGGAGACAACAAAGATACAGGTAAGTGAATGGAGACAACAAAGATACAGGTAAGTGAATGGAGACAACAAAGATACAGATAAGTGAATGGAGACAACAAAGATACAGGTAAGTGAATGGAGACAACAAAGATACAGGTAAGTGAATGGAGACAACAAAGATACAGATAAGTGAATGGAGACAACAAAGATACAGATAAATGAACAATATCAAGAGCTAGACAAGAATCAGCTAGGCAAGGTGTGCAGGGGGGCAGACAAAGGGGGAGACATTTCAACCAGGTTTCCCTTGGATAGGACACGGGATAATGATGAAACCAAGATTATGTGACGTCTGAGTTATATCTGTGTGCGAAGCTCTTATATTACTCACGGGTTCTCATAATCTGGGCCTCGACCGCGGCAGTGAATGGGGTCCAGTTCGTCATCAGGGAAAGCGTATCTCATATATGCATCGTATCCAAACTGAAACATTTGCCGCGATGCTTCACGCATTTGTAGCCGTTCAATTTCGCTGAAATAAAAATACTTGCTATGTACCGGATCCCAGTCTTGTTTAAAATTATACTGCCAGCAAGTTTCTAGGCAGACACCGATGATAAACAGAACACCAAGTAACTTTCTTGAACTGTCTGCCATGTCAGCCCTACTCCATGTTTCACAAACCTAACAACAACATAAACATTGTGAGGAAATTCATGCGCCTGAAAAAAAAAACAAACTCCAGAATCGATAAAAAAATTTTAAAAGCCATATTAAATATAACAAATGACAGTTTTTACTCATAGTTTGTAATTAAACATCAAATGTTAATATTACTCACATATTTGAGAGGAATTCGTGGGTATATGTATCACTGCGCATATGAACACCCGGGATTTCCCCATTGGCCGGAATGTTTCTAGTTTTGCTTTTGATTTTGATAACACAGTGGTTCTCAAACAATTGTTACAGGGCGACACTGTTTTATAAAGAAATGACAACTTCATTTGTTGTCAATTCCTTTTTTTTTTTTTTTTAATTCGTCGTTCGCCCTTATAAGGGCGTTGGTTACGTTATGTTGCAGTTATGCTCCTTTCGGCACACGTCCGATTCGGCTGTATGCATTTTTAGGATCGGGTTCGTCTTCCCATTGTGATCCCTATTCACTTAGCCAGTCTACTGCCTCTTTCCAGGAAGTTTTTTTGGAAAGTAGAACATGGTCTTGGTCAGCTATGACTCACCAACCTTGACACAAGCAGTCAGCAACCGCTATCTCATTCAGCGTGCTCGCCCTAAATAAAAGCTCTAGAAACAAATATGGGGAGGGGGGTAGAGAAATTGGGACAGTATTAATAAAGATCGTATAGGGGTAGGATTCTAAGCTAGCAACCTACAATTCGTCAATAGTTTGTTAGAAAGGACATCATCTTTGCTCTGCGGACACGTCCTTGTCCTTTTTGTTCTGCCTTATCTGACTGTTTTACTGAACCATACGCCTCTGTATACTTCCATCAGCGTACAACGACTAATACCGTCTCTATCTACTTCCATCAGCGTACAACGACTAATACCGTCTCTATCTACTTCCATCAGCGTACAACGACTAATACCGTCTCTATCTACTTCCATCAGCGTACAACGACTAATACCGTCTCTATCTACTTCCATCAGCGTACAACCACTAATACTGCTTCCATCAGCGTACAACAACTAATACTGCCTCTATCTACTTCCATCAGCGTACAATGACTAATACCACCTCTATCTACTTCCATCAGCGTACAACAGCTAATACTGCCTCTATCTACTTCCATCAGCATACAATGACTAATACTCCCTCTATCTACTTCCATCAGCGTACAACAGCTAATACTGCCTCTATCTACTTCCACCAACGTACAACAGCTAATACTGCCTCTATCTACTTCCATCAGCATACAATGACTAATACTCCCTCTATCTACTTCCATCAGCGTACAACGACTAATACTGCCTCTATCTACTTCCATCAGCGTACAACGACTAATACTGCCTCTATCTACTTCCATCAGCTTACAACCACTAATACTGCCTCTATCTACTTCCATCAGCGTACAACCACTGACACTGCCTCTGTTCCTGTGTTGACTGATTATGCTTCCTGTCGTTTTAACAGCCCATGTTTCGCCGCCTCAAGTATCACCCCTAGCTCCTTCATTCTTGACAAAGACGCCCAGTCACAGTTTTCAGTGAAATATTTCCCCCGAATAGCTTCCTTTGTAGCATTTACGACGTGACTCATTGTCTGACCTTCCTCTATGACTGCTGAGTCCGCCAAACGACTAGTTCCTTCTTTTTCCTGATCTCTGCGTGGCCTAGAACAAAGATGAAGGATAGTCAATGCATCTGTGACATCTGCAGGGATTAAAAAACCTGTTGTATTAGAGAGGCAGTTTCAATTTTTTTTTTTTTTATGTTTCTGAGTCACTCAAAATGTACACCTGAGTGCAGTGTCATGTCTTTAGCCAGCTCAGAGCTTTCGTCGCAGTCATATTTTCCATCATGGGACTACTTACTGAAGAAGCAAAGGCATTCTACATTATCTGACTGTAATTTGAGTTGATTGTGAAGACTAAGGCACATTCCTTCTCACGAACCAATAATCCGTCTGTGTAAGTAGCAGCGCACCATCTCGAGTGTTTGCACCAGTTCCTACTTTAACCTCAGCATTCACTACAACAGGGATATGTTATCTGCTTCCTCGGAGAAGGGAGAGAAAGTGAGAGAAAGAATGAGAGGAACAGAGAGAGCCATTTTAAAGTTGATGGCACGGGGATCAATTCCTGTTTAGGATCAACATTTTACGGTGCCTTCTGAATTACATCTTCTGCGCCGCCCATCCATGAGTTATCTCTCTTGAAGCTGTTCCATCTTGTTCTTTGTGGAGTGGGTGTCCCTTCTCTGTGCTTATCTTAATGTGGAATTGTGGCATGACTAATTTTATTCTGTCCATGGCAGGATACCTCATGCTCTCGCAGGACATATCTCTTATGTCTCTAAAAGAGTAAGTAACGCTCATTGCCTCGTAATGTTTTCTCGAGCCTTCCTGTGTGTAGGAGCTGAATGTTAAGACTACCAAAGCACAGAAAGGACCTAACACTTGCAGAAGAGAACAAGCAGCCGCTATCCGAGATTTACTGCTAATATGATTTTTATTGCAGAAAAGTCTTTCCTGGATTTAGTTTTGATGTAGTTTACATGCTCTTTGAGTCCTAAGCTAGGACTGAATCTCACACCTATATACTTCATCAGACCGGTTCTTTCAATTTGCATTTCACACACAATGTCGCTGCAGGAACTAATTTGTTGAAGAGGCGACTGTTTAGCGAGTGGCATGTCACTGTTGGTTTTAAAGACTTAGCCGTTGCCCCAGAGACACTGCACCAAGGTGATATCAGGTCTAATTCTTTCTGCAGCTCCTAACAAGTCTTGATCCTGTCTTTGCCTTGCCTTTTGTATAGCAGAATGTAAGACTGGCCTCGTTCTGGTACATCAGGTTTGTGTTTCTGACTATCAAGTTGTTAGCTTGTAATTCTGACTATCAAGTTGTTAGCTTGTAATTCTGAGTATCAAGTTGTTAGCTTGTAATTCTGACTATCAAGTTGTTAGCTTGTAATTCTGACTATCAAGTTGTTAGCTTGTAATTCTGACTATCAAGTTGTTAGCTTGTAATTTCGACCGTCAAGTTAGTCCGCTGTATTTCTCATTGCGTCATTCATTCATTTGCATGTCCCTTGCGGAACTTTGCCTCCTTACCAGCACTCCTGTAGGCCTCTCGGTTATGAGCAAGATGCTCTGCTGCGGATGCATCCATTTGCAGATTATCAACGATGTCTTGCAGCCATCTTCGCCTTGGTCTTCCTCTCTTCGTTTTTCTCATTATGTACCATTCTAAGACCGTCTTATCTTGGTTATCATGACGTTTAATGTGTCCAAATATTTAAGTTTTCTTTATTTAATCCTCTTTACTAGCCAGCCTTCTTCAATATTAAGTTACTGTTGTATGGATATATTTGTTATTTTTTGTCTCCATGATATTTGAAGAGCTCTTCTGTAGCATTTACATTCAAAGGCATTTATGTATTTCTCAGCTGTTTTGTTAAGTGTTCAGGTCTCATAGACATGTTGCGATGGGAAAGATGCATGGCTTCAAAAATATTATTTTTGTAGTTCTGTCTGTTCCTCTCAGCAGATTCTGTAGTTGTTTTACTTTCTTAAGAGCGATAGATGTCCTCCTTTTAATTTCCCTCATTGCATCTCCATTGTTAGTTAGTAGTGATCCAAGATATTCAAAACTCTCCACTTCTTCCAGTTTTTTCTCATTGATACATATATCAGCTGCCTTGTTTGTTTTGTCAGTTGTCATCAGTTTAGTTTTCTTAGCATTAAGATAGAGGTTTTGCTCTTCGCTGTTCTTACGGACTGACATAATTAGTTTTTCCATTCCTTTCTGTGTTGTGGACAGTAACACTGTGTCATCAGCATATCTAATCTCTGGTATTTCATAACCTCCAGTTGTTATGGCATTGTAATATTAATTGTCTACATCTTCTCTAACATTCCTCATTATATTTTCAATATACAAGTTAAATAAGTAAGGCGACAATATGCACCCCTGACGGACTCCTTGTTTTATGTCAAACCAAGTTGTTGTTTCACCATTTATTCTTACTGTTGCCTAATGGTCTAGATACAGCAGTGATGTTAATTGTATCAAATATGTTGAAAATCCCATTTTGTCCATTATTTCCCAAAGTTTCTGGTGTTGTACACAATCAAATGCCTTTGAGTAGTCTATAAAAGATAAATATAGATTCACATTAAACGCTCTGCATTTCTTTATTATTAATCTTATATTGAATATATGATCTCTTGATCCTCTTCCTTGACTGAAACTAGCTTGGATCATATTGACTTCTTCTATTTTCTTACGAAGTCTACCCATTATGATTTTTAACAGAATTTTACTGGCGTGACTAATCAGGGCAACGGTTCTGTAGTTTGTGCATCATTTCAGGTTACCATTTTTTTTTGGCAGTAGTATGAATACATTTCTTTTCCATTCTTTTGGCCAAATACCTGAATGTATATATACCTGAATACCTGAATCTTTTTACATAGTGCATAATAGATTGTTGTACATTCCTTTCATCCTG
Organism: Achatina immaculata; assembly: GCA_009760885.1. NCBI lineage: Eukaryota > Metazoa > Mollusca > Gastropoda > Stylommatophora > Achatinidae > Lissachatina > Lissachatina immaculata. Next base: position 5,398,777 of record CM019704.1, on the reverse strand, counting down.
CCTTAATGTTATCTCATCACATCCTGGTGATTTACCATTTTTCAAATTCTTTATTACCCATAAAACTTCTTCTATTGTCGGTTCAGTTTCTTTCTCCTCCAATAATGATTCACACCGTTGATTTCTGCTTTCATCATCATCATCATCATCATCATGTGCCATGCCGACTGGCGTTGGCTATTATGCTTCTCCAGAGTACACGATCCTTCATGCAGGCCATCAGCTCAGTTGGTGATCTCCTCTCACACCATCCCGTCAGACTGTCCAGTATCATTTCTCTTGCTCTTCCTCTTGATCTTCTTCCTTCTATTTTTCCTGTTGTTATAATATTTTCAATGCCCCCTCTTCTCATTGCATGTCCTATGAAAGTACATTGTCTCTCTCTTATCTTTTTGACAAGGTTTTTTGTCTCTCCAGCTCTTCTCCTACATTCTTCATTAGTTATTTTCTGCTTTCACAGTAGGTTATTTCATACATTCCTTTGCAATATTTCTTCAATCTTTCTAGAATTTCCTCTGTCTCTGTCAAGGTATTCCCCGTCTCGTTTCATTGTGTACAATCTCAAAATGACTGGTAACAATGGCTAAGACTAAATTAATGCCACACCATGTTCCCAACTCAGCAAGGGAGATATTAGTGTACGGGCCAGTGATAGATTAATAGATTACAAAGACCCCTAGACTAAAAACGTAAATGTCTCGTCCTCCCACCGATATTGTTCATCTCCTGATATAAATCAGTTTCCCCTCTAGCTAAGATCTCTGCGCATACTGTATGACTTTGAACAGAACAAAGGCAGCTGTTACTCTACTGCCAGCCTTTTACTTTGCAAACAAACGTGCTATTTACTTCCTTTATTATTTTCATGTAAACAAAGTTTACTCTGTATTTTCAGTCCACTACCCTGCAAGGCCCCTTAAACTTAAGCCTGCTTAGCTTAATTGGTAAACCACCACTGATAGTTCCGTGTCCCATCTCCCCCACCAGTTTTACTCACTACCTCCAGTGTCTATATAAAAGGCACCAGGAGAAATATCATCTTCAGAAACTGTGACATGATAAACAAAACTTGAGTAATAGCAGAAAAGACGCACCCAAACAACATCAATACCAGAGAAGCCAGCTTAAAGTAACAAAAATTACACCAGAGCTCAATTAATACCAGTTATGCTGCCCAGTCTTGCACAATAACAGAGCATAACTACAGCAACAACATTGACATAGGAAAAATTCCATTTCGCAACTGCAGACATCATGACATAGTTTTCCATTATTCAGCAAGAGTTTATGATGGCGAACTTTCCCAGTCGATTTAGGAATAATCCTTCGAGTTCATTTTCTTGTTAAAGTGCAGCACCATTAGAGTCCACGCATCCTTGAAGTTGACTCGCGGAACGTGCGCAAGACTAATACTAAATCCATTTCAGTCTCATCCACAAACTGCCTGTTGCTCTGCTCGCTAATGGGATCGATGGCTGAAGATGTGGCGGCACACACATGGAACTCGATTCTCGCGAGAGGTGGCCAGTCAACCAGACAGAACGGAAGGCGCTCTGGATACAAGCAAGCTCAACCCACCTGCAGATTCCTTCAGTGTCTCACACACATGCGTGCTGTGCTGGATGAGACTGTCCGTCCTTCTCTAAGCGAACTTTTTTTTCTTCTTTTATCTTCAGCTGGCTAAGCTGCGCGGTGAGTAGGACAGAGTTTAGAGTTTTGTATTTTTGTTCGGTTTGAACCACTCATTCAGTGTTAAATCTATCTATCTATCTATCTATCTATCTATCTATCTATCTATCTATCTATCTATCTATCTATCTATCTATCTATCTATCTATCTATCTATCTATCTATCTATCTGTCTGTCTGTCTGTCTTTCTGTCTGTCTGTCTGTCTGTCTATCTGCTTGTTATCTGTCTGTCTGTCTGTCTGGTTGCCTGCATGTCAAAATGTCAGTCTCTCAGTCTGTCGGCTTCTCAATATGTCTTGGTGTTCATCATTCTGAAGATTCATTAATTAACCGAGGAAAAGAGAAGGAAAAAGCCCCGACCTGAGCTGAACCTCTGGAGACGTTATAAAGCGTACGCAGAATTTTGATATTTTTAGCAGTTCTCATCAAATTGTTCGTGCTCGTGAATCTTGCCCAGGAAAACAAATTGCCTGGCACGCTAGCACTCTCGTTCCAAACCGTTGGCGATTCTTTGCTAACGCTCTACCCGCCCCCCCCCCCCCCCCCCCCCAAAAAAAAAATTCTATCCAGTTTATAAGATGGCATCCACGGCATGAAAACATAGACCCGATGCTTTAGCACATTATCTTGCAGGATTTATCTAAAATCCCAAACTCTAAAAAGATATGATTGCATTTATTGATCCTATTTATCTAAAAAATACCTTTAAAATTATGAGGGATCACGCAAACTTTTTTTTTTTAAAATGTAGGCTCCTGGGACATGTTTTCATTAAAAACAAATCTTGAGATGGAATGATTGAGAGAAAAAGAAACAAAATATTTTTATTTTGCACTAAACAAGAGCTTACTGAATAAAGTCCTCATTTTTGTTTTACCAATTAACGTTTTTACGGGCATTTTTAGAAACTTTTTTAAATGTCGGAGTAAAATGCCTTCCACCATCGTTAGGTGTCTGACCGACAGTCCATGACGGCCATACTTATCTAGTTCTGTAGAACGGTTTCAAATACATTTGATCTTTCCGAAGTACACATGGCAATGTTCAGTAACTCAGTGAAGGACACTAGCGTCATGGCTGGACACAAAAATAAATAAATAAATTAGAAGGCATGAATGAGTAAATCAAGACCGGATATAGGATAAATCAAGAGGGGTTGTAGGACAAATCAAGACTGGTTATAGAACAAATCAAGACGGGATATAGATAAATCAAGATGGGATATAGGATAAATCAAGAGGGGTTATAGAACAAATCAAGACGGGATATAGATAAATCAAGATGGGATATAGGATAAATCAAGACGGGTTTCAGGAAAAAAAAACACGAAAACCTACTAGTTTATGTTTTCAAGGTAAATATTAAAATAATAAACTCCTAACTCGATTCTCTTCATTGAAATGTTGCACTTGATTTAAATCGATTAGCTTGCAGCATGGAATATTTTGAGTATTTGACAATATCGTGAAAAATATTGGATTGTTTATGAGGTGACGCTATACATAATTTTTTTATTACTGACAAGGTTATTAAAGGCATTAAATGCTTATAAATATTAGAAAATTTTTCTTCAAATTCAATATTTTAAAAATCCTTTCTCTTGGATCGCTGGTCATTCGCCATTGTTGTAGGGTCGTGGTAAAGAATAGATTGGGAACCACTGGTTTGTGGCATGGTATACAACGTTTTTTCACGATCATTATGGCAACCTTTCCTTTCTTTCTTCACGATGTGAACCAGATTTGGCTACTATCGCTAAGGTTTTTTACGTGTGATGGGCGGGTATGGATTAATAAGTTTGTATAATTAAACAGAAAGTGTGTGGTACAAAGGGCAACATGATGATGTTTTAAGCTGCAACTGAGTTACAGACGTGGTAAAGAGAGAGAGAGAGAGAGAGAGAGAGAGAGAGACTGATCTGTAACAGTGTGTGTGTACAGGTAAGTCTTAAAGCAGGGAGTAGTTTCAGAATCCAAAATGACTTTGAACTTCAGTCCAACACCTCCTGGTTGCCGCATTTCCTAATTTTGATTAACGATTATGAACAATAATCCATGGATAGATTATAGCTTCCATAGATAGATGATATCTTCCATAAATAGATTATAGCTTCCATAGATAGATGATATCTTCCACAGATAGATGATAGCTTCCATAGATAGATGATATCTTCCATAAATGGATTATAGCTTCCATAGATAGATGATAACTTCCATAAATAGATTATAGCTTTCATAGATAGATGATATCTTCCACAGATAGGTGATAGCTTCCATAGATAGATGATATCTTCCACAGATAGGTGATAGCTTCCATAGACAGATGATAACTTCCATAAATAGATGATAGCTTCCATAGATAGATGATAACTTCCATAGATAGGTGATGGCTTCCATAGATAGATGATAACTTCCATAAATAGATGATAGCTTCCATAGATAGATGATAGCGTCCATAGATAGATGATAACTTCCATAAACAGAGTATAGCTTCCGTAGATAGATGATAGCTTCCACAGGTAAAAGAAAGCTTCCATAGATAGATGATAACTTCCATAAATAGATGATAGCTTCCATAGATAGACGATAGCTTCCATAGATAGATTATAGCTTCCATAGATAGATTATAGCTTCCATAAATAGATTATAGCTTCCGCAGATAGGTGATAGCTTCCATAGATAGATGATAACTTCCATAAATAGATTATAGCTTCCATAGATAGATATCTTCCATAGAAAATAACTTCCATAAATGGATTATAGCTTCCATAGATAGATGATATCTTACATAGATAGGTGATAGCTTCCATAGATATATGATAACTTCCATAAATAGATTATAGCTTCCACAGATAAGGTGATAGCCTTCGATTAGTAACTTTCAGCCCTGACAGTTCCACAAACACTCGGATTGTTGCTTGAGTAAAGCGGCTCAGTTGTGGCAGATGGCGTAGATTTGAAGACTCCAGTGGTACTGATTTGATAGTCGGATAATTGCCTTAGAGACTAGTAGACGAAAAACTGAAAAGTCTATGAGTATTATTCTAGCTGCTGAAACAGCTCCACGCTTCGATATGTTACACAGGCGCATGTGCAGCGGAGTGGCTGATGCAGCCGTTTATCATGGTGAAGGCTGGTGGTTTGAATCCGGCCCTGTTGCCCAGTTATGGAAGTGGGTACTTCCTTTGGAGTTAAGGAAGTAAACACAACCAGACTTGATGCTGACCACATCACGCTCGAGTGTGCCGACAGATCAGGCAAATAACCTGACACTATAAGCTTGTAGGTGTCTCGATGCCATAATAAGTCTATCATTACTTTTTTTTTCCTTGTCTTAAAAAAACTGTTCAGGGAGGAGAGAGAAATCTGCTCACTCCTTAGGGCGTCATGTTTAAATTGGCTAATTTTTTTTCTTTGAAAGTCATGAACTCTTCTGAGTGTTGCTGAACTTCAGAAAAAAAGGGTCTCAAAAGTACCTTCCATTTATATGCCTATATAATAATTGTAACTTTCATGAATGTGGTTTGTATGCCAATTTTCACTTGAAATATTTCTTTGTTGGAAAACACTTTAAAAGATTAGGTCTGCCCTGGTTTTCAGTGAAGTTTGTTTCTTTATGTTTTTATACAAGACTGTAATGTGAAGGTCGTTAGCGGGGATTCTCAGAATCTTAATTCCTGGAGCTATATTTTGAGACTAGAAAAATAGGGGTAAAAATCTTAGTTAAAATCCTGGAAATGTGCGTTAGCTTTGATTGTCATTTGGGACAGTCATCAGAATTTAGGGGAGACATACATCAGACGTAGAAGTCATCAGAATTTAGGGGAAACATACATCAGATAGAGGAGTCATCAGAATTTGGGGGAGACATACATCAGACGTAGGAGTCATCAGAATTTGGGGAGACATCCATCAGATAGAGGAGTCATCAGAATTTGGGGGAGACATACATCAGACGTAGGAGTCATCAGAATTTAGGGGAAACATACATCAGATAGAGGAGTCATCAGAATTTGGGGGAGATATATATCAGACGTAGGAGTCATCAGAATTTGGGGAGACATCCATCAGATAGAGGAGTCATCAGAATTTGGGGGAAACATACATCAGATAGAGGAGTCATCAGAATTTGGGGGAGACATACATCAGACGTAGGAGTCATCAGAATTTAGGGGAGACATACATCAGATAGAGGAGTCATCAGAATTTGGAGGAGACATACATCAGACAGACTAACCCAGCCTGTAGTAATAGTTTAGGATTTTGGTCTTTGACAGCTGAACACTAACCCAGCCTGTAATAATAATTAGGATTTTGGTCTTTGACAGCTGAACACTAACCCAGCCCATAGTAATAATTAGAATTTTGTTCTTTGACAGCTGGACACTAACCCAGCCTGTAGTAATAGTTAGGATTTTGTTCTTTGACAGCTGAACACTAACCCAGCCTGTAGTAAAATTTAGTATTGCCGTCGCTTTCCAGTCTATTCAGCTATAAAAATTGGTATCTGGAACTTTGTTTTAAGTGCTAACAGACCTAGAGGTGACGTAATTTCAACTTAAAAAATATTCCAGATCTCACAAGCAAGTAGACATACATGCGAAACAGTGTCTAGATATCATTTCTTTTCGAAGACAAGTTTTCTTTCTTTAAAATTAATTATTTCATTTAAATTTTTTAACATTTCGCGTATACCCTTTCAATATCAAGTTTAGCTACCTAGACATAATGGGAAAAAAGTTACGCACGAGGGTACATCAGTAAATTAGTCTTAAATCCGCACTGACTGAAAAGTAATGAAAATTCGTTGTGCATTTTTTTGCGTATGTTACAGGCAGCTGGTGCAAGATAAGAACCCGATCTTATATCCCAGTTAGCTAAGATTATTTAACAGCAACATTTTTAAAATGGCGAGCGTGTTACATGAGTTTATGGTTTGCGGTCTGGGTCATCATCATTGCATTCCGGACATGTCCAGAGCTGCTCAGATCCCCCCTCCCCTGCCCCCTGAGATCATAGCGAAGGCATCTCTGGCTTCCTGGAGTGCTCTGCCCTGTCGAAAGTGTAGTGAATGTCCACGCACTCGTTTGATGTCGTACAATGGACCCATACTTGTAAATCACAACATCATGTCACTGATGAGGGCGTTGATCCGTTGACCTCAGCAATCACACCAAGAGGATTCTGCCTCTTGCTTCTCGTGTCAAGCCTGACAACGCAAGAGAAGACGCCCCTGAACGATGGAGGCACAGGTACCCATCCCTGGCTGGGGTTGATGTTGTTGGGCCCACAGACCTGCTTGATGACATCTGCGTGTACATGAGAAAAACAGCGTGGAGCTGTGCGTTTTCTGTGGGCCAAGAGATTGAGCATAGAGGAAGTGCATGAGGAAATGCTTGAAGTGTACGAGGAAAAGCCGTGTACGGGTCCAGAAAGTCAATAATGGACGAACTAACATCACAGACAAGAAGCGTAAAGATCGTCCCTCGGATGTTGTAACCAAGGCAACAGATCAGTCTGCGGAAGAGATAATCCGTGCTTACCGACGTGTGTCGATAGACAATGTAGCTGGTAGTATTGGCTGCTGTCGTGGAACTGCCTACAACGTCATGCATGAAGGGCTGAAATTCTTTGATGTCTGCTCGCGATGGTCCCACGCCAGTTGTCTGCCGAACAAAAACTGAACAGAATGGGCTTGTTCATACAGGACTTCACGCAGTATCATACACGACTTCAGGCGGTATCATGCAGGACTTCACGTGATATCATGTAGCGCTTCACGCAGTATTATGCAAGACTTCACGTGGTATCATGCAGGACTTCACGTGGCATCATGCAGGACTTCACGTGGTATCATGCAGGACTTCACGTGGTATCATGCAGGACTTCACGTGGCATCATGTAACGCTTCACGCAGTATCATGCAGGACTTCACGTAGTATAATGCATGACTCACGCAGAATAATGCATGACTCACGCAGTATAATGCATGACTTCATGTAGTATCATGCAGGATTTCGCGTGGTATCATGCAGGACTTCGCGTGGTATCATGCAGGACTTCATCAAACGAAGTTTACGGGGGACGAATCTCGGATCTAGCACTTTCTACCGGAGTCGAAGCGAGCCTCCATGGACTGAAACCACTCCTCCTCCCCAGCCACCAAAATATTCAAGGTTATTCCGCAGAAAACACACAACAACCCCGTGCTGTTCTTCTCATGTACACAAATGTAACACACTCGCCATATTAAAACTGTTGGTGTGTAATAACCATGGCATGCTAGTATATCTTTGATACTGATTTTATGCCAATTAGTGCTGCTACATACCACCACCAAAAAAAAATGATCAATGAATTTTCATTTGTTTTCAGTCTGTGCAGATTTACGACTTATTTATTGACTTGCCATCCTATTTATCAGATTTTTAAAAAATTACTTTAAAAGAGGCACAGATACTAATCTTATTTTTCTTTAAGGAAACTAGCTACTAACGTAAACACTTTTCTCGGAACTCTGAAGTGAAGGACTGGTAGCTAGAGTTTTTTAGTCTACAAAACGTCACGTGATAACTGAAGAAAATGGCTGACGACAAGTCTTCTTATCAGTATTAGAGAATAAATTTAATGAGCAGAAATCACATTAAGATGATAAAGCAAAGAGAAGGAATAACAAAAGGCAGGTAGGAAAAAAAAAGACCGAGAAAATGTTGCATGTGAACAGTTGTTCTCAGTAAAAATAATAGAAAGCGTACACAAAAGAAGACATACAAGACTACACACAAAGGAAATGGGAAAAAAACACCGCAATTATAAAATGGAAAAGCATTGCTGCTATAAAACGTAAAATAACGGATTAAGCAGCAACAGGTAAACAGAAAATGAAATCACGAGAACAACAGGAGGACAGATATTAAATTCAAAGAAATGTTATTAGTGTAAGGCAAGGGGAGACAAGAACTTGACAGGAGCGGGTACGAACTTGGAGGAGAAAGACAACGACACCTGAAAGATTATTGAATGAGAATCTCACGGAAAGGCACGAGAAATCTGCTTCCTTTGTTTTATATTCAGGCGACGCTAATGACATCCACCGGAAATCCATGATCCCACACTGCCGTGCTGTCCCAGCCAACTAATGGTTGTTTGTATAATATGTAAGTGAATCCTGAATCAAATAGAAAACGGAAAAAACGCGAGCATTGAACTTTAATAAACTAACATTTGGATCCAATATAAGTACAAAGTTTTTGATAGATCAATAAAAAGTTAATAGATACAGACTATTATTTTTAATAGAATAAAATAAAGGCTACTTTAACCAGCGCTAATGAGAGGAAAAGATAGATTTATTGAACAGTTGTGAAGAATTTAAGAAAGTAAGTGAAATACTGAAATGTGAAAGCAACCGAGAAAGAAGTGAAATACTGAAATGTGAAAACAACAGACAAAGAAGTGAAATACTGAAATGTGAAAACAACAGACAAAGAAGTGAAATACTGAAATGTGAAAACAACAGACAAAGAATTGAAATACTGAAATGTGAAAACAACAGAGAAAGAAGTGAAATACTGAAATGTGAAAACAACAGACAAAGAAGTGAAATACTGAAATGTGAAAACAACAGACAAAGAAGTGAAATACTGAAATGTGAAAACAACAGACAAAGAAGTGAAATACTGAAATGTGAAAACAACAGATACAGAAAAGGCAGGCCGGAGAAGTGTAAGGGCAGAGCGGAAAAGATAGAATGGGTTGGGTTTTAAGTAGAGCAAAACAAAATATTATTTTAAAAATCTGTGAACATCTAAACAGAATTTAAACATCAAGATCTGTGAACATCTAAACAGAATATAAACATCACGATCTGTGAGCATCTAAACAGAATATAAACATCAAGATCTGTGAGCATCTAAACAGAATATAAACATCAAGATCTGTGAGCATCTAAATAGAATATAAACATTTAGATCTGTGAGCATATAAACAGAATGTAAACATCAAGATCTGACATCACTGGGAGATATGATGAGAGCAGTGACACTTCTTTAATGTAAACTGAATTAGTTCTGACATGAATATTAAAATATAAAACTTTGAAGCAAACACTAACATAAACAGTATAAAAACAGCAAGATTTATAATGTAAACACTACCAATGGTTCTTCAACAACTGAGAGCCAGTGAAACATAGTGTAAACAGCGTTAGTTTAACAGAAACTGATTTGGGCTTGCAATATACAAAGTGTCCATTAATTATTTACCTGATAAATGTCTTCATGAAAAAAATGCAATCAAATGTAATGGAGTTACTTTCTAGAAACACCCACATCAGACATTGTTTTTTTTCCTCTCGTGAGGTTGGCATCACCCCGTACCATCATGCTCTGCGACGAAACAGTAAAAATGGCGACCATGCGAGAAAAGGCAATGTGAGTCTTGCGGCTATGGGAAACAAAAGCTCCTATAAATCTGAAACGTTTTTATAGGAAAGGATTTAAGAAGAGTGCGTCTACTGAACAACCGCTGAAGCGTTGGTTAAAACAATTTCAAGAAGCACACTTTTTTTTTGTTTTGTATTTTCGATATTTTGTGCTGTATAATCAGGTGAATAATTTGTAGATACCCTGTGCAGCAACACTGTAAATAAAGAGTATAATAAGGCTTCTGATATAACTAACGTCATCGTTAACGATGCTGGTTATATGAAATCTGACACAGATTTATAACAGGAAAGCGAGATTTGATATGAACAGCGATTTTAGCAAATCAAAATAAAATGCTCACCGCACAAATCCCCGGATGGTGCAAATTGATGCTATCTGGGACATAACATCATGTTGTTACCATATCGGTACCCTTTGTTATCCTCTCATTACATAATTTCTCACCCAGTCGTTGGCTTCCAGAATGTGCAGTACTACGTCTGTCTGGGCACATTTTGTGTCCATTTTTTTCTTACCAGGAGGAGGCGAAAAAGCTAAGTCTTTATTTCTCATCTGTTTTTCCTGTTTTTTATTTGTTGTATTGCTTCTGTATGTGATCCTTGAAAAAGGTTTGTGCCGAAATATTGCATTGTTATATGTTCTTCATTTGTATGTGCTCATCTTGGTTTCTGCCATTCTTGTTTCTGGCAATTTTCCTCACTTTTTGTATTTTTTAAAAAAACTGAACCACACTCCTCCATCCACTTTCATTACTACAGAACTCTAGCACTTCTATAGGGTTAAATTCTGAGAAAGTGCCAACTTAAAAAACACATTTACAGAAGAAAAGATCTTGCCTTCGAGTTCAACGAGAAACAAAGCATACAAGTGTGGTCTATGCATGTCTGTTTAGTTGCTTGTTAAACATTCAAGAAGGAACAATAATTACAAAACAACAGCAACAGTAACAACAACAACAACAACAGTAAAGGGAACACGAAGTTTTAAAACGAGTTGAACATACAACCCTCTAAGCAATTCCAAAATTGGGTGCTTTAAGCTGATTAAAAATAAAGCGACTTAAATGAACACATCATATTTCCGTGAACTGGTTTTTTAAGGGGAAATAAGTGCGTCTTAGCGGGCGGGGGGTGGGGGTGGGGGTGGGGGGGGGGATGGCAAAAGCAAATATTCCAGGTTGCATTACTGTGGGTGTAAACTTCAGAACTTTTGACTAGAACGAAAGAATTTCACAAAACAGTGGAAATTTCTCAGTGAAATCGCCCAGGTTTATTGGAACGTCGGATATAAAGTATAATATACACGGGAAAAAAGTAAGTGTGCAGGGGTGTCAAGCGCACCATTCACGTTGTCATGAGCGAAATGAAATCAAATTTGGCAGAAGTTTTGTCTGAGTATTGTCTACTTCCCCGTGCTGAAGGAAGTTTTGTCTGAGAGTTGTCCACTTCCCCGTGCTGCACGAAGTTTTGTCTGAGTGTTGTCCACTTCCCCGTGCTGCACGAAGTTTTGTCTGAGTATTGTCTACTTCCCCGTGCTGAAGGAAGTTTTGTCTGAGAGTTGTCCACTTCCCCGTGCTGCACGAAGTTTTGTCTGAGAGTTGTCCACTTCCCCGTGCTGCACGAAGTTTTGTCTGAAAGTTGTCCACTTCCCCGTGCTGCATGAAGTTTTGTCTGAGTGTTGTCCACTTCCCCGTGCTGCATGAAGTTTTGTCTGAGTGTTGTCCACTTCCCCGTGCTGCACGAAGTTTTGTCTGAGTGTTGTCCACTTCCCCGTGCTGCATGAAGTTTTGTCTGAGAGTTGTCCACTTCCCCGTGCTGCACGAAGTTTTGTCTGAGTGTTGTCCACTTCCCCGTGCTGCATGAAGTTTTGTCTGAGTATTGTCCACTTCCCCGTGCTGCACGAAGTTTTGTCTGAGTGCTGTCCACTTCCCCGTGCTGCACGAAGTTGATGGCACTATTCATGGGGAGATAACCACAGCTCCAGTGAAATCACGTGCAGTGATCCATGATTGGTTACTGACCACAGATACAATGAGGGTAACTGTGTAATTCTGTTCTCAGAGATCTCTTCACGTAATCGGTGAAGAAAGGAGTAGTGGCATTTCAACATAAAAACAATTTTTTTTCATCATGCCAAGACTGAACAAACATCAGCGAGAAACAGCTGTTGGGATGTTAATTGCTGGATCAACAGCAGCAGTATCTCAACATTTTAATGCTCACGGAAACACAATATCACGTCTTCAAAGCCGTTTTAACCAAAATGGTTCCCTTGATGCCAACCATAGAAGCGGCAGACCACGAGTTACCACCCTTGCACAAGACCGCTACATCCACCTCATGCACCTTCGTAACAGGTTTTTCCAGGCAACATGGACTGCCTGCAACATTCCAGGTTTAAGACGTGTGTCGGGCAGGACAGTGCGGAACAGACTCAGAGAAGTAAATCTCTTACCTCATAGGCCTGCAGTTAGACCAGTACTGACAGTTCGCCACAGACAAACCCGCTTGGCCCTATCATCAATGGAGACGGATGAGTCGAGATTCTGTCTGGAAGGCCATGATGAGCGTGCTTTAGTGTTCAGGCGAAGAGGAGAACGCTTTGCGAATAACTGTGTGCTAGAGGTGGATAGGAGGAGGTAGTCTAATCGTTTGGGGAGGAATTTCCTATGCTGGTCGAACAAACCTAGTCTTCCTCAATGGCAACCTTACAGGTTTACGATATATTGACGAAATCATTACACGCCACGTAATGCCTTTTCTAGATGCGATGCTAACGGACAAGGCGTAACAATGCAGCAGGATAACTCTCGTCCATATGTCGCAAATGTGGTCAGGGACCACTTTCAACAGCATCAGATTACTGTCTTGCCATGGCCAGCAGTTTCACAGGACCTGTCACCCTATCCAGCACATTTGGGATGAACTGGACCGCAGGTTGCGAAGACGACACAATCGTCCTAGAAACCGCCAAGAATTAGCCCAAGCGTTGCAAGAAGAATGGAATAACATGCCTCAATAACTGATACAACGTGTCGTTTGTTCACGAGAAGGCGGTGTCAAGCAGTGATAACTGCCCGAGGAGGACACACACGATATTGAAACCCTGAGTTTCTTTTCTTGGGGGGGGGGGGGGGTGAGCCACATTAGGTGAGCTTTTTTTTCATTTTTTTTGTTTTTTTGGTGAAGTGACACTGGCCTGAAAGTTATCATTTTATCTGTTATTGGATAATCAAACATAATATGTGCCAAATTTTATTTCAGTCATCACCTGAGGACGTTCATTGTGCTTTTGAAAGCATTGCACACTTACTTTTTTCCGTGATTATATAATTTCCAATGTAAGTAGCTGTATAAGGATAGTAGCTAACGCAGACGGCCACACCGAGACAAGAGCCTAACTACACGTGAAAATAACTTGAAGTAAAGTCTATTTTTTGCGGCCAAAAGATATAGAGATACTTATGAACTTGTTACGACAGAATACCAGATTCACCAAAGGCTAGAACTTAAAAATTCAAGTTCAGAAAAAAGGGGCAGTAAATCTCATTTGAAGAATTTTGAAGACGAAGAGTCCGTAATTCTGCTTTGTAAATGGTTTCCTCCCTTGATGCAAGCACATCTATTTATTACTTCCTGGTTTGTCTGTCTGACAGATGACTGTGTAGACGCTAATAAATGGTTGATTGCAACCTGTGCGTCAGCAATTTCATTAGCTGGCTCGATACATGCAAGTCTCTGATTACGAAACCCAGCAGCCAGTAAACACGCTACAGTCCTACAGGCTATACATGCACTACTTCTTTCTAAAATCCGTCTCCATAGCGAGTTCTCTAGTTAGTAAAAGATGCCTACACTTATTTTAAATCTGGTCAGTCTCTTGCCCATGTGCTGTATCAGGATATGCTGTATCCTACTCATATCACAATGTATCAAGATAAGCTGTATCCTGTCCATTTCATGGTGTACCACGAAAAAACATTTTTTGTCATTCCATTTCATAGTGTCTCAGGATAAATTGTGTCCTATCTTCTCATGGTGTAGCAGTATCATCTGTATCACATCCATGTCATGGTGTAGCAGTATCATCTGTATCACATCCATGTCATGGTGTAGCAGTATCATCCGTATCACATCCATGTCATGGTGTAGCAGTATCATCTGTATCACATCCATGTCATGGTGTAGCAGTATCATCCGTATCACATCCATGTCATGGTGTAGCAGTATCATCCGTATCACATCCATGTCATGGTGTAGCAGTATCATCCGTATCACATCCATGTCATGGTGTAGCAGTATCATCTGTATCACATCCATGTCATGGTGTAGCAGTATCATCTGTATCACATCCATGTCATGGTGTAGCAGTATCATCTGTATCACATCCATGTCATGGTGTAGCAGTATCATCTGTATCACATCCATGTCATGGTGTAGCAGTATCATCTGTATCACATCCATGTCATGGTGTAGCAGTATCATCTGTATCACATCCATGTCATGGTATCATCATTTGGGTTTGTGTGCCTACGACTTACCACTCCAATATTACTTTCAGTACCACATTATTACAAGGACTCTTATGCTACCAAAACTAAAATCCCAGTACCACACAAAACACATTATAATAAATACATCGGCCCTGCTTTTACCGGAAGATGACATCATGCCTATAAATAGCTTATATTGAGGTTTACAGTCAGAATATCCAAAACTAGAATAAAAATCACAGTTATTACTCCAAATTCTGGTTTTCGTTTACTCTTTGCTTTCCATAGTGATTTCCCTTTCCTGTTCATTTCCCTTATTTGCTTAATTACACACCTCTGGCCCTAACATCTTATTTTCTTATTTCATTTATGTTTTTTTTTAAGATGATGTAATTTAGATATAAAAAAATTCAAGCAGCGTATGCTGTCATTCTTGTAACAGTTTATTCTCTAACAATATTTCGTTATCTTATTACATTATACATGTGTATGGATGCACCAGCAGCAGGCCATCTTGCTCACAACCGAGAGGCCTACAGGAGAGCTGTTAGAGAGGCAAAGTTCCGCAAGGGACATGCAAATGTATGAATGAATGAGTGAATGAATGCATGTGTGTGAACGCTCGGCCACCGTCACATGGTGCTGTGCCCGTGCTTTCCAGTGCTTACAGTGTACGATTCTACAGTCATGCGTCGATTTACGGCCGACCGAGTTACGGCCATTCGTACTTACGGCCGAGGTATCACAAGTATATTATAATCCCACTCTGCGTCCTTGATTGTCTGTATCCTATTTTCTGCTGTCTTGTTGTTTGTTTGTATCCTATTTTCCATTGTCTTGTAGATTGTCTGCATACTATTTTTCATTGTCTTGTTAAGTACATCCTATTTTCCATTGTCTTGTTGATTGTCTACATCCTATTTTCTATTGTCTTGTTGATTGTCTACATCATATTTTCTATTGTCTTGTTGATTGTCTACATCCTATTTTCTATAGTTTTGTTGAATGTCTACATCCTATTTTCTATAGTTTTGGTGATTGTCTACATCCTATTTTCTATTGTCTTGTTGATTGTCTACATCCTATTTTCTATAGTTTTGTTGACTGTCTACATCCTATTTTCTATTGTTTTGTTACAGCAGAACTTTTAACCTGTGAAGTGATATTTAATATTTCGTTAAAATCTACAACATTATCGGTCCCAAAAGCGCTCTTTTGCTGAATGCAGAATGCATACATGTTTGCGCGTTTACGTGTATGTTATATTTATGTGCGTCACTGAAAAGTTATAACAATATAGTTCTTTACTGAATGTTTGTGATTCATATTTCATGATTAATCTTCACATAGTTACTGTGCTGACGTGCTCTCTGTTTGCATTTTAAAGTAATGGTACATAACCCTGTTCATCTTGTGACATGTTGTAGCAGTGAACTGTACTGAATGTCTGATCTCACTGTATGACAGTGTTTCCCAACCTTGTTCGGACTGCCGCCCCTATTTTCTTCTAGGCCATGTTCTCAATGCCCCCCCTCTCTCTCTCTCTCTTCCCTCCTTTCCATGAACTGTTCGTACAGTGACCTGTTAAACTAGGATATGCTTTACACAACTGAAAACTTCAGCCGGCAAACCAGCTAATTTAAAAATATGAAGGAGCGCTTCTATAACTCACCTGCAGCATCATTTTCTCAACTTTTAAATGCGATGGGTGAGTTTCATGCAGGGACACAAGTTTCTCAATATCAGGTTGAAAAGCGTTAAGAAGGGAGATATTACTGCCCTCGTCGGCTGCATCGTTCCCACCCCCACCCCACCCTCACAGCCACCCCCACCCTCACCCTCTCCCTCACTCCCACCCCCACCCACCGCCACCCTCACCCCCACTGATACTTTTTCTTTCACCGCCTCCCTGATACTTTCCAACGCCCACAGAGGGGGCGTTATCGCCCACTTTGGGGAAACACTGCTCTATAATGACCGACTTAGGTCGGACCTCCCAGGTTCGTGTGCGGCCGTAAACTGGCTCACGACTTTATATGTGAGCCACTCTGTTGCGAGGATGCTTAATTTAGTGCGCACAACAAATATAACAACAGGGGCAATAACTGCTGTTAGCTACGTCTGAAACATGTCCACCTCAATCTGTTTAGATATCGTTTGCACAAAATATCACATTTATGTGGTGGGTTCAGACGTTGTATATGTTAATATGCTTGTTAAAGAGAGAATATCAGATTTCTGTTTCATGTGTATCCAAGCAAATGTTTACCTGTGTAAATGTTCTTTACGTTCTCTGCGAGTATCCGTATTAAGATGGTGCTTACTTACATTCAGAAACAGTAGAAAAAGCCTCATGCAGGCCGTGGAACACGCGAAACAATCATTGAGAACTTCAGTAATTTCGTTTGTCACTTCTAATACCGGTCCTACTTGGCTGAATGATTAAGATGCACTTTGATCTTCGATGAGCAGTGCCAGGTGGAAGATCGTGGCTTCAGTTCTGAGACGGGACCGAAGAAGAAAACACAGATCTTAAGACTTCTGGGAGTTATTCGCACAGGGGCCCCAACCCTCTTGGAGTGTTATGACTTTCTTAGGTCTGAAACACTTGTCTAAAAAAAAGGGAGGGGGGAGAGGTGGGTAGAGTACTTCCTCTAAAGGAAGTTGTTCTGAATCTCTACAGAAGAGAGTTTCCTGCATAAACTTCGTTTGCATATGCAAGTTCGTTTACTTGCTTAAATGTGTATGGTTGTTTACTTGTTATACGTGTATGTCTATTTATTTGCTTATCTAAGTGTTTTTCGTTTACTTTGTTTACTAGTTCATTCATTCATTTGCATGTCCCTTGCCGAACTTTGCTCCCTAACAGCACTCCTGTAGGCCTCTCTGTTGTGAGCAAGATGGCCTGCTGCTGATGCATCCATTTGCAGATCATCAACGATATTTTGCAGCCATCTTCGCCTTGGTCTTCCTCTCTTTCTTTTTACCATTATATACTCTTCCAAGGCGGTCTTTTCTAGATTATCATGACGTTTAATGTGTCCAAAATATTTAAGTTTTCTTTGTTTAATCCTCTTTACTAGTCAACCTTCTTCAATATTAAGTTCTTTTTTGTGTCCATATTTGAAGGACTCTTCTGTAGCATTTACATACAAAGGCATTTATGTGTTTCTCAGTTGTTTTGTTAAGTGTCCAGGTCTCACAGGGTATGTTGCGATGGAAAAGATGCATGCTCTTGTTCACTAGGTCTCATATAAAAAAAACAATCTATACTCATTAAATCTGTATTCAATCATTGTTTACATTATTCATACTCATGTTGTCTGAGAATTATTAATTATCATCTTTCCCTTTCTTGAAGAAAGAAACACCACAGCTACTGAATACATAATTTCCTACTGAATGTAACAGCTAATAACAAATTATTTACTGGAACATTCCCTGTTGCTTTCAGCCCTGACCAAAGCTCGCTATGAGTGGTGCACACACGCCTAGCAAAACCTCGCCCACGTGCATGGAGTTTGAAGAACTTCTGACATCATTGGAGACGTTGGAGCGGAACGGATCACTTTCTGCAGAGTTCCAGGTATGTTTTAAAGTCGTTAGCCACAGAATTAATCTGCTTTGTGAATCTATGCATGAGGAAACTCTGCTGTAGAGAGCGGAACAACAACACAATTCCTTCAGAACATCAGAAGAAGTACCCCACTCCAGACAAATGTTTCGTCTTCTGACATTCTAATATTAATAATAATAATTAATATTTTTGGTTCTGTCCTGGAACTGAACCCACGATCTTTCAATTGGCACCGCTCTTCGAAGTCCATGTTAGCTACTCAGCCAAGAAGGACCGGTGTTAGATGTTATAAATGAAATTACTTCAGTTCTCAATGCTTGTTTCGCGTGCTCCACAGCCAGAAAGAGGCCTTTTCTGCTGCTTCTGAAAGGTTTTTCAATGCCCTCTCTTTTGCTTGTCCCTTTATGCCCAGTTGCTTACACAGGTCGTATGCTGATGTGGCTACGAATCCTCTCGCTCCCACTTCTACAATTATCACTTTTGCCCTGACTCCTGCCCCCTGCCTTAATTGCTAGAACAGATCGTTGTACTTTTCACTTCTGAATAAATAAACTTAAATGCTACGTAGAATTGAGATATTTCTCGAAACGTCTCATAGAAAGGTTACATAGAAATAATTTTAGTCGTTTATTATTGATTGCTAAATCATTATTCATTATTGTTATTAGACAATCCAGTGAAAACACAAAACTTCTTACCTGGCTTTTTAATGAAGGTATTTCGTGGGAAGGAAAGGGAGACTCGTTGAATCGTAGGGTTTCTAACTAACATTAACCAGTCTCTGTTTCTACTACGCCCTCAGAGATTTTTACAGTTGTATTAGCCAACCTTTATCTTAGTACATTTTACCTGATATTAGCCTCTATTTATCTTTAATATAACGCCGTGGTAGACATTAGCCAGTCTTTGTCTTTTGTACATTCTGAAAACATTAGCCAATCTTTGTCTTATTATTCTCTCTGTTCTTCTGGAGTATGGTACTTGCTCTGATGATCTGAAGGAATTGTGTTGTTGTTTCCCTCTCTATAGTATATTCTGAAAACATTAGCCAACCTTTGTCTTTAGTACGCTCTGAAAATATTAGCCAGGCTTTGTCTTTTGTACATTCTGAAAACATTATCCAGGCTTTGTTTTTTTTATATTCTGAAAACATTAACCAGTCTTTGTCTTTTGTACATTTTGAAGACAGCCAATATTTGTCTTTTGTACATTTTGAGATATTAACTGACTATCACCTATAACACAGTATTCTTGTAAATATGATGTGGTTTTTAATTGTCTTTAAAGCAACTCTCTAACAGAATTTAATTAATATTTGTCTTATGTACAACATTCCGACAGACATCAGTCAGATTTTGTCTGCAGTAAAACATTTCGATAGGCAGAAACTAGCCTTCGTCCATTGTGCAACATTTCGACAAACAATATCCAGTCTTTGTCGTTTGCACTACGTTCTATTAATAGGCATGAATCAATTTTTGTTTTATGTACAACATTCGGACAAATATTAGCCAGTCTTTGTCTAAGATTAGCTCCATTTAATGCCCCTAAATCTTTATTACTGTTCCCGGTTTGACCTAGATATCAGGCGCCGTATAAAGCCCCTGGAAAAGACAAATCCTCGTTTTTTCTGTTTTTTAAAAGCTTCATATACTAGGACTGAGCCTATTATGTTAGGCTTTTTTTTTTCTTATTGTAGCAGTTTATTTTCTCTGACTGTAATAGTGTTACTTTATAGTTCCATCACATCGATTGTGAATACTAGTTTGCAGATGTTCAGATTTATCACACTGACAGCTGCTTCATGCGTGGGATATTCACTCAAGAGGCCGTGGAGTTTTCGTGTTAAATAAGTTCTCTAAAAATCTGTGGTCTATGTGTGTCAATAAGGGAATCATAGTTTCTGAAACACGTACGTTTCCATCTCACACTGTCTCTGAAGTGTATGCGGATCTGAAAGACTGAAGAAGACACGCGTTTTTACAGGGGCAGTACACACGCTGTGAAATACTTTTCTTTTTCGTTGAAAGTAAGAGATAAATAGACCGTCCCGTGCAACGCCTCAGTAAATTTAGATGTAAAAATAGATACCTGGCATAGTGATGCTGAGAAAACTATCCATGACAGTTTGAATACTTGAAGAGTATCTGCCTGGGCTAGACATACAAGGATAAATGTAGACAGCTGTCAAAGACACAAAGTCACAGCCATGTAAAAGCCCAAGGGTGAACTAAGGAAAACAAACTGCTAGGAAAGCTGAAGATCACATTTTGTCACGTTAAAAACAAAAAGTGAACTCCAAACATACGCAATCAAGTTCATCTGTCAACATTCCCAGTGTAGACCAAACCTGGAACTAATATATTCGCATCTAAATTTTTTGAAATATTTCGTTGATTGTTCATGTATTATGAAAACATACCCCATTTGTTTCACACTGGAGATTTGTGAAAAGGTTATCAGAATGTTTCATATATCAACAACTGTAGATTTTAGCTTTTTTAAAATAATGACCCAAGCCCATAAGTTCTCCAAATTCTGGCATTTCCAAGGTTTCTAATTCATTGGCAGGTGGCCGAGAAATGTGAGGGTGGGGCTGTGAATGGGGGGGGGGGGCATCGAATTATCATTCTCTTCCAAAATGTTAGTAATTAGCGAGCCCATATTTGTAACGTTTCGGATTTAGTCTGTTCCTAGCTATGCGAAACTGAAAACATTTGTGAACAACTGATCTAGCTTCTGTGCAGAGCAAGTTCTCAGTCTATACAAATCACAACACTTTCAAATTCATTCATTCAGTCATTAGCATATCCCTGCGAAACTTTACCTCCCTAACTGCTCTCTTGAAGGCCTCTCGGTTGTAAGCAAGATGCCCTGCTGCTGCTGATGCATCCGTCTGCAATTCATCAACAATGTCTTGCAGACATCTTCGCCTTGGTATTCCTCTCTTTCTTTTTTCCCCATTATGTACCCTTCCAAAACTGTCTTCTCCAAACTCTCATAACGTTTACTATGTCCGAAACAAGTTGTATCTGTTTAATCCATTTTACTGGCCAACTTTCTTCAATATTAAGTTCTTGTAGTATGGATATACTTGTTCTTTTCTAAGTTATATATTTTAAAATGCAGACACGAAAACCTCGTACTATCCATCCATCCATCCATCCATCCATCCATCCATCCATCCGACCGTCCGTCATCCACCCACCCATCCATCCATCCGTCCATCCATCCATCCATTTATCCATACATCCACCCACTCATCCATCCGTCTGTCCGTCCATCCATCCATCCATCCATCCATCCATCCATCCATCCGTCCGTCCGTCCGTCCATCCATCCATCCATCCGTCCGTCCATCCATACATCCATCCATCCATCCATCCATCCATCCATCCATCCATGTTTTTTAAGGCCTGAAGCATAACTGTGGAAGTAAAGTGTCCAATAAAACGCATAAATATAAAAAAAAACAAAAGAAGCCCATCTGTAAGGACAAAGCTCCCGGTCATTAACGTGTGGCGCGCATTACAGCACTATACCACAACCTCTCATATCAAGTTGTTGTTGTTGTTGTTGTTAGTGTTGGTGTTGTCGTTGTTTTAAATCTTTAATGAAAACTGTCAGTCAATTAATAGCCCACAGAATTTCACAATTATGTGCTTGAATGCATCATTTTCATTTCAGTTTCGTAAATAATTTTTTTTTTCAGAAATAAATGGCTTTGATTAAAAAAAAAAAACTAGCTGCCCAATACGAATACAAGATTGATCATTATCAAAATGTTCAATATTTGGGAGAAAACTGGGAGGAAAGAGAAAGTTCTATCAAATTCTCCCCCAGAAAGTGCAAATTAAAAAATTTTCAAAGTTGATTAATGTTTAAGTCCATCCAAAAAAAAATGTAAAGTTTGTCAAAAATGTAAGGTTTTAAAAAAATGTAACATTCTGTTTTGTTTGTTTCTTACACAAATATTAACGTGTACACAACACAGCCATCACTGTCAGTTATAAGATGGAAGAAAAAGCGGAAAAACTGGGAATAAAATATTCAGACAATAAGAGCACGGAAAAAAAACGAGTAAAGAATTTAGACAACATTAGATTTGAGTTGATGGCCGTGCCGAACATATACAACTTGGTTTCTCTGCTAACAGAAATCTGGCCGCTCCTAGCACAAGTTTTTCAAACGAAAAAAAATGTTTTTAAAACAGAAAATTATTTTTAACGTAAGAGAAATAACTGAGAATGCTTAAATTACAATGCTTTTAATGGAATTTTCTGTGAAATTGTAAATCAATATGTGATATTTATGTTTTATGAAGGACTAATTTGACGAAGATCTCCTGGGTTACATACTTCGTCATCGAATGCATACCAAAAAAAAAATGGTTTCTGAAATGTCAGTCATAGGTAATTCTGTTTATGTAGATACCATTTTACAAATAAGATAAATTGTTGATATTATAACTTTTTACAAAGAAGATAAATTATTGATATCATAACCTTTTACAAAGAAGATAAATTGTTGACATCATACCTTTTTTACAAAGAAGATAAATTGTTGAAATCATAACTTTTTACAAAGAAGATAAATTGTTGATATAACTTTTTTTTTTTTACAAAGAAAATAAATAGTTGAAATCATAACTTTTTACAAAGAAGATAAATTGTTGATATCACAACTTTTTTACAAAGAAGATAAATTATTGAACCTTTTACAAAGAAGATAAATTGTTGATATCATAACTTTTTATAACTAATATGATAAATTGTTGATATTTTTTTCACGCTTTACGTCAGTCTCATTTGTGGAAATGTTTTAAATGAATGCATTATTTCCCTTGGTTCCTCAGAGGTTACCAAGTTCCTCTCTGTTTCCAGCTACTGTCGGCAAAAGCGATGTTGTTGCTAAGAAGAACAGGTGGAAAGATGTGGTACCTTGTAAGTCCTGCATTATAGACAGATTTCTTGGATAATACTTACGGAGTGGATGACGTGACGGGGAGATAGATAGATAGATAGATAGATAGATAGATAGATAGATAGATAGATAGATAGATAGATAGATAGATAGATAGATAGATAGATAGATAGATAGATAGATAGATAGATAGATAGATTTATTGTATTATAGTTAGATAAAAGGATGGATGGATGGATGGATGGATTGGATGGATGGATGGATGGATGGATGGATGGATGGACGGACGGATGGATGGATGGATGGATGGATAGATGGATGGATGGATAGATGGATGGAAGAATGGATGAGTGAAGTAAGCCTTACTTTAGTTTATCCTTCTATATGACAGCCATCAACCTAAACTGACACACAGCAGCATCAAAGATGGCGAACTATAGCCGACCAAGATCCTGTCCCACCTCTCCGTGGTACCCCCAGTAACAGGCCTAGCCTGGCTTATGGTTCAGGGATCGCCATAGTCTCCATGGTGGTGGAGTCTGATAAAGAAGTACTGCACGCCCACTGCTTTTTTAGCTCCACTCAGGAACAAAAACAAGCCACCAAGAGAAGTGAACCACTGTGTGATGTAGCTTGGCGCCCTCCTCTAGATACACAAATATTAACGTTTGTGTTTGTGGCATTACATGAAGCTTGGCGCCCTCCTTCAGGTGTGTGACACTAGGTGTAGCTTGCCGCCTTCCTCCAGGTGTGTGACACTAGGTGTAGCCTGCCGCCCTCCTCTAAGTGTGTGACACTAGGTGTAGCTTGCCGCCCTCCTCTAGGTGTGTGACACTAGGTGTAGCTTGCCGCCCTCCTCTAAGTGTGTAGCACTAGGTGTAGCTTGCCGCCCTCCTTTAAGTGTGTGATACTAGGTGTAGCTTGCCGCCCTTCTCTAGGTGTGTGACACTAGGTGTAGCTTGCCGCGCTCCTCTAAGTGTGTAGCACTAGGTGTAGCTTGCCGCCCTCCTCTAAGTGTGTGACACTAGGTGTAGCTTGCCGCCCTCCTCTAGGTGTGTCGCATTAGGTGTAGCTTGCCGCCCTCCTCTAGGTGTGTGGCACTAGGTGTAGATTGCCGCCCTCCTATAGGTGTGTGGCACTAGGTGTAGCTTGCCGTCCTCCTCTAGGTGTGTGGCACTAGGTGTAGATTGCCGCCCTCCTCTAGGTGTGTGGCACTAGGTGTAGATTGCCGCCCTCCTCTAGGTGTGTGGCACTAGGTGTAGCTTGCCGTCCTCCTCTAGGTGTGTGGCACTAGGTGTAGATTGCCGCCCTCCTCTAGGTGTGTGGCAGTAGGTGTAGCTTGCCGCCCTCCTCTAGGTGTGTGGCACTAGGTGTAGATTGCCGCCCTCCTCTAGGTGTGTGGCACTAGGTGTAGATTGCCGCCCTCCTCTAGGTGTGTGGCACTAGGTGTAGCTTGCCGTCCTCCTCTAGGTGTGTGGCACTAGGTGTAGATTGCCGCCCTCCTCTAGGTGTGTGACACTAGGTGTAGATTGCCGCCCTCCTCTAGGTGTGTGACACTAGGTGTAGATTGCCGCCCTCCTCTAGGTGTGTGGCACTAGGTGTAGATTGCCGCCCTCCTCTAGGTGTGTGGCACTAGGTGTAGATTGCCGCCCTCCTCTAGGTGTGTGACACTAGGTGTAGATTGCCGCCCTCCTCTAGGTGTGTGACACTAGGTGTAGATTGCCGCCCTCCTCTAAGTGTGTGACACTAGGTGTAGCTTGCCGCCCTCCTCTAGGTGTGTGACACTAGTTGTACCTTGCCGCCCTCCTCTAGGTGTGTGACACTAGTTGTAGCTTGCCGCCCTCTTCTAGGTGTGTGACACTAGGTGTAGGTTACCGTCATCCTGCAGGTGTGTGACACTAGGTGTAGCTTGCCGCCCTCCTCTAAGTGTGTGACACTAGATGTAGGTTACCGTCATCCTGCAGGTGTGCGGTACTGGATAATGATATTCAGTATCTGTGTAGGACAGCTTGGATACCCTCTTGTCTGATAAGAAATCTTATCCTGCTGAAAGGCTCTGACGATATAACTGACTGTGGTACTTTCAGAAGGGATAGCCGAACTAGCACATATTATATATCTCAGTGACGTTTGTGTGTTCATGAAAGCAAACAAGTGAAAAAGATTCATATCTTTACTACTTCTAGAAACAGAGGATTTTAAAAAATGACAGCATATCAGACAGAGTAAGGAAAATGTATTTCTTGATAGAAAAACAATAAAAATGGCAGTAAGAAATATTTTTATGTTTTACGGGTTAAAAAAAAACTCCAAAGATCTGGGAAAAGATACAACTTTCTCGACTGGGCAAAGGTAGACAGCTTTAGGCATGCCAGTGAGACACACCGGGGATACAGTGGCAGAGCTCGCTGTTTTCTTGACAACAACAAAAGGTTATGTGATCAATACCACGTCTAGTCGAAAGGGATTATACAGAACTTAAAGAAGATATTTGCTCCACAAGGAGATGGAAGACAAAAAAAAAAGGGGAAATTCCATTATGAGTAACCAACGAACTTTATTTTCGAAGGGCAAAGAATGGGAACACATGCCAGTCTGTCATTCTGCCTTTCATCACTCAACTTCCACTCAACTTTCACTCAACTTTCAAACATTCAATTTAGTACATTAAGTAATAAATACACGAAGAGCATGAGTTAAATTAAAATGACAAAACGCTTACATTCAACGTCTCATCTTCATCTTCATTAATGTATATATAATCAAACTACAGCACCAAGTTATTCAGAATTAGCACAAAACAATAAAATAATCCAGGCAAACAAATGTTCATCTTTTAAGTCTTGCAGTCTTGGACCAAATACCGTGAGAACCTTCATTATCTCCATGTTTTCGTGAAATCTTACAAAAGTCCTGCTATTTTCAGTTTGTTTAAACATGAAATATTGTAACTATATTTGTCACGTGACTCTAGTCTGTCGTTTTCAGATGATCACAACCGTGTCATCTTGTCCCAGAATGACATCGCCATGATGGACGCAGGAGCGGATTATATGAACGCCAGCTTTATCAGGGTAAGTACCTCGATTCTGATACGAGCAACATAATAACACAACTAGATCTACACCGGGTATTAGACCCAAAGGAATGTTTCTAACAAAATAATAACACAGCTAGATCTACACCGGGATTAGACCCAAAGGAATGTTTCTAACAAAATAATAACACAGCTAGATCTACACCGGGTATTAGACCCAAAGGAATGTTTCTAACAAAATAATAACACAACTAGATCTACACCGGGCATTAGACCCAAAGGAATGTTTCTAACAAAATAATAACACAGCTAGATCTACACCGGGTATTAGACCCAAAGGAATGTTTCTAACAAAATAATAACACAACTAGATCTACACCGGGTATTAGACCCAAAGGAATGTTTCTAACAAAATAATAACACAACTAGATCTACACCGGGTATTAGACCCAAAGGAATGTTTCTAACAAAATAATAACACAACTAGATCTACACCGGGCATTAGACCCAAAGGAATGTTTCTAACAAAATAATAACACAGCTAGATCTACACCGGGCATTAGACCCAAAGGAATGTTTCTAACAAAATAATAACACAACTAGATCTACACCGTGTATTAGACCCAAAAGAATGTTTCCAACAAAATAATAGCACAGCTAGATCTACACCGTGTATTAGACCCAAAAGAATGTTTCCAACAAAATAATAGCACAGCTAGATCTACACCGTGTATTAGACCCAAAAGAATGTTTCCAACAAAATACTAGCACAACTAGAGCTACATTTATATCTTTGGGTATTAGACCCAAAGGAATGTTTTGAGCAACAAAATAGCACAACTAGATCTACACCGGATAGTGGACGCAAAGTAATGTTATTGAATAATACATTCTTGAGGGTAGCAAATTTCCATCTTGATGTCTGCCTGAAACAAGAATACTATGAATATCCGATCACAGCACCAAGAGGGGAAGGTTCTCATTGATATTCATGAAATTAATGTGAACATGAACTTCACGTGAAGCATAATGAACTTCAAGCGAAATATCTTGAAATTTGAATGAAGCAAGTGTCTTGTCTTTGGTTTCTCTCCAAACATAAGTTATACTAGAGACTCCTGTGTCTGGTAATGAAGGCTTTCTTCAAGGAGTCCCAAACCACGTTTGTCATTTCGTTTCTTCTGAAATTGATATTCTCTGTGATCTGTTTGTCAGGTTAACACTGTTCAATTTTGTGGTTTGTATCTTATTCTGTACTCATAATGTAATATCTGTCCACTTTTATGGTTTGTATCTTATTCTGTACTCATAATGTAATATCTGTTCCACTTTTGTGGTTTGTATCTTATTCTGTACTCATAATGTAATATCTGTCCACTTTTGTGGTTTGTATCTTATTCTGTACTCATAATGTAATATCTGTCCACTTTTATGGTTTGTATCTTATTCTGTACTCATAATGTAATATCTGTCCACTTTTATGGTTTGTATCTTATTCTGTACTCATAATGTAATATCTGTTCCACTTTTGTGGTTTGTATCTTATTCTGTACTCATAATGTAATATCTGTCCACTTTTGTGGTTTGTATCTTATTCTGTACTCATAATGTAATATCTGTCCACTTTTGTGGTTTGTATCTTATTCTGTACTCATAATGTAATATCTGTTCCACTGTAAACATATGCTTTTTATCGTAAAATTAAGTGACATTCTCGACGTTTGATTTTCTTTTGTTAATTCCTTTTATAAAGCTACTGCTTCCTTTCTTAAAAGCATCGTACTTGACATACCGCTGATAAGGAGGCCAGCTTTTTCGTTTTAAGTTATTTAAAGGCCATCCATTTACTTCAATATATGACAGGTATCCAATAAATGACAGGTATCCGTTATATGGTTTCTGTCGCAAGCAGCCAGCACACCCGTCTTAATGGTAAAGATTGGCGAATCGAATACGGCAAGAGAAGTTTCACACAATCTAGATGAAGCAATGACTGCCTGGCTTATCTGAAGAAATGAGTGCCTGGCTCCTCTGAAGAAATGAGTACCTAGCTCATCTGAAGAAATGAGTACCTAGCTCATCTGAAGAAATGAGTACCTAGCTCATCTGAAGAAATGAGTACCTAGCTCATCTGAAGAAATGAGTACCTAGCTCATCTGAAGAAATGAGTACCTAGCTCATCTTAAGAAATGAGTGGCTGGTTTATCTGAAGAAATGAGTGACTGGTTTATCCGAATAAATGAGTACCTGGCTCATCCGAAGAAATGAGTACCTAACTCATCTGAAAAAATGAATGCCTGACTTATTTTGCAGTTGAGAGAAATAATTGGCAGTCAAATCGTTACACAGAGCACATGGCCCTCTAGTTGCACAGACAATTCAGCCTAAATATGGGCGCTAACTCCGTTCCTTTTTTATGGTCTTGAGGGCATAAAGGGGCCATTTGCACATGTACCGTGTTACTTTAATAATTATTATTAGTACTTCATAAGTGTGAAACCCTCGAGCTCTTGATCAAAACCTCCATTACTGTCGTTGATTTAAATAGAGAAAATTAATGAGCAGGTAACATATATACATTATTATTATTATTATTATTATTATTATTATTATTATTATTTTAACAATATCATTAGGAGAAAATCTTTGATTGTACTTTGAAGTACCAAGTTAAGGAAAATAAATTAGAATTCTTAAACTATCAGAAATAAATACTGCAGAGAAAGTCGTAGGTATAGTATGTGGAAAAAAAGACATATAGTGAACTAGTCTGATGGTTAAAATAAGGAATAAATTTGTATTGGGAACCATGTAGTAGTTCTCGCCATCAAAGACAACTTAGTGGACACCCACCAGTATAATATTGATAAATTGTGTGGACTATCATATTATTGATGAAGTCGAAGTTCTTTGTTCTTTGACAGAAAACATCGATGTTTCACAAATATTACCACTTCACTAAATCAAGTCCGATGAAATATTTTCTACATTATTTATTTAATTCTGACAAATAGGTTCAAGATGTATAGTCGATAACATCACTTGGATTGAAACACTTAATCATTTGTTCACAATATCAAACTCTATCATATTCTACATGCAGCGTTTCTCAATTTCTCAAATTCACAATAATCAACACTTGATACGAGAACATTTCCTATCTCAGTATTATATCACATCTGCAACACGTGGTCAACTAGTTTCTCGTCTAAAATCACTGTACTCAAAGTTTCAAAAGTGTCAGTTCTTCTTAATCACTTAAATCACTTGAAAACCATCTTCTGTCTAACACTACTTCTGATTTTATATCGTCTCGTCTCTTTCTTCTCTTTTCTGTCTTCTGACTTCTTCTGACGATCTTCCTCTGCCGTCTCTCACTCGCAGTGTACTAACGAGCAAAGTCTACTTGCCTCTTTTCTGGACTTTTATTCTTATCTCTCATCTGATGGCTGCTCATCTGTTCTGGTGGTCGGACCTTCTTTCTTCGCTCTTGACTGTCCATGAGCACTGACCATCCTTCTTGCAGTTCTGGTCAGTCGCTAGTTGCCGGACCGACGGTGTTCTGACCATCTCCCTCCTCTGTCTTCTCTCTCTTCTACTTCCGTACTTCTTGGTCCTAGATTTTCTGTTCTTCCATCTTCAGGCTCCATCCTCTGTCTTCTCTCCTCTACTTCCATACTTCTTGGTTCTTCCTTCTTTGTTCTCGGGCTCCCCCCTCTGTCTTCTCTCCTCTACTTTCATACTTCTTGGTTCTTCCTTCTTTGCTCTCGGGCTCTCTCCTCTGTCTTCTCTCCTCTACTTTCATACTTCTTGGTTCTTCCTTCTTTGTTCTCGGGCTCCCTCCTCTGTCTTCTCTCCTCTACTTCCATACTTGGTTCTTCCTTCTTTGTTCTCGGGCTCCCTCCTCTGTCTTCTCTCCTCTACTTCCATACTTCTTGGTTCTTCCTTCTTTGTTCTCGTGCTCCCTCCTCTGTCTTCTCTCCTCTACTTCCATACTTCTTGGTTCTTCCTTCTTTGTTCTCGTGCTCCCTCCTCTGTCTCCTCTCCTCTACTTCCATACTTCTTGGTTCTTCCTTCTTTGTTCTCGGGCTCTCTCCTCTGTCTCCGCTTGCCTTTCTATCTTCAGGTCCAGCTTGATGGATTAACCAGTAAGTATTGTGGCTCCACCCTTCAGATGTCCACTGGTTCCCATGAACGTTCTGATTGTCCATTATTCAAACTGTCCCATGACTTATATGTCGTAAGTCAATTGTCCAACGCCTCTAAATATTTAATTGGTCAACTGGCCGAGTTGGTCACTCCTTTATTTAAAAACCGTGCGCAACAGCGTCCCAACGCTTGTCAGTTTCGTCTATGCAACTGTCATTTACTTAGGACATATTCTTGCTCTTTCGTGTCGGAGGTTTTAGTGTGTCCTCGCTTTTCATTGGGTCTTTCTTTTCCATTCGTCTTTTATATTTTGTTTACACGTGTCAACGTCCAGTTACCGCTTTGTTATCATTGGCCCATCCTACTTTCTGGCGTCCTTCCTTTGTATTACCTATATCTCAGCGTCACTGAGTCTCGTCTTTTTCTATTCGCTGTCTCCACTGTTTACTTTTGTCCGCGTCTTGTTCTAGTGTCTCTTCCGTTTTCTGCCTACTTTTCTCTGTCGCTATTCGATGTTACTATTTTCTTTACATTATATATTTCATAATCATATTCATTAATAATAATAACAACAACAATAATCATTACTTACAAGGCCATGGTACACCAGAATCAGCTACATGTAGTTAAACAAAAGGTAGAACGATCTTTATTTATCAACAAACACAGCTACTAGGTTTTGGCTTATGCCTTATTTATAAAAAAAAACAAACAGGACGAAGAAGTAGAAAAGATTAGAAGAAGTAGAAAAGATTAGAAAGTCTAAGTTTACGTTTGTGCTATATAGCACATCAGAAAGAAATACAGGGAGGTTACTTCTCTCCTGATTTGTGTGGAGAGATTCACACTAACGAAGTATCCCTCCACCCACGCTTGTCTTCTGACTTGCATGAATCTGTCTGCCAGAATCTGTGTCCATTTATATATTCAGTTTTATACACTTTTACCTATAAACTGTGTGTTAAAAAGATTTCATAAGATTATCACGTTGATGATAATAATTGTCCTGTCTCTAGACTAATGTTGCACACCGTAACATACATCTTGCCAGAGCTGGATTCCTGCAATAAAACTCATTCAGGTGTGGAAATCTCTAATGCCATTTATCGATTTCTGTGATTACGGGCGCAGTTTTACTGAAACAATCTGAAGATCGATTAATAAGCTAAAACGATTTTTCTGTGTGTACATTTTGCACTGAAAGGCACCTTCAAGCTGTCTTGCTTGATAACGTACTGAAATAGTGTTATTTTCACCATACATATTATCTGAATTCTGTCATGATGAAAAATAATGTTTTATAATCATCATCAATTCACTCCCGGCACCGACCATCGCTACTCAGATCTGCGCCTTGAACTGAGGATCTCAACATAGGTGCAAGAATCCCGTAGCACCGGCAAGAAATATTATTCGCTGGAGAGTAACGACAGTCTCTGAACCATACGGTAAAGAAACAGAACTCAGTTTTGTAGGATTAGACCTCGAAAAAAACCTGGTAATTCATTTGTGATTTGTCTTTCTCTCACGTCTAAAAGTGTTTTTGTCTACGATTTTTTTCGAGGTCTAGTCCTACAAAACTGTGTTCTGTTACTTTACCGTACGAAAGCCTCGTTGTTTCCTTATTTATATATCAAAATACGACATGAACTGAACAAAGAGGATCATACCCTTTATACTTTAGTGTTTGTTTCAATTAATATGACCAAATGGGATTCCATAATGCAACTTTAGAGCAGTACCGCCAAGGCAGCTGGATGGTATATTTATAGATGTTAAACCTCTGGTCAGCCGTAACTGCTAACAACCTTTTTTTACAGTTAAAGCGGTTATAACAGTAAAGAAGCACAGGCATGTGATCGAGTAGATGATGAGTTGATTTACTTTCTGGAACAGATCCAGTTCCGCAACACATGATCCCAAACGAGTTGTTGAGGCCTGAAACAGTCTGCTGAAGCTGGCATAAAGCAGTCTGTTGAGGCTTAAATTCATATTACAACTTGCTGAGACTTAGCCACGACAGTCTGTTGAGGCTTAAATTCATATTACAACTTGCTGAGACTTAGCCATGACAGTCTGTTGAGGCTTAAATTCATATTACAACTTGCTGAGACTTAGCCATGACAGTCTGTTGAGGCTTAAATTCATATTACAACTTGCTGAGACTTAGCCATGACAGTCTGTTGAGGCTTAAATTCATATTACAACTTGCTGAGACTTAGCCATGACAGTCTGTTGAGGCTTAAATTCATATTACAACTTGAGACTTAGCCATGACAGTCTGTTGAGGGTTAAATTCATATTACAACTTGAGACTTAGCCATGACAGTCTGTTGAGGGTTAAATTCATATTACAACTTGCTGAGACTTAGCCATGACAGTCTGTTGAGGGTTAAATTCATATTACAACTTGAGACTTAGCCATGACAGTCTGTTGAGGGTTAAATTCATATTACAACTTGAGACTTAGCCATGACAGTCTGTTGAGGCTTAAATTCATATTACAACTTGCTGAGACTTAGCCATGACAGTCTGTTGAGGCTTAAATTCATATTACAACTTGCTGAGACTTAGCCATGACAGTCTGTTGAGGCTTAAATTCATATTACAACTTGCTGAGACTTAGCCATGACAGTCTGTTGGTGTAAATAATAAAACAGCCTGTTTCCAACAGCACTGCAGTGAAGTTAGAGAATTTCTTCTGTAACCCCAATTTTCTGACTGATAACTGACTGACATTTCTACTATGATCACATGACATTGTGTCTTTGGACTACCGTTCCATACCATGACATACTTCTCTCAGAGGTAGACTTGTCTGTAATAACACTGACTCAAAGAACGGTCATTCTTTTCCTTGTTTGTCATGTTTCTTTCTCAATGGGCAATAACTCTTTAAGACAATTAGCAAAGGTCACGATTTAGATAGAAATCCCGACTTCCTGTAGATACGCGTGCTGTCACGTCCGAGGTCTTAGAAATACGGCCCTGTTTCACTGGAGTACCCTGCGCACGCTCACCAACCGTCTGATGTCAAGTTACAGCAGAGCACAGGCAGGACATTACCAAGCTACAGGTCATCGTGGGATTGTCTCCCCTCTTTGTGGTCTCGGTCTCACTATCCTTGGTATGAATAATAATTGAGTCACATAGTCATTTACCACGACTAGAATCCTTAGGGATATAGCTGGGATTCCTGGCAACAAAATCCAAAAGACGCCCCTGATCTGTGGAAAACAAGGTTGAAAATTGTTTTGTATCGATTTTTTTTAGGAAAACGGTGGCGCAGATGAGGAAAATGGAGTGGCTAAAGGGAAATGTTAAGGGGCTAGAGCAGACTATGCTGGTAGTTAATAGTTATCCGAAGGTGAGGGATTTAAGGATGGTGGCTGTTAATGCGGCGGGCGGGGAGTAGAGACAGTAGATTTATGCTGTTATTGTCTCTTATGCAGCTGTGATGTGATCTGGGGGGCGGACCTCACTCACGTCTCCCCACATTACTGGAACACATGAATACTTGATTTCTGTCCGTGGAGCTATATGCTTATTGTCAGAGTGACAGCTCTCTGTTTAGTAAGGGTATGGAGTAACAGCTTTACAGCAGGAAAGGTCTCCGGTTAGTAATCAACTCACTGATGATAAAGAGCTGCTACACAGTCTAGCTCACTGGACGTTTGGTTCAGTGGCCACATTTTGTCATAGCAATAAATCTTATTTTAATAACAGTGCTTCTGTCTGTCCTGTTACTCGGGGTGCGGGAGGGTGGGCGCAGATTAAAACCGTTCTCTTTTCTTTTTTTTATCCGTTTATTCTCTGTATTATCTTTTGTGTAGAAGCTGAATAACGCTTTATGTGAAAATATTGGTTGTTTTGCTCCGTTTGGTTTCACTTTTCCCATTTTTAGAGGATAGTGTCACTCCAGTTTTTGTTAGGTTGGAGTGGGCCATCAACATGGTTTCTCATACTGAAGATCATTTCGTGGATTCTGTCCTCACTGGCGGATCCCTTCGGTCGATCAGATGTGAGAAACGGTACTCGCCAGACTATGCTGAGGACATTTTGTTTCCATGAACTGTGTTGCTTCTCAGTGACTACTACTTTTCACAGCTCAGTCGACCAGAGGGCGAATACAAGCCACAGATCAAGAATCGATTCAGTCACTCACAAGAGAAATATGTGGGTTTAAGGCCTTCACAAGAGAAATATGTGGGTTTAAGGCCTTTGTAAGAGAAAGATGGGGGTTTAAGGCCTTCACAAGAGAAATATGTGGGTTTAAGGCCTTTGTAAGAGAAAGATAGGGGTTTAAGGCCTAAATATAAAATGACAATTCGCTACACATTTCCGGCATTGATTTCGTGTGTTTTTATAACCTTTTTTTCTGTGTACCATCATGTCACTTTCCTAGAATCTCATTCAGGTTAAATACTTGAATAGGACTCCTCGAAATCAAGTCTTCTTACGGTCTGTCAAGGTTAAGAGGCCATTTATCTTAATCTCTCAGAGCACAAAAATTCTTCTGTTCGCGATCAGTGCGCAGTTGTTGAAAACATATCTCACCAATCTAGCCCCTTTTTTGTATTCAGTGTCAAAGATTTCTTACAGAAATGGCTTATTCTATGTGAAATATTTCTTACAAAAATGGGTTATTTTATGTCAAATATATCTTACAAAAACAAGTTATTTTATGTCAAAAATATCTCACAAAAATGGATTGTTTTATGTCAAATATATCACACAAAAATGGGTTATTTTATGCCTGATATTTCTTATAAAAGTGGCTTATTTCAAAAAGCAAATTTTGTGATTATTTCTATACAGCAACAATGAAACATTCAGGTTTGTTATCTGTTTATGTATTAAACTATCATTTTATAAAATCTACACCAAAAAGTTATAATGTAAATGTAACACAACCAAAAACATACAGCAGCAGGTCCATGCTGATTAACAGTTTTCTCTTTCTCGTCCTTGACGTTCGCACAGGGCATCAATATATTCTGCTCAAAGCCGTTACGTTCACAACAAAGATGATACTTTCTTGTCTTCTGATCAGCCAGAGTTCATGAGGATATTGATGATGTGTTCTCGGCTCATCAGGAAACATCCATATAGATTTATGAAATGTCCTAGAAATTTTGAATCACACAAAACGGGATATGAAATGTTGTCACATGTTGTCCCTAAATGTTAAGCATGCATATGGGATATTAAATGCTGTCTTGAAATGTTGACACGTACATGTATCGTTTGAAAGAAGCTGACACGTGAAAGATGAGGAGGTAACAGACACGATGGATGGATGGATGGATGGATGGATGGATGGATGGATGGATGGATGGATGGATGGATGGATGGATGGATGGATGGATGGATGGATGGATGGGGGATGGATTGACGGACACACACAGACAGACATATAGATAATAGATAGAGGGGCAGAGAGAGAGAGAGAGGTAGCAAGGATTGTCTCTCGCAAGTCTGTCGGTCATGATTGATGTTCACTCGTCCAACACTCAAAATTGGAAATCAATAAATCTTTTTTTGGTCTCAAAATCTCCAGGGCTACAGAAACGAGGACGGATACATCGCGACTCAAGGTGAGTGCTTACGACAAGTCTGCCCTGTGTTATCAGTTATCATAGGCTTAGTTTTGTCAAATATTAATTCAAATATAAGAATTAACGAAGACCAGATCCATGTCTTTTAGTGATAGCAGAAGATTACACTCTATCTTTTTTTTTTACAGTTCCCATAGTAGAATATTACACTATATCTTTTTTGACAGTTCTCGTAGTAGAATATTACACTATATCTTTTTTGACAGTTCCCATAGAAGAATATTACACTCTATCTTTTTTAACAGTTCCCATAGAAGAATATTACACTATATCTTTTTTGACAGTTCCCATAGAAGAATATTACACTATATCTTTTTTGACAGTTCCCATAGAAGAATATTACACTATATCTTTTTTGACAGTTCCCATAGAAGAATATTACACTATATCTTTTTTGACAGTTCCCATAGTAGAATATTACATTCTATCTTTTTTGACAGTTCTCGTAGTAGAATATTACATTCTATCTTTTTTGACAGTTCTCGTAGTAGAATATTACACTATATCTTTTTTGACAGTTCCCATACTAAAATATTACACTCTATCGTTTTGACAATTCCCGCATCTCCTCTGTTTTCCAGTCTTCAGGCTCACTCACATATATACATACTTTCATATACTTCTAGATCAATGCCTCAGTCACATGTTACCTTTCTATTGTATTTCATATGTAATGCAGAAGATGCTGGTATAGTTTCAGTTGTTGAGATGAAAGATATAGATAAAACTATGATCTCAGTCAAATTAATACCCCATATATGATATAAGTCGAGATATTATCCTGTATATGATAAAAGTCAAAATTATATTCTTCTTATAAGTCAGGATCATATCCTGTAATTGACAAAAGTCTACATTCTATCCTACATATAAGTCATGATACTATCCTGTATATGATAAAGCGTCAAGATTCTGTCCTATGTATGATACGAGTCAAGATCTTGTCCTTATATATGATAAAAGTTAAGATTCTATCATATACATAATAAGATCATATTCCATACATGATATGAGTCAAAATCATATCCTCTATAATAATCGAGATTATATCCCATCCCTGTAAGATGATCCCTCTAACAGTCTGTTGCGATAATACAGTCAACACAAAGGCATATTATTTCCAGTGGTGCTGAGGCCAGTTTGTAATTTGGGTTCTCCAGAAAGCAGGAAACTATACTTCACATTAGCCAGGTTTTTATCAATGTTCTCTCTAAGGGTTTGTGGTCTCTGTGCAAAGTGTTCAGCTCATGTGCACACAAAAAAATCGTGTGTGCAAATGCGTAGTAATATATATATATATATATATATATATACACACATTGTAAAGGCCTGTACATTTAATAGCAGGGTAAACCTGCTGTACCTTTCAGTTACTGGTATTTAGTTAGCTGCAATGATGACTTCTTTCTTTACTTATTTTTATTTTTGAGCGGCTTCAGAAATTTTTGCGCCGGGTATGATTTTGTTTTTTTCCCTGTGTGCGGCTGCGCAGCTTAGAGGGAACATTGATTTTTATATCACAAACCTCACCATGGTAACCATGATGTTAAGTGTAGCAAATCTATTTGGGAGCAGGAGAGACACAGAATATGTTGTAACAATATTGGTATAACAACAACAGTGGTACAACAACAACATTAGTATAACAACAGTGGTATAACAACACTATTGATACAACAACGACTATAGTGGTTAAACAACAGCAACATTAGTACAACAACAGTTTGGTTATACCCTGAGCTGTTTCCAGACACCAGTAAAAGACAAGAAAGAAACAAAACCACTAATAAAAGCCTAAAAAATGAATCGGGCGCTTTCGATGATGCAATTTCCCGCGCAATTCTGTCTCCACCCATCACAGATTTGACACTTCCGGCACCGCCTTGTATCTGTGTTGATGACCTCAGTTGACGGAAGGTCAGCAACGTCATCATCCGAACCTAAACCGAGATATGAATGACAGTGATTTTGAGACAACAGTTGTCAAGATTAATGATCTTGGCCATTCTTAGCCACTTTCCCCGTTTTGTCTCCTCGCACTGTTCTCAAATATTAACGTAAGAGAACACAATTTTGTAGGATTAGACCTAGAAAAGATCGTAGACAAAGCACTTTAGTGAGACGTGAGAGAAAGAAAAATCACAAGAGAATTACCTGGGATTCGAACACAAACTCCAGTAGGACGAGCAGCCGTCTAGCCACGAGAGAACAGCGTACTATCGACTTAGCCAACTAGCACCCCCGTTTCCTTAAAACTATTCATGAAAAGGTCTAATCCTGCAAAACTGCGTTCTCTTACTTTACCGTACCAAAGCCTCGTAGTTTCCTATTTATAAAAAAAAATTGTTCCTTAAACTATACTTGAAAAGGGGGTTCTAGTTGGCGAAGTCGATAGTACACTGACTCCTCCTTCTCCCCCCCCCCCCCCCCCAACTGGTCCTTTCCAACGCACACTGGGGACCTTAACGAGCACTTTTAGAAACACTGTCATAGGCGGTGTCTGCCTAGAAGCCTTTTTGTTAGGCCCAGTCACTTCTAGTGACGGAGGAGGGGCCCAGCTGATGCATCGCTTCGGGCCCATATGCTTCTCCTGTTTTAAGGGGTAGGCCCGTAGTGGATGAAAACAGGATGGTTGATCAATAGGGTAAACACGGGAGTGAGGGGAGGAGAGAAATAGCTTTGCTAGTTTAGAAAATTCGTTCCAGAAGCCTCAAATCCAGTCCAGAGTCATGAACAGGTCACCATAACTTTTACGTCTGCTTTCAACGCCTTATTTCTGTACCCAGATTTCTAAATCCGCGTTCACATTTCTCCGGATTCCTCAATTATAAGTTCATATTTCTCCAGATTCCTCAATTCTATGTTCATATTTCTCCAGATTCCTCAGTTCTATGTTGATATTTATGTCTTCAACGCTGCCGAAATCCACGCTCACAGCTCCGTGTATACTGCCAGCCAACACGCTGTAGTGCAATTACTGATGTCTTGTCTAGCAATATAATACTGGTTACCATCGTACTTAGACTGGGTGTGATATTACATGGTTTATAATACGTAGAATAGCTGAGAAATATGAAACCATCTTATCAGCTTATATAGCAGAATAAGCCACTTTCCCCTGGAGAAGTAACAAAAAACATACAAAATAAGCTACAAACACACATAAACTTAATATAATAAAGCCACCAAAAACTACTATGATAAATGTATCAGATTTGTACACTAGTACTGTGGTTACAGTAACATACTGAAGTACCAAACATTTCTCACTAAAAGAACAAACAACTAAACACATATCACGCTAATACAACAACAACAACAAAGCAAGACCACATACAACAGTGTTTTTTGTTTTTTTTTTGTAACCGAAAAGCTCTCGATGTTTCCACTGACTGTATTCACGTACAGGTCCCATGCTTGGTACAGTGGATGACTTCTGGAACATGGTCTGGTCGGAGAACAATCGTCTCCTTGTCATGATGTGCCGACTTGTTGAACGTTTCCAGGTAAGTAGGGGTGATAATTTTGCTCTCCGCCCCACAATCAACAGACAGGATTACAGCTTTAAGAGGAAAGATAAATAAACCAGGGAATCTGATGCAGTAAACGGAATACAGAAATTCTGTAGTGTTTTTCGCGATAAGTTAATACACAGAATTAATTTGTGTAAGGTAAAGCGAACGAAATAAATTATGACCTTGTCCTGTAAGATGGCATACTGAAAAGACAAGAAAGAAAAAAAGCAGTGGCATGTATAAACTTACAGAGACAAGTAAACGATCAGAAAGACTATCAGGCGTCTGTAAAGTTACATAGCTAAAGCTTAGCTGGAAATCAATAAATGCACGATCAAAATAAATTAATATCTTAAAAAAAACCGATGAAATTAACCACTAGCAGCCCCTAAGGTTTAATTATTTGGCAGACGAGGCGTCTCCAAGACTAAAGAGTTAAGATTTGTAAAGAGCATGCGTGAGGCAAAATGGCACGAAAAAAAAAGAAGAAACGCGTGACAAAAACGTCGAGTTACATCATCACAAAATGTGATAGCCTGCAATCATAGCGATTTGATAAAGCTGTAGCAACATAAAGCTGTAACCAGATAAAGCTGTAAGCAGATAAAGCAGAAAGGCGATGAATATTTAAAATGGAGTAGTCTAAAAAAGGGGGTTATTTTGTTTCGATAAATGTTTCGCTTTCTTTGGCTTCACTAAGAAAGACCAGCTGTGATCTTTGACAAAACAAAACCTTTATCATGATGGACATGTCAGTTCATTTGCTTCAACGGTAGCAAGTGTTGAAATGCCAGGTTCCCAACAGGAATTACAACCTTCACAACCAACATGCAATGCGAGGACTTGGTTTTATCTAGGAACACTAACATTCGCCAACCACGTTTCTTCCTTGAACTCGAGTACCACTTTAAGTCATGAGATCAGTTTCTCTTTGATCAACGTCACAGATAGGGCTCATAATTTAATGGACAAGACTGCTCATCCAAGGCTCATTTGTAGACAAACAGACAGACAGACAGACAAAAGCGGAGATAGCTATGCATTATTAACATTCACTGGAACACAACATCTGTCCGTATTCTGACATTTGACGCCATAAACACTGATACACACACACACTCGACACACTACCACAAACGCCACTGGCACTTTCGCGCCAGTGGCAACATCAATAACGTGCCATATCTGTGAGAACAAGTAAAGCTAAATAACACTGACAGTGAGAACAAGTAAAGCTAAATAACACTGACAGTGACATTATATAAAATAAGATGACAGTAATTGATCATTCCCATGTATCATTCACATTCACACCTGGCATACCAAAGACAGGAGAGGTCAGAGATGTCACTCACCTTCAGTTTGTGGCCTGGCCTGACAACTGCCCGCCCTGCCTGCCGATATTTATTAGCTTTTGGAAAATTTTCAGGAAATTTAAAATTCCATGCACAGGTCCACCCATTATCCACTGCAGGTAGGCGTCATCATCATCATCATCATCATCATCATCGTTATCGTCATCGTCGTCATAATAAATATCAACATCATCTATGTCGGTAGTATGAGACTGGGATCTGTGAGATTCATGTACCGATGCACATGAAATGCATAGATAATGTGGAATATTGGAAAACGATTCAGATATTAAATTTAATACAAACTGATGCTCAAACTATTTATGACATTCCATAAGAACAGTGAAGAGAAAAACCTCTATCTTAATCCGAAGAAAACTAAATTGATGACATCTGACAAAACAAACAAGGCAGCTGAAATATGTATCAATGAGAGAAAATTGGGAGAGGTGGAGAGTTTTGAATATCTTGGATCATTACTAACTAATAATGGAGATACAATGAGGGAAATTAAAAAGAGGACATCTATCGCTCTTCAGAAAGTAAAACAACTAAAGAAGCTGTGAAGAGGAACAGGCAGAACTACAAAAATAAGATGTTTAAGGGCACGGATTTTTTCATCGCAGCATATGCCTGTGAGACCTGGACACTTAACAAAACAGCTGAGAAACGCATAAATGCCTTTGAATGTAAATGGTACAGAAGAGTTCTTCAGATATCACGGACACAAAAAGAACAAATATGTCCTTACTACATGAACTTAAAATTGAAGAAGGCTGGCTAGTAAAGAAGATTAAAGAGAGAAAACTTAAATATTTTGGACACATTACAGGTCATAAGAATTTAGAGAAGACAGCTTTGGAAGAATACATAATGGTCAAAAGAAAGAAAGGAAGACCAAGGCGAAGATGGCTGCAAGACATCGTTAACGATCTGCAAATGGATACATCAGCAGCAGGGCATCTTGCTTACAATTGAAGGGCATACAGGAGAGCTGTTAGGGAGGCAAAGTTCCATAAAGGACATGCAAGTTTGTTATAAGGGTTCATGGGCAAATTATGACTGGCTTCAGGAGTCTTTGTTGTGTAAAAGCCTGAAAACCGCTGACATATATCATCATCAGTATCAACACCGACACTGTCAGATATAATCCTCGAGACGAACAATGTCATAGTTTTACCCGATATCTTATAAACTGTTACGAATCTTATCAAGGTAATGGGCTATCAGTATTATCGTTACTAAGATGACAAATATCCCTGTATGTTGTTGAATATTTAAGCATCGTGAGACCATCGTCACTGTTTTCATTATAAGGTTTGTCGTCATAATTTATACTTGTGAATATCATTACTGTTTTTAGACCGACATATATATTGATATAATTTCGTAATATCTATGAATTTACTTCTTTGAAACCGTAAGACTGTGAAAAGTCTTAAAACGCAGTCGTAGAGCCGGATGGGAAATGGACTGCGATGGGGGTTGTTTACTTTTCCAGGTGGGCCCAAGAAGCACGCTTCTTCATTGACTCCATTCACTTGGAAAACACATCTATCAGTTCCGCCTTGTAGTGACTGAAGTAACGAAACAGCCTGTTCTTGATAGCACTCCAAGCAGACAGGACAGTGTCTTGGTCGGGTTAGGCTGGCTGGTACCAGTAACTGGACATTGTCTTGGTCGGGTTAGGTTGGCTGGTACCAGTAACTGGACATTGTCTAGGTCGGGTTAGGTTGGCTGGTACCAGTAACTGGACATTGTCTAGGTCGGGTTAGGTTGGCTGGTACCAGTAACTGGACAGTGTCTTGGTCGGGTTAGGTTGGCTGGTACCAGTAACTGGACATTGTCTAGGTCGGGTTAGGTTGGCTGGTACCAGTAACTGGACAGTGTCTTGGTCGGGTTAGGTTGGCTGGTACCAGTAACTGGACAGTGTCTTGGTCGGGTTAGGTTGGCTGGTACCAGTAACTGGACATTGTCTAGGTCGGGTTAGGTTGGCTGGTACCAGTAACTGGACAGTGTCTTGGTCGGGTTAGGCTGGCTGGTACCAGTAACTGGACAGTCCCTGTGTAACACATCCATCTTCTGTTCCACTGTTTACAGATAAATGACATATAAGGGAGTGCTAAAAAGTTATTGGCCCAAAAACCCGGAGCCCTTCAACTTGCTTGTTATTCCACATATTCACCACAAGGTTGAACATACTTGGCATGTCAGTGTGACAGTTCGCTGTCTATCTCTTTATGTAGTGAAATGTAAGTGTGTCAAGACGAAGTGTGCAGTAGGGCATATGAACAATGTCACATCATGTCAACGAC
Source organism: Achatina immaculata (assembly GCA_009760885.1). Lineage (NCBI taxonomy): Eukaryota > Metazoa > Mollusca > Gastropoda > Stylommatophora > Achatinidae > Lissachatina > Lissachatina immaculata. The sequence goes on along the minus strand of CM019704.1, from coordinate 5,355,660 downwards.
ATCAACTTCCTGCGTTGTCGACATATGACAGGACCCAGATTTTGGACGAGCTGCACATGTAAGGTATTCAGGGAGCTAGACATCTTGCCAAGTTTAATAAAGACTTATTTCATGGCACCTGATGATGCTGAAATCTCAGTGGTGGTGATGATGAAGAACAATGACGACGGCTCCAAAGCACTCAGTTTATCGGTAGGGCATCCTGGAAAATAATCACACTGGCAGACAACTAGACTGACAGACAACAAGACTGATAGACAAGACTGGCAGACAACAAGACTGACAGGCAAGACTGGCCGACAACAACATGGCAGACAACTAGACTGACAGACAACAAGACTGATAGACAACAAGACTGACAGACAACAAGACTGACAGATAAGACTGGCCGACAACAACATGGCAGACAGCAAGACTGGCAGAGAGCAAAGACTGGCAGACAGCAAGACTGGAAGACAACAATACTGACAGACAACAAGACTGGCACACAACAAGACTGGCAGATAACAAGACTCGTAGACAGCGAGACTGGCAGATAACAAGACTGTCAGATAACAAGAATGGTAGACAACAACATGGCAGACAGCAAGACTGGCAGACAGCAAGACTGACAGACAACAAAGACTGACAGACAACAAGAATAACAGACAAGACCGGCCCACAACAACATGGCAGACAGCAAGACTGGCAGACAGCAAGACTGACAGACAAGACTGGCCGACAACAACAAGGCAGATAGCAAAACTGGCACATAGCAAGACTGGCAGACAGCAATACTGGTAGACAACAAGACTGGCAGATAGCAAAACTGGCACACAGCAAGACTGACAGACAAGACTGGCCGACAACAACATGGCAGGTAGCAAAATTGGCACACAGCAAGACTGGCAGACAGCAATACTGGTAGACAACAAGACTGGCAGACAACAAGACTGTCAGATAACAAGACTGGTAGACAACAAAACTGGCAGACAACAAGACTGACAGACAACAAGACTGTCAGATAACAAGACTGACAGACAACAAGACTGTCAGATAACAAGACTGGCAGACAACAAGACTGTCAGATAACAAGACTGACAGACAACAAGACTGTCAGATAACAAGACTGGCAGACAACAAGACTGTCAGATAACAAGACTGGCAGACAAAAAGACTGTCAGATAACAAGACTGGCAGATAACAAGACTGTCAGATTACAAGACTGTCAGATAACAAGACTGTCAGATAACAAGACTGGCAGACAACAAGACTGTCAGATAACAAGACTGACAGACAACAAGACTGTCAGATAACAAGACTGGCAGACAACAAGACTGTCAGATAACAAGACTGACAGACAACAAGACTGTCAGATAACAAGACTGGCAGACAACAAGACTGTCAGATAACAAGACTGACAGACAACAAGACTGTCAGATAACAAGACTGGCAGACAACAAGACTGTCAGATAACAAGACTGGCAGACAACAAGACTGTCAGATAACAAGACTGGTAGACAAAAAAACTGGCAGACAACAAGACTGACAGACAACAAGACTGACAGAGAACAAGACTGACAGACAAGACTGGCCGACAACAACATGGCAGACAGGAAGACTGGCAGACAGCAAGACTGGCAGACAGCACGATTGGCAGACAACAATACTGGCTAGTGTTTCTGCACTCACGAAAATGTTCTCAGAGCCAGCCTCTGTCTGATCAGATCACGCCATGACGACAAAAACAAAACACTACTTTCTACATGAGAGTCCAAGACAAGGCTTCTCTTGTCGAGCGTCAGACACAAGATTCTAATCTTACATCTTTCAGACAGCAAAAATCAACCCTCAGACTAACAGATCCCTGCATCTAACAGATATGTGCATGTAGCAGATCTGTGCATCTAGACAAATCTTTGCATCTAACAGATCTGTGCATCTAGAAAAATCTTTACATCTAACAGATCTGTGCATCTAGAAAAATCTTTGCATCTAACAGATCTATGCATCTAGACAAATCTTTGCATCTAACAGATCTATGCATCTAGACAAATCTTTGCATCTAACAGATCTGTGCATCTAGAAAAATCTTTACATCTAACAGATCTGTGCATCTAGAAAAATCTTTGCATCTAACAGATCTATGCATCTAGACAAATCTTTGCATCTAACACATCTATGCGTCTAGACAAATCTTTGCATCTAACAGATCTATGCATCTAGACAAATCTTTGCATCTAACACATCTATGCGTCTAGACAAATCTTTGCATCTAACACATCTATGCGTCTAGACAAATCTTTGCATCTAACACATCTATGCGTCTAGACAAATCTTTGCATCTAACAGATCTATGCGTCTAGACAAATCTTTGCATCTAACACATCTATGCGTCTAGACAAATCTTTGCATCTAACAGATCTATGCATCTAGACAAATCTTTACATCTAACAGATCTGTGCATCTAGACAAATTTTTGCATCTAACAGATCTATGCATCTAGACAAATCTCTGCATCTAACAGATCTGTGCATCTAGACAAATCTCTGCATCTAACAGATCTATGCATCTAGACAAATCTTTACATCTAACAGATCTGTGCATCTAGACAAATTTTTGCATCTAACAGATCTATGCATCTAGACAAATCTCTGCATCTAACAGATCTGTGCATCTAGACAAATCTCTGCATCTAACAGATCTATGCATCTAGACAAATCTCTGCATCTAACAGATCTATGCATCTAGACAAATCTCTGCATCTAACAGATCTATGCATCTAGACAAATCTCTGCATCTAACAGATCTATGCATCTAGACAAATCTCTGCATCTAACAGATCTATGCATCTAGACAAAACACTCAGTACCACGGGGGTTTATGAGTCTCCAAACTCGTGCGAACAACTCAGGAGGAGGTAACCTAATAACTAACTATACGATGTTAATAAGGGGAACAACCTCTTTACAACAATCAACAGAGAAAGCAATTCTTTGGAAAAACAGGTACATGGCTTCTCAAGTTTCTTTAAATCTTCAAGAAAAAAAAAATCTGTGATATTTGGTCACTGAAACATTTACTGCTGTCACCGCCCAAGTATTCACATTTGTGTCCTTTTTAAATATTTTTCAAGGCTGGGGGAAGGGACTAGTCAGATGAAGCAAGATTTGGTGAACAGGGTGGACCATATACGTACTCATATACTCCTGATTCTACAAAACATCCAACATGTTATGAGCAGGCACATTGTCCTGCAGCTTCCCTCGCCGTTTTTTAAAACAAAATGTATCCTTGTTTCGAGATATCAAGTTAGAGCAGTATTCTGTATGAACTGTTTGGCCCTTAGGAAGATAATCAGTTATCACAATGACCATGACCTTTCCTGCTAACGTTTGGATCATGAGCTTCTTCGGCCATAGAGAACCTGAGTGCTGCCACAGCAGGACTGTTATTTGGTCTCACGATCAAAGTAGTATAACAAGGGCTGTTGTTTGGTCTCAAAGTAGTATAACAAGGGCTGTTATTTGGTCTCACGATCATAGTAGTGTAACAAGGTCTGTTGTTTGGTCTCATGATCATAGTAGTGTAACAAGGTCTGTTGTTTGGTCTCATGATCATAGTAGTGTAACAAGGTCTGTTGTTTGGTCTCATGATCATAGTAGTGTAACAAGGTCTGTTGTTTGGTCTCATGATCATAGTAGGGTAACAAGGTCTGTTGTTTGGTCTCACGATCATAGTAGTGTGACAAGGATTGTTGTATGTTCTCACGATCATAGTAGTGTAACCATGTTTTATCAACAACGACGAATCATTCCAAAACATTGTCACTAGATCGTTCAAAATGCTACAAAATCAACTTGGGGGCGAGGGAGGGATGTCCACTCGATTTCTCTTCTCATCCACATTTAGATATTTCGGCACCAACTTGGCTAACAGTTTCTGCATGCCCAAATACTTGCGAATTATCAACCAAACGTTTCCATGGATATCTCCAGTGTATCAGAAATTGTTTCAGTCGAAATTCGCCGATTTGCCAAAATCAGGCCATGAACATGAACATTTCTAGAATTGACACTGTTGAAGGATTTTCAGTTCTGACTGTATCTTCAGTCAGGAAATCTCCACGCTGAAAGTTAGCCTAGAATGGGGTATGAGGTGCAGGTGTCACTCAGTGATTGCAGCCTACACTCATAGATTTCCTTTCAGGTTTGGACTGGGAGTTTCGAGACGGATCTGAGTTCCACTTGAAAATTTCACGTGTGTCGTTGGCTCGGTTCTGTCGGTGATCTGAAGAAGAAGTTTTTAAAAAAATACCGCTTTGACTGGCACTTTACATTTTTAAAAAATCCACTCTTTTCAGCTACAGTAACAAAATTACGCTCAGAGTTTGCAAGTGGGTCGGGCATCCCCTTGTAAACTTTTCAGCGCCCATCGTGAAATTATTTCACTGCAATCATTTAAAAAACTATAGTTCGCCCTTGATTTCTTAACTTCAACAATCATAAACAAAACCACTGACAATCTCTCCTGTCATTTTCAGCGATGGATCTCAGCACACTGGCTTTCTTATCGCGCTAGACAGTTCTTTCAGCCAATGGGAGTCCACAAACTGCGTGGACCTGTTCAGCTGTGTCTACAGAATGCGCGAGGACAGATTGGGATTCGTTGCCTTAGAGGTAAAGAAGATTTCATGGTCTCTAGTCAAAACATTAAGTATCAAGAATGTTCGCATATTATTGAAAAATATTACAGCTTTTCATACGACTTTCGGCATTTGCTCAGTGATTAAAAGAAAATGTCGGTCACACAATTACCACACAGTGTTTTACAGCTACAGATTTGTAGTTTGACATACTATACCAGGTGCCTTTGCCCCGAATCTGAAAACATCCAGTCACGATAGGACTCAGGTGTTAAGAACTTTGATAATGTAGTATAATTTTAATGGTGTAGTATTTTTATCTTTACTTTACTGACGTGAATTAATTGTTCAGTCTTTTATTTCTTCTTGCCTCCGTCGTACTGAGTGGAGGAAGGGAGACTACCCCAGACGTTCACACCTTACCTATAAATAACAGGAACACGAAACAACAATCCTTTTTTCTTAAATCACGATCCTTGTATTTACAAAATTCTGATCCACAAGGCAATGCGAATCAAACGAATCCTATGCGCATGAAGTCCATATATTTATATATTTCCACACGCGTTATTGAATCATACAAAAAAAAGGTTCCTTGAATAATATGATTCCAGTCCTGATTACAAATGCACACAACTAAACTATACACGCCAGCCTCCATCTATCGAAATGACCCTCCTTGTCCACGTCTGCCGCTCGACTTCCACGTGCTCAACTCATCCCCCTTTTTTTCTCTTCACGTCTTATATACCTGGTCAGCGCCGGACTCGAAGGCCTGGGGATTTCCATTCAAAACCGGGTCACTGCTTGCTTATTTTCCCACTTCTTACAATAATACCCTGGACTCCTCACCTTCTTGCCTGCCTCCTTCAAATCACCCGTTGTTGTACTCTCTCTTTATGTTCTGGTTCTTCTCTGTTGAAACTCCATGAACAAAGCAAGCATGAAAATAATCACAACGAACTGTATCAAGGGCACCGTGACACTTTGCACTATCGTAATGATGCTCTGTATCCATCGTTTACGGATTCATCACAAGCTGATGACCATACATTATGACCATCCATTTATATCCACAAGTCCACCTCATTATCAGTGTTTGATAACTAGCGATGCCCGGTAAGTTATCTCCCTCACAAATGTTTCCTTCATATTTTGATCTAAAAACTGGGAGAAAAAAAAAGACGAACAACAACAATAACGACACTAACAAAAACCTTTTGTTAAACAGAGTGTGTTGGCAGTTTTCCGATGTCAGGTGCCTGGTTTAAGCCGTTGTTAAGCCCAGCTCATTTTTTTATGTGCTTCTCGGCCAGATTCGTTTCCGGTCTTCCACTTTTGCTGGCCGGAAGAGAGTGCGCTTTTCCAATGTTAGAGAACTGGCAATTTTATTCCTCAAAGATTTGATATTCCATCAACAAGTTCTGAGATTCCACTTTTCTGCTCTTACAAGTCTGATGATCATCTGATTCCACATGTTTTTAGATTCTACTAGCCTGTTTTGCACGTGTTTATAAACTTACCCAATTTGTACGAGATAATTATCCATTTGTGCCTGCTTTTGATTTTTCACTATTCTGCTTCTGTATGTTGTGGGTTGCCAGCACTTGCAGTGTTACAGGTTTGGAGATTTAAACTCGTCTTTTCCTGCAATACCCGAGATTCCGTGTAATTCCACGTACCTGTTTTCGCAAGTTTTGAAATATCACTCTTTTGTTTTTTTGCACGCTTTGAAATTTTCTTTTACCTCCGAAATATTAAACACTTCTTTAGCTTTCAGTGAAATATTCATTCCCTTAGCTCTCAGTGAAATATTCATTTCCTTAGCTTTCAGTGTAGCTTAAATACATAAATGACAGTATTTTATCACACGAATATAAAATTCAGCTGACTTCAGAGCTCTATTTCCAAAAATAGTGAATATCACTGCAGTATTTCTTTATCAAGTATTGATCTGCTATGATTTCTAGAATGATCATGTTAGTTCTTGTTATGTTTTTATTCCACAGGGTGATTCTGTTAGTTATTGTAATGTTGTATCCACAGAGTGATTACATTTACCTCCACCATGCGCTCGTGGAGGCTTATCTCAGTAGGAACAGCCACAGAGAAGCCAGGACACTCTGGAGCCAAGACATCGATCACTTCAGCAACAGCCTAGCCCTTGGGAAACTACAGGACGAAATAGTCGAGGAATATCAGGTTTGTTTCATCATCATCATCGTCGTCATTGTCATCGTCATCATCGTTGTCATCATCATCATCATTATCATCAATCATCATCATCGCCTTTCATTCCCTTGAGGGCACAGGCCACAGATAAAGGCTCCCCGGTCATCCCTGCTCTTGACATATTTATATGAGAAACTTGACATTAACATGCGAAGACACAAGCACAGCATACAAGATCGTCATGGAGGTATTTTAAAACTGTTGAGAGTCTGACTAGACGCAGGATAAAATCCAAGCATTTCACAAACAGAACATAGAAATCTCGCCTGACACAAATAGAACATAGAAATCCCGTCTGACACAGACAGAACACAGAAAGCCTGCCTGATACAAACAGAATATAGAAATCCTGTCTGACAAAAAAAGAACATAGAAATCTTGTCTGACACAAACAGAACATAAAAATATCGTCTGACACAAACAAAGCATAGAAATATCTCATTGTGAACACAGCTACATCTAATCATAGCTTAAGGTAGGCATCATTCCCAGATAAATCTAAATCTTAAGTATTAGCAATTTACTAATTCTCTCTTTCTATATAATTGGTGAAATACTGCACTTGTGAGCAGAAAATAAACTCTATTTTCAGATTCTTGACCAACAAAGATCCAAAATGTCAAAGACCAACACATGTACAAACACAAGTGGAAACATTATGACACAAGGTAAGATATAACATGGTAAGATATATATCTTTCTTCGTCTGTGGCTACACCTTTTAATTATTGTTAACAATTTTAGAGATACTTCATGACCGAGCAGATAGTGTGTTGCCCTATAGCGTATTGTTCTATATCTATAGTGTATTGCTCTATAGTGTGTTGCTCTATAGTGTATTGTGTTGCTCTATAGTGTATTGCTCTATAGTGTGTTGCTCTATAGTGAATTGCCCCATAGTTGGTTGTTCTTTCTATTGGAGTCTAGGGTTCGATTCAGTCATTTACTAGTTTATTTTTCTGTCTCTCATGCCAAAGATTCTTTGTCCTCAGTTCTTCCAGGCTAATCAAAATTATTTACCCATGACATTCATGTCTTCAGTTATGTTACTTGTATATTATTGAATATGTGATCATTATATTGTTGCATATGTGGTCATTATATTTTTTGACTTTGTGATCATTTTGTTGTTGAATATGTAGTCGTTAAATTATTGAATATGTGGTCATTATACTGATGAGTTTGTGGTCATTATATTTTTGAATATGTAGTCATTATACTGTTGAGTTTGTGGTCATTATATTGCTGAATATGCGGTCAAAACTTGAATGTCAGCGTTTAGTCATTTTTCATATTCTTCATACAGGTTAAGTATACACGTGTAGATAAAACTGATACTGAATATTTGCCTGCAGAGTGAAGCTGAAGGATGCAAAGCAGAATGCTTCAATGGTCTTTGTGTCTACCTTTTTCTGCTATTTAGAAATGGTCTTTTTCTGTCTGTCAGTCTGCCTGCTTGTCTGTCTGTACAGCATTTTAGGGGAACAAATAGAAATCCAGAAAAAAGAAAAACTCAGAGTAAAGAAAAAAAAAGTGAGATAAGTGATATTTATATGAGAAACTTGACATTAACATGCGAAGACACAAGCACAGCATACAAGATCGTCATGGAGGTATTTTAAAACTGTTGAGAGTCTGACTAGACGCAGGATAAAATCCAAGCATTTCACAAACAGAACATAGAAATCTCGCCTGACACAAATAGAACATAGAAATCCCGTCTGACACAGACAGAACACAGGAACCCTGCCTGATACAAACAGAATACAGAAATCCTGTCTGACAAAAACAGAACATAGAAATCTTGTCTGACACAAACAGAACAAAGAAATATCGTCTGACACAAACAGAACATAGAAATCTTGTTTGACACAAACAGAACGTAGAAATCCTGCCTGGCACAAACAGAACATAGAAATCATGTCTGACACAAACAAAACATAGAAATCATGTCTGACACAAACAAAACATAGAAATCTTGTCTGACACAAACAGAACATAGAAATCATGTCTGACACAAAAAAAACATAGAAATCATATCTGACACAAACAAAACATAGAAATCATGTCTGACACACACAGAAGGTAAAAATACAGGGGAGACAAATCTGTTTATTGTGGCAAAAACGTGAGCACTTGTCACGTGATCAGTTCGCACAGGTTCGGTCTAGAATAGCGGTTGCCAGTTAAGAGAAGTCCACGGACCCCTGCTCTTTCAAACTTCAGACCACGGACCCCCATACTTTGGAAAAGTTTCATGCCTGTGTAGTATCTATGTTCTTTAAATGCAAAAGAAACTCTACGCTAACCGCAGTACAAACTTGGTGAATTAACTACAATAAAGTAGTTAAAAAATAGACAGCAATTAACATTCCTGGTTGTTCTGACAAATGAACAGAGTATGAAATGTGTGACAGCTAACCAGACTAAATATGATGAGAGAAATTATGCCTCTTTTTATTCGGAATAATCGCTTCTTATATCTTACATCCTTCCCGTGCCGTTAAACGTCACATAGGGCTCGCAAAGTAGTTCGCCAATTTTTCCTGTCTTCGGCGAGTCTTTCAACCTCATCAATGGAACAGAACTTTACACGATATGTTATTTCTCTTAACTGTTTACCTAACTTTCAGTATATTTTGTTGTAATTAATAATGGAGATGCAACGAGGGAAATTAAAAGGAGGACATCTATCGCTCTTCAGAAAGTAAAACAAATAAAGCATCTGTGCAGAGGAACAGACAGAACTACAAAAATAAGGTTTTTAAGGGCATGCGTCTCTTCCATCGCAACATATGCCTGTGAGACCTGGACACTTAACAAAACAGCTGAGAAACACATAAATGCCTTTGAACGTAAATGCTACAGAAGAGTTCTTCAAATATCATGGACACAAAAAAAAAGGAACAAATATATCCATACTACAAGAACTTAATATTGAAAAAGATTGGCTAGTAAAGAGGATTAAAGAGAGAAAACTTAAATATTTTGGGCACATTAAACGTCATGATAATTTAGAGAAGACCGTCTTGGAAGGGTACATAATGGGAAAAAGAAAGAGAGGAAGACCAAGGCGAAGATGGCTGCAAGACATCGTTGAGGATCTGCAATTGGATGCATCAGCAGCAGGCCATCTTGCTCACAACCGAGAGGCCTACAGGAGAGCTGTTAGGGAGGCAAAGTTCCGCAGGGGACATGCAAATAAATGAATGAATTAAATGAATGTGGTGTACTTAGCCATGTAGACATGGTTAATTCCGTGGACATGCACAAAGTATCTTCTGTGCGTCTTGTTAAGTGAAGATATTGAGACACCAGTATCTTGGTGGATGGGGAGTGGGTTACTGCAGACCTGGAGTGTAAATAAAACGTAGGAGCGTGCAATGCTTCTTTAAGAGTGTGCCAGTTATGAAAGCTGTACCGATGCCCTGCCTAGCTAGCTAGTCTGAAGCTGTTGCTGGGCATGCCAACGGAAGCTTGGGACAGCGTCTTGATCGATTATAGTTTCGCCAATCCAGGCGCCAGCAGTGGATCATTGAAGCCATCTGTGGGTCGCTGACGCCAGCAATGGGTCACTGACGCCAGCAGTGGGTCGGTGACGCCACATTGGGCAGCATCTTCACCTCCATGTTCTTCAAAGATTTACTAACGATCAACAAATATAAACCATCGAAGTAACTGTAAATCCGTTTCTTATATCAGTTAGACTTCAGGCAACCAACTCCCCATCCGATACTATGTGTTTCAAGATCACCACGACGACGGCTGCAGAGAACACGCGTTGGTAGGTTAAGTTAACGAGCGAATGAACTTCACTTTCAAACTGGCGAAAAACCTGTTACTCGGGCCAGGCTAAATATCTGTGTCTATGTCTAAACTTCTTTCATTGTAGCGCCGTCAATCAAGAGAAAAGTACAGATATTCTATACGTATACAACACAATAATAAGTATGAAATTGTTAAACTTCTTAACTATGTATTCAACTACATATATACATATATATATATATTACATAGAGTTCATAGAGTATGATTTCTCCCTCTCTCTCTCTCTCTCGCTCTCTCTCTCTCTCTCTCTCTCTCTCTCTCTCTCTCTCTATTAACCTTGAATCAACTCTTCAGGTCGAGTTAAACAATCTAATTAGATGGAGCAACAACAGTGGCATGGTTATAAATACTGATAAAACAAAATCAATGCTCATAACAACAAGACAGAAACTACAAAACGCGACAAAAACAAGACTTCTGCTCTGTACGGAAACATCACAGATAGAAAACGTTACCGAGCACAAGACAATAGGCCTTATCCGACATCTGACCTGGAAAGGTCTCACGTGCAAGATCTAACAAAACTCATAGCGCAAAAAGTATACCAGTTAGCCAAAATCAAGCACTTCATCGATCAAGACACAGGGAAGACATACTACATATCACATATACAAACACATTTAGACTATTGCTCAACAATCTGGGATGGTTGTTCAGTGTCAAATACAGAGAGTCTATACTCATTTCAAAAGCGAGCAGTAAAGCTTATTAGTGACAAAGATCAAGCACAAACAACTAACCAGCAGAAACGTATCAAAATACTGCCTCTTAAGAACAGGTTTTTCTTCAACAAAGCCACGTTGGTACATTAAATTCTTTCACGGCATGCCCCGCTTTATCTATGGAACTTGTTTAAATTTAGCCTAAAGGGCAGCCAACGCTTGAACAACACAAGTCTTCCAAAACCTAGATTTGACTTTTACAAGAAAAGCTTTACTTATTCTGCTACTCATCTTTGGAATACCATCCCATCCTGTATAAAAAAATATAAACTATACTCATTCGTACACTTACAAACTTTTCCAATATCTATTTGATGTTGACTACATGCCTCAATGAATCGTAAAACTTAAAAACGTATTTTAGACTGCTCTTACAGACACCGAACTCATTATTCTGAATAGTAATGAAATGTTTGTTTGGTAGATAGCATTTATATGTGTATGTAGGTAGTCATTTATATGTGTATGTTGTCAGTCATTTATATGTGTATGTAGTTAGTCATTTTATGCGTATGTAGTTACTTTACTGTTAATTATGTTTGTTATATGAGCAGTATATTTGTAGAATGTCTGGAACAGAGTGATGAAAGTTGTATGATAAAGGGCAGAATGTCAGACGGGCCTGCGTGATCAATTCTTAACCCTTTTGAAATAAAGATCAATCAATCAATCAATCTCTCTCACACGAGTGACAAACATTTAACATTTTCACAGATTAGTTATAAGAAAACTGATAAGCTTTTGGCGCATAAAAGTTAAATGATCCGGGAAGAAGAAGAAGAAGAAGAAGAAGATGATGATGATGATGATGATGATAATGATGATGATGATGATGATTATGATGATGATTGAAAAGAATAAACATCATATCCGACAATAGTTGCATTCAGGTTTGCACGCAATGGCCTCTTTTTATTTTAGAGCACAGCAATTCAAGAGCTAAACACAACATGGCGTGTACTCACGCGCGGCGCACAAGAGGCCGGAACCAGGCACGAGCTAACAATTTCGTTAAACAAAGGAAGAAACAAAGGGCTGCCATCATCATGGTAAACAGGATTGAGATTGTTCAACATAAATGTCAAGGACGTCTTGCTTAATGAGTGCCAGCTCTGTGGAAATAACAACAGCTGCAGGCGTAAAATCTTTGATGTTTGATAGAACATTCCTGCGATTACCACCGGCAGCAGAAAAGAGGAAGTCAGTTTCAGACCAAGATAAACAAGAGCTTAATAACTTACAGACAGCCGGGAGGGGCTGAGACCAACAGCCTGCGCTGTCAGCTCTTAATATGGCGGAAAGACGGAAGATAATTGAGGTCATGTTGTGTAATCTCTGGGAATCTAGCAACTGTGTGGTTCCACGTATGCAGTACCTGGAGGTTGATTGAAAGAAGGAATCAGTTCACCAAATGTTCAGGAGCGTCCACATCGGGACTTCCCAATGGTTCCCAGCCTTTTGCAAGTGGTGGACCCTGTAGTCAGAGATAATTCATTACAAGTTTTGTTAATCGTAATGTGTTAGCACATCTTGCAGTTTATCATATCATTTTCTTTCACTATCTCCTTCCCTGTATTCCGTATATTTTTAATACGTGTTATATAAAACGAATAGATCGACAATGATCGCGATTCACGGAGAGTGACGAGGCTGTCATTAAAGTGACTAAAAAATTATCTCTTTTTTTTTGCCCCTCTCTATGTTGTTTAGCAGAAGACTACGCTGCTGGCGAGATTCTTCGGCTGCTGCGCGTGGTATGAAGTTCCTTCCTGCCAATGAAGAAAAATGCGATTAGGGTTGCCGCGCAGAGCCGCTATGAAAAAAGTTGAGGAAAAAGAAAAAGTGAAGTTTAATCGGTATGGCCAGTAGTCTTGCGGTGAGGGCTACTAATTCCATGGCACCTCTGCTCTAGAGGCCGGCCACGTCCTATATACACCCATACTGGGGGCAATATGCCTAAACTGGCTTAACATGGGGGTGAAACTTGATGGCTACTCATATCACGGTGCCTCCGCTCTAGAGGCCGGTCATGTCCTATATACATCCATACTGGGATAATATGCCTAAACCGGCTTAACCCAGGGGCGAAACTTACTAGTGGCGAGGATTCGTCCTCCTCGACAAAAGCTCCGTCCTGGTCACCACCAGGAAGGGTAGCGGCCACGACCACAAAATGGTGAAGTAGAAGACACTGGACCAGTGCAATCTAGATAGGCAGCCACCTCTCACCCGGCGGGGATATATTCATATCCAAACCACGTTGAGATTTTCCGGTGAGGAAGTCCAACTCTAGACTAAATTGGTGCAACGAAAACCACAGTGTCACGCAATGCCGCTTCTATGACCCACCGAGAATAAAGGCCCAAGCCCTGCGATGCTCTGAGCCTCCATCCTAAATGAGACTATCGCGAGAACCACAGGAGTAAATTCAGTAGGATCACGGGGTGATCTTGATAGTAAAAGCGTACGAAGTAGAAGAAGAAGCAGCAGAAGTCTCTCTGTGTTGTTTAGAAGAAACAAGACTCTCTATGTTGTTTAGCAGAAGACTTTCTATGTTGTTTAGAAGAAGACTCTCTATGTTGTTTAGAAGAAACAAGACTCTCTATGTTGTTTAGCAGAAGACTTTCTATGTTGTTTAGAAGAAACAAGACTCTAGGTTGTTTAGGAGAATCAAGACTCTCTATGTTGTTTAGCAGAAGCAAGACTCTCTATCTTGTTTAGCAGAACCAAGACTCTCTATCTTGTTTAGCAGAACCAAGACTCCATGAATACTTGCAAACAGCCATGGTCATAATCTCGACACCAGTTTTAGCTAACTAATAGTCATCAAAAGATGGAAGTTACACAAGCAGCATTCAAAGCTGACAAGAAACTACAGGAAAGTTTCTGTGGCAGTAAAGACAAGAAGTATACAAAGCAAGCAGAAGATGATACGACACTGACCAAGGAGATGTGTTTCACCATTAATAACCAGCTAAATATTGTTCAAAAATTACGCTAGATTATCCTGATGAAGGCTACCGTGACACCTTTGCAGTATGAAGCAGTGCATTCCAAATCGTAGCAAAGATTGTTTAGCAGCCTCGATTCAAGAAAAAAGGTTTGCTCCGGATCTGATTTCATGTTCTTGCTCTACGATCATCTCCGTGATTTTATTTCTCCAGAACTTCTGCAGGATGATTTAAAAAAAAACAACAGTCTCATGCGAGAGGGGAAAGGGAAATGTCTGGCTACCTTTCTCCTCAGATCCGCTTCCAAAGATGGCAGCGGAAATGAAGATGTAACAAATGGAATCACCGGATGGATTCCACGCTGGGACAGAGCTTACGCCGATGTTTTCTATAGAGATTATGCCACAACAGAAAGACGACAACACCAGAGGGAGAGAGAGAGAGAGAGAGAGAGAGAAAGAAAGAGAGAGAGAGAGAGAGAGAGAGAGAGACTCATCAGCTAGAGACACACATGAACAAATGATAGCATGGAACCAGGAGATGTCTGGACAGAAACTCCACGTGTCAGACAATTAAACCGAAGTGGAAGACTGCACCCTAGCAGACAGTCTAATATTTGAAGCAGTGCATGGATTTAATAACAGCGGAAAGCAGATGGGACCTGGCTGATAACCTACATCTGACATCCTTCCCGTGCCGTTAAACGTCACACGGGGCTCGCAAGGTAGTTCGCCGAGTTTTCCTGTTCTCGGCGAGCTTTTCAACCTCATCAAGGGATTTTATGCCTACTAATTTGGCCTCTCTTAACAATGTCCTCTTTAGAGTTTCACGTGGTCGACTTCTTTTTCTTCGGCCTGTTGTGTTCCAGTTTATAGCTTGTTGTGGGATTCTCTGTCTGTTTCTTCTCATCACGTGATCGACATATGCACACTTTGTATACTGGCTCAAAAGACTAGAAATTTTTCTCGGAAATTTGACCTCGACACCAAATCCACTCCCCAGTTCGAAAAGGAAAACGACTCTAGAAGGAAATATCACCAAAAAAAAAAAAGCAGAAACCTCTACGAAGGGAAAGTACAGCAGACATTAATGCTTAAAGACAAGTAACAGACCCACATTTCCCATAGCACCTCATTATAAAACTAAACTCAGCCTCCCTATAGGACACTGTAGACTACAAGTTCATCTACACAGACTGGAGACTGCCTAAGCCCCACTCTACACAAGCCAGAATGGTCTCTATACTCCACAACGCATCCTGCAAAAACTCCATTCTCTTGTAACAGAAAACTGATTTTCCACTGTGTGATCCCCTGCCAGTGTAAGTCAAAAGTTAACGCCCTTAGCTGCTGGTTTTTACACAATGCATTTTTTTTTGGGGGGGGGGGAGGAGGTGATCTGCCCTTGAGTCAGCCTTCAATTTCATGGGTTCCTCAGAGTTTGTGAAACACGATGAAGGTATTAGGAAGATTGGGAGATTTGTGGTCTTTAAGTTTTGTTTAGTCGTTTTGTGCGCCTAACGCTCGGTCAGCGTGGCACTTATGTCCAGACTATCAGAGTTAGAGTGTCTCGTATCATCGATGAGTGCAAGCAGTCTAAGTATGTCTTGCAGATGTGTATCTTGAGAACGGCTGATTTTTGTACTGGTGGATTATGTTATTTGTGTTCCTCGTTTGCCAGCCAGCATTTTGAGTTGTATGACTTTATGCTTCATTCACCTTCACAGAATTCATCATCATCATGTTCCATCTATTAAACGGGTTTGGAAGGACTACAGCACGATGCCTTGTTCAGTTGAATATAGCAATGTGAGATATGGAACCTGGGTTCTGTTGAGTGTTTAACAGACAGGAAAAGTTGTAATGTTCGTCTAACGTGATTGTGACGTTTGTGCTTCATTTACATCATCTCTCCAGGCACAATGTCAGCCATCAGGTGAAGGTACCAGCAAACGGGTAAACACCCAGGAAGCGTCAGACCTTGGCCTCAGGAAATGAACATGGATGGACAAACTGTGGGACATACATGACGACCTGCTGGCGAAGAGAGTCATGCAGGCAACCTGCCGTCTCTTTGTTTGATTGGCCGAGCATATAAAAGTGAAGGAAGAAGAAGAAGAAGACCAAATGATATATTCCTTATCCATCGAAATCTGAGCATTTTCAACCAGCGGATTCACATAAACTCTCTAATGTAGAGAGCGGAACAACAACACAACTCCTTCAGATCATCAGAGGAAGTACACCCCCCCCCCCAGACAAGTGTTTCGGCCCTATTAAACTCCTGACAGTATAAGGAAGGGGGGGGGGGGGGCTCTGGATCACGACTCCCAGAGGTCTTGTGAGTTGTTGCTTTTTTTTTTCATCCCCGAATTGAGTTGGCACTGAACTTTGAAGCGCGTCTTTAGCGATTTAGCTACGGAGGACTGGTATTGGTTGTGGCAAACGAAACTATTTATGTTCTTAATGCTTGTTTCGCATACATACTAAAGAATACGCACAGATACTAAAAGATGAAACCTTTATTTCTTATCAGATTTCATGTTGCACAATGAGCGGTGTTTTTTTTGTTTTTGCGTTGGTTTATTACAAACTAACAGATATTAGTAAAATTGCAGAATTCTCTAAGTGTTTTTTTTTCTTTTTTTGCACGTGAGCGCCCAAGCAAAATATGTGCCCTGGTGAGTTTATCTTTTTTTTATCTTCTTTATATCGGCGCCTGTGTTTGAATCGTTCTATCGCTTGGGGGGGGGGGGGGGCCATGAAACTCATTTCAACTCCAGTTTAATTCTACCGGTTTATACATCATTAATCCGCGAACTAATCCAGTTTTTTCCCGCCTGATATTGTTTACTTGCTATAGTTGTTTGTATTGACTTCGATAGTTGCTTGTGTTGATTACTAGAGTTGATGCTTTGAAGTCCTGATGCAAACATGTGAGTTTTCATCAAATTCATCCTCGCAAGTTCGTGGTGATTCTTTTTTATCAGCATGTGTCTGTTCAGCCTAGAGTGACATAGGAGATTTCCAGGTGACTGAAGCCTAAGTGATGTGCGGCAGGTGGGGTGGGGGGGGGGGGATCTGGAATCAGAGATCGAGCATGTGATATGAGAGACTAATGTGGGACAAGAGATATGAGAGACCGGTGTGGGACAGAAATGAGAAATTCACGTAGGATGGCAGGCTGTAAACATGACAGCAAGAAGAAATAAACGTGTTTTATAATATAAGCGGACAGACAGAAAGCGAATAAAAGTTCACAAAAAACCAGTCCGTAACATGATAGATGGATGGATGGATGGATGGATGGATGGGTGGGTGGGTGGATGGATGGATGGATGGATGGATGGATGGATGGATGGATGGATGGATGGATGGATGGGTGGGTGGATGGATGGATGGATGGATGGATGGATGGATGGATGGATGGATGGATGGATGGACGGATGGATGGATGGTCGGATAGATGGATGG
This sequence comes from Achatina immaculata, assembly GCA_009760885.1. Lineage (NCBI taxonomy): Eukaryota > Metazoa > Mollusca > Gastropoda > Stylommatophora > Achatinidae > Lissachatina > Lissachatina immaculata. The sequence continues at coordinate 5,337,830 of CM019704.1, read as the reverse complement.
ATGGACGGACGGATGGATGAACAGATGGATGGATGACGGATGGATGGACGGATGAATGGATGGATGGATGGACGGATGGATGGACGGATGGATGGGCGGGTGGATGGATGGATGGATGGATGGACGGATGGATGGATGGACGGATGGATGGACGGATGGACGGACGGATGGATGGATGGATGGATCGACGGACGGACGGATGGATTGATGGACGGATGGATGGATGGATGGATGGATGGACGGATGGATGGATGGATGGATGGATGGACGGATGGATGGATGGATGGATGAATGGATGGATGGACGGGTGGATGGATGGATGGATGGATGGACGGATGGATGGATGGATGGGTGGATGGATGGATGGATGGATGGATGGATGGATGGATTGATGGACGGACGAATATCTTTCTCAACCAATCACCTGGATAGCAGTAACAGCCCTTAAGCTACTGGGCCATATCCAAGTCAGAAAAATTTGTAAAAACCCTATTAATTCTGTTCCAGCCAGTTTTTATCCTGTCAGAACTGACATGGAAAACGTTCAGACAGTCTGCAGCCCCCGGAATTTAACTTCTTCCTCAGCTGTAATAAAAGAGAAGGAATGTCTGACCGTCCACGAATGACGTCTGTGATTGATACATCATCCCCCCCCCCCTTTTCTGTGTAATATCACCAAATCTTCTCCAGCCTCTCTAGCCCCTCCATATATTGCTTAGCATGAATCCTGTCGTCTGTCATAACAAACGAGAACAAAAAAGTTCTACATTTAATGACCAGTGAAATGAATTCACCTTTTCTTGTTCTCATTTGCCTGGAGACATGCATGTCTGCAGGAAATTCTCTACTGTAGAGAGCGGAACAACAACACAACGCCTTCAGATCATCAGAGGAAGTACACCACCCCACACCCCCTCCCCCAAAAAAGTGTTTTGGCCCTATTAAATTTCTGACACTCTAAGGGGTGTAAGCCCCTCTGGGAGTCATGACCCAGAGGGGCTTACACCCCTTAGAGTGTCAGAAATTGTGAATTGTTGCTTTTTTGTCTCGGGATTGAACCCGTGATCTTCCAGTTGGCACTGAACTTTGAAGTGCGTCTTTAGCGATGTAGCTACGGAGGACTTGTATTGGCTGTGACAAAGGAAATTACCGTTGTGGTAGCCGAATGTGCCGTGACATTGAAGCGTCGTATCTGAGCCGAGATATAACTGACTGAAAATCTGTTGTAGATCAGGGATGTAGGGATAGTCACAGATTATACGCTGCAGTTTTACGGCAGAAAAAAAACAAGGAAAGTTAAGAAGGAATGGAAAAAAGAGGCAATCAGACAAACGTGTAGAAATATAAACGGTAACGATCGAATATTTCGGCGATATGCCTTTATCAAGGAATACGAAATCAACGAAACAACAAATAAACACAAAAGTAGCACTGGGCTGATAGAGATCCTCTTGGTTAGGTCGTCAAGCAAGTATTGCTAGCTTCTCAACAGAGTTCACCACCACGCCAGTAGTTCTTCCCCATTAGCCAGCCAGAAGAACAGTATCAGTTGTTTTGTTAAGATTACATTGCAGAGGTAGGATGGAGTCTGGGCCGACTAGCTCTGGTTTGGCCCACCATTACAAGCTAATTTATCTCCTCCTCCCACTTAAGTCCCCTGTGAATCGCAAACAGGAAACTGAACGTGTGATGAAAGTCACTCTTTCCTTTCATGAACGGAAATCATGAATGGAGAAAATCACCACCAAGTATCAGTTTATTCTGTTGTTTTTTTTTTTTCTTTTCAGACGTCATTCCATGCACGAGTTCCCAGAGCTATCGGCTGCTCTTTCCTTCAGACAATGAAGACATTTGTATCACCTGCGTACCTGTAAGTACAATGTGTTCCTTGTCTTATAATAATAAGTATCAGTGATCTTTTTATTTAGTAAACAAAATAATTTTCCGTGCAGATAAATGATGTATACATGCATATATACGTCTACTCAACAAGCATCGTCTAAGCCTATGTTTCGTCAGTTTAGATATCGAGAAATGTGTTAAGTGACATATTATTCAGAGAGCTATCTTACACGCATGAGATATGAGAGGCTGATATAGGACATCATCTGTATTTCCCTCTATAAGAATATATTATTTCAATCACTTTTGAAGGCAAGAAATTAGAAGAAGCAGACACATTCACATGTCTCGGCAGCATTACAGACAGAGAGGGTGATATTACAGCAAGAATTGGGAAGGCTAGAGTAGCATTTATACAGCTGAGAAACATATGGAAGGACAAAGGAGTATCCTTAACTATAAAACTTAGACTGTTCAACACAAATGTCAAATCGGCCCTGTTGTATGGATCAGAAGCATGAACAGCATCAGCCAAAAGTACTAAGAGTCTGCAGATCTTTGTTAACACCTGCCAAAGGAAGATCCTTTAGATGAAGATGACCAGATAGCATCAGCAATGAAGAGCCATGGCAGAAAACAAACCAACCCTCAGTGAAAGAAATGATAATGAAAAGGCGCTGGAGATGGATAGCACATACACTTGGAAAGCCTTCCACTAACATAACCAGACAGGCTCTTACATGAAATTCCCAGGGTAAGAGGAAACAAGGAAGACATAGAAACACCTGATGAAGTATTCAGGAAGGCCTATGTCCCAGATAGGAGTAAAGAATGGATGGATGGATGGATGGACGGACGGACGGATGGATGAGAGTATATTGCTTATTGCCTGGAAGACCGAGAATTATATATCAAGTGTCATACGTAGATTATAGGGAGCTGTATGGCAGTTGTCACAGGTTGGCCAGAGGAAGTTGTTATATTGTGACTGTCACATTGTAAGGGGAACGAGTTAAGATGTCGAGTGACTGTGAGCGACTGGCGGGAAGGTTGACGCTATAGACAGAGAGAGAGAGAGAGAGAGAGAAGTCAGGGTGGCCATGATCATTTTGTGTAGGTTGGACAAGCTGAGGCCAGACCTGTGATACAACCTATATATCAACGAATTCTCCAGAAGGTTAGTGATAAGATGTGTCTGAAGATTGTTAAGCAAACAAAACAAAACAACAAAAAAAAACGGTTGACCAACTAGAGACTCAGACTGGAGGGAAGACGCCTGCAATAAGTTTTATTTGGAACAAAGATGGCGACAGGCAGTCCAAGATAGGACGAGTGGCAGTGAACAGTCAGTTGTGTGTTTTGTTTTTTTTAGTCTTGAGTATTAGTTTAACACGGAAGGCCTGCATCATACATATTTTGTTTTAGTGACTATTGAAGGGAATCAAGATTATTTGAAGTGCGAGTTGTTTTGGCTGATTAGTAGAACCTGAGAAGACTGAGGGAGCTCTCTTGAATGTTTTGTGTTCGACGCTGGAGAGAATTAAACTGAGTGATATTTGACTGTGAAGTCAGCTTTTTAAAATCAGACTACATGTGTATACCCTTCTGCGAGTCTCCCTGCAGCAGGTAAGGTAGAGGAAGTTATATGGCTACTGTATAGCTAGGTAAGATGTAAATAAAGTTTTAAGGAGTCTCTATTCACAGCTTTTCCACAAGGCGAAGGATAAATAAAGTTTTGTATTTTCTATTTCCATTTCTTAATTTGTATTTTTTATATAACTTGTTCTATTTTCTACAGTCTAATCTAGACTATTCTATTCATTCTTTTTCTCTTTTTCCCCCCTCGTTCTGTATGTTAATGCTGTAATAAGATGAAAGTTGAGATTTTACAGCTGTGTTTTTCAGTAATGGATGAAGCTGTTTCTATCATCTAGACGCTTGTATTTATATCCAGTAACTTATTGTCCAGTTTTGTTTATTATCATTCTTCCAGTTTTGTTTATTATCATTCTTCTAGTTTTGTTTATTATCATTCTTCTAGTTTTGTTTATTATCATTCTTCTAGTTTTGTTTATTATCATTCTCCTAGTTTTGTTTATTATCATTCTTCTAGTTTTGTTTATTATCATTCTCCTAGTTTTGTTTATTATCATTCTTCTAGTTTTGTTTATTATCATTCTCCTAGTTTTGTTTATTATCATTCTTCTAGTTTTGTTTATTATCATTCTTCCAGTTTTGTTTATTATCATTCTTCCAGTTTTGTTTATTATCATTCTTCTAGTTTTGTTTATTATCATTCTTCTAGTTTTGTTTATTATCATTCTTCTAATTTTGTTTATTATCATTCTTCTAGTTTTGTTTATTATCATTCTTCTATTTTTTCTTTTCATCCTTCCAGTTTTTATTTTTTCATTCTTAGTCCACAAGAGTTAAGACTGATTATAAAGTAGCAAGGTCCCGTTTTTTCCGTGCACTATATTCTAGTGCTCCTCGCCTTGAGACAAGCAATCTCCGCTGTTTTGTAAGAGTTAATTTCGACAACACGAATATCAGATTTCAAAAGTTCCTGTTAGGTTGATGGTAGCCAGTCTGATTTTGAATCCGTGAATCTCTTCTCTGTTGCGTAGTTTATTAAAGCAGAAAAATCTCTTCTTTGTTGAGTAGTTTATAAACTTATAACAAACTTAAGATTTTTTGTCACTTTGACAATGAAACTTTAAACCTGTGAGTATATTATATCTACACATCTTTCTCATTGAATGCATCTGTTCAGTGCGTCAACAATTTATGCTTGTTTGTGTCCGCTTTATAACTAGCACACATTGAAACTACACATGTTGTTTGTATCTGCTTTATAACTAGCACACACCGAAAGTACACATGCCGTTTCTCTAGTTTAATTGAGAGAAAGTACACATGTTCCGCTGACATTAGTCCTTGTATCTGAAAGCCAGCTGGGGTTAAAATGTAATCCAAAACCGCCTTCAGCATAATCAATAGTTGCTATTATGTCCTCTCTGTCCTATTTGACGTCAGCGCGTCACAGATTTTACTACATTTTACGCGAGAATTATTACTTTTTAAAATCACATACAAGCCTTCTTTGTTTCTTTCTTCTTCTGTGCCTTTTTTTTTATCACCTTATCCTCCGACTTCGACAGCTTGCGTGGCTGCATTTATAGTGTACTGAACGATTTTATTTGACACTCTTGTTATGTTGTAACGAAGTAAGTAGAACAACTTCAGTGGGGTGTGTATAGGGAATGAAAGTGAGCGCACAGAAGAGATGATAGTAACAAAACCAAGATGTGATGGAAGGAAAAGATGGAGGGTTGATATAGAAAACGTACAAGAATTTAGGGTCACCGATAGGGAGAGTGTTAGGGTCACTGTTGTTGGGGGGGGGGGGGTATGGGGTGTGTGTAGTTCCCAGTAAGCGTAAATACACGTGTGAGAGTTGAAGGTGATTATAGTTCCTTATAAACAACATTTGTTCCTGGTTAGTGTTTCAAAGTTTCTACTGATAAAATATGGAGTTACAGACAATCTAATCAAAGACAGCATCTTGACATCTGTTGTCCACGCTACCAATGTTGAGTATGAAGAGTCACAAGTCCGGGATGAAATAGACAGGAAATTAGACTCTTTTGAAAATAAAGGAAAATACTCGACATAAAGTGGAATAAACTCAAGAACAAAGCAGAGATAAGGCAGATGATTGAACAGCAGCCAGTCTCATGGGTGATCAGGAAAAGGAGATGGACATATGTTGATCACGTGATGAGAAGAAACAGTCAGAGAATCCCAAAAACAAGCTATCCAGTGGAACACAACAGGGCGAAGAAAAAGAGGCAGACCGCGTGAAACTCTAAAGAGGACATTGTTAAGAGAGGCCAGCTTAGTAGGCATAAAATCCCTTGATGGGGCTGAAAAGCTCACTGAAAAAAGGAACATTTGGCGAACTACCTTGCGAGCCTTATGTGACGTCTAGCGGCACGGGAAGGATATAAATATATATATATATATATATATATATATATATATATATATATATATATAAAGGTCAGTAACATAACTGAAACAAAATAGACGTATGTGCTCAGACAAACTGTACAGTATATCTTTCGCAAGCCCCGGGTTCCTTTAACTTATGGGCCAAGTGAAGGCCCCATTCATCCATAGATTTCTTATGCGTACGGCCATTCCAGCTGCTTCTCTAATTGGCTCGGGTGCTAACAATCTGTCACGATCTCTTCTGCATTAAGAATTTCACTCTCACGCGCCATCTTGACCTCACTCTGAGCTAGCTCCTATCACCACTATCCTAGGTGGTTTCTCAGCTCACTCACTCATCATCATCATCATCATCATCATCATCAGTCCTCTGTACTCCCAGTGGAGCATAAAGCATCAACAAAGAGCCAGTCTTGTCTTGACCAAGTCGGGATACCTCAAACCACGTCTTTCTCGCTTTCTTTAGTTCTTCCTGCACTGTTCGTCGTCTCCATGTTCCTAATGGTCTGCCCCTCTTTCTTCTTCCTTAACTAGGCAAAGTTAATGGACAAACTAACAGTTTCTCTGTACGCAGAGTAATACTGCCTGCTCTAACCATAGATAGCTCAGCGCACTTGTTCCAAAACATGACAGTCTTCCTGTGCCAGCCCAGGTTGACCACGTTCTTGAAAACTTTCCTCAGCCTTCAGACGTCTGGCCTTCTGTTTGTAGTAGGTCACTCACCTGCCCGGACCAGTCGCACGTGAATGCCAGACCAAACCATCAGAAACTGAACTTCATATGCAGCACTGAATCTTGATGTTTTGGGAAGTTAAAAATTGGGGGAAAAAAATCCCTGTCATGTCCTACAAGCCTCCACGGGATCATGTGGTCTGATGTTAGAATCCATACTTTCTTGACCTGCCGACACGTTAGAGCAGGGGTGGCGAACACATGGCACGCGTGCTAGAAGCACCAAGCAGGTGAATCTATTCTGAGCACAGGAGAACACACAAACTTTCACACATAAAAATATAAAGTAAACTTCTCAGTGTTACACCAGATGAGATTGAAAACATAAATAAATAAATAAATAACCAGTTGTGGCTCACACCCTCAAAAAAAAGCAGTTTTGGCTCACACCCTCAAACGAGTTCACATGTTCCCCTCTCCTGCTGCTCTTCCTCCTCCTTCAAACAAACAAACAAACAAACAAACAAACAAATAAACAAATAAACAAATAAACACGCACGCACGCAAATACACACATACACACTAAAGAGTGATTTTTCTACTTCTTTCTCTTCTTCTTCAATCTCTCTGGACTGCGAGCTCTTTGCGGCTGAGCAGGACATGGCAGCAGGTCATGGCAGCAGGTTATGGCAGCAGGTCACGGCAGCAAGTCATGGCAGCAAGTCATGGCAGCAGGTCATGGCAGCAGGTCACGGCAGCAGGTCATGGCAGCAAGTCATGGCAGCAAGTCATGGCAGCAGGTCATGGCAGCAGGTCATGGCAGCAGGTCACGGCAGCAGGTCGTGGCAGCAGGTCACGGCAGCAAGTCATGGCAGCAGATCATGGCAGCAAGTCATGGCAGCAAGTCATGGCAGCAGGTCATGGCAGCAGGTCATGGCAGCAAGTCATGGCAGCAAGTCATGGCAGCAGGTCATGGCAGCAGGTCACGGCAGCAGGTCGTGGCAGCAGGTCACGGCAGCAAGTCATGGCAGCAGATCATGGCAGCAAGTCATGGCAGCAAGTCATGGCAGCAAGTCATGGCAGCAGGACATGGCAGCAAGTCATGGCAGCAAGTCATGGCAGCAGGTCATGGCAGCAAGTCATGGCAGCAAGTCATGGCAGCAGGTCATGGCAGCAGGTCACGGCAGCAGGTCATGGCAGCAAGTCATGGCAGCAAGTCATAGCAGCAAGTCATGGCAGCAGGTCATGGCAGTAAGTCATGGCAGCAGGTCACGGCAGCAGATCATGGCAGCAAGTCATGGCAGCAGGTCATGGCAGCAAGTCATGGCAGCTATTTCTTAAGTCCTTGAGTAAGGGTAAAAAACAAAGAGGAGGAGGGGTATGCAACATTTTTTTAGCAGACTCCACCACCGGGATCTGGACTATGGCGACCCCTGACCCCGTTAGCCAGGCTAAGCCTGTTACTATGGATACAAACATAAAGTTCTGACAGCTGTTATCGACCCTGATGCCAACATGTCAGAATAACACAGACAATAACAGAGTAATATGGACTCCCAGGGATACGATAACGCGCCTACTCATTCAAGATATTAACAAAATCTACTGCGAGAAAATATTTCTAAAAAAAATATTACTGCATTAGAAAGTTAGTGGAATGACACACTAAGACAGAAGCAAAGATTTCCTCCGTTGAAGTAACTGTAAAAATTTAACTCTGCAAGAAAGTAATGAAATTTATTAAAGGAAAGTATTTGTAACGTTTTAACCTATGTTAAATTACAAGTAAATAAGTTATTATATTAAGATATGTACACCTGTAAAAGTGGGAAAATTGATTCATTTAAGATCTAAATAAAAATGTTACTCTTTTAATGCATGAGAGTAACAAGTTTACTACTTTATGAGAGAGAAGCAGAGTCCTTGCTCCTGGCTCCAGGTTACGAGAAACATAACGGGCCAAGACCCCCCCCCCCCCCACTCTCTTCCTTATGACAGAAAACGGTGTGTGATTATCTGTATCTATATCTACCTATACATCTATGAGTCTAAGATGATAATTAGTGTTTAAGTATATAACTATACACGAAGCACTGCAGTAAAGCTGTGATACCAGAATGTATAAAATAGAAAAAAGTAGGAGCAGCTCTATTACTTAACGATTATAAAGTTGTGACGTTTCGGCGTGAGCCTTAATCATACAAAAGCATACAGGACGAAGAAATAGAGAGAGGAGATAAAGTATTCTTTAAAAAAATTTTTTTAAAAATAGTATTCATGTGAATCTATACTTTATCTCCTCTCTCTATTTCTTCGTCCTGTATGTTTGTGTATGATTAAGGCTCACGGCGACACGTCACAACTTTGTAATCGTTAAGTAATAAAGCTGCTCCTACTTTTTCCTATTTTATACATTCTGATGAATACTGTTGCATGATTAACTGCTGCTGCTGTTTAATATCTCTGTTGAAATATTTCTCTCCTTATCGCTGTGAAATACCAGAGCTACTAAAGTTAAGTTGCGCTCTTACACATCGCCTGAACATAATATTCACTCTTCAGACTAAATAACCCACAGGAACACTTCTACTCAAACGCGGCACAACAGCACCATAAGACGAACTCCTTCTATACACATGGAGTTTTTATTAGATGAAACATTATGTTGATGTTGGACAATGATGTGCACAGATGAGTGGCATGTAATATCTCTCAAGACTCGGGACCACATGAAAAAATAAATCCCGGCGGCTACACTTCGTCAACAGACGATCACCGCCATATGAATTATCAGTCTACATCCTTACCACAAATAAACTACGCGATAACACAGCACGATACTACGCTACTTGCTCTCACGACATTCTAACTCAAACTGCCTGGAAATCTCCAAGGTTTCTCTCTCACTCGCTCATGCACGTGACTCACAAATTAAACGTGAAAACTGAGAAAGTCCGTTCGAAGGGAGATAATCTGACACCATGGCAACTGGTAACTATGGGCCATAAGACTTTTAAATCAAACGTTTCACAATTTGATGAATTATCTAACTGCCAAAAAACTGTTGCAGCCTCCTGTACAGTGCGCTGAGTTATAACGTCCTCTTGCTGGAAGTGGTCCCCTTGTAGTGGATGCTATTGAGGAGCTTGACATTGCAGCTGGTCAAGAGGTCATCGTGTCTTTTCTTTTTATAAGCTTCGGAACTTGAGAAGGGGGGGGGGCGGTGGTGAGGATCATGACGGCTTTCTACCAAGCAATCATCACCATCACTGAAATGTAAAGCAAATGTAAAGGACGAATCGAGAGCATTGTAAAAAACAATCCTTTCAGCTTTGGATGAAGACTGGACCAACAAAGTAACATTTATGACATATACTTTTCTATCAAAGAATTCTGTGCTTAATACATTCCGGAGCTGGGTACAGTTAAACACATTCGCGTGATATCATAATTAGATATTGACTTTCCGCAGTTGAGCAATGGGAGCCCTAAACAGAACTTATCCATTTTCGCAATTCTCCCAGGATTCTCATAAATTTCTTCCGCTGTATCGATTTCATTAAATTGGCTGGAATATGATTAAAAATATACGGGCCCTATTGGCAACTGATCGAAGATAAATGCGAGCAAATGCTGAAAGAAATGCCTCCATTTTTTATGTGTTATTTTAGTAACAGGTGCAGAATTTAAAGAGAGATTGTAGGAGGTGCTTTACCCTGGACTTCAGAGAGTTACTTCTTCACATAATCACCATGTTCGTTTTTCTACCAGTGCTAGACCACTTTTGTGATACCCTCACAACAGAATTGCTCGGGTTTAGTGCAGTATTCACAGCTTCACTTCAGTCTTCACAACAGTGTGAATGTGATGTCCTCTAATTTGATAAGTAACGAAAATAACGTTTAGTTCATCTTCAAAGATATTTTTCCAGTAAGCTAAATGGCAGGATGTGAAGAATCTGTTTATGGCTTCTGTTGGCAATATTTAATGGACAAAATCAATCACAACAGAAAGAAACCATGCTGCTGTGTTTTAAAGTCAAGTCTCTTTACTCATGCGGCTTCTTCAATATTAGCACTCATTTCCATCCCAAACATCACAGGGCTGTTACGTGAAGTCGCTCTCCGAGCAGCACGGTGCTGCGCTAGTTCTCTCCGGAATTCCTTAGATGCACTTTTAGCTTTGGGGGAACTGATGGAAGTTCTCTGTGCTTTATGATCCAATACAGCGTGGAACCAAGTCTGTGGGTCTCCCAAGCTTTATGTGCTCCAGCCTTGTTATGCCGAAATAATGGCTTTTCTAAATGACGTGGAAATTTACGTTCAGGTTCAAATCGTCTCAGTGTTTTTACAGCTTTCAGAAATTATTGTCGAGCTTTTACTCCGAATTACTGACACTTAAAACATACTGAAGACTGTAAGTGCCGAATAAATGACACTTAAAACATGCTGAAGATTATAAATGCCGAATAAATTACACTTAAAACATACTGAAGACTATAAGTGCCTAATAAATGACCCTTGAAACATACTGAAGACTATAAGTGCCTAATAACTGACACTTAAAACATAGTGAGACTGTAAGTACCGAATAACTGACACTTAAAACATACTGAAGACTATAAGTGCCGAATAACTGACACTTAAAACATATTAAAGACTGTTATGTATGACCCTGACTGATGAAGCTGATATCTTACAAATTATGTGTTAGTGGCGCTGAGGATCTCCCGTGATGACGCCATCCTGACATTCCCTCGCTTTCTGACTGAAAAAAGGTGAAGCGTGGTCAGCATTTCGATCCATGTTGCGTCACTTTTAGGTTGAGATAACGATGCTGGACTCCATGTGAGCCCACTTGTTTCATCTCCGGATTAAACCATCCGAGAAGTTGACTGCTCTCATCCTTGTCAGTACTCAGGAGATCTAGATCTTGCCCACAAGGACTCACATGAGATGCCACGTTTGTCTGCAGAGTTCTTGCTGCTATATGCTGCGTTCTCTCTGCTGGGTTCAGAAACACGAGCTCGATGAGTCTGGTCAGTAGTAGCACGAGGGCTTCTGCTCACTGGCTTGTCACATGGTGGAAGTGCTCATCGATGATGAGGAGCAGTGCTAAAGTTTAAACATTCTTCTCCACAATCAACTTTCATTTGTCGACGAATATTAATCGGAAATGTATCCTCTATAGCAAAAGATTACAACTTATCACAGTCTCATGCTCGCTGTTCTACTCTCATTTCACACTTCTGTGGGGTTTTCCCTTATAAGGTTTCATCATTAATTTAGAAATTAATACCCATGATCCAGATAAGTCTAATGATTCGAACCCAGGTAATGTTCTCTTTTTCTAGTTCCCCACATCTTATCCTGTGTACGTCAGTAACAAGAAAAATAAGGTTAAAAAGTTATTTGAATACACTTTCGTTAAGATGTATGGGCGTTTCATGGATCATTACTTGTCTTTTACAGATGACTGCTGTCCATTCAAGTATATCTGGGAATTCTATGATCCTTCTTTCTGTCATAATATTTGATTTTTTTCCCATAACTGTGGAAGTCAAGGTCGCTGGCTGAAATTCCAGAAATGATTCTGTTAAAATTAGTATTAAGTGTTCTGTGAAATCTTGCGCAAATTAGACGAGTTTAGAACTGGAATTGATTTATTGCCAGAAAGTTATAATACATAAGAACCTGAGTACCATTCATTGCTAACCTCAGCATGTTGGGGGAGGGAGGGGGGGTAATAATCAGTTTTTGCTCAAATGGCTCGTCATTCTTTAGAGATATTTATGTCAAGTGACATAAAACGCTTCAGCAGACCTTCCATGGACCTGTCAGGCCGTGTGCCTGGAAGTTGTTTCTTGATGCATCCCTCCATAGGTTTCTATTATTCATTCCCAATGTTTCTTCTCCTTTCCTCTTCTGTTATTTTCTTGCCACATTTTGCTCCGTACATTTCATCTTAGTGCTGTTTGCCTAAAGCATGTCCTCATGTATTTAGTGGACGAGCTCGTCAAAAGAATGAAAAACAAATAGAAGTAATACTCTTTTATGTAGATTATTTCACAACAGCGCCGTACCTTCAGCAGAACTGTATAGTTTACGTATACATAAGTATTGACAGCAACTGTATAGTTTACATATTCATTCATTCATTCATTTGCATGTCCCTTGCGGAACTTTGTCTCCCTAACAACACTCCTGTAGGCCTCTCGGTTGTGAGCAAGATGCCCTGCTGCTGATGCATCCATTTGTAGATCATCAATGATGTCTTGCAGCCATCTTCGCCTTGGTCTTTCTCTCTTTCTTTTTTCCATTATGTACCCTTCAAAGACGGTCTTCTCTAGATTATCATGACATTTAATGTGTCCAAAATATTTCAGTTTTCTCTGTTTAATCCTCTTTACTAGCCAGTCTTCTTCAATATTAATTTCTTGTAGTATGGATATATTTGTTCTCTTTGTGTCCATGATATTTGAAAATCTCTTCTGCAGCATTTACATACAAAAGCATTTATGTGTTTCTTAGCAAATTTGTTAAGTGCCCAGGTCTCACAGGCATATGTTGCGATGGGAAAGATGCATGCTTTTAAAAATCTTATTTTTGTAATTCTGTCTGTTCCTCTCCACAGATTCTTTAGTTGTTTTACTTTCTGAAGAGCAATAGATGTCCTCCTTTTAATTTCCCTCATTGCGTCTCCATTATTAGTTAGCAGTGATCCAAGATATTCAAAACTCCACTTCTTCCAGTTTTTCCTCATTGCTACATATATCAGCTGCCTTGTTTGTTTTGCCAGTTGTCATCAATTTAGTTTTCTTCACATTAAGATAGAGGTTTTGCTCTTCGCTCTTCTTGCGGACTGACATAATTAGTTTTTCCATTCCTTTTTGTGCTGTGGACAGTAATACTGTATCAACAGCATATCTTATCTCTGGTATTTCATAACCTCCAATTGTTATGGCATCGTAATATTCTTTGTCTACATCTTCTCTAACATTCCTCATTATATTTTCAGTATACAAGTTAAATAAGTAAGGCGACAGTATGCACTTCTTACTGCTGTCTGTTGGTCTAGATACAGCAGTGATGTCAAATGTATCAAATATGTCGGAAATCCCATTTTTTCCATTATTTATAGTTTCCATATACATAAGTATAAACCGTTGATGACTATCTACATGATAAAACTACTCACATTTGATACTTACGTTTGAAAATTATCCGTTGAAGCATGTTCAGCGTCAGTGAAAGTTTGTATGAAAATGACATCGGTTTCTGAGATATCGAATGTTGATGTCATGGGTAGCTGAGACCTGTAGTGACATTGATTCGTATAAATCTTACTTTTTAGCACTTGGAAAGCATGCCGAGATAAATTTTGATATTTTCTTTTATAGTTTTGTAAGCTTTGTTACAGTTTGATGATATTTGTATGCCCTAGCTTGTTAATCTTTCATGTGTTTTGAATGATAAGCTGAGGTTATAATTTCACCAGCTGTGTTTATAACTGTAGTTTGGAATTAGGCGGAATAAAAGTGACCGTTTATGAATAAACCATTTCCCATCTTTTTGAAAACTGGAAATGTTATATTTAGATGGTATATGCAAGTGGAAATGTTATATTTAGATGGTATATGCTATAGGTTGACAGTCTTTATTACAGTTTGTTGATATCTGTTATAGTTGATAATCTTTGTTGTAGCTTTTATTTTCTTCTTCATCTTCTTCCTTTTTGCCCTTGTCCTCATAACGACATTGTTTGCTTGTGCCCCGGTTATGCATCTTTCGGCACAGCACATCCGACTTCGGCTCAGCTTATTCTTAAAACCGGATTCATCTTCCCATTTCGATCTCTTTTTCCAAAAGCCAGACTTTAGTTTGTTTTCAAGGGAGGTGAAACAGTCTTGGTTGGCTATGTTTAGTCAAACTTGAAGCAAGCAGAGGTATCTCTCTCTCTCTGCCTGAATACACCGTCTTCGCGTCACTATACCCTCCGTTACAGCTGGATGATCTTTGTTATAGTTTCATGACTTTTGTTAATGTTTTCAAATATCAATGATGTGTTCATCTTTCCACATCTGTGTAGCTACAGCATCAGAAGAAGACAAACGCCTGTGGAGAGAGGCCTTCTAGATTACGTCACTCTGTCTCCCTGCAGGAAAGTGAAATTTTCCTGGAAATAAGTGGCGCTGTGGTAAGTGGTTTATGTTAGTGGTGGTTGTGGTACGTAGTTAGAGGGTTGTAGCTGTGGTAAGTGGTTGATTTTAGTGGTGGTTGTGGTAGGTGATTATAGAGTGATAGCTGTGGTAAGTGGTTTACGTTAGTGGTGGTTGTGGTACGTGGTTAGAGGGTTGTAGCTGTGGTAAGTGGTTGACTTTAGTGGTGGTTGTGGTAGGTGAATATAGAGTGGTAGCTGTGGTAAGTGGTTGACGTTAGTGGTGGTTGTGGTACGTGGTTAGAGGGTGGTTCCACTATATCCAGGGCCACATATGACGGGGAAAATATTGGTTAGTGGATATTAAGTAAATGTCAGTTGATTCGCGGCAGAATATTAAAGAGCATCACCAACAAACAAAGAGAGGGTCATCTTGTAGATAACAGGTCATGCTGTAAAACACAGCAATCGTTTATCAGCGTCTCTGTATACAACTCTCGAACCGCGGCCACTTCGAGTACTGGCCACTCATCCGAGTTGTGACACAGAAGATTCATTTTGCTTTCCTTCATCAACATTCGTTCGTTGTTCATAGCAAATTATTGGTAATTAACAATCTGTCTGCTCACGATACAAACACTTTCTCTTCAGTCAAAGTAATATGTCGTACACCTCTCGAAACCTGTTTAACAAACATTTTGACCTACCTATTCTGTTAAATTTTTCTCCATTGGGTAATAATAATGTTTAGATATGTACGTATCTATATTCATTGTGTTCTAATTTTATATGTTACATTTATAAAAGACAAAGCTGTAAATGAAATGATAACTTATATGAATGAAACATTTTTTTTTGTTCTGGATATAATTAACAATTATCCCTCATTTAGACATTAGAGATTCAACACAGGAACGATCATGGAAGATGGTTTGTGTGAAAAATAGATCAGGACAGTCTAGGGTTAAGATAAGATTCCTGGTACAGTAGATTCGTTCCCACTGCCAGAGAGTCAGGGACCAGTGGGTGTGGGTCAGACATTCATCATTCCTCGGGCCAGCATCCCAGAACCTGTAAATATTCTCACCCTTACGTAAACAATTATGCCCTCACTTAGAGAGTTGTGTCATTAGTCATAAAAAAGAAGAAACTTCATCTGGCGAAAGACTATGTCAAGTTGGGAGCGACTGTCAGCAGAGAAAATGCATGAACATAAGAGGAATATGTGATAATCTGCACAAGCGCAAAGAGACTGTACCTTGGAACAGCAACACAAACTCTTGTTGGCGTGTCAGCTTATGATAATCACATGTCATCTTGTTGGCGTGTCAGCTTATGATAATCACATGTCATCTTGTTGGCGTGTCAGCTTATGATAATCACATGTTCTCTTGTTGGCGTGTCAGCTTATGATAATCACATGTTCTCTTGTTGGCGTGTCAGCTTATGATAGTAACATGTTCTCTTGTTGCCATGTCAGCTTATGATAATCACATGTTCTCTTGTTGCCATGTCAGCTTATGATAATCACATGTTCTCTTGTTGCCATGTCAGCTTATGATAATCACATGTTCTCTTGTTGCCATGTCAGCTTATGATAATCACATGTTCTCTTGTTGCCATGTCAGCTTATGATAATCACATGTTCTCTTGTTGCCATGTCAGCTTATGATAATTACATGTTCTCTTGTTGCCGTGTCAGCTTATGATAATCACATGTTCTCTTGTTGCCATGTCAGCTTATGATAATCACATGTTCTCTTGTTGGCGTGTAAGCTTATGACAATCACAAACTGACAGAATCAAATCATGCTAGAAGTTGCTAAGCGACTTCTACAAACAGGTTTCATCTATATGCTTCAAAACAGTCGACTAAAATGAAGTGAGCCACACATGAAGACGTTAGGCAGTATCATTTACAATTCACGTATTTCCATTGACAAGACAACTCAATTTCCAGGCGGAAATCAATATGTTCATTTCACTATTATTATACTTTTAAATGTCAACTACAGCCCCTCGGATGTGACATCAGAATTGTGCTACAGAGATTAGTTTCGGCGAGATTCATGCAGGAAATTCTTTGGACATGCTGAAATTATTTACGTGTCACGGACACCGGGAAGGTGGATAACGTTTAACTGTCTTAATCCATTATTTACAAGCACATATAATCCATGATTACGCACAGCGGTCATAGACGTGATCTCCTTTTCAAGCACTGCACTGTAAGTCTAGCAGAGAACAGTCAGTCAGTCAGTCAGTCATTTGCATGTCCCTTGCGAAACTTTGCCTCCCTAACAGCTCTCCTGTAGGCCTCTCGGTTGTGAGCAAGATGGCCTGTCGCTGCTGCGTCCATTTGCAGATCCTCAACGATGTCATGCAGCCATCTTCGTTTTGGTCTTCCTCTCTTTCTTTTCCCCATTATGTATCCTTCCAATACGGTCTTCTCTAAATTATCATGACGTTTAATGTGTCCAAAATATTTAATTTTTCTCTCTTTAATCCTCTTTACTAGCCAGCATTCTTCAATATTACGTTCTTGTAGTATGGATATATTTGTTCTTTTCTGTGTCAATGATAACTGAAGAACAGCAAAGCCAAAAAAATCTTGGGGGGGGGGGGGAAGGGGGTAAGGAGAGGAATCAGTAGTAAAATAAATATCTAAAGCCAGAGCATCAGTAGTAAAATAAATATATAAAGCCAGAGCATCAGTAGTATAATAAATATATAAGCCAGAGCATCAGTAGTATAATAAATATATAAAGCCAGAACATCAGTAGTAAAATAAATATATAAAGCCAGAGCATCAGTAGTAAAATAAATATATAAAGCCAGAGTATCAGTAGTAAAGATAATGGTCACAAATGGTAAAAGTAAGAATATGCTTAGTAAAAGAAGTGACGAAAGTAAGAACATCGGTAGTAAAAAAAAATCATGAGGAAAATTCAGAACAAGAGTGGTGAAAGTCATGGGGAAAATAAGTAGTAGAGGAAATGGTGATAAGTCAGAGGACATGTAGAAGAACAAAAACTGCAATGACTGGATCATCTGTAGCAAGTAAAATGTCGAAAGTGAGGAAAAGCAAAACACTAGAAGGAACTGGTATGATTTCCCCCAGAATGTGTACAGATAACAGGTGTTACGATTCTCAGGAAACGGAGCAGCTGAAGAATGTACAACAAACATGAGCGTGAGTTTCCCGTACACTTTCTGTCACAGATGCTCTCAGTACCATTATGATCATGTCCTTCCACAGCTTTTGTCCGTAGAATTCTGTGTTAGGTCCGTTGTTTAGTTTCCCACTTTCCGATCTCCCAGAATATTTTTTCTGGTGTTCTGATGTCAATCTCTTTACATGGCCCTGTTTTATGAATTCATTTGTGGAGATACCGAAGTTTGTTGACCGTTTTTTTTTTCTAGTCTGCAAAATCCACTTGTCGCTCTGGTCGCCATTTTCCTGACATGTTCACTGTAACATGACCCCAAGCCTGGAGAATGTCTGAATATTTTGTGTTTTAATGATTTTTTTGTTCCAGTTCTTTTCTCTTCTTTTATTCCATTCGAAGTTTTCACTAAACAAACAAGATCTTGTGAACAGTTTGAACTTAGAATATTAGAAGACCGTTAATATTAGAGAATGATTGATTTCTGAACTCCTAGCTTTTCAGAAGAAAGAGGTGGACGAAGACATAAGGAAGAAGAAGGAGAAGAATAAAAACAAACAAAAAAAAATTAAGAGACGATTTAGAAAGAAGAGGAAAAGGAAGAAAAATAAAGGAAAGAATAAAAACGAATGGGAAATAAAGAAGGTTAAAAAAAGGTTTGATAATTTGAAATATTAAATCTTTCTCTCTCTCTCTCTCTCTCTCTCTCTCTCTCTCTCTCTGCTCTACTTTCAAAACGTTCACAGAGTCATTGCTGGATGAGTGGTCTGGAGGTTTAGAAGTTCGCCTCGGGTGTTGGAGGTCGCAGGTTCGAAACCCACCAGAAGTGGCATAGACTCTTTCCCCTTGAGTCCTCCAGCAATAAAGTTGCCCTAGTCTCCAGCAATAAAGTTGCCCTAGTCTCCAGCAATAAAGTTCCCCTAGTCTCCAGCAATAAAGTTGCCCTAGTCTCCAGCAATAAAGTTCCCCTAGTCTCCAGCAATAAAGTTGTCCTAGTCCTCCAGCAATAAAGTTGCCCTAGTCCTCCAGCAATAAAGTTGCCCTAGTCTCCAGCAATAAAGTTGCCCTAGTCTCCAGCAATAAAGTTGCCCTAGTCTCCAGCAATAAAGTTGTCCTAGTCTCCAGTAATAAAGTTGCCCTAGTCTCCAGCAATAAAGTTGCCCTAGTCTCCAGCAATAAAGTTGTCCTAGTCCTCCAGCAATAAAGTTGCCCTAGTCCTCCAGCAATAAAGTTGCCCTAGTCTCCAGCAATAAAGTTGCCCTAGTCTCCAGCAATAAAGTTCCCCTAGTCTCCAGCAATAAAGTTGCCCTAGTCTCCAGCAATAAAGTTGCCCTAGTCTCCAGCAATAAAGTTGCCCTAGTCCTCCAGCAATAAAGTTGCCCTAGTCTCCACCAATAAAGTTCCCCTAGTCTCCAGCAATAAAGTTGCCCTAGTCGCCAGCAATAAAGTTGCCCTAGTCTCCAGCAATAAAGTTGCCCTAGTCTCCAGCAATAAAGTTGCCCTAGTCTCCAGCAATAAAGTTCCCCTAGTCTCCAGGGAGCGGGACTAGACATTCGTGTGCCGTCTCGCATCTTCAAAATCCCTTGGAAGTTGGAAATCGCAAAAAGAGTAGATCAGGGGGCTGTAGTCGGGGGCACAATTTCTATCTGGGAAATGAGGAGAGAAATTTGATTGCCTATGCTACCTTCGACACCTGTTCTCAGGTGGTAACTGGAACTGGGGTCTGTGGTCCGCTCATGTAAACATAACACTGCACAAATAAAACTGTCAGTAACAACAGGGAGATTCTCTAGCAAATTCGGAGCCGAGGTTGAAGCACTGAAAACAGCAGCAGAAACTTTGATGGCAAAAGGGGCTGCAGGCAGAAAAGTTATTCTGCTCAGAGAAGCTCTATCAGTTATAACGGCACTGATGAGAGGGAAAGACACACACAACATAGGCCCTGTGTAACATGTCGCAAATGGTTGTACAGTAGATAGCGTCTCACTGTAATATCCAAGTAAATGAGGAGACCGACACATTGGCAAAGAGAGGCGGATAATTCCCTCAGGATGACGCAAGGCTATCATAAGCCTTATACAAGAACAAATGGGAAAACGAACATTAAAGATACCAGAAGAATGATGCCATCTCAGCAGAGAAGAGCAGGTCAAGACTCAGAACAGGCCACAACAGATTGAGACACCACGTGTTTAACAGGCTCAAGATGGGCACAACAGATGAAAGCACCTGTGGTACCACAGAAAATGACAGCCCAGCAACTGTTACAAGACTGCCCCTCATTGGAGGACCCGATACAGCGCTTTTGGTCGTCACCTGTACCAATCCATGACAAGCTGTAGGGTGATCTTGGCAGCCTAAGACAAACGGCTGCACTCTTCAAACTAGCTGACGTCTTAAAATGTTCGAAGAAGAAACACTTTTTTTGTTTCAAATTTAAGTCACCCAGAGGAAGAAAAAGAAAGTGTTAACTTATACAAAATTCCGATCTGGTGTAATAGTTTAAACGGCCTGTCTAGACAAGCAACTAATTCAGAAACCTACCGACGTCTCTTCAGAAGATTTACTTTCCCAACAGACATCAGAATACGCTTTAGAGAAAATAACCAAATTTTCTTGTTGTTTCCCTTGTGACCTGTCTCGCTACTCATGGAGAACAGAATATTTTAACCACTAATGTCTATATAAATATACAGAAACGCATAAACAAAATGAAGAAGTACTCAAGTCTGTATAAATATACATACCACATAAACAAATAGAATAAATACCTAGATCACTATACATATACAGATCACATAAACAAAAGCAGAGACACGAAAAAGGTCTTAAGTTAAGAAACGATGAGACATAGAGCTGCCATTTAGAAACAGACTGACGCATTTACAAAGACCCTACGTTCAGCGCAATGCCAGCTCTAACACAGAGATACCGACTGAACTGATTTGCAATAAATCTATGCCAAAGCTGGCAAAGAAATAACTAGACGAACAAAGAATGAGAAGATTACCAAAGGAGGCCAAAGACGAAGATGGAAATGGCTGGGCCAAATACTAGGAATGGAAAGAACAAGACACCCCTTCACTGCCCTGACTTGGACACCTCAAGGGAAAAGAAAGAGGGGCAGACAACTGGGGACATGGAGACGCACAATACAGGAAGAACTAAAGGAAGCGGGAAAGACAAGGTTTGAGGTATCCCGACTAGCTCAAGAGAGAATTGCCTGGAGAACCTCTGTTGGTGCTTTATGCTTCATTGGGAATTCTGAGGGCTGATGATGATGATGATGATTATAATGAACCAGCTGTAAGAAACGAAAAGACAGTAACAGAAGTTAAAGTTAAAATAACATAAATGAAAAGACAATAACAGAAGTTTTAGTTAAGATAACATAAACGAAAAGACAGTAACAGAAGTTATAGTTAAATTAACATAAATGATAAGACTGTGTATTATACACTGATAGGAAAAGAAATAACTAAGCGCTTCACGTGTGTGTATGTATGTTTGTACGTGTATGAGCGTGTTTGTAAATCTAAGAGTGTGTATGTGTGTCTGTACGTGTGTGAGCGTATTTGTAAATCTAAGAGTGTGCATGTGTGTCTGTACGTGTGTGAGCGTGTTTGTAAATCTAAGAGTGTGCATGTGTGTCTGTACGTGTGTGAGCGTGTTTGTAAATCTAAGAGTGTGTATGTGTGTCTGTACGTGTGTGAGCGTGTTTGTAAATCTAAGAGTGTGTATGTGTGTCTGTACGTGTGTGAGCGTGTTTGTAAATCTAAGAGTGTGTATGTGTGTCTGTACGTGTGTGAGCGTGTTTGTAAATCTAAGAGTGTGTATGTGTGTCTGTACGTGTGTGAGCGTGTTTGTAAATCTAAGAGTGTGTATGTGTGTCTGTACGTGTGTGAGCGTTTTTGTAAATCTAAGAGTATGTATGTGTGTCTGTACGTGTGTGAGCGTGTGTGTAAATCTAAGAGTATGTATGTGTGTCTGTACGTGTGTGAGCGTGTTTGTAAATCTAAGAGTGTGTATGTGTGTCTGTACGTGTGTGAGCGTGTTTGTAAATCTAAGAGTGTGCATGTGTGTCTGTACGTGTGTGAGCGTGTTTGTAAATCTAAGAGTGTGTATGTGTGTCTGTACGTGTGTGAGCGTGTTTGTAAATCTAAGAGTGTGTATGTGTGTCTGTACGTGTGTGAGCGTGTTTGTAAATCTAAGAGTATGCATGTGTGTCTGTACGTGTGTGAGCGTGTTTGTAAATCTAAGAGTGTGTATGTGTGTCTGTACGTGTGTGAGCGTGTTTGTAAATCTAAGAGTGTGTATGTGTGTCTGTACGTGTGTGAGCGTGTTTGTAAATCTAAGAGTGTGCATGTGTGTCTGTACGTGTGTGAGCGTGTTTGTAAATCTAAGACATAAAAATATTTGTCTTTACTTCCGTATTAAGCCCAGCGACTGCAAGAGCTCGTTTCTAACCACATCAGCCCCGGCGTCCATAGTCTCTGTGGATTTCTGGCAAGTGATTTTCGACACAGGCTGCAGGACAATAGTCCGGCTGGTAGGACCTGAAGAGGACACGGTGTTACAGGTGAGTGGACGCATTTACAACGGTGTTACAGGTGAGTTGACGCATTTCAGTCACGTGACACGTGAAACTAGAAACCATGACAAGGTGAAGGCCACGGACTTGAAACAAAAAGGTATAAATGGACGCCAGATGGATTTGTGAGAAATATGACCTAACAGAGGTATCAATGCAGGCGGTGGAGAACCAGTCATGCTTTTTTTTTGTTGTTGTCATAATCCTGCAACAAACTGCCGTGTTTCTGCTTCATAGTGGTTGGGGTTGTTTTGTTTGATATGGGAAAGATTGAAAGTCACTGGAAAGATTGCTTCTTAGACTCGCTCCATGAGTTAAAGACAGGCACCATAGCTCACTCACCATCCGATACTAACTCCAGTGTTATGAGATCTTCAGCAGAGAACTTGGGTTAGTAATGCCCGAAGTTAATGTCGTAGAAGGACCAAAAGTCCATAACTAAGTTGTGTCACGTTGACAATATGATGTACACAGAAGAAGAAAAAATAATAACAATTTTATTCAGCAAACAGTAACCTAACATCTACATTCTATATGTAGACTAGAACATAAACATATATACCCAGCCCTCATATAATACAGTATCCATCGTGTCACAGAAAGGTGGTATTCATATTAGAATTACAAAATAGTAATATCAGTCGATTACGCAGAAAGTTATCAAATGACAAAATAAGCATAATAATTTAGATATCAGTACAGCTACAGGGGGATATGAATGCATAATTTGTGAAAGATATGTTACAGGGGCGTGAGTGTTGTTCTGTCGAGCAGTCAACTGCTTTCTATTTCAAAGTGCGCAAGTTTCAGGCTTGCTACCGACTCGCTGCTGTCGAATAATAGGCAAAACCAACCTCGGAAACGGACATTTATCTGCAGATCCAGTCACACCTGGCGTTATCCATCATTCTATTTCTAGTCCGTCTCATGGCGTTGTCCATCATTCTGTTTCTAGTATGTCTCATGGCGTTGTCCATCATTCTATTTCTAGTCCGTCTCATGGCGTTGTCCATCATTCTATTTCTAGTCCGTCTCATGGCGTTATCCATCATTCTATTTCTAGTCCGTCTCATGGCGTTGTCCATCATTCTGTTTCTAGTATGTCTCATGGCGTTGTCCATCATTCTGTTTCTAGTCCGTCTCATGGTGTTGTCCATCATTCTATTTCTAGGCAGGTGTTACCAACTTGTAGCCGATGGCGCATCATCAGTTGGTTGTCGGCGGAGTTATGAATTTTTGTAGTAGTGAAAAAAACATGTTTTGAGTAAAATCAACGAAGAGTCTATGGTAACGCCATACTGGATGTAAGTGGGTGATCCACAACATATATAGGTATATGTAACTGGAAAACTGGTTCGTGGATGTGAAAAGGCTGAGAACCGTCGCTCTAGATACGTCTGTCCGTGAATTAATATGACACATCTCATTCACGCAAAAACAGGAGTCCAATGAATAAGTAACCAGTCTGGAGTCTAGAGAGAGAGAGAGAGAAAGTTTGTGAAAAAATATACCCATGATAATGCCAGAGGTCAAAGATAGATAAAGCGGGTATAGAGTGGATTCAGTATTATAATCAAAGCAGATGTAGTGAAAGCAAAAGAAAGATACTCAGCTTCTGATGTTCCCACAGGCAGACAGTTGGCCACTACACACTCCAGACTTCGCTATCCACATGACATCTCAAAAAGCGCTGAACGAAGCAGTGACAGAAGAGACCATGTTGATGAGATCCGAGACTGAGGTAGGAGGAGCACATATCTGTGATTGTTAAGTCTTGAAAATTATGTGTGTATTCTTTCTGTCACTGACTTTCACCCTGTACTTTTTATGTTTAATTTTCTCCGGCGTTTCAGAGTGATTATGTTTCATTGTTCAGCAAAGCTAACAACATGCCCTTTCTTTCCATCCATCCATCCATCCATCCATCCATCCATCCATCCATCCATCCATCCATCCATCCATCCATCTATCCATCCATCCATCCATCCACTGTCTTTTTATCTAACTATTTGTCCATGTGTTTTTCTTTTGCTCTTCTTTCTCTTTGTTTGTGTATAAAATCTTTCTTTTGTTTGTTTTCTCTGTCTTTCTACCTACCTGCTAATCTTTCTTATTTTCTCTGTCTTTCTACCTACCTGCTAATCTTGTTTGTTTTCTCTGCTTATCTACCTACCTGCTAATCTTGTTTGTTTTCTCTGCTTATCTACCTACCTGCTAATCTTGTTTGTTTTCTCTGCCTATCTACCTACCTGCTAATCTTTCTTATTTTCTCTGTCTTTCTACCTACCTGCTAATCTTTCTTATTTTCTCTGCCTATCTCCTTACCTGCTAATCTTGTTTGTTTTCTCTGCCTATCTCCTTACCTGCTAATCGTTCTCAGTCTTTCTGTCGGCCTACTCGTGTGTCTGTTGGTGGCACTAAGAACTCCTTCTTGATGAAAACCTATCTTCTACTCACTAGCCCAGTGCTCCGTTTGAATGCGACATTCCGTCAGAGTACAACATCAAGATGTACACTATAGAGTGGCTGAACGAAGGTCATGTGATCCCATCATGTGACACACTGATTCTACTGTTCAGAAGAATCAGCAGGTGGCTGTGTCAAACGTCCACCACTTTGATAGCGGTGCAGTGCAGGTAAGTGGGAATCCGTAGCCCCGACACGTGCTCGTAACTTTGTGACAGCAACTTCGAGAAGCTAACGCTGGCGCTCAAACTTGGCGTGCTAAAATGTCAACGAATAATCAAAAGATCCAGAAGAATAGGCAACACATTACAGGTGATAACATAGTACAGGTGGCAACACATTTACAGGTGAAAACATGGTACAGGTGACAACATAGTACAAGTGACAACATAGTACAGGTGTCAACACAGTACAGGTGTCAACACAGTACAGGTGTCAACACAGTACAGATGACAACATAGTACAGGTGACAACACAGTACAGGTGACAACACAGTACAGGTGACAACATAGTACAGGTGTCAACACAGTACAGGTGTCAACACAGTACAGGTGACAACACAGTACAGGTGACAACATAGTACAGGTGTCAACACAGTACAGGTGTCAACACAGTACAGGTGACAACATAGTACAGGTGACAACACAGTACAGGTGACAACATAGTACAGGTGTCAACACAGTACAGGTGTCAACACAGTACAGGTGTCAACACAGTACAGGTGTCAACACAGTACAGGTGACAATACAGTACAGGTGACAACATAGTACAGGTAATATCAGTTATTTTACGCTGAAGGAGGAACTGAAAAATGAAACTCGATCAGCCATGAATGTGTAAGGAGTACAAAAACTATGATCTTTTCTGACTGACTGATATCTTCAACATACACAAGAGATGAGTTTTTTTTTTAAAAACCAGATAAAGATAATGACATTCGTCATCTCATGGAAGCTTGTAGAGGATATGTTGTTAGTTGATCTGTTGGCGCACAAGAAGATGAAGTGGCGGTCTCACACCCTTCTACCTTCATTTCCTTTGCCGTGAGAGCAAGATACCTGTGCCTACAGAGGGGTCTAATGGGATGGAAGCTCCCAGATTTCCCGATCGGGGACGAGTGAATCAGTGGCTGTTGTTGTTAAGGTTTTAAAGTGAAACTGTCAGCATCTTTTCACAAAACGGAAAGAGAAAGAAAGAAATAATTTAAAAATCAGTTTTTGGAATTGTATAGCCTTCATTGGGTTCAGTCATTCATTCTTTGAATGTCCCTTGCGGAACTTTGCCTCCCAAACAGCTCTCCTATAGCCTCTCGGTTGTGAGCAAGATGGCCTGCTGCTGATGCATCCATTTGCAGATCATCAACGATGTCTTGCAGCCATCTTCACCTTGGTCTTCCTCTCTTTCTTTTTCTCATTATGTACCCCTCCAAGACAGTTTTCTCTAGATTATCATGACGTTTAATGTGTCGAAAATATTATAGTTTTCTCTCTTTAATCCTCTTTACTAGCCAGCCTTCTTCAGTATTAAGTTCTTGTAGTATGGATATATTTGTTATTTTTTGTGTCCATGGTATTTGAATAACTCTTCTGTAGCATTTACATTCAAAGGCATTTATGTGTTTCTCAGCTGTTTTGTTAAGTGTGCAGGTCTCACAGGCATATGTTGCTATGGGAAAGATGCATGCCCTTAAAAATCTTATTTTTGTGGTTCTGTCTGTTCACTGGGTAAAATTAACAAAATGGAAACATAAAATTAAGAGGACAAAAGAAACAACGTAAACATTGCTGTTATTAGCGCTTGCAGGCCTGAGATAAATGTCAGTCCTATTTACTGCCTTAGAGCAAAATCATGAACAACATTTACAATATCCTGTAACAACAACAGCACCAAAAACAAATAAAGTAACGATACCCGGGTCTTTCTCTGCAGGGTCACAGCATCTCGCACCTACATAACTCTCGCTATCTTTCCCACTTCTGTAACAGCTGGAAACATATTATTTTTTTGTCCGATCCTGCTCAGCTACATTTGGCCTTTAACCTGCGGCATCAGCACACGGTCATTTCTTTCTCACCATCAGTTTAAACACTTTCTATTTCCCAGAATATATGCAGCGTGTGCAGCATGAAAAATACATGGCGGTGTTTTCCCCCCTGCCAATAATAATTTGGGTTGCCATTGTTTTGGCGTGATTCCAATCGTAGCTAGCCGGTATAATTGTATCAGGCGTAGGCAAACGAGGTTTACAAAATATAATAAAAGAGCAGTGGGGGTTCTGTTGTAAATCTAGATAAGCGCTGCTGTTAGAAAGCTAAGTATGATTAAAAACATACAGCTAGGAAACAGATACTCTTCTACAGAAAGGTCGCTTTTCTTATTTCTTGTTACTTCTTTTAAAGCTCGTTCATCTCTATCTTTCTCTATAACACACGAAAAAACATGAAGGTGCAAACATTTTTTGTATCTTATTATTTCTCCAACCCTTTTTCTTTTCTGTCTTGTTATTTAAAAAAAAATGTTTCTGTTGCATAATGCTTTCTCTCAGATATTCTTTCTTATCTAATATTTTATGTTTCTAACACTTTCTCTTGTGTCTCATTATTAATCTAGCATTCTTTCTGCTGTAATATATTATTCCTCTACTATTCTTTCTTTGTTATATGCTATTTCTCTTTTTCCTGTAATATGTTATTGCCCTACACTCATTTTCATGTAATATGTTATGTCTCTAATACTCTTTATCACGTAATATGTTATTTATTTAACACTCTTCATGCTGTAATATGTTATTTCTCTACACTCTTCATGCTGTAATATGTTATATCTGTAAAGCTTTCTCTCGTGTGTTGCTGACAGAGATGGTTTCTCTGCGAGTGGCCAGTTCTGCGCGGCATTTAACGTTCTGTCAGCTTTACAAACAGATGACAGCGTGGACGTGTATCTAACAGTTCGAGCCGTACAGAACAGATTACCTCAATCAGTCTCACAGGTGATTTATAATTCGTCATCATCATCATCATCATGCGCTGTTTCGTCATGGAGAGTTGGCTGGAACTGATCTCAGACTTAATATATTTCTTATTCTCAAGAACGGTCCCCCCATACTGTTTCTAGTCTGTCTCATGGCGTTGTCCATCATTCTATTTCTAGTCTGTCTCATGGCGTTGTCCATCATTCTATTTCTAATCTGTCTCATGGCGTTGTCCATCATTCTGTTTCTAATCCGTCTCATGGCGTTATCCATCATTCTGTTTCTAGTCTGTCTCATGGCGTTGTCCATCATTCTATT
Source organism: Achatina immaculata (assembly GCA_009760885.1). NCBI lineage: Eukaryota > Metazoa > Mollusca > Gastropoda > Stylommatophora > Achatinidae > Lissachatina > Lissachatina immaculata. Next base: position 5,309,632 of record CM019704.1, on the reverse strand, counting down.
TCTAATCCGTCTCATGGCGTTGTCCATCATTCTGTTTCTAGTCTGTCTCATGGCGTTGTCCATCATTCTGTTTCTAATCCGTCTCATGGCGTTATCCATCATTCTGTTTCTAGTCCGTCTCATGGTGTTGTCCATCATTCTGTTTCTAGTCCGTCTCATGGTGTTGTCCATCATTCTGTTTCTAGTATGTCTCATGGCGTTGTCCATCATTCTGTTTCTAGTCCGTCTCATGGTGTTGTCCATCATTCTGTTTCTAATCCGTCTCATGGCGTTGTCCACCATTCTGTTTCTAGTCCGTATCATGGCACTGTCCACCATTCTGTTTCTAGTCCGTCTCATGGTGTTGTCCATCATTCTGTTTGTAATCCGTCTCATGGCGTTGTCCATCATTCTGTTTCTAGTCCGTCTCATGGTGTTGTCCATCATTCTGTTTGTAATCCGTCTCATGGCGTTGTCCATCATTCTGTTTCTAGTCTGTCTCATGGCGTTGTCCACCATTCTGTATCGTTGCTCTCTTACTTTTTTTCCCTTTTAAATTTTTATGTCCTGTATGGCTTTTCGTTATGCTACTGTGACCTTTTTCGCAGCTAAATCATATTTATTACTGATTGTTATGTTTTTTTCTAAAATTGTATCTTCATTTTCATTTCTTTTGTAGAACTTTACTGCATCTATTTTCATCACAATCTTGTTCTTGTAAAGTCCTCTCTATAAAATTCTTTTAAAGATTGCTGCTATGAGAATACTGGTTAATATAGAAATATAAACTCCATTTAGCTTGTGACAGGAGGATCAAGTTAGCCTTAAATTCCTTCAGTGCCTTGGCGCGGTTTTCCCCATGTGAAATTATCGCAAAATATTACATAATAATAAGTACATCAGGAACTAGAACATTGATGGCTGTCCTACATATTGATGAATTATTATAAATAAGAATAAAATACGAGCTCAAAGAAATTGGAAGAAAATAAAACGTGAAAATCCTTCTTCGACTGAAAAGAAAATCAAATGAAAAACAAAAAAGACGAGAGAGAGAGAGATGAGGAACAGTTGTGGAAGTTGAGAAATAAAGGGTAACAAGTTAGAACTTTAATATCTCTAAACACAAAATAAAATTTAGGGGCGTAACATACAAAATGTGGGGTTGTTTTGGAGGGGGCGGGGGAACGGGGGGAGGATTCTATGTTTATATATTTATCAGAATAAAAGAGAAAATTCGAAATGATATTATACTGATGATATTATACAGATGATATTATACTGATGATATTTTTAGTCCAATAAAGACGTTAACTACTGTTAATCCTACTGCAGAAAAGAGAATATTAAAAGTAATTGTACTGGGGAAAATAGCGTTTAATGAAAAGACAGTTGCTAATATTAATCATTACGAAAATAAACCCATGCCTACAATACATAGAGAAACAAAGAATAAACAGGTCTAGTCACTTAATGAGAACGACAGGTATACAGCCAGCCGCGAGGGTCTTCAACCAAAGAACTAGAGGACACAGATAAAGAGGAGGACCCAGGAAAAGATGGATAGATGGAGTTAAAAGAAAACACCCACGAAATGAGATATGATAAAGAGCCGGCCACTCACGTGACCCAAAGACACCAACTTGCATCTCCTCTGGAAACCTCACGTTACAAGAAGAAATTAAAGTAAAGTAAGTATGAAAAGAAACTTGCTAATATTACTCACATCGTCAAGAAAATTACTAACATTAATCATAGTGAAGGGAAACCCACATTAACATTAAATCATAATGAAAATAAAGTCATTAACATTAATCATTACAGGACGAAAGTCATTAACATTAGTCATAATGAGGAGAAAGTTACTTTATGATAAAGAAGGTACAAAAAAAAAAGAACAAATCTCTAGTTTTTGTTTTTTCTGTTTAGGTCCAGTACGAGCACTTGTATAAACTGTGCGGGCATTTCCTTCAGCAGCGCCATCAGCAGTGCAGTCGCGTTCAGTCGAGTGACTCTAAAGGTTCTGTACGAGCTAACAAGCTGTCACTTTGCCCTGACATTCCGTGAGCAGGGAATTATCCCGGAGTCTGTGTACCGAGTGAGCCTGGTGGAGTGCTTCTCACACGGGGAAGACTGAAACACTTGCTTGTCAGTTGTCCGGATCGCTGAAGGTCAGATGAAGAGCGCCGACCCATACACACAACCAACCAGTGCCAGAGAAATCCACGGATACGTCCTGCTATTTATCGTAACAGCTGAACTTGTACTTACTGAACATGTCTATTTACGTGTTTAAGAGGTTGACAGACAACTTATTTCTAATCTTGACTTTAAGGAAGAAGTTTTACAGATAACTTATTTTCTAATCTTGACGTTAAAGAAGAAGTTTAACAGATAACTTATTTTCTAATCTTGACTTTAAGGAAGAAGTTTAACAGATAACTTATTTTCTAATCTTGACTTTAAGGAAGAAGTTTAACAGATAACTTATTTTCTAATCTTGACTTTAAGGAAGAAGTTTAACAGATAACTTATTTTCTAATCTTATAACTTATTTTCTAATCTTGACTTTAAGGAAGAAGTTTAACAGATAACTTATTTTCTAATCTTGACTTTAAGGAAGAAGTTTTACAGATAACTTATTTTCTAATCTTGACTCTGGGGGAGATGTTAACAGATAGCTATTTTAAACCTTGACTTCGAGGAAGACGTTAACAGATGACTTTATTGTTAATCTTGACTGTGGGAAGACGTTAACAGATAACTTATTTCTAATATTGACTTTGGGAAAGATATTAACAGATAACTTATTTCTAATCTTGACTTTGGGAAAGATATTAACATATAACTTATTTGTAATACTGGTTTTTTTTTTGGGGGGGGGGGGGGAAGACGTCTTCGGAAAATGACCTGTCCACATGTACATTATCAAAATCTCCGACATCTGTCAGATACGACGAGGTAGTTTAGATATTTCATTTCGGTTTTAACTCAGTATTCGTTATTTATGAATAATGACTGAAATATCTAATAATACCTGGATGATTTGAACTTCTGGCCGTGCAGTGATGTTCTCGCTGTTCGTACGCTCTATGAAAGTTTTGTATGACGAGAATTCTGATGTCCCAGCTCGCCATAGCTCGGACAGGAGCAAGTACAAGATATTTGTGCTAAGAATTTGTGCAAAAATAAATGTTCTCCTGTAACATGTTCATTTTATTGTAACCTTCAAACACATTTCCAATTTCTTTACTGAGTTCTGCCTTCTGTTTATTGAACAAATGACAAGTCACTGAGTGCTGTTTGTAAGCTGAAGTTACAACGAATACAAAAATTATGTCACTTTTTTTAAAAATTCTGATTTACTTGGAACTGTGAGCTGTTCCTTTTTTTTTTCGTGAATACATGATGACATGTAGGGCTGACATCTGTCAGGGGAGGGGCTGTGGGTTACGGATTGTGGATTTATGTGCGGCCCGGAGTTGGATCGTTTGCGGCCCATAGTTGGATCATAATGGCTAGTTTGTCTGGCGGGTTCTGCTAGGGTTAGGGTCACTTCAAGCCTGAGTGAGGCTCTGTCAGGGTGACGATCAGTCCACAACAGGATCAATAGAAACAGAAGGTAACCGTCCTGATTCACTTCAGTTTCTTGACTTGACATGGTTATCTCTTGACTTAGAAAACATCAGCCATATACCATGGTTACCTCTTGACGTAGAAAACATCAGCCATATACCATGGTTACCTCTTGACTTAGAAAACATCAGCCATCTACTATGTTTACCTCTTGGTCAAACTGACAAGACCACAAATATTAAAAATCTGTAAACATTAAGATATTCTAAAATGTTATACAATCTGGAAACATTTAAACATTCTAAATATAACCCAGCCTGGAAACATCAACAAATTCTAATTATCATACAAGATGGAAACATCAAAAGATTCTAAATACCACATACGACGAAAAATAAAAATCTCTAACATAGGAGCATTCACATGAAGCACAAAGTCTGTCACTTACAAAATGTGATACAGGGAAGAAAGAAGAAATAGGTAGAGAGAGAGAGAGAGGGAGAGAGAGAGAGAGAATATGAATGAATGAATGAATAGTATTTATTTTTAAATGGTAAAGAATTGGGCACGCAGGCCCGTCTTACATTCTGCCCTTCAGCACTCCATCTTTCATTCTTCCCACACACTCGATTTAATACAAGTGTATAAATTACATTAGGAAAAAAAACATACCAAAAGAGTGTAAGATTAAACTTTTACATTCAAAATAAAAGAGAAGAATTAGCCTAATAAAATAGCTCGCACACACGCATACACTCACATCTACAGACATATACACAAACAAAAAAACATTTTCAGTGCAGAACTTCCAACATATGTTATTTTTTTTAACAAACATTAAAATAATTTCTGACAATATCTAACAAGTTACTTTTCGAACTATGTCATTTTAGTACTTGATGGCTGGCGAGTCATAGGTTGAGAGAGTGCGGGTTATTCTATGGAGGCATATAATTACAAGCAAGTAAATAATAAAGCAGGTTTGAATTAAAGGATGAAGTATTACTAATGGATTTTAAATGGTAGGGGAGGGTGTTCCAAAGCTGTACTGCAGAGTATGCAAGGCTTTTCTTGTACAGATCAATCCTGGGTTTAGGAAGAAGACAGCTTTTTAAACGCTGGCTATGTCTAGCATTATACGTAAATAGTGACCATATGTAAGGCTGTGCATTGTGCGACAGAATTCTGTGAACAGACTTAACTTTGTTAAAAATGACTCTATATTTGAGGGGTAGAGTTTTGAGTTGTTTGTGCTGATCTACAGTCTGTACTGGGTGTTTGCCATAAATCAGATTTAATGCTCATCTGTGAAGTGAGTGGAGAGAGACAGAGAGAGACAGAGAGAGAGAGAGAGAGAGAGAGAATAAGGGAGACAACAGTGATGCACTAATAAGGATTATATGAGTAATAACTGATATTCAGAGACAGTATGGACGCCAGACAGGGCGAGCTACAAACACCAGGCACTCTAATTTATTACTTCCTTAGTTTCGGATGAAGCGTAATCACCTAAGGAATTAGAATTAGAATTCAGGGAACCAGACAAAAAGTTAAAGTAGGAGATGGTAACAAACTAACAGCAGACACACTGCAGAAGTTCCATCTGTAACACTAAAACGTTCTAAATATCAAACATCCTGGAAGCATCAGAACGGTGTAAATGTCACACAAGATGGAAACAAAGAACAGATTTACTGCAAAACGATTCCGGCAACGTTTTCTGAAGAAGAAGAGGAAATCCTGACGTTAACGTAACAAATGGAGGAACGTTATTGCCTTTTAGTTACATCTCGCTGCAGGTAGGCTTTGGTGAGTATGCTTCTGTTTCTGTACAAGTCTTGTTTTTTTTTTATTTATCAAATAAATTGCTTTTTAAAAATTTTTTGGTCCTTCTGTTTTCTCAATTTCCTGAGAAATATTTCTGCTGAGTATTTCCTATGTGCTCTCAGAGTTATACCAAGAAAAATGAGATAACAGACTCTTGCCACTCTCTCAGTTTTATGGAATCTGTAACATCCATATTTTACAATGAGAGTTTCAGTTTCGTAGATGCTTTAACACGCATATTTTACAATGAGAGTTTCAGTTTCGTAGATGCTTTAGCATCCATATTTTACAATGAGAGTTTCAGTTTCATAGGTTCTTTAACACCCATATTTTACAATGAGAGAACAACTTCACTTTTTTTTGGACTGTTACAAGAAAGTTGTATGCTGAATGTTTCCGAATTTCTGCAGAGTCAAATAAAGGTTGTGTAGCAACCATCTAATAGCTAAACATACCTGCTTATTTAAATAATTACTCTGATAGTCAAGGAGTGGAAGCAACTAGAAATGTAAAGAAATAGAAAAAAAAAGACAAATCTTACGCATGAACATGAGTTGTTAGCAAACTTAAGACTTGAATAAGTTTAATCGTTCAGTGAACTACATATGACAGCCTTCTCCAGAAGCATGTACTCATAAACTTCATAATTTTCTGTGCAGAGCTGTCGAAACAATCATGGTGAGCTTATGTTCAATTAACTATTTACCTCTGCGATAGGAACACGTGTAAGATAGTTTATTGTGAGAAGATGTTTTCTGTGAACAGAACAATGCACGACGGAAACCTTTGGTACTGAATCTTTCAAAAGATGAAGCCACGATAGCCTTGTGTAGTTGGTGATGCCCCTTTTGTTGCGCAGTGAAGAGGGTTATTTAGTCTCATTTATCTCTGTGTGACAGTTCTAGACCAGCACGAAATATTGACTCCATTTATGTGTGCTTTCTGGTGTCCAAATAAGAGCTCTTGGCACATACTTTGATCTTTTAACAAGCTTGGATCAGCACCGGGCAACAGTTTGTTTTCCAGCCGAAATGGACTCTGGAAATGTAAACCTATTTCTCGCTGCACAAATACTGCAAAATGCACATAAATTGCAATGTCAATGTTAACTTTCTCATACGACATAATTACAATGTGTACTCAAATCCTCCATTTTTGCTGTCGGTATAAGATGTATTCATTATCAGATCAAGTGTTAGAAATGAACGTTTGCGTCAAGGATATAAACTAACACTGCTTTAATGTAAACTAATACATAAAGTGTGGATCAAGGATATAAACTAACACTGCTTTAATACAAACTAATATATAAACGTTTGCGTCAAGGATATAAACTAACACTGCTTTAATGCAAACTAATACATAAAAGTTTGCGTCAAGGATATGAACTATCACTCCTTTAATACAAACTAATACATACAAGTTTGCGTCAAGGATATAAACTAACACTGCTTTAATGCAAACTAATACATAAAAGTTTGCGTCAAGGATATAAACTAACACTATTTTAATACACAATAATAAATAAAAAGTTCAATATGGCGAAAGAGGCAGAGAAAGCGGCAAAAACAGTAGACAGCAAAACTTTATATAACATATAAAAGAGGCTAACGGGTACTATTACATCTAAAGAAAGACCAGTCCTTAGCAAAACTGGAACCCTACTAACATCAAGTAAAGACCAAAAGCAAAGATGGGCTGAACACTTCCAAGAAATACTTAATCGACCACACCCAAAAGAATTGTTAAACCTTGAAACTGACTTACCAGCCCCACAACTAAATGTCAGCCTAGATGAAATTAGACTGCATGAAATTGATACAGCAGTGAATTTAATGGCTAACAACAAAGCTGCAGGTAAAGATGAAATAACACCCGAAATGTTAAAAGCTATCAATAGTGACAACATGAAACAACTGCAGAGAACGTTTAATAAGATTTGGAAATAAAAGAAAAGGTCCCTTCTAAATGGAAAAACGGAATCATTGTTAAAATACCAAAAAAAAAAAAAAAGGTAACCTTAGCGACTGTAACAGTTGGAAAGGAGTAATCTTAATATCAGTTGTGTCAAAAGTATTTTACAAGGTCATTTTGAATAGACTTAAAGATATAGTGGATACTGCAATGAGAGAAGAACAAGCAGGATTTCGAAAGGGGAGAAGCTGTCTCGACCAGATCTTTACTCAAAGAATAATACCTGAAGAACATATTGAGAAGCAGAAACCATTAATATTGAACTTCATAGATTTTTAAAAGGCATTTGATAGCATACACAGAGATTCATTTTGGAGAATTTTAAGTATATATGGAATACCATCTAAGATTGTCAACATCAGCAATGGATATGTTTATGCAGTCAAAATAGAAGAAGGGATGAGTGAATGGTTCCAGATTGAAACAGGTGTGAAACAAGGATGTAACTGCCTCCTTTGCTTTTTGTAATTTCAATAGAGTTCATAATGAAAAAATTCTGCGCAGGTAACACAGGTATTGATTGGGTACATGGGACCCAACTAGAAGATCTTGAATTTGCTGATGACACAACTCTTATTAGTAACAAAGTGATTCCATGCAAGAAAAAACAGATATCCTGTCTTCACTGGCTAGCAAAATAGCATTTGAAATTAACAAGGAAAAAACAAAAATAATGAAAATTCCCATTAACCAAAATGGAAAAATGCACGTAGAAGGGACAGATATTGAAGAAGTCAATCAATTTGCTTACCTTGGCAGCTATATAGACCAGGATGGTGACACCAGAAAGGAAGTTAGGATCAGAATTGCAAAAGCAGCATCGATTTTCAAGAATCTTGAGAATATATGGAATTCTAAAGTTATAAGCACAAAAACCAAGTTAAGACTATTCAATTCAAATGTAATATCCACCCTCATTTATGCATGCGAAAGCTGGAAAACATCAAAAGAAATAGAAAAGAAATTAGACTCTTGAAAACAAACGCCTAAGGAAAATACTCGGCATCAAGTGGAACAAATTCAAGAACAATGCAGAGATAAGACAGATGACTGAACAACAACCAGTCTCATGGGTGATCAGGAAAAGGAGATGGATATATGTTGATCACGTGATGAAAAAAAAACGATTAGAGAATCCCAAAATAAGCTATCAAGTGGAACAAAACAGACCAAAGAAAAAGAGGCAGACCGAGTGAAACTCTAAAGAGGACATTGTTAAGAGATGCCAAATTAACAGGCATAAAATCCCTTGATGAGGTTGAAAGACTCGCCGAAGACAGGAAAAATTGGCGAACTACGTTGCGAGCCCTATGTGATGTTTAACGGCACAGGAAGGATATAAGATATAAGATAAGAATACATAAAAGTTATGGCAAGGACGTAAACTAACACTGTTTTAATGCAAACCAATAACAAAGCAACCCAAAACGCGCGCACCAGATATTTATGTGTGTGTGTGGGGGTGAGTGGGTCTGTGAGTGGGTGTATGTGTGCAGAATGGAGATAAAATAAGTCACGTGACCCAGTATAAGAGGGAGGAGATGACTGGTAGCTAAACAGTTTCAGTATATTCTTCTTAAGAACAGCTTAATTCAAGAACGGAGCACACAGTCCACGGAAACACTCTTTCTTCCTCTCTGTAGAATGAACAGAACTTGCACAAGCATGGCCTCTACAGAATGTGTATGTTCCAGGATGGATGATCATTTATCAGTTTTAAAGTATAACTACTAACTATAGATAGATGACTAAAGACAGACATAAGCCAGACCTGACAGGTGATGACAGACAGACAAAAGTCAGACCTCTTTGTAATTCTTTGCTGTGAAGAGTTTATTTGTGAAGAATGGAAAAAATGGCATCAGTGAAATTCATTCAGAAGGAAAACAGACACAGACTGAAACATCAAGTATATATTTTAGAGAGTCAAGACTATTTCAAATATATGACAGGGAACCAAATGAAAGTTAGAATTACACGAAAACTTGTACAGGAAAAATAGCAAACCCACTTTTCAGTATAAACTAGGAAAAAAGTAGGAACATTTTTATTACTTAACGAGCACAAAATTGTGACGTTTTAGTGTGAACCTTAATCATACCAAAAAAAAAAAAAAACACACACACAGGACGAACGAACAGAGAGAGAAGATAAAATATAAATTCACATGAATGTTACGTAAAAAATAGGAATGGAAAAAAAATAGAATAAAATAAAATGAATGTAGTATTTAGCTGTGACTTGTAAGAAGCTGTGACTTGTAAGAGGCTGTGTTCAGAAGTGCATTTGGTGGAGTGTAGAGAATGTTTAAATGGAGACTTGTGATGTGTAATAGGTAGGTCGTAAATGGGGTGGGGGTGGGGGGAGCCATGGAAAAAGGAGAGAGTGATACAGTGGTAATCTAAGTGGGAGAAGGTGGAATAGGTTCTTGTAGTTGGGGTAGAGTGGTTGTTTTAGGACGTAGAGAATACATCCAAGAACAGGGATGACCGGAGAGCCCTTATCCGTGGCCTATGCTTTTAAGGGATGGAAAGGCAAGGATGATGATGATGATGATGACGACGACGACGAAGGGGGTTGTAATCTGATGCTAAGAGGAGGCTCTGAACTATGTGTTACAAGTCAGAAAGGAGTGGAACTTAGCGCAAAGGGAATATGATTGTGGAAGAGGAGAATGTTAGGTGTAGCTGAATTGTGAGTTCTAAACATGTGGTTCCAGCGTCCCATATTCCAGAATGTAGCGGTTCTCAAGCGCTAGGGGGCTTCTGTTATCAGCGTGACATTATTTGTTGGCTGTTACCAGAAAATCAGATTTGCATCTGTGCCAACTCGCTTAATAAGAACATCAAATTCACTTACGAAATTTCTGACAAGTTTGTGAACTTTTTAGACACCAAAATATCTGTTGGCACAGACAGTCTTGTCACCTCTGAATTTTACAAGCCCACCGGCAGCCACACTTATTTACTTTACTCCTCCTCTCATCCTGAACCTTGCAAGAACTCTATCCCATACTCCCAACTCCTCTGTCTTCGCCGCCTATATCAGGATAACTTGGACTTTATGGATCAGTCCAACAAATTATTAGAATTTAGATGATCTCAAAAGTTCAACATTTTTTTGAATGCTCCTTTATCATGAAATACCCCGAGCCAACGAAAGAAATGAGACTGTCTCCAACAAAAAAAGCAGGACTGTCTCCAACAAAAGAAGCAGGACTGTCTCCAACAAAAGAAGCAGGACTGTCTCCAACAAATGGTCGCTCTACACTAGAAGGTACCCAAACATTCTGAACAGATTTTCTAATTTTGTTAATGTCACGAAAACGTGTGTTTGTGTATGTGTGTGTGTGTATGTGTGTGTGTGAGAGAGAGAGAGAGAGAGAGAGTATGACCTACTAACCTATTAACCTCCGAGTCCACGTAAACCCCGAGTGTTTGCCAGGTCAAGCGATAACCTGGCAGATATAGAAAGTACTACTATCAGTTCATGTAAGCTGTCATGCGTAAAATCTTGCCCTCCTGATAACTAGACACGTTCGTTATCTAGCCTAGAAAACCTGCTTCAGTTAGTGCTGTGTTTAGACCATCAGTAGTATCCTTAGACATTCATTTCCTCGACTACCAGTCCGCACATTTCACAGCAACCATATACTCCATTATTGTTCTCCAGATCGTTGTGTACATGTAGCACGAATAATCAAACTTCAGTATTTCGTGGGGTATACAACAATTTATGATCAAATAGTTACAACAAACAAATTATGAGTAGCTCAACTGTTCATATATACAACAGTCTGCTCTCGTTTTTCAGCAACTGTTGGCAAGGGACTTGTACTAAACTAAACTGCAGGGAAAGTTATTCCTGTACTAAATACTGCAGGGAAAGCTTTTACTGTGTTGAAAACAGCAGAGAAAGCTATTGCTGTACTAAAAACTAGAGGGAATGCTATTCATAATCATCATCATCATCAGGTGCCGTGCCGACTGGCGTTGGCTATTATGCTTCTCCAGAGTACACGATCCTTCATGCAGGCCATCAGTTCAGTTGGTGATCTCCTCTCACACCATCCCGTCAGATTGTCCAGTATCATTTCTCTTGGTCTTCCTCTTGATCTTCTTCCTTCTATTTTTCCTGTTGTTATAATATTTTCAATGCCCCCTCTTCTCATTGCATGCCCTATGAAAGTACATTGTCTCTCTCTTATCTTTGTGACAAGGTTTTTTGTCTCTCAAGCTCTTCTCATACATTCTTCATTAGTTATTTTTGTTGTCCAGGGGATTCGCAACATTCTTCTAATAAACCACATTTCTGCTGCTTCCAATGACTTTTGTGCAGACTTGCCTATTGTCCATGATTCACTTCCACATAACAAGATAGGTTCAATATAGCATTTTAGGACAAGTTTTCTAACATTCATTGATAAAGATGTGTTAGCTAATGTGTTTCTCATTCTCTGAAATGCAGTCTTTGCTTGGCCTATTCTGTTCCTAATTTCTGTTCTGCATTTCCCATCTGAAGTTATTACTGCTCAAAGGTATTTGAATTTCTGCACCTGCTTTAGAATAGCTCATTTTAATTTAATACTGCATGCTGGTGGATTCTGTTTCTTAGATATAACCATAGTCTCTGTCTTTTTGATGTTCAAAGTAATGCCTTTCTGTTCACTTTCTTTGGCGACTTTATCCAAGAGATTTTGCAGGTCTTGTTGGTTCTCAGCTATCAGTACTGTGTCGTCAGCATACCGAAGGTTGTTAATATTGTATCCTCCAATTTTTATGCCTGGTTCTGTGATGATTGTTCTTAAAATATTCTCGCTATACAGAGAAAAAAGGTCTGGAGATAGTACACATCCTTGTCGCACCCCTTGTTTTATAGGTTGATATTTTCCAATTCTATTTTCAACTCGAACTGCTGCTTCTTGCTGCCAGTATAGATGTTTTACAATCCTCAGGTCTTTGCCGTCTATATTGATGTCTTCAAGCATTTTAATAATTTCATTATGTTTCACCTTGTCAAATGCCTTGGTGTAATCAATGAAGCATAAGTAGAGATCTTTCTATACTTCTAAAGCTCTTTCTGTTAGTGTTCGTAACGCATAAATGGCATTGTGTGTTCCCTTTCCTTCAACAAATCCAAACTGTTCATCTGCTATTTCCATTTTTATCTTTTTCCTTGTTCTTCTCATAATTATTCTCAGAAGTAGCTTCGTTATGTGACATGAGAGGCTGATAGTCCGGTGGTCGTCACATTCCTTTGCACCTGGTTTCTTTGGTAGTGCTATAAAAGTGGATTTAATCAGGTCACTGGGAATATAACCACTGTTGTAAATGTCATTCAGTAACTTGGTTATTATTTTTATTCCTGTCTCCTCTACTGCCTCCATTACTTCTATTGTTATATTATCAGGCCCAGTTGCTTTTCCTTTCTTCAAGTGTTTGATGGCATCTATGATTTCATCTTCAAGTATTGGCGGTCCATCACAGTTTTCAGTATCTGGTGTTAATTCTTGTCTTTCTCCTCCATATAGCTCACCGATATACTCTGTCCACCTGTCCACAATGTCTTCTTTTCCCATTAACATTTTACCTTCTTTCGATTTCAGGCATCCTGTGGTATATTTTGTTTTCCTGCCTGTGAGTTCATTAATTCGTTTGTGCATGTTTTTGCTGTCTTTAATATGAGAGTCCTCTATCTGTCTGCACTGTTCATTTAACCACACTTCTTTTGCTTCTCTGCATTTGCGTCTTATTTCTTTATTTATTTTGCTATATTTTTCCTCGTTATTTTTACTCTTCCTCCTCTTGTCCAACAGTCCTAAGATGTCGTCTGTCATCCATTTGTTTTTAGAGGCTTCTTTTTTCGGTGATATTATCTCCTTAACAGTTTGGTGGATAGAATCTCTTAACATATCCCATTGTTCATCTATACTATTTATCTTTGCTATTGCATTGTATCTATTTGTTATAATAACTTTGTATTTTTCTTGCAGTTCTTGGTCATTTTTAAGAAGTTCTGTATTCAGTTTGATGTTTGTCACTTCTCTGCCTGCTTTCTTTAGCTTTATTCTAACTTTTCTACAGAGTGGATCATGGTTACTATTGCAGTCAGCTCCTGGCATGGTTTTTGTTGTCAGTAATGCATTGCGGAATCGTTTGTTGATTAATATGTAGTCTGTCTGGTTAAAAGTCTTTTTGTCTGGGCTGCACCACGTTGCCAATCTTCGAGGATGTTGTTTAAACCAGGTGTTTCCTACAACCATGCTATGTATTCTTGCCCATTCAATTAATTTATAACCTCTGTCATTCCTCTCCCCCAGTCCATAGTCACCAACGATGTCTGAAGTTCTTCCTTTACCAACTTTGGCATTAAAATCTCCCATGACTATGGTAACTTCATGTGACTTTGTGTGTTTTAGTGCTTTCTCTATGTCATTATAAAATATCTGTACATCTTCTTCAGAACTTTCAGATGTTGGAGCGTACACTTGTATAATATTTATGTTTATTGGTTGTCCTTTCAGTTGGGCTAGCAGGACTCGGTCCGAGATGTTAAAATATCATACAGTTGTCCTTGCCGTTTGTTCATCAAATATAATTCCTACTCCTCGTTCATGTTTCTCACTTCCTGAATATATTATTGTATATTTATCTCAGTTTATCTTCCCTGCACCTGTCCAACTAACTTCACTCATTCCTAATATGTTGATCTTCATCCTTTCCATTTCCATCTTTACATTTTCTAATTTTCCAGCCTGGAATAAAGTTCTAACATTCCATGTTGCTATTTTGAACTTGTTAGTTTTGCCACCAGTAGCTTGATAACGATCTGGCCTCATCTGTGGCTCGTGAGCTGCCCTACCGGACGAGGCTGTTCCAGAGGAACATCCATTAACGTCGTTCATGATGAATCGATTATTCTGTTCAAGCATAACTACTCTTGGGAACTACAACAGTGGTTTCCAGTTGCCTTCTGTGTACGGACTCTCCGCTATCCTTTGGACTTCCTGTCCTACCCACAGGGCAGCGGGAGCGAGAGGTTTTAAGGCGCCTCTGACCTGCCTGGTATTCCCTTCACTGAGCACCTGAGGCACTTTATAGGAGTAGTAGAGCCACCTACTACCCCACCTCGCTCTCTGAGTCTTTATTCACAGGGATCCTCCATATCTGGAGAACTTTCACCATCCGCCACCTGTGACGCGTTGGGTTGGGGATGGTCGCCCCAGCTATTGCTGTACTAAAATCTACAGGGAAAGCTACAGCTGTACTAAAAACTTCAGGGAAAGCTACAGCTGTACTAAAAACTTCAGGGAAAGCTACAGCTGTACTAAAAACTTCAGGGAAAGCTACAGCTGTACTAAAAACTTCAGGGAAAGCTACTGCTGTACTAAAAATTGCAGGTAAAGTTATTACTGTACTAAAAACTGCAGGAACGAAGAGACCACTGACTGACAAGATAGTTATCAAGTTACCTTTAGCTCCAGTCTCACCTGTAAGAACTGTGTGGGGTAATGAAAGCAGCCCACCGTTCTAAGTTGTTTCTTCACTGGGTTTTTTTTTTCAACTTCATACTTTGGGTAGAAGAAATCATTATTTTTTTGTATTTTTTTTGGACATTTTATTTGATTCCTGCTACACGTTAACTTATTTTTCACTTGGAAAATAGCAGCCATAATTAGTTGAATATAGAAAACTGTACCTGTTAAAGTGCGTGCTAATTCTCCAGTCATATATGCGTCAGCGTATTCTGTGGTTCTGTACGCTCCATTACTTATACTATAAACAGAATATATACAAGAACTGAATATCCATTAAAACGGATTCTCAACATACATCACAAAAAGTTATTTTGTCTTTTATGCTATTTTTTTCGACTACTGGACGTCGCCTCATCTTGTACAGGACTAGAAATTTTATGGTAATAAGAAGGGATGGAACTCCAAAATAAAATCATCGCATTTATTTATCCAGTTATCTTTCTTACATGTATTTCCATTTGTCGAAATGTAATTGATAATTCGGATACTCATTGTGAACGTGACTGTGGTGAAATAGATCAGCGTTTCTCAAACTTTTTGGATCACGGAGCCCTTTTCATCGAACTCTGGCCCGGCGGACCACCCAGGAGACATTTTTCGCTACAGAATAAGGCATAAATATAAAGAGGGGGAAAAAAGGAAGAGAAATAAGAACATGCAGAATTACAGGGCACGCTGCGACTACAGCTCCAACTGAACTATGAAACCAAGCATAATGACAGACACCTAGTAATGTCACGGAGGTAGCTTCTCTATCGATTCGCAAAAGTAAATGAGCAGACAAGACCGCGGTTCAACTCTTTGACTCTGGGCACTGGCAAGCGAGTTGTCACTGCTGTACAATGAAACGTGAACCTTCACACACCCCCCCCCCCCCTTTTAACAGATGATAAAGGAAGCGAGGCCGGGTAGGGAGGGTCCAAAACTGGCAATTCTCCTTATATAGGTCCTCATCAGTGCTTTAAATAATCTCACTGTAGGACTGTTTTGGTCGTCGAGCTCTGAAACCCTTGGAGCACGAGTCATGAAAGCCCGGGGACGGGTAAATATCCACACGTCATCCAGTTTATTACAAGGATTAAAAAAAAAAAATCCTGCAGAAATCCCGAGGACCTCCTAGCGATTTCCTGCGGATCCACGGACTACGCTTTGAGAAACACTGAAATAGATCAATTTTTGTTTCGTGTGTTGATTTGTAACCTTTAGTAAGCAAATATACGTTAATATGATCAGTCCCATCTTTGGCATCATCATCATCATGTTCTCTGTGTCAGCTGATTTTTGCGTGCTAGCTTTCTTTATCAAAATTTATTTCTTCCTTTTCTATAACAGCCGCTTCTTTCTTTCTTTCTTTCTTTCCCTCTCTCCACAGTCTCTAAAATACTGACTATAAAGTAGAGTCTTATATGTAATGGAGCATTAGACCCACTTTTTTCAAAATAGAATTTTAAATCCTAAACTATACAGTTTTATATTGAATGAATTCAACATTTTATTACACTGAATGTTAAACCCCAACTTACAGAGATATTTGAAGAATTTTACATTTATTAGGGGGAAAATATTTTCATCCTTTTCTTGGACATTAGAAAATATTCAAGTGAAAAAAGAAAAAGTCAGCAGTAAGGAATATGATAGATAGGAGAAATGACGACTGCGATAAAACTGGTTCTAGCAATAAAAGTAGATGAAGATGTAACCATACACACCCATCTATGTAACCATAACATCCATCTATGTAACCATACACTTCCATCTATGTAACTATACACATCCATCTATGTAACCATACACTTGCATCTATGTAACCATAAACTTTCATCTATGTAACCACACACATCCATCTATTTTCATTACAATAAGGAATGAAGTAGCCCACGTGAAATCTGTTTCAGATATGACATGGAAATCTGAAATATAGAGACACTTTATCAATCAAAGAACATTAGCAGTCTTAGCTTTTGAAAGAGATCATTTAGAAGATACTAACAACTGAGATGTTGTCGAGTACCATCTTGCTATGTAGCTGGTCTTATGACTATTTGTACCAATAACGAATCTGTATAACTGGTCGTTGTAAACAGCGAGCCATGTTCATTTTGCAACGTCTGGTCTCTTTATGCTTGCGTTGTTTTTTTTTTTCTTCAAATTTGGCCCTCGTTTCCTTCTCAAATTAAGCTACAGCCCAAGGTGGATCTCTCCAAATGAATGTCTTTCACCACATCTTGTTCATACGATCTTCAGATATCAGAGCTGTGATATTTATGCGTTTAATTAATGTGAAAAATAATGCCCGAGTTATTATTGATCCGAATCCAACAGGCAATCTTGGAAAAACTGGACTCTTATTTTATCCAAAAAAAAAAAACAGCCAGTTTTTCTTTTGATCAAAATATGGGTGTATAGATCAGCTATCTTGCCACAGATTCAAAGAATTTCATCATCTCTCATAGCTGTACACATCAAGGAGCACTGATTTCTCGCTTTTAACTATAACTTGTTCACTGCCGTAATATCAAACCTCGCCAGGTTCTCGAAGAGATCCCTGCAGACTTCTCACGCCTCGATGAAAGCAAGAGCTTCCCCACGAGAGATCCTACAGCTTTTCCAAGAGGAAGAGTACGAGCATCACTGATCACAGCTCTTGGGCCCTTCAGAAGGAGGGAAGAAGGGAAGTGATTTTCTTTTCTAATAACCAGTTACCGCATGCGAGATCAAACATCAGCCAGTTGGGTTAAAAAACATAGTTTTGTATGTTGGATGTTGGATTTGTTTCTACTCGATTACAACTGTAGCCAACTCAGAGATCTGAAAATAGTGCCTGGAAGACATATTATCGTACTGTTGTAACTGTGTAATGTATCTTAGAGAAATGCCACTCAAAAGACGGTTCATTCTTTTCTCGTCTACTACAGCGTTTCTCAGCCTGTGTTTAGTAGTAAATACCCAATATGTCTGCGGGAGATGGTCTTTTTAAAAAGTAACAAGAATAATCATTACAAATAAAAAGATTAAGAGAAAAGTAAAATTTCCTTCTAAAAGAAACATTGTCAGTTGATGTTTCGTTGATGCATCAAAACATTACTGATCATTTTGTACACAGCATGAGTAAAGTGAACAGAACGGGTCTTGATGATAGAAAAATGAGAGAGAGAGAGAGAGAGAGACAGACAGACAGACAGAGATAGAGAGTACAGTATATACAGTTATCCTTGAAACATAGGAGACAAAGTATTTTGAACGTGAGTGAGAGAAAATAGTAGAAAAAACACTTCAGACCTGAGAGAGAGAGAGAGAGAGAGAGAAAGAGAGAGAGAGAGAATAGTAGACAAAACACTTTACATGTGAGAGAAAGAATAAAGCAGACAAAGATATTTAGATCAGAGAGAGAGAGACAGAGAGAGAGAGAGATGGGGGGGGGGGGGAGGTAGGGAGAAATAGTAAACAAAGAAACTTAGAAATGTAAGAAAGAAAAATAATGCACAATGAACGTTGGAAGTAAGAGGAGGAAACATTGTGAAAGAAGGAGAGAAATGCTGGGCGGGGCCTGGAATTTGATGTCTTCTTTCAGAAGATCAATGAGCTGTGACATTGTGACCTGCTGAAATCTTGTGCTGTCATTGAGCCGTAAAACAAACTTATCTTACCTTCTACAATTAATTTAACATAAAAAAGGACTTGAGATGTGAAAGAATTAAATGTCAGAAGTGTGAGCATCACCAACGATTTACAGCACAGCACTGAGCTCAGCCCACTAACTGGACATACAGGCATTTGTTTATAAAAATGAACGGTTGTATTCCCTTCAGCGGTCGCGCACTCTGTTTAGTCCCTTATGTAAGGGAATATGAAAATCTGTTTATTGCTCAATGACTGATGCCCGTCTATGCTTCAGTACTTCTCACCCTGCTGATAGATAGAATAATTATGACTTTTTCAGCAGATTAAAGTAATTTTGATGCAGACAGATTCTAGCTGTTTATAGAAGCAGAAAATACATCATTTTCCCAGAAACTTATTTCATGATTGATATCATTTTGCTGAGCAACTTATTTCGTGATTGATATCATATTTCTGAGCAACTTATTTTATGATTGATATCATTTGGCTGAGCAACCTATTTCATGATTGATATCATTTTGCTGAGCAACTTATTTCTTGATTGATATCATTTTCCGAGAAACTTATTTCGTGATTGATATTTCTTGAGAAATTTATTTCATGACTGATATCATTTGCTGAATAACTTATTTCATGATTGATATCATTCTGCTGAGCAATTTATTTCATTTTTATATCATTTCTTGAATACGTTATTTCATGATTGATATAATTTTGTTGAGCAGCTTATTTCATTTTTTTAATATCATTTGTTGAGAAAATTATTTCATGATTGATTCTACTAACATTTGCTTCTCAGTACTGACCACAGTAACAACAGTCAGTATTCTCGTTGTAGTGTCCACTCCCTGTTTGCATCTTCTTGTCTTTAATTTTCAGCTTAGCTCTCCGTGTAGCGCGGTTTTGGGCCAGTTTTCCTTAGACCTTTTCACGAATATAAAAATCTCTCGTAGATACCTGGCAGGTGATGTTTTCAGTCTTGCTGTGACTCGTGACCACACCCCCACCCCAGAAGCTCTCCAGAAGCTGACCATAAAGAATGATTTTCTTATTCAAACTTGTAGCATGTCTCAGTTATCGCTGTCTTCCCAAAAGCATGTCAGACCTCCACTGTGTCAGTGAGATCGATGCATGGTTGCGGTACTGCTTATCTAATGCATTGGTTTAAAATTTAAGGACACCTCATTTGGACATGGAAAACGTTTAACTGGAAATAGTCCTGTCAAATAGGTGGTCCGCCGGGCTAGCGTTCGCTGAAAAAGGCTCCATGGTCCAAAAAGTTTGAGAACCGCTGATCTATTTCACCACAGTCCCTTTCACAGTGAGTATCTAAATTATCAATTACATTTCCACAAATCGAAATAAATGTAAGAAAGATAACTGGATAAATTTCTAGTCCTGTACAGCTTCTTCACAGGCAATCCTCGGTTAACAAACAAGTTCCGTTCGTAAGTTTGTTTCCATTCGTAAGTCGAGTTTTCATGTAAGTTGGAACAGCTGGAGACGCTTCTGCCTCAGCTATACAGAATTCAGTATTACTTTCTAAGTATACAAAAAAAAAACAAAACGTTAAACTAACGGCAGAAGCCCTTTGTATTGATGCGGACCGCTAAGTCACTTCTGCTTGTTATTACGAAGCATAGAATGTAACCCGAATCTTTAATACCAGATCTTGAACAAGAGTCGTTTTTTTAGCACGAGTTGTACGTAAGTCGGTCGTTCGTAATCCAAGGACTGCCTGTACATATACTTACAAACGCACTTACGTATAATAACCCTGCCTTCACTGTCCCGTCTCTCTCACACACATACACATTATCTTTGTCTTTCCTGTTATTCTTCCTCCTTATTACAGCCTGCCTCGAACTGCCTGGGAACATCATTATGAGGTTCGAGCTCAGAGTCCAATCAGCAGCTGAAGTAGAGAGAGCAACCCCGCTCGTTTCAGTCGCAGACAGACAATCAGAAATGTCTGATTATTGGTCTTATACTGAATGCAATAATTTTCTCTCTGTGAAACAATGAGAGAGTCAGACAAAAACTCCAGCAGACTTTATCTAAAACTAACCTTTCTGTTTCTCGTCCCCTAGGCCATAGTTAATATGTGAAGAGTAACAAGCAACACAAGTGTAGCGGCCAAACTGTCTCTCACAAGGCTTGCTTTTGTATTATTTCATTTCTTATCATTTCTGCTACATTCTAAAACATCTTGATCATCTGTACCAATATGGCTTAGTTCTTTCTCTACAAGAAAAGCTTTACTTATTCTGCTGCTCATCTTTGGAATATCCTCCCATCCTATATAAAAAAATATAAACTATACTCCTTCCTATAACTACAAACTCTTCCAATATCTAGTTGATGCCGATTACATGTCTCCACGATTCACAAAAGGTGGTTTAGACTGCTCTTACAGACACTGAACTCGGTCAGTTGTTTATTATGAAGAGTACCAATTTTCTGTTCCGTAGATAGTCACTTATATATGTACGTAGTTACTTTGTTTAGTCATTTATATATGTACGTAGTTACTTTCTGTAGTCATTTATATATGTACGTAGTTACTTTCTGTAGTCATTTATATATATACGTAGTTATTTTCTGTAGTCATTTATATACGTACGTAATTACTTTATGTATTGAGTGCATGGATAAGAGTGAAATGTGAATGTTATACTTTAATTTTATTGTATGTCTCTCAGCTTTCCAATGTTAGTTATGATGGTTATAAGAGCAACATATTTGTAGAATTTCTGGAACAGAGTGAAAGCTGTATGATAACGGGCAGAGTGTCAGACGGACCTGCGTATCTAATTCTTAACTCTTTGGAAATAAAGATAAACCAATTAGTCAGTCAATCAACTTGTGGCCCTTTCAGTTCTGTATTAATATGGTTTAGTTCTTCCTCGAGCCGTCGCCCATTCAGTTCTGAAATAATATGGCTTAGTTCTTCCCAAAACTGTGGCCTTATTAATGCTGCTTATATTAGTTCATCAAATCAGAACTAACACCCTTAAAGGACGGGTTTTAAAAATATTTTTCCGAAATTGTCGATACATTTCCTCATCATTTTCCTCTAGGTCTGAACTGTAGCCCTGACTTGTTATACTTGTAAATATTGTCTTTCATTTCTAACCTTTGCTTGATAAAGTAAGGCAGAGATGAGGACCCTTCATCTGATGTGACCTTCAGCCTTCATCGGCTTCTTCATTTTTCTTTCACTCTGGTAGTCTGTTTCAACTGTTCTTCTCCATATGTCTCCAAGCGTGACGTGTCTTTTTTTCCTCACTGAAGTGGAATCAAATACTTATATTAATTAGTCGCCTGAATTATTTTCATTTGCAGCACAAATCCAGTTCATTTTCACGTCCTTAGTTTTATCTCAGTATTGGAATCTCTTGGTGGCTTCACTATGTCCACTCAAAAGAAGATCGAGGCATCGCACAAGAACGTCGTCGCATTTGTTTGCTAGATTCATGACACAAACGTAGCTTGCTACCTAAAAATGTGGCTCAAAGATCTGTATACCGCAGAAATGAAGGATGCTGGGTACACCCAGGAAGACTATAATGACGACCGTCCCTAGATCACCAACTTATGGAAGTGAGGTAACCCTAAATTATCAATTCAGAAAAGTGAAGTAAACCTTAAATCGTCAATTCAGGAAAATGAAGTAACCTTATTTCATACACTCATGAAAGAAAAGTAAACCCTAGGTCATCTACTCATGAAAGTAAAGTAAGCTCTAAGTCATCTACTCATGAAAGTAAAGTAAACATTAAGTCATCTACTCATGAAAGTAAAGTAACCCCTAAGTCATCTACTCATGAAAGTAAAGTAAACATTAAGTCATCTACTCATGAAAGTAAAGTAAACATTAAGTCATCTACTCATGAAAGTAAAGTAAACGCTAAGTCATCTACTCATGAAAGTAAATAAACATTAAGTCATCTACTCATGAAAGTAAAGTAAACGCTAAGTCATCTACTCATGAAAGTAAAGTAAACATTAAGTCATCTACTTATGAAAGTAAAGTAAAGCATAAGTCATCTACTCATGAAAGTAAAGTAAACATTAAGTCATCTACTTATGAAAGTAAAGTAAAGCATAAGTCATCTACTCATGAAAGTAAAGTAAACATTAAGTCATCTACTTATGAAAGTAAAGTAAACATTAAGTCATCTACTTATGAAAGTAAAGTAAACATTAAGTCATCTACTTATGAAAGTAAAGTAAACATTAAGTCATCTACTTATGAAAGTAAAGTAAACATTAAGTCATCTACTTATGAAAGTAAAGTAAACCCTAAGTCATCCTCCTCCTCCTACTACTACTACGACTACCTCTACTACTACTACTACTACTTCTACTCCTATCAATACACTAATACTACTACTACTAGTACTACTATTGCTACTATTACTACTACTACTATTACTACTACTACTACGTCTGCTCCTATCAATACACTAATACTACTACGACTACTACTAATACTATTACCACTACTACTACTACTCCTACTACTACTACTACTCCTACTACTACTACTACTTCTACTCCACCTCCTCCTCCTCTTACTACTACTATTACAACTACTTTTACTTCTACTTCTACTGCTACCAGTACTACTACTACTGCTACTACTTCTACTCCTACTAATACACTAATACTACTACTACTGCTACTAGTAGTACTACTACTACTTCTACTCCTACTATTACTATTACTACTACTACTATTTCTACTCCTAATACTACTACTATTACTACTACTGATGTTGCTGCTACTACTACTACTACCTCTAATACTAAAACTATTACCATATCTACAAGAAAGACAATGAAAGAATAATTTGAGAAACAAATAAAATGTCAAGAGAACTCTTATAATGGCCACACTAAAAGAAATTAAAACCACACAAAAACTGTATAATACAAACGTTAGCCATAACATTCCTGGGATATGACGCGTGCAGCATTTTAAGCTAAAATTATATTTTCAAATTTGAATGTGGGAAAAAAAATCTCGTACTTCTAATAATCTCGCAACTTCTTCAACGTCATACGCCTTTGCTGGTGGTGCGAAGTCCCGAGTCAAACAGTTGTTAATATTTTATTTCCAGTTTTCAAGTTAAACAAAAGAAACGAAACAAACCCAGATAAATCGGATCGACGGCAGCGAGGCCAGGATAACTGACAGTCTTATCTGCAGGCACGCACCAGCCCCGGACAGCAGGTATCGAGTAGTCGCGAGATCTGGCGCGAGATGTCTGGACTCCGCTGAAGATCAAAGAAAATGTCCGGACGGATTTTCGTGGCGGTAGTTTTCTCAAGCCTTGACAAAGACCCTCTCTCCGTGTCGTCCTCTACTTCTTGATTCTGGGATACTTGGAGACTGGTTTCGGGGATCAGTTGATGGTTTCGGGGATCAGTTGTAAGTGATAACAACAACAACAACAACAATGGAATTTGTCATTTTCTTTGAACTTTCAATGGAAGAAGAATTTAAAGCTGGTTTTTTCATTCAACCCTGAACAAAAAAAGGTAAGTCTAACACAGGGAATAGAGATAAAGTAACACAAGGAATAGAGATAAAGTAACACAAGGAATAGAGACTAGAATTTTGGTTGTTAGAAAGTAGGAAAAATTTAGGTAGAGACTGAAGCCGATTCGGAATTTGGACGATAAAATAAAAGTGTGCTGGATATTACTGTATAGGATATCATTGTGTAGGATATTTGTATATAATATCATTGTATAGGATATCGCTGTGTATCATTGCATAGGATATCACTGTATAGGATATCAATGTGTAGGATATATTGTATAGGAAATCAATGTATAGGATATCATTGTATAGGATATCGCTGTGTTTCATTGTATAGGATATCACTAATAGTTTTTCATTGTGTAGGATATAATGGTGTAGGATATCATTGTATGGGATATGACTATGTAGGATATCATTGTATAGCATTTTCATTTTGTGAGTTTGTTTGTTTTTTTTTTTTTGGGGGGGGGGGTTATATGTAACAAATGTATAATTTTTAAAACCGGTATTTTCTAATAATAAAACTATAGGATATATAAAAATAAAGGAATTATAGTTCATTAAATTACAGCAAGCATCTAGTGAAAAATTACAAACAAGAATGTAGTTCAGCAATTAAGAGAAAAAATGTAGTTCAGTAATAAAGATCAAGAATATAGTTCAGTAATGAAGAAAAGAATGTAGTTCAGTAATTAAGAGCAAGAATGTAGTACAGTAATTAAGAACAAGAATGTAGTTCAGTAATTAAGAACAAGAATGTAGTTCAGTAATTAAGAGCAAGAATGTAGTACAGTAATTAAGAGCAAGAATGTAGTACAGTAATTAAGAGCAAGAATGTAGTACAGTAATTAAGAACAAGAATGTAGTACAGTAATTAAGAGCAAGAATGTAGTACAGTAATTAAGAGCAAGAATGTAGTACAGTAATTAAGAACAAGAATGTAGTTCAGTAATTAAGAGCAAGAATGTAGTACAGTAATTAAGAGCAAGAATGTAGTACAGAAATTAAGAGCAAGAATGTAGTACAGTAATTAAGAACAAGAATGTAGTTCAGTAATTAAGAGCAAGAATGTAGTACAGTAATTAAGAGCAAGAATGTAGTACAGTAATTAAGAACAAGAATGTAGTTCAGTAATTAAGAGTAAGAATGTAGTACAGTAATTAAGAGCAAGAATGTAGTACAGTAATTAAGAGCAAGAATGTAGTACAGTAATTAAGAGCGAGAATGTAGTACAGTAATTAAGAGCAAGAATGTAGTACAGTAATTAAGAGCAAGAATGTAGTACAGTAATTAAGAGCGAGAATGTAGTACAGTAATTAAGAGCAAGAACGTAGTACAGTAATTAAGAGCAAGAATGTAGTACAGTAATTAAGAGCGAGAATGTAGTACAGTATACAAGAGACAAAGTGTAGTGTAGTACACACGAATGTAGTGAAGCCTACAATGCCTCTGGTTAGAATTTTAAAGAACAGAAATTTTTGCCTTGGGTACTTGGGAGGAGTAATTCTCTAACAGCCTGAGGAGTTGTGTGGTTGTTTCGCTCTTTGTGGCAGAGAGTCCTGCCTATTCTATGCATACGAGAAATTGTAGTTTAGTTTATGAAAGCGTAATGTTTAATAATAACAGACACAGATTATGTAATATAATACTTAAAAGCAATTCTGTATATAAAATGTATTACTTCACTATTTATTAGCAAGATTGAAGTTTACAGCGTAATAGTAATAATGTAACTCAGAGTGTAATAATAGTATTTCAGTTTACAGTGTACCACAGAGTGTAATAATAATAATAATAATCTTTTAAATTACAGTGTAGCATAGAGTGTATTAATAATATTGTAGTTTACATTACAATAGTAATAATATAACGTGGAGTGTAATAATAATAATATTATAGTTTACAGTGCAATAGTAATACTGTAGCATAGAGTGTAATAATATTGTAATTTACAATGGAGTAGTGATAATGTAGTATAGAGTGTAATAATAACGTTATACACTACAGTATCGCAGTAATACTGTAATTCAGAAAATATTGTGCTTTGCAGTATAGTAGTAGTAATACTGCAATACAGAGTGTAATAATGATATTGTAGTTTACATTGTAATAGCAATACGATAGCAATGTGTAATAGTAATACTGTAGTATAGTGATTAATAGTAATGCTGTAGTGGAGTGAGATGCAGTGTAGAATGCTATTGTAACACTGTAGCAAAGTGTTTAATGTATGATTGTAGTATAGTGTATGATAAATATTGTAATAGTGTGTAATAACAAAACTGTAGTATAGTGTGTAATAACAAAATTGTAGTATAGTATGTAACAACAAAATTATAATATAGTGTGTAAAAATAGAAAGTTTTGCGCACAAAAATCAGGTTAAGACTATTCAATTCAAATGTAATATCCACCCTCATTTATGTATGTGAAAGCTGGAAAACAAATAAAGAAATGGACAAGAAATTAGACTCTTTTGAAAACAAATGCCTAAGGAAAATACTCGGCATCAAATTGAACATCAAGAACAACGCAGAGATAAGACAGATGACTGAACAACAGCCAGTCTCATGGGTGATCAGGAAAAGGAGATGGATACATGTTGGTCACGTGATGAAAAGAAACAGTCAGAGAATCTCAAAACAAGCTATCAAGTGGAACACAACAGGCCAAAGAAAAAGAGGCAGACCGCGTGAAACTCTGAAGAGGACAATGTTAAGAGAGGCCAAATTAATAGGCATAAAATCCCTTGATGAGGTTGAAAGACTCGCCGAAGACAGGACAAACTGGCGAACTACTTTGCGAGCCCTATGTGACGTTTAACGGCACGGGAAGGGTATACGATATAAGATAAGTGTAGTGTGTAAAAACATAAATGCCCCGATTTAAACGAGATTTAACTTCTGTGGCCAGATAACAGTTCACACTTTCATTACTGAGTTTGCCTGTGTCAGACTTAGTTTGTTGTGTTGTGAGAACTGAGTTTCTTTAAAGTCAGAATTCGCTTCTTGTAGTGTGAGAACAGAATTTGTATGAGACAGGCTTTGCTTATTGTGATGTGAGAACGGAATTTGTATGAGACAGACTTCGCTTGTTGTGTTCTGAGAACTGAATTTGTATTAGACAGACTTCGCTTGTTGTGTTGTGAGAACTGAATTTGTATTAGACAGACTCCGCTTCTTGTGGTGTGAGAACTGAATTTGTATTAGACAGACTCCGCTTGTTGTGGTGTGAAAACTAAATTTATATGAGACAGACTTCGCTTGTTGTGTTGTGAGAACTGAATTTGTATTAGACAGACTTCGCTTGTTGTGTTGTGGGAACTGAATTTGTATGAGACAGACTTTGCTTCTTGGAGTAAGAACTGAGTTTGCATTAAGTCAGACCTCGCTTGTTGTGGTATGGATTGAGTCTATTTGAGTAGACTTTGCTTGCTGTTGTGAGAACTGAGTATGTGTAAATCAGACTTCGATTTGTCGTGCTGTGAGAAGTGAATTTGTATAAGTCAGACTTCGCTTGCTGCAGTCAAAACTGAGTTTGTGTAAGTCACTGTAGAGTACTTGTTGTATTCAAAATTGAGTTTGTGAATGTCGGACTTCGCTTGTTATGGTAATTGCTGCAAGAGTTAACTCTTTCGCTGCTAAAGACGTGTTTTCTTAAGTCGCTGCTAAGGACGTGTTTTCTTAAGTCGCTGCTAAGGACGTGTTTTCTTAAGTCGCTGCTAAAGACGTGTTTTCTTAAGTCGCTGCTAAAGACGTGTTTTCTTAAGTCGCTGCTAAGGACGTGTTAAGACGTTCCTGTCATTTTGTTCCTCCAGTGCTAAAGAAGAGTAAACTCGTTTCAATTTTGTTTTTTTTTTTTTGCTGCTGTAGACAGTTATTCTCGTTTAATATCTGGGAAATCGCAGTAGCTATTTTTAGTTGTGTGTGACCTATTTTCACACATTGAAACCCGCCATGTCCTGGAAATGTGTCGTTTTTAGTAGGGGATTGGGGCCAGGCCTGTTATTTCTACACGCATTGTTTACCTTGGCAACGTGGGCGGTGTACACTCTCAAAAATACCCTTACACTGTTTCTTTTCTGTGTCTGCGTAGCATTTAGTATTCTATACAACTTTCGTGTTGTGATATTAGTGGATAGATCAGTAGTTCACGTTGGTGGTCCGCGGACCCTGCTGTGGTGGTCCGTGACAAAAACTCAGGATTTTTTTTTTTGGAATGAATGAATGAATGAATGAATGTTTTTGTTACAACAAGTAGGATTATTAATTGGTGTCTATTTTTTTCTTAACTACATTATTGTCATCTTGAAAGTTCACAAAGTGTGTATCATGTTTTTAGTGTAGTGTAGCGTTTAATTATTAAATGTTACGCACATTTTCTGAAAAACAAATTCCTTTGCATTTAAAGCACATAGCTACCACACAGATATGAAACTTTTCCAAAGTATGGGGGACCATGGTCTGGATTTTGAAACAGAAGGGGGTCCGTGGACTTTTGTTAATTGGAAACCACTGAAATAGATTATACCCGAAGTTAGAGATAGAGAGAAACAGCAGATCGTCCGTCATTCCTTTGAGCCGTAGACATGTCATGTATTTTCACAGACGTCCGATTTCTTGAGTCGATTTATTAAATGTTACGACAAGCGTCGAATGGATAAATCGAACATTTCCTTGGTTAGAAGGAAGCGATGTGAATAAGGGATTATTTTGCTGTCTTTTTTCTTTAATCCTGTGTAAACAATGCTTATGAAAAAAAATGTGTTATGAACTATATAATGTGACTTATGTGACAGGAGAGGAGGAATCCAAAAGTTACAACATGTTTATATTTTCTGGTGATTACAAAATTGTCAGCACCCTCTTAGATTGTGAGTCGATAAAAAATAATTCAGCACTGGGTGAAAAGAGGCCAGCGAAGTATTCCGCATAGTGGTGACAGGCTCTCGAGAGGGATGTAGCAGTGAAAAGGTTAAAGAAAAGAAAAAGGAACTCAGTGTTTCAGATTCTGGCTGTTCAGTTTAGACTGAAGTTTGTTTACTCAGACAGGCTGAGAAAAGCTTCATTGTTCAAGATAACATTATAATATCTCATCGTACCTACAAGATAACATTATAACATCTCATCACACCTACAAGATAACATTGTAACATCTCATCATACCTACAAGATAACATTGTAACATCTCATCACACCTACAAAATAACATTGTAACATCTCATCATACCTACAAGATAACATTATAACATCTCATCACACCTACAAGATAACATTGTAACATCTCATCATACCTACAAGATAACATTGTAACATCTCATCACACCTACAAAATAATATTGTAACATCTCATCATACCTACAAGATAACATTATAACATCTCATCACACCTACAAGATAACATTATAACATCTCATCATACCTACAAGATAACATTGTAATATCTCATCATACCTACACAGTTGTAAGCATTTACAACATTACTCGTGACATTGCCCGAAGAATTTAATCTTTTGTGTAGTAAAAAATATTTTAAAAATCTGTATTAACCAAAGTCACTTTACCGTTTATTCCTTTGATTTACAGAAATCAAAGCGCGCACTGTCAGGTTTTTTTTTTCTTAAAAGAATAAAGCAACATCAAGTTAGAAATGTGCATTTAACTCAATGTTTTAAACACATACTGACATCATTTTATCATTACAGTTGCATACATTCATATCTTTTCTCAAATAGACCAAATACTTTGATAATATATATATATATATATATATATGTGTGTGTGTGTGTGTGTGTGTGTGTGTGTGTGTGTTTTGGAATTGCCATAGACTTTATAATGAAAAGATGCTGTACAGGTAAAACCGGCATTGATTGGGTACATGGGACCAAAATAGAAGATCTTGATTTTGCAAATGACATAACTCTTATCAGTGACAGTGTGAAATCGATGTTGGAAAAAACAGATCCCGTCTTCCTTGGCTAGCAAAATAGGTCTTGAAATGAACAAAGACAAAACAAAAATAATGAAACTTCTCATTAATCAAGAAGGAAAAATATACGTTGAAGGAACAGAATCAATCTGCATACATTGGCAGCTACATAGACCAGGATGGTGACACTAGGAAGGAAGTTAGAATTAGAACTGCAAAAGCAGCATTGCCCTTCAAAAATCTTGAGAACATATGCAATTCAAAAGTTATAAACACAAAAAACAAAGCTAAGATTATTCAATTCAAATGGAATATCCATCCTCATTTATGCTTGCGAAAGCTGGAAATCAACTAAAGAAATAGACAAGAAATTAGACTCTTTTGAAAACAAATGCCTACGGAAAATACTTGGTATAAAGTGGAACGAATTAAACAGGAAATCTTAGCAAACAACTATGCGAGCCCTATGTGAAGTTTAACAGCACAGGAATGATGTAAGATGTAAGATTATATGATATATACATATATTTCACTGTAGCTAAGCAGATGTGACTGGAATATTAACGGCTTCGATCAAATCGAAATGATATGCGCTATTTTTGTACAAGATATAGCTACTGCATTTTTCATCAAAATTTTCTCTGGTACGGCTCACTCTACAGAATTTCTATAAGCACGATTTTTTCTTTATCACAAAGCTTCACATTATGCGATATATATCTCTGCAAGTACGAGTCCTATTCATGCGCAATGAAGCATAAATATTTATACAGGCAAACCTTGATTTACGATGTTTCATTATACAAGTGTGCTGGTTAATATTAGTGAACGTAATACTGCGTATGTAGTGCTGTTCCATTTTTTCATACGTGTTTTTTTCTTTTATTTCTGTGCCATTTGTAATCTGTTCGTCTCCTGCAAATGTTTTCCTGTTTTCAAAACAACGTTCAGAACTGAGATTTCACAGTAGGTATCTAGAGAGGTGGAACCGTTTCAGAAAATGTTGTATTGAGTCGGCATCAGAATTGGTAGAAACGAAATATTTGTGAATTGGTTGAAGAATATGATAGCAGAAAAATAGTGGAGTCAAAAGTGAGGTTCCGAGTATAGGCTCTGTAGTTCCTTTCATCACAGCGACTGTCAGAGAGAACATCAACTTGTTCAGGTCGTCACTCGTTCTCCTTCTATTGTAAACATGTTCGTAAAGCACGTTCTTATCTGTCTCACGTGGTTGTGTTTATCAACAGTCTATGTCCATGTGTAGTCTCATATTCACGTGTAATCTCAGTGGGTGATTGTTACAACATTCTGTTCACGTGTAATCTCACATACGGTGGGTGATTGTTACAAAATTTCGTTCACGTGTAATCTCACATACGGTGGGTGATTGTTACAACATTCCGTTCACGTGTAATCTCACATACGGTGGGTGATTGTTACAACATTCCGTTCACGTGTAATCTCACATACGGTGGCTGATTGTTACAACATTCCGTTCACGTGTAATCTCACATACGGTGGCTGATTGTTACAACATTCCGTTCACGTGTAATCTCACATACGGTGGGTGATTGTTACAACATTCAGTTCACGTGTAATCTCACATACGGTGGGTGATTGTTACAACATTCCGTTCACGTGTAATCTCATATACGGTGGCTGATTGTTACAAAATTCCGTTCACGTATGTGAACACTGTGGCTGATTGTTAAGACATTCCACTCGCGTGTAATATCAGATAGGATAACCGAATGTTACAACATTCTATCCACGTGTAATCTCACATACTGTGGCCGATTTTTACATGGATACACTTCGTATTTTAACTTTTAACCTGGCAAACTTCCATGGAGCGAACACTTTCTTCCTAATCAGAGGTTGCAGATGCCTTATTTTTCAGGGAAATGAAGTAGAATCTATTTTTAGAATGTATAGAACTGTTACTAACAAAGTCCCAACCATAAAACAAATTTATATGTCTGCAGTTATTTTATATTTTAATTTAAGAAAAAAAGCCTTTTTAGCATCTTAGGATAGATTAGGGGCAAACAAACTTGTACCCTTGTGTACTGTGTGTACTGTCTATAGTCTGAGATATTAATTTCCTTAAATGTAGATATTTTTTTTTCAGTTTTAAAAATACTTTATCTAACTACAAGATTCACGTACTGAATTATGCCTGCCGCACTGACTGTTCTAAAAGCAAGATAACTTTTGCTTCTAGAAGACGTTTTGTTATTCCATGGGCTACACGTGAGCTTATGTGATTTCATCAAAGCAGAGAAAGTTAAAACGAAAAATAGGATTATATCAAGGTACAGGCTTACATGTGAGATTACCAGGGACCTAGGCACGTGCCTGGGAAGCGAAGAATAGGACCAAGCGTGATCGTAAAAGGCGACTAAGCAGTGTTCGGCATGGGGTCATCAACCTTATCTGGTAAAAAAAAAAAACTGGTAGCTACGAAAACGTCAACAAGAGCTCAACAAGAGGGAAAAATTAATACTGGGAGAGTAAGGAACTTCTTTAAGGAAACCTATAACATAAGCAGACAGGTTCTCACCTGGAATCCCCAGGGTAAGAGGAAACAAGGAAGACCTAGAAACACCTGGCTAAGGAGTCAGGAGGTAGA
This sequence comes from Achatina immaculata, assembly GCA_009760885.1. Lineage (NCBI taxonomy): Eukaryota > Metazoa > Mollusca > Gastropoda > Stylommatophora > Achatinidae > Lissachatina > Lissachatina immaculata. The sequence continues at coordinate 5,277,005 of CM019704.1, read as the reverse complement.
GATAAAAAAGATGGACCACACATGGAGACGGAAGAAGCAGTCAAGAAAAGAAATAATTGGAGGAGACTTGTTTGATGGTCTATGCCTCAGATAGGGGTAAAGGATTCATGGATGGACAGATGGACGGATGGATGGATGGATGGATGGATGGATGGATGGATGGATAGGCTTATAATTGTTTTGTTATGTGAATGTGTAATCTTTCAAAGATTGTAAGCTGAGGTCAGAGTTAAAAACAAAGCATCAATCTTTCCCCGATGATTGAACAGAAACGGTGAAACAAAGACAAAGAGGAGAAAGAACCGTTGACCTGTCAGTGAATTTTTGTTAAGAGGGTGTTGAGAAGGTCTGTGAAGTCGATCAGTGAAATCCGTCCCTGGAGTCAGTACTCCAGGCCTTTGATTTCGACTCTATCTTAGATGCTTCATTTGTGCCGATTCTACAAACTTCCAACTCTGAATCTTGTGCTTTTCAGCCGTCAAATTAAAGCCCCGATTCCTTCATAAGTAGTGTGTTTCTACCACGTCCGCCCAAGCTTCCAAGACTTAGTTGCCTGTTTGAAAGTGAAGTGATTTTCAAAGATCTACGGATCATGGGATTTATTGGTACGAGATAAAAGGAATGAGAGATTTTATGCCCTTCTTTCTTCTATTTTTTAAAATCTGGTGCTATGTAGTCCCATGATATAGCCATTAGTCGAAATATTGAATTGTTGCACGTTCTTCATTTATACGTGCTGATTTTATTTTCTATCTACTTTTATCATTCTCTCCAAGAGGGTCGACTGATAAGCTGTAAAAGGATTTCCTTCGAGGATGATATATTGCTAATTGTGCTAACACGGCATGAACTATAGGCGTATGCCTCTGTGGCAGTACACAGGGAGTCAGAAATATTGACTTTTTGTGGACTTTAATTGTATTAGAAAGACTTACATGTTGTTGTTGCCTGTAAAAGTTGGTAACACTACTTTACCAAAAAGGCAAACTTGTCACTATGGTATACCCCGAGTGACACAACAACAATGTCAGGTTCGCAACTGCCACAACAAAAACAACAGTATCACGTAATGAAAACGTATATAGGACTCCCACTCACTCAACAGGACTAACATATAAGAACTCCGTGTAGGACTTAGTAGACTAAGTTTCAAGATACAGATAAATTATTTATTGATTGAGAAAAAAGGAATAGTGGAAGATGGAGATGAGGAAGGAAAACGAACTGCCAACTTGGCAGGGTGATTTAACAAGCCATACAAGAGCTTCCTGGGCGCGTAGTCAGCGCCATGGGGAAGAAAAGTCTGACAACAATAAGCAGGTAAAAACAAGTACTTACAATATGGTGAACTTTCAACACATCTCCCAAACACACAAATCTGTCCTGACAAGGACAACACTCCTAACATCTACTTATCTGTACAAGGTAAAAGAACATTTTTCTAAAGGACAGCATGCTGAGATAAAACTATTACATTCTAAAACTCACCTGCAACTACTCCACTGGGAAAATGATCACTCAGTAAAACATTCTACACAAAATCTAATCTAACAAAAGTTGTTCAAGCTTAAATCTTCCCTACAATTTTACCTTGAACCTTCTAAAAGTTTATTTCACGTGACGTCTGTCTACTGACCTTGGGTAATAAAGCGGAACTTGAGTAAAAAAAATTCCAAAGTTTAAATATCTGTTACTAAGTGTAACTAGTCTAGACAGCTCACAGTGTCTCACGAAGCTAACATGTCATAACTGACCTTGTGTAAAAAAAAAAAAGACATTCCAGGGCCTAAATTTTCTGCACTAAATTTAGCCTGTCTAGACACAATTTTTAAAAAAATGTTAATAATTCTCCTTTCTTCTGGTTATGTCGACCCAGACATTACACTTTTTGACAATTCTAATTTTTCCGAACCATCAGTGAGTTTTACAAATCGTAAACAACATAACCTTTAACTATCTATGTCATAATTAAGTAAGAGCTTAGTTCTAGTTTCATCTTTGATTAACTCCCTATAATAGTAGAAATTCTACAGTGACAAGTGCAGAATAGAAATACTGTCACTAAGTTAGGTCTCCAATTGTATAAAATAAGTTTCTAAGATACAATGATAAAACGTGTGTCAAAATGAAACAAGCTCATTTCTCCTACACATTGTAAACTTATTTTCAACATAGTTCCCATTTACAGCTACACATTTTTCCAACCCGTGATATCTATTGTTTGGTTCTGTTGATGAAGAAAGTTTCTTGTTGGTGTCTGATCTATTGTTTGGTTCTGTTGATGAAGAAAGTTTCTTGTTGGTGTCTGATCTATTGTTTGGTTCTGTTGATGAAGAAAGTTTCTTGTTGGTGTCTGATCTATTGTTTGGTTCTGTTGATGAAGAAAGTTTCTTGTTGTTATTCTCACAACTACTACAGCTTTTGGCATGTAGGACCCACTAGCTGGCATTTTTCACATCCACACAACCGTCGCCATAAACTGCTTTCGTAAGCCCATGAATTTTCATCAGAGCGGAACTTTCTAGTGTCAAAGACTGTTACTGATTGCTGCTTTATACGCAACTCTGATGTAGCACTAATTACTGACACTATCGCTTGACGGCTTCGAACATGGCACCGACACTTAGCCCGTTTACATAGCACAGTAATGGCTACTGAACAGGTGAGCAACCTTTTGTTGTTTTTCCATTATTAGAGGTTAGACGCAGTTGGAGACCTTACGTATCAGTCGCCCTCATTTTGTGTGTGTGTGTGTGTGAGTGAGTGAGTGAGTGAGTGAGTGAGTGAGTGAGTGAGTGAGTGAGTGAGTGAGTGAGTGAGTGAGTGAGTGAGTGAGTGAGTGAACGATACACCTCTGTGCACCTTTATTACTTTATTTAAGAGGAAGTTAGAAAAGTGGGAAGTATAAATAAAAGGAAACAAAACATTTGGTAACTGGTTCTAAATCTTCATTTGACAAGATCATTTATAATTAGAGAAATAACAGTGGACAGATTAATACTTAGCTATAGTTTGAGTGCAAGACAGAACATTGTGGCGAAGCTGTCTGCTTCGTGGTGATCCTACGAGAATTTGTTAGAAAGGGAGCATGTTAAGGACGCATAGAAGGATGTATGGACACTGATAGGTTAAGGTAGTAGAAATAGTAGTGTAAAGATGGACAGATTATTTCTGTTTCGAGGTATATGTTTGCATTTGTGTTATATTTATTTGTATTTTATATGTAATAGGTTATTTGTGTTTCTAGAAATGGGAGTGGTCGGTTGTCTTTTTATATACTTTAAAATGCTTTCTAGTGTTTTCTAATATTGGTCCGTGATCTGATGAGTGGTTCGTGATCTAGTGGTAGTACTATATTTTGGACATGGTAGGGTTTGGAGTTATTTATTATATTTCTGTTACTTATTTTCTCTCTTTCTTCTCTCTCATTGTCCTGCCAAGTAGGGGATTTTTTGGTTGTCTTGAATGTACGGCGGTACGATAAACCCATTCTTTATTCGTTTCTTCTGTTGGGTTTATCTTAATATACGTTAGTATGATAAACCATATATAATTAATACTTGTTTCTCTGAGGTTGTCTCCTTCATGGACACCTCCCATAATTAATAGTTCTCCTCTTCTCTCATAATCGTTACTTCTCCTCTCTACTCCATCTCCCCAACCTATACTTCCAGTCAACCCAGGTTTTTCGTGTCCCTTAACCCATTCCCAATCTTATTCTTTCCTTTGTGAGTAAGCAACTCCTCTAGGCGGTCTACACACATAAATGAAACCAACTTTAATATGTAATAATCTTAACACAAGCAATCAACTCAGTGATCCAAGAAGTACAAGCATGCCAAGAACATGGTTAAAAGTGCATCATATCAACCATACTCGTATTTAGCAATGTAATAAAGAATCCAAAACACAAAACTATTTACTCGTGTTAAATGTGGCCGCGTTCGTACTGTACGCTCATCTTTTATCTGTCATTATCCACTCAATATTCCACACGGGACATATGTTCATTAAATATATTCATGTCTCGTAATAGTACAGAAGAGTCGTTGAAATATCATGGACACAAAAAGGACAAATATATCCATACTACAAAAACTTAATATTGAAGAAGGTTGGCTGGTGAAGAAGATTAAATAGAGGAAACTTAAATATTTTGGACACATTAAACGTCATGAGAATTTAGAGAAGGCGGTCTTGGAGTTGTACATAATGGGGAAAATAAAGAGAGGAAGACCAAGGCGAAGATGGCTGCAAGACATCATTGATGATCTGCGAATGGACGCATCATCAACAGGGCATCTTGCTTACAACCGAGAGGCCTACAGGAGAGCTGTTAGGAAGGCAAAGTTCCGCAAGGGACATGCAAATGACTGACTGACTGTCTGACTGACTATTTGTACTTCTGTACATTTATATCATCTTCTATTTATTATATTACTGTATATATTCTTTCGGCTTTATGTCCCTCTTCTGTCTATTTATTTGTACTAAATTTACTCATATCTCTCAACTTTAAGTTTACATCCATTATCTGCGCCTAACGTACTCTAGCCTCACTAGGCTGCAACTACTTGTCCAAGAAAATATAAGATGTACGCAATAATTATGTATTAACAAATAGAAACTACGACACATACAAACATTACAAACGTCTTCTCACGTGAGTCAGTGGTTTCAAAGAGATTATAGCTCTTTTTAATCATCTTCTTGCTGACAAACAAGTCACAAGTCTCTTCTTATACACTGTCCAGGGACAGCATTCCTTCAGTCATAGCTTCCTCCTGCTTACACACTGTCCAGGGACAACATTCCTTCAGTCATAGCTCCCTCCTGCTTACACACTGTCCAGGGACAGCATTACTTCAGTCATAGCTCCCTCCTGCTTACACACTGTCCAGGGACAACATTCCTTCAGTCATAGTTCCCTCCTGCTTACACACTGTCCAGGGACAGCATTCCTTCAGTCATAGTTCCCTCCTGCTTACACACTGTCCAGGGACAGCATTACTTCAGTCATAGCTTCCTCCTGCTTACACACTGTCCAGGGACAACATTCCTTCAGTCATAGCTTCCTCCTGCTTACACACTGTCCAGGGACAGCATTCCTTCAGTCATAGCTTCCTCCTGCTTACACACTGTCCAGGGACAGCATTCCTTCAGTCATAGCTTCCTCCTGCTTACACACTGTCCAGGGACAGCATTCCTTCAGTCATAGCTTCCTCCTGCTTACACACTGTCCAAGGACAGCATTCCTTCAATCATAGCTTCCTCCTGCTTACACACTGTCCAGGGACAGCATTCCTTCAGTCATAGCTTCCTCCTGCTTACACACTGTCCAGGGACAACATTCTTTCAGTCATAGCTTCCTCCTGCTTACACACTGTCCAGGGACAACATTCTTTCAGTCATAGCTTCCTCCTGCTTACACACTGTCCAGGGACAACATTCCTTCAGTCATAGCTCCCTCAGACACCGAAGACTTCTTAGTCTGTTAGGCCTAATATGCTAAGCACCCTCTGGAATTTCCTACAAAAAAAAAAGGCTAAACATTTTGCTTCATTGACACTAGGAATGTTCGATTCTTAGGTTGGTTTCAGACTGGTCATGCGTCTCGATTGGTCATCTGTACAGATCTTAGTGAACAAAAGAAATGAAAATGCTTTTTCATGTGGTCAAGAACAAGCGAAGATGTCCTCACAGAAGTCACGGAGCAAAAGAAGATAATTACAAACACAAGATAGAAACAACAAATAAATCATTGGACACGACAGGAGAAGACAAGAAAAGACTGAAATTATAGATCTTATAATCAATTGAAAATACAGAGGAAAAAAAACCAGGAAGGATGAGAGAAAAATGTCTCCACATGCTGACTAAATGGCACAAAATAAGAAAGGCATTTACTCTTATTAGAATTATCAAGGGCAGGACAAACAAGAGAACTTACGAACATCGCCTGCACAGCATTTAATATAACGAGAGAATTATTTAGTATCTTGACTCTCCCTATCAGTTGTGATGGTTATATGGTTGTTTCTGCAGGTTATATTGTTTTTTTTCAGGTTATGTTTTTTTTCTGGCTGTGTTGTTGTTTTTGTAGGTTATATTGTTGCTTTTACAGGTATATATTGTTATTATTTTGCAGGTTATATTGTTATTTTTGCCGGTTATATTGTTGTGTTTTGCAGCTTATAATGTTTTTGCAGATTATATTGTTTTATCAAGTTATACTGCTGTTTTTGCAGGTTACATAGCTTTTGCAGGTTATATTATTGTTGATTTTATTGTTGTTTTTTTACAGGTTATATTGTTGCTTTTTTGCTGACTATATTGTTGTTTTTTTTTCGCAGGTTATATTGTTGTTTTTGCGGGTTATATTGTTGCTTTTGCAGGTTATATTGTTTTTGCAGTTATATTGTTGTTTATGCAGATTATATTGTTGTTTTTGCGGGTTATATTGTTGTTTTAGTAGGTTATATTGTTTTTGCGGGTTATATTGTTGTTTTAGTAGGTTATATTGTTTTTGCGGGTTATATTGTTGTTTTCCCAGGCTATATTGTTGTTTGTGCGAGTTATATTGCTGTTTAGGCATGATTTATGTTATTGTAACCAAGGCTTCCCCAGACTATTTTCGTCTGTATTTTCGACCCAAATTATTTGTCTCCAATAGCTTTGAAGAAGTGGACAATAATGTTGTGTTCCAGTTTTTTTTTTCTTTAGATACAATCTTTCCGACCTACATTTGAAGAAAACAGGTGGTAAATTATGTGTATATTCTGTTTTTGTTTCCAGAACAAGGTGTACTATTAACCACGAGTGTACTAATGGCTATAATTGTCATGTTCGCTGTTAAATTACGTTTTTTCCATCAGTTTTCCCCATCATTTACGAGACAGTTTCAGAAAAGATTTCGCAATCCCACAAGTTTGAGACTTAAATCAATACACAGAGGGATAAGCTGAGCGCTGTATCCTTTCACGAACCACTAACCTACGGGATAAATCTCTTTAGCCATTTCTATCTGTACTCAACTGACTGAGGTCCCAAACTACAAACGGAAGGATCAGCGACATTTTTTTCTGTTGAGTGATGTTAGGAAACACACATTCACACACATACGTCTTTCTCTATAGAATGTTCACACATTCACACACATACGTCTTTCTCTATAGAATGTTCACACATACACACACGCTTACGCACGCTCACACCCCACACTTACACACACACACACACACACAAAGATGACAGGTCTGTTAATACAATATATGTGTTTCCTCACAGTTTTCTCAAAGATATGGGAACTCGTGGTAGATTTCTCCAGTTTTCTCAAAGATATGTGAACTCGTGGTAGATTTCTTCAGTTTTCTCAAAGATATGAAAATTGATGTAGATTTCTCCAGTTTTCTAAAAAATATGGAAATTCACACAGATTTTCTCCAGTTTCCTCAAGGATGTGGAAGGTTGATGTAGATTTCTCCAGTTTTCTCAAAGATTTGAAAACTGATGTAGATTTCTCCAGTTTTCTCAAAGATATGGAAATTCATATAGATATTCACCAGTTTTCTCAATGATATGGACGGTTGATGTAGATTTCTCCAGTTCTGTCAAAGATATGGAAGGTTGATGTAGATTTCTCCAGTTTTTTCAAGGGTATGGAAACCCATATAGATTTTCTCCAGTTTTCTCAAAGATATAGAAACCCATATAGATTTTCTCCAGTTTTCTCAAAGACATAGAAACCCGTATAGATTTTCTCCAGTTTTCTCAAAGACATAGAAACCCGTATAGATTTTCTCCAGTTTTCTCAAAGATATAGAAACCCATATAGATTTTCTCCAGTTTTCTCACAGACATGGAAATTCAGACAGATTTTCTCCAGTGCGTCTGTTTTCTTGCTCCTAGCAGTCGTGTGTTATTAGAATGTAAAACGTAATAAGAGCTTATTTAATATTGAAGATTTTGATAAGATTCCTTTCTCTTTGTATGTTTTTTTTTTTTGTAACGCAACGCTCCTAGAGACGTAGTGCTCTTGTCTCTCATGACGAAGATCGGCGGTTCACATTCCCTGGAAATGGGTATCTGGCTCCACGTAGGGGAGGTTTCACGCAGCGGTTCTCAACCTTTTTTGTGTCATATCCTAAACCAGCAGCGACGCCTAACCAGCGACATACGAAAACGACTTTTAAAAAAATTGAAATTCAAAAAAAATTAACCACATTGGTTTCTCAGTGACTTTACCATGGCATGACTCTACCATCAATCACAAAAAATTCGGTATAATGTCATTTCTCAAATAATCCATCAACACTTTTTAAAGAATTATGATATAATCAAAACGTTTAAGGACGAAAAATAATTTTAAAAACGTTTCAGTGAGCAGAAGCGAATGAGATTGTTGAGGTTTTTCTCTTTAGGACTGAAAAAACCCCCCATAAAATAATAGTATTTTCCTGTAATTCTGTCATGTAATTTTTTATAGTATCTTCTTGTATCTCTCTCTCTCTCTTTCTCTCTCTCTCTCTCTCTCTCTCTCTCACCATACACACAAATGCTATGTAGCAAAGACAGAAAATGTTTCCTTTGATAGTTATTTCTCAAAATCATTCATAGCTAACTTTAACACGCTGTTTTATCTGTAGTATTTTTTTTCTAATTTCTGCCTTGAAACAAGCACAGAGCAGACAAACACAAAGCAGACAAACACAAAGAAGACAAACACAAAGCAGACACACACAAGAGAAATACAATCAGATTTGATTTTCTGAGAACTGAACTTTGATCTCTAGAAAGTCTGACAGTACAGGCAGTCCCCGACTTACGAACATCTGATTTATGTAAACCTGTAGTTATGAACGACCCCCCAGTAAAGTCTATTGTATTAAAAATTCGAATTTTATGCAGCGGTTTCTAATAAGATACAAAGATTTTTAAAAATCAAGGCTTTCGCACAGAAAAGTAATGAAATACACTGTTGTATGCTTGAACCTCGAAAATATCACAGACAAAGCAGTTTTAAATGTGAGAGAAAGAAAAATGACAAGAGAAATACCTGGGACTTCAACCACGGACTTCCCCTGGGAACAACTGTGTTAAGAGCACACTTATCTTAACATAGTGTTTGTGAGACAGGGAACATAGATATGTTTGCTTAAAAACTCTGACCTACCTCTGTAGCCCAGAAACTTGTAGCAATCAACACTAATTGTAATTGTTATTTTTGTAAAATGTAATGTCAGGTTGGTGGACGGATGGGGACATGGAGATATCTGGCCGGGATGAGGGAAGTCTGGTGTGAAACCAATGAATCCAGGACGTGACAAGCCTATGGGTCTTTACAACAATGGCTGTCAGAATGATGTAAACAAAACAGAGCCAGTAGACTATGGGTGGCAGGGAATGGATATCGTTGAAGCACTCATCAGATTCCTCATCTCAAAGTCAGAGTGTCTTTGTGGAACTGTCTCAAAACCATCTCACATGGAGAAGGGGCTTAAGTACAGCCAGCAGAGGCTGGAAAACAAAGTTTTGGCCAGGCCAGCCACACTGTCTTCATGGCAGTCCGAGCAAGATCTCAGTCTGCCCTAGCAAGGAAAGGTGCTGAAGTCGGAGTTACCCAGCCAAAAGGCGCATCGCAAAAATCAGGGTAACACGCATTATCGCTAATGAAATGTCTCTATCTGCAGTATTCAGACATGGTGCTCGCCCTGTGAAGACTAACCAGGCAGGTGCAGTGCCGGGCCCCCTGCCTCGAAAGGGTCCACCCAATGCTACTGGAGGTCCTCTCAGTTCGTCTTGTGGAGTCAGGAGACATGAGAGTAGAGCTACTGGCCAAAACATACAACGGAAGAAAACAGCCAAAAAGCAGTTAGCTTAAAATAATGCAGTGGAATGCTGAGGGTGTCAGCAGTGTTAGAGATGGCTATAACAAAAAGGTGGAACTAGAGAACATACTTTTTGCAGAGCAGGTAAGTATATGCAGCATACAGGAGACACACCTAACCAAAGATGCCGCCTTTAAAATCAGAGGCTACCAGTGTTTTAGATCAGACCGACAGGACAGAAGAAAAGGAAGAGTACTCACACTTGTTAAGAATAACATCAGGCATGTCAGGTAGGAGTGTACATGGAAGGAGCCGAATACCAGATGATCTATCTAAAAAGTAGTAATACAGATTTCCACCTCCTTAACTATTACTGTCCTAATGACCGCCCAGTTGCTTTAGAAACAATCCCACACAAAGAGAGACTGATGGTCTGTGGTGATTTTAACAGCCATTCTCAGAGCTGGGGCTATGACCACATAGACAAGAGAGGAGAGGAAGTTGAGAGTTGGCAGGATGATAATGGACTTCTCCTGATCAACCAGCCAAAGGATCCCCCAACATTTTACTCAAGGGCGTGGCATACAAAATCAACACCAGATCTGGCATTCCACTCTCCAGATCTGAAGTGGAACATTACACGTGAAGTTGGAAAACAACTTAGAGGTAGCGACCATCGACCAGTTTTCCTGACAATAGAAAATGAACTCCTTAACACCAGTAGCCCTCTCCCCAGATGGAACTATAAAAAAGCAAACTGGACAATGTACAGACATCGTACAGGTATCCTGGTGGGACAGCTGTCCATAGAAGATAAGGATATTAACAGCATATTGAAGGAATTCAATGCTTGTATCCTTCAGGCCGCTCGTGAAACCATTCCCAGAGGAGCTCGCAAGGACTATAAACCATACTGGTCTAGTGAGCTGGGAAAACTCCATGATGACGTGGAAGCAACTCGAAAGCAAGCAGAAAATAGACCATGCCAAGAACACCACAATAATTACCAACATTCTAAGGCCAAATTTCAGAGAGCAAAGCTGCAAGCCAGACGGGAAAGTTGGAGAGAGAAAACAGAGTCCCTAAACTTTGAAAAGGATGGAAGGAAACAGTTAAATGATGAGAGTACTGGAAAAAGTACAAAGGTTACACTAATAGAGGATGGGAAAACTCTTACAGGTAAGCAGGTAGCAGATCACTTTGCTCGCATGTTTGCACAGGACTGCAACATTGATATCCATCCAGAGAAGGAGTGTACAATGCGCATCGAGCCACAGAAAGAAGAGGAACAAGTCAGAAAAGTGGAGGTCATGGATGCACCAATCACATGCAGTGAGTTAGACCTAGCAGTCAGTAAACTGAAACCAAGGAAATCACCAAGACCAGATGGAGTGTCCAATGAAATGATCAAGAACCTGGGAATGGCAGCAATGGGAAAGCTGTTGGATATTTTCAATATGTGCTGGAGCACAGGTAAGTTACCTCAAATCTGGAAGGAAGCAAGCATGGTACCACTGCTAAAACCAGGGAAAAACAGTGATACTGCCTCCAGCTACAGGCCAATCAGTCTCACTAGCTGCCTATGCAAAACGATGGAACGCATCATTGACCTGAGGCTAAAATGGTACCTAGAAAGTGAAAACCTTCTCGTTCCACAACAAGCAGGATTTAGGCAGTACTACAGTATGGAAGATCAAGTGACCTATCTCTCTCAAGAGATTGAGGATGCATTCCAAGAGAAAAACCTTGTACTAGCAGCGTGGATAGACCTGAAGAAAGCCTTTGATAAAGTATGGAAAAAAGGTCTGCTGTGGAAACTAAGAAACTGCAATGTGAATGGAAGACTGTACAACTGGATAAAGTCCTATTTACACAATAGAAGAGCTAGAGTAGTAATGGATGGACACAAAAGCCAGAAAGTACTTCTGCAACACGGTGTACCACAAGGAGGAGTCCTTTCGCCTACACTATTCCTTGTATTCATTAATGACCTGGTCAAGGAACTTCCCTATGGAATCAAAGCGGCACTGTATGCAGATGATCTGGTCATGTGGTGTACAGATGAATATGCGACAGTTGCTACACAGAGACTCCAAAGAGCAGCAGACATCTTGACATCATGGACAAACAAATGGTGTGTAAGTATCAACACAGAGAAATCAAGTACCACTCTGTTCACCCTCTCATCTAAACAGAAAGCAGGTAAGATCTTTGTAAATGAAATACCCTTAAGGATGGACAACCAACCCACTTACTTAGGAGTGACTCTTGACTCAAAACTGACGTGGAAGCAACACATCAACAGTGCAGAAGCAAAAGCCAGAAGAAAACTAGCCATATTAAGAAAATTGAGTGGAACCACATGGGGAGCTAGTGAAAGAATCCTCAAGAATGTATGTCAGCAAAGTATTCTACCACATTTAGAATATGGCTCAACATCTTGGTGCACAGCATCAAACACTACGCTGCATAATCTAGACAAGGTTCAAAATCAGTGACTACGGATTATCACAGGTGCCATGAGGTCCACACCAATAGTAGAAATGCAGAAAATAGTTGGTGTTCAACCGCTAAAGGAACGTACAGACACAAAGGTCATGACCATGGGAGAAAAATTTCTTAGCTCTGTAAGCCATCCCCTGAAGGAGAGATTCAATAACTTGGCATTAGGACGGCTTAAAAGAAGCAGCTTCATTCACCAGGCCAAGCGTATGTGTAAGCTGATACCTGACCTTCCAACTGTAGTCGCTCCATTATCATCTGTACCAGAGCATACACCATGGAAAGAAGCAGATTATACACAAATAACTATTCAGACTGAAGTGAAAGGTGTGCAGAATGGTGAGATGCAGAGCAGTCTTGTAAGATCAACAGCCACACTTAGTGTTCTAGATGACAAATATCCATGTGACACCTGGATACGTGTGTATACAGATGGATCTGCACATAATGCCATAAAGAATGGAGGGGCAGGAGCACATATTGAATATACAAACAACACCATTGACAAGATTTCCATACCCACTGGTAAATACTGCAACAACTTTGATGCAGAAGTTAGGGCAATTATTGCTGCAGTTGAAAAACTATCAGACTCCAGAATTGATACATGTCCTGTAGTAATTCTCATAGATGCAAGATCAGTACTGGAAGCTCTTCAGTGCAACAAACTACCAGACCTTAAAGATGCCTTGTTAAAAATTGGCTTACAACATGGAGTCACTTTGCAATGGATTCCCTCCCACTGTGGGATACCAGGCAATGAGAAAACTGACCATCTGGCCAAAGAGGGCACTGAAATGGAGCAACCAGACATACCAATCACCTATAATCAGAAGAAAAGCATGATAAAAACCTACAGGAAGCCACAAACACCACCACATGATGACTATCACATGCAAAACAGAAAGGAACAAGTCACCATCTTCCGTCTCCGAACAGGACACAGCCAACTCCGAAGTCATATGTATATAAAGTTTAAGGTTGGTACTACTAATCTATGTACATGTGCCCAGGTGCCCCAAACTGTGGAACATATCCTCCAGAACTGCATCAACTATGAAACACTGAGAAATAATTACTGGCCAAGTGAAGCCACTAAAGAAGATAAGCTCTACGGTTCCATACATGAGTTACAAAAAAACAGTGAAATTTATCCAAGAGACAGGACTGCAGATATAGACAGACAATGCGAACGAAGAAGAAGAAGAAGAACCACGGACTCAGATATGACCTAAGATATTGGCACTATATTGCGGTGCGCATCGGAATATTGCGCATCTACAACGGTTAGTCGGTTTCTTTAATGTTTTGTTGTTTTTTTTTAACGCAAAGAAAGGTATACGTTTTTTTCACTATGTACTGTATAACTGCCGTCAGATATGAATCATATTTAAATGTTCCAATCTTATGTACAAATTCGATTTACGACCAGTCTTAGCAACGGGGCTCGTTCGTAACTCGAGGATTGCCTGTATACCAGTCACAATATGACTGCTATTTAAACTACAAGGTCTTCACAAATCTAATAGTCGCGTGCGCTGTCTTATCTAGGACAGAAGCAGCCATGCAGAATACGGGACATTCTGTTACCAGAAATTACTCTTATAATGATATGCTATATTCTCTCACATGCACGTACGGGCCACTTGAAAATACGAGCAGCAAGAATAATGACAATAATAAAACAAACATCAGTATCGGTAGTTCATGGAAAACATGTATTCTATGTTGAAAACGTATGCTGATCTATAGAAAACAGATGGGAATTATTTATTTTGATCTACACACGGATAGATGTTACACGTGCATATCTTCACATGAAGAGCAGCGTTTACAAGTTAGGATATATCTGAAGTTAGTCGCATGCAAAAAAGCCTTTCTGTATTCGTCATCATCATCATCATCATCATCATCATCGTCATCGTCGCTGCCATAAGCACTCATTACTTTATAACAGTACTAGTTTAACTTCTTCAAGATAATAATGCTAGCTCTAAATTCACGATCTATGTGACTTCAGATAGTAGCTATTTCTGTGTAGCTGTGTGTTCTTAAGAGTTAACAAAGCTAACCAGTTCCGTGTTTTTATGTGTTCTGAAGGGTTAACAAAGCTAGTCAGTTCCGTGTTTTTATGTGTTCTTAAGGGTTAACAAAGCGGACAGTTTCAGCACCCGTTCTCACGACTCACAGCTTGAATAATAAATCACAGGCATTTTTTTTCTCATCATTTTGTTGTGTAAAGAATATAACCGTATCACTTTTCTGTGAAAGAAATATAACCTTAGCACTTTTCTGTGAAAGGAATATGACCTCAGCATTTTTTGTTTGAAAGAAATATAACCTTAGCACTTTTCTGTGAAAGAAATATAACCTTAGCACTTTTCTGTGAAAGAAATTTTAACTTAATGTGCTCAGAATGTTTGCCAGAATGATTGCTCGCCCAGACATACACTTACAAGATTCAAAGAGGAAGAAATATATTGCTAGTAGATGGAAGTATTCTTTAGTACATTATTATTTATTGTTATTGGTACGTTGTTGTTCTACTTCTATGGAACTGCGAGGGCGATGAAGCCGTTGACGTGGAGATGTTGAACACAGTTTCCTGTCGAATTATAAAGGAATTACGACGACTAATTCTCAGTCCTTGATTGGGATTAAAAGGCAGGGCATCTGAAATTCTTTTTTAGCAGACTTCACCGCCATGAGGACCATAGCTATCTCTGCCTCCATTAGCCAGGCTGGGCCTTTTAGTTGAAGTACTTACTTAGATGAGGCAGGATCTAGGTTGGCTATAAACCACAAACGTGTCAGCCGCCAGTCGCTAACTGCCAAATTTGATATCCCTATTATGTATTAAAAACTTACACTTTTTTAAAAGAAACAAAGGCTTTTATAAAGGTTAAGCAGAAATATTGCAAAGAATATCAAATTAGTAATAACTACAAATAATAATTTTCCTTTTATTTCAAACAGGATTTTAATTTTTTTTTAAATCTGGATCTGTGGTATTTTCATTAACACAAACCTGCAGACAGCACACACTTTACGGTGATTATACTCCTACAGTATCTGTGCAACAGATCCATATAAATGGAAACAAGATTCCGAGTACTTAAATGTTACATCGAGCCAGTTTTGTTTTATGGATGTGAAGCATGGTCCATGAATAAGAGAGTACAGCGAGAAATGAAGGCCATGGAAATGTGGTTCATAAGAAGGATGTTGAAGGTACCATGGACAGCTAAGAAAACCAACGAAGAAGTCTTAAGAGAGGCTGGAGTTAAAAGGCAAATTACAGCAAAGATCAGAGGTAGACAAACAAGATTTGTAGGACATTTTCTGAGAAGATGAAAACTGGAACACATTGTGGCAACTAGAAAAACTGAAGGAAGAAGAGACAGAGGAAGACAGAGAGAGAGAGCAGTTACTGAATGGACTATCAGTGTGGCTAGGAATAAAGTCACTGGCGTAATCAAGTCTAAAGACAGGGAAATGTGGAGAGAAATGATCGCCTACGCCACGCGGCACGGCACTTGATTGATTGATTGAATACTCCTACAGTTTGATTACGATTTCCATAAATTACGTATTCATTCTCTCACTGTTTACGTAAGACGTTAACGATCAGTTACGTGGAAGGCGCACTAAACTGTACACTGGCAGGCTGTGCGTCAGTGAAAAGTCAAAGGTAGGGGGGGGGTAGAAACTGTTTGCAGGCATGTGACTTTATGTGCTTGTTGATGCATTTCTGTTTATCTTTGATATTCCAGTATATACATAAACATTGTTACTCTTTGCAGACATGAAAATGGTGAAAGGTTTACAGAAATGGTGGCCGTCTCCATTACCTGACCGCGGTGCCCAGTTTATGATTCTGGCATTGCTGCCTTCACTCATTCCAGTTTACGCTGAAGCGGACCTTAATAGCAGCTCCTTCCCATCAGACTACACAGCCAGGGTGGGAGAAAGCGGGAGAGAGCCAAATGTTGCTTTTCTACCGCCGCACATGCAGAAAATAGTGACAGAAGGCGACATAATTTTCGGTGGCCTGTTTCCGGTCCATGAGCAGAGCGTGCAAGCAGGAACCTGCGGAAGAATCAAGTTTGATAAAGGTGTTCAGAGGTTAGAGGCCATGCTGTACGCCGTAGATCTCTTGAACGCAGATCCCAGCATTTTGTCTAATGTTACCGTGGGCGTTCATGTCCTGGACACATGCGGCGACGACACGTTTGGTTTAGAGCAGAGCATGGACTTTATCAAGGCGCAGCTGTCCAACATAAACATCGACGACTATTGGTGCAAGGACATGACCTCGCCTGTCCATCAGCATATCTTAATAAGGAAAATTAGCCGTTGGAGGTAACATACGGTGCATACATACACCCATACAGTTATATAGTTTTATGAATGATTAAGCAATTAAACTGATTTTTTTTTTCTTCTGCTACAAATTTACCCTCACTCCTTCTTCTTTGTATGTTCTGTGTAAAACTGTAAAAAGTTACATCTAAATCCACGCAGAGTTAACCAAGCACGTTAAAACAGAATTTCTTAAAAAAGATGTTTAGCATTAAAAAGATGTTTAGCATAAATGTATTGCTGGAAAAGTACCATAACCCAGTGCGACGTGGAGAATACGTAATGCGGAATAAGACGTATAGTTGTTCTTTATACTTAATTTGTGACTAGAAAATCTGACAAAGAAGACTTCATCTGAAAATATTGAGCTGTTTTATGCTACTTTGAAGCAACATCGGGGTACATCCTTTTTAACGTAACATTCCTGTAAAATCTTGGTGGCAGTTAAATTACTACCGACCTGTAATGGGTTAATAATATTAGATTTTTAATGCCTGTGGTTATTGCTCAATCAGGCAGGAAACGGTGGAAGCCATGCTCGCTGGGGCGTACAGAAAACAAGCTATTTTCTGTTACGTTATTGCTGTCATGTAGCAGCCAACAGCCTGGCCATGCACAGCAAGATGTTGACAGTTAACAAAACCTCGGCCTGCATGCAAACACGCTTCAGACCTCGCCAAGAGCCTTCCATGAGGTTCTAGCAAGACGAGTTATTGCTGAGATGGGCTGTAGGCAAATCCCTGGCAAATTATTGCATGGAGAAGGCCACTTAAGTCTATCATTAGAGGATGTGAACGGCATCAGATCTGGACTCCAGGTTTTTTTTTTCATGTCTGTAAAAAGCTGGTGCAAAAATAAACGAAATCTGATGATCCTGTAAAAAACAAGCGCGTTTTATTTCATGCCAATCCAGCTTCATTTTGCTCATATGTCATCATCATCATCATCATGTGTCGTGTCGACTGACGTGGAAAAAAATTCACCTCAATTAAATTCAGTTAGATCTGTTGTTATTATTTTCCTATGTCGTTTTGTCAATTTGTCTACATTATTTCTTCCTATTCCCCATTTTTCCCTTGAGTTTTTCAGTAATATTAAACTCTTTAAATGCTGTTCTATTGGTTTTTTTTCCGCTGAGGTTTCTAAAAGTTCTTTGTTTTCTTTGTCCAGTTGTGCAAGTTACAGTGCGTGACTTAAAAGTCCACATCTCTGCTGGTTCCAGTCTTTGTTTCAACCGTTCCTTTATCGTCCAAGGCCCAGAATCACAGAGTAATATTTCCTCTACAGAGCAATCTCTATAGAGCTCTGTTACAATCTATATAGAGCGCTGTTACATTCAATATAGAGAGCTGTTGCATTCTCTATAGACCACTGCTGCAATCTCTATAGAGCTCTGTTACATTCTCTTTAGAACGCTGTTACATTCTCTGTAGAGCGCTGTTACATTCTCTATAGAGCGCTGTTACAATCTCTATAGAGCTCTGTTACATTCTCTTTAGAACGCTGTTACATTCTCTGTAGAGCGCTGTTACATTCTCTATAGAGCCCTGTTACAATCTCTATATAGTACTGTTACATTTTGTATAGAGAGCTGTTGCATTATCTATAGGGCACTGCTGCAATCTCTATAGAGCTCTGTTACATTCTCTTTAGAGTGCTGTTACATTCCCTGCAGAGCGCTGTTACAATCTCTATAGAGCGCTGTTACATTCTCTACAGAGCGCTGTTACAATCTCTATAGATCGCTGTTACAATATCTATAGAGCGCTGTTAAATTCTCTATAGAGCGCTGTTACAATCTCTATAGATCGCTGTTACAATGTCTATAGAGCGCTGTTAAATTCTCTACAGAGCGCTGTTACAATCTCTATAGAGCGCTGTTACAATATCTATAGAGCGCTGTTACATTCTCTATAGAGCACTGTTAAATTCTCTATAGAGCACTGTTACATTCTCTATAGAGCACTGTTAAATTCTCTATAGAGCGCTGTTACGTTCCTTATGTTAGGTCTGGGAACAATCATTTACATTCTAAATCATTCTTTTGAATATGTATCATTTCATAAAGGGCTTGGGGATAATGATCCTTACAAGATGGCAGGTCTATGAGATTTTGTTAATTATACAGTAATTTATGAATAAATTGTGCTAGTATTCATATTAAAAGTTCATTTTTGATCTAGAATTGGGGGGGGGGGCGGCATATTAGGGTACACGACTTCGCAACCCCACCCCCCTTCAATTTAAGCTTCCTTCTCCGTAGATAAAAAATTAGCAGAAAATGTACGAAAATAGAGGTAAGGGTAAAGGTAAAAGGTAAAATTCCCGTTTCCTTGCCATTAAGGCACATTGAAGATACGGTGTTAGTCCCGTATTTCCAAGACCATGGGCACATGAAAGTGTGATGTGGCCAGTATTACGCCCGGCCCCATTTACTTCCCCAGATTTTCCTGGTTCCCATTTATGTGAGGCTGAGTGGATCCCGGGGCCGTTTTGGAGTTAAAAAATAAAATTCCACGGGTGGGACTTGAACCCGGTACCACCTGTTTAGTAAACCGGAGCGATTAGCCACTCGGCTAACCATGAAAATGCAGAAACGATATAAAAGATATATCCCACTGTACAACAAATATAGATCTCGGTTAATTAGTTTCTGTTTTCACGTTTAAAATCCTGTATTATGATAAATAACGATGTATACTGCCTCCTTTGCTTTTTGGAATTACAATAGACTTCATAATGAAAAAATCTGCACAGGTAACACAGGTAATGACATGGTACATGGGACCCAACTAGAAGATCTTGATTGTGCTGATGACATAACTCTTATCAGTAACAATGTGAATTCCATGCAAGAAAAAACAGGTAGCCTGTCTTCACTGGCTAGCAAAATAGGACTTGAAATTAACAAGGACAAAACAAAAATAATGAAACTTCCCATTAATCAGAATGGAAAAATACACGTAGAAGGGACGTATGTTGAAGAAGTCAATCAATTTGCATACCTATGCAGCTACATAGACCAGGATGATGACACCAGAAAGGAAGTTAGAATCAGAATTGCAAAAGCAGAATCAATCTTCAAGAATCTTGAGAACATATGGAATTCAAAAGTTATAAGCACAAATACTAAGTTAAGACTATTCAATTCAAATGTAATATCCATCCTCATTTATGCATGCGAAAGCTAGAAAACAACTAAAGAAATAGATAAGAAATTAGATTCTTTTGAAAACAGATGGATTATGTATTAAAAAGGATTAAGAGGATTATGTATTAAAAACCATGTTGATGTTAGATTCTCTTTCATTTTCATGTAAGTACTCGACATCAAGTGGAACGAATTCAAGAACAGAGATAAGACAGATGACTGAACAACAACCAGTCTCACTTGTGATCAGGAAAAGGAGATGGACATATGTTGGTCACGTGATGAGAAGAAACCACCAGAGAATCCCACAACAAGCTATCAAATGGAACACAACAGGCCAAAGAAAAAGAGGCAGACCACGTGAAACTCTAAAGAGAACATTGCTAAGAGAGGCCAAATTAATAGGCATAAAATTCCTTCATGAGGTTGAAAGACTCGCCGAAGACAGGAAAAATTGGCAAACTACCTTGCGAGCCCTATGTGACGTTTAACGGCACAGGAAGGATATAAGATATAAGATTGTGATAAATAAATGTAAAGGTTATACTAGCTGTGACGTATCACATATTGCAAGTAAATATCATATCTTCTATGACTGAGATACAGAAGGCAACAAAATTGCGTGATGAGATGTTTTTTGGTGTATTTCTAATACTCAGAACGTTGTATTCTTAACGCATAAACTTTGTATTCTTAACGTATAAACTTTGTATTCTTAACGCATAAACTTTGTATTCTTAACGCATAAACTTTGTATTCTTAACGCATAAACTTTGTCTTCTTAACGCATAAACTTTGTATTCTTAACGCATAAACTTTTACCAAACTCTTTTTTTTTATTTTTACGAATAACGTCAGAACATCAGTTCATTTTGATAGCAGAGATGTTCTATACTCATAGATCTTTAGCTCATTGATCAAAGTCTTGCTTCTCTATATTTAGTCCTCTATTGATTTGGTTCCCGTGAAGATGATACATCTCTGCGAACGTGGAGTTCACTACAGACTTAGAAAGATCTATACGTACAGAAAGTTCTACACGCTTTGCATGCGTGTCTGACGAAAAGTTCTGTAAAACTATTCATAGTTTTCATGTTGGAAATTCAGTGCGTTCTCTACTCTTAACATTGAATCTGCATTTTAATTCTTTGGTTATTCGCAGTAAAATAGCATGGCACATGAATATTCATTCATTCTTGGCCTACCGTGCAGGACAGCTTAGGGGATCATGCTTGTCTGTCTTATGCTTTTCTTGGTGTTTCCAGATCAGTTCAAATGTTACTCTCTTCCTGCGCCATTTAGTCAGTCTGGTGATATATTTCTCCTAAGATGAGCTTTGAGATCTGAAATATGACCTCTGAACTTTTCATCATTTCTACTGAATTTAAACCGCAGTCAATATTTAGACAAGATTCTTATATCTTATATCCTTCCCGTGCCGTTAAACGTCACATAGGGCTCGCAAAGTAATTCGCCAATTTTTCCTGTCTTCGGTGAAGTCTTTCAACCTCATCAAGGCATTTTATGCCTGTTAATTTGGCCTCTTAAAAATGTCCTCTTCAGAGTTTCACGTGGTCTGCTTCTTTTTCTTTGGCCTGTTGTGTTCCGCATGATAGCTTGTTTTGGGATTCTCTGATCATTTCTTCTCATCATGTGACCAACATATGTCCATCTCCTTTTCCTGATCACCCATGAGACTGGTTGTTATTCAGTCATCTGTCTTATCTCTGCATTGTTCTTGAATTCGTTCCACTTGATGCCGAATATTTTCCTTAGGCATTTGTTTTCAAAAGAGTCTAATTTCTTTTCTATTTCTTTAGTTGTTTTCCAGCTTTCGCGTGCATAAATGACAAGATTAGAACAGGAGTTTTAGCCTTGACAGTAAATTTTGACAATAAATTCACAGATAAATCAGAAACTGAGAGCAGAGGAGATGTGATTTCGAAGAAAGGTGCAGTATAAATCTGTAGCAATAAGTGGGTCACCACGCGTGATGTGGCTGTTCAGGCCTTTATACAACACACGTTTAAGCAAGTGACGATGTGAGCACGGGTTATTTGATCACGTGACTGAGTCGTTAGTGAGCTTGGCCACGAGAGAGTTGGCGGACATTTTGGAGAGAGCACCTGTGTGGAAGCTAGAGGATGGATGTGTGCTAGATCTTTATCTGTTTACATGAGTGTTGAGGAAGTGATTAAACATGGAACATATACACGTGTATATTTGAGAGCTAAGAGTCGGACTCGTGCTTGGACCTGTTCTTTAATGGGAGGTCCTACCTGAGTCGTGCTTAGAGTCAGCATGAGATGTTAGTTTAGTTGAATGTTGCTGTATGTCGAGCTGTCGTCGCTTACAACATGGGTTGCCGCACATACACTCATCCACCACCAGATCACAACATACACTCATCTGCCACTAGATCACAACATACACTCATCTGCCACTAGATCACACCATACACTCATCTGCCACTAGATCACACCATACACTCATCTGCCACTAGATCACACCATACACTCATCTGCCACTAGATCACACCATACACTCATCTGCCACTAGATCACAACATACACTCATCTGCCACTAGATCACACCATACACTCATCTGCCACTAGATCACAACATACACTCATCTGCCACTAGATCACACCATACACTCATCTACCACTAGATCACACCATACACTCATCTGCCACTAGATCACAACATACACTCATCTACCGCTAGATCACAACATACACTCATCTACCACTAGATCACACCATACACTCATCTGCCACTAGATCACACCATACACTCATCTGCCACTAGATCACACCATACACTCATCTGCCACTAGATCACACCATACACTCATCTGCCACTAGATCACACCATACACTCATCTACCACTAGATCACACCATACACTCATCTGCCACTAGATCACACCATACACTCATCTGCCACCAGATCACACCATACACTCATCTGCCACTAGATCACACCATACACTCATCTACCACCAGATCACACCATACACTCATCTGCCACTAGATCACACCATACACTCATCCACCACCAGATCACACCATACACTCATCTGCCACTAGATCACACCATACACTCATCTGCCACTAGATCACACCATACACTCATCTACCACTAGATCACACCATACACTCATCTGCCACCAGATCACACCATACACTCATCTACCACTAGATCACACCATACACTCATCTACCACTAGATCACACCATACACTCATCTGCCACTAGATCACACCATACACTCATCTACCACTAGATCACACCATACACTCATCTGCCACTAGATCACACCATACACTCATCTGCCACTAGATCACACCATACACTCATCTGCCACTAGATCACAACATACACTCATCTACCACTAGATCACAACATACACTCATCTACCACTAGATCACACCATACACTCATCTACCACTAGATCACACCATACACTCATCTGCCACTAGATCACACCATACACTCATCTGCCACTAGATCACAACATACACTCATCTACCACTAGATCACACCATACACTCATCTACCACTAGATCACACCATACACTCATCTACCACTAGATCACAACATACACTCATCTACCACTAGATCACACCATACACTCATCTGCCACCAGATCACACCATACATCATCTACCACTAGATCACACCATACACTCATCTGCCACTAGATCACACATACACTCATCTGCCACTAGATCACACCATACACTCATCTGCCACTAGATCACACCATACACTCATCTACCACTAGATCACACCATACACTCATCTGCCACTAGATCACACCATACACTCATCTACCACTAGATCACACCATACACTCATCTACCACTAGATCACACCATACACTCATCTGCCACTAGATCACACCATACACTCATCTACCACTAGATCACACCATACACTCATCTGCCACTAGATCACACCATACACTCATCTGCCACTAGATCACACCATACACTCATCTGCCACTAGATCACAACATACACTCATCTACCACTAGATCACAACATACACTCATCTACCACTAGATCACACCATACACTCATCTACCACTAGATCACACCATACACTCATCTGCCACTAGATCACACCATACACTCATCTGCCACTAGATCACAACATACACTCATCTACCACTAGATCACACCATACACTCATCTACCACTAGATCACACCATACACTCATCTACCACTAGATCACAACATACACTCATCTACCACTAGATCACACCATACACTCATCTGCCACCAGATCACACCATACAATCATCTACCACTAGATCACACCATACACTCATCTACCACCAGATCACACCATACACTCATCTTCCACCAGATCACACCATACACTCATCTGCCACCAGATCACACCATACAATCATCTACCACTAGATCACACCATACACTCATCTACCACTAGATCACACCATATACTCATCTGGCACCAGATCACACCATACACTCATCTGCCACCAGATCACACCATACACTCATCTACAGCTAGATCACACCATACACTCATCTACAGCTAGATTACACCATACACTCATCTACCACTAGATCACACCGTACACGTAAGGGACGCAAATGTGTACATATCCTTGATCTCCAGATATAAAGAAAAGCAGACTGCGCTATGAAGCTGCTGAACATGGAACTTGTACCTACCATGATTAATGCATTAGTAACCGACAGTCATAATTCTTCAGACAACAACTGGTAGTGGGTTTATGGGAAAATTCAACGGAAAAAATAAAGAGGTATTCAACTGATACAGGACAGAAAAGGGCGTTAGTCTTGATTAGCGATATTAAAGATACAACATGAAGAATCATGATCAACATGGATAATCGATAATGACCCAAGAATAAAAGAGTCAGCATTGCATTTAAGAATAATGGACAGCATTTATTTATGGTTCAAAAGTTTTGGCAGGGATGTCTGCAGGCAGTAGTGTTTGGCAGGGATGTCTGCAGACAGTAGTGTTTGGCAGGTATGTCTGCAGACAGTAGTGTTTGGCAGGTATGTCTACAGACAGCAGTGTTTGGCAGGTATGTCTGCAGACAGTAGTGTTTGGCAGGTATGTCTACAGACAGTAGTGTTTGGCAGGTATGTCTGCAGACAGTAGTGTTTGGCAGGTATGTCTGCAGACAGTAGTGTTTGGCCGGGATATCTGCAGACAGCAGTGTTTGGCAAATATGTCTGCAGACAGTAGTGTTTGGCCGGGATATCTGCAGACAGGAGTGTTTGGCAAATATGTCTGCAGACAGCAGTGTTTGGCAGGTATATCTGCAGACAACAGTGTTTGGCAAATATGTCTGCAGACAGTAGTGTTTGGCAAATATGTCTGCAGACAGTAGTGTTTGGCAAATATGTCTGCAGACAGTAGTGTTTGGCAAATATGTCTGCAGACAGTAGTGTTTGGCCGGGATATCTGCAGACAGTAGTGTTTGGCAAATATATCTGCAGACAGTAGTGTTTGGCAAATATGTCTGCAGACAGTAGTGTTTGGCCGGGATATCTGCAGACAGTAGTGTTTGGCAAATATGTCTGCAGACAGTAGTGTTTGGCCGGGATATCTGCAGACAGCAGTGTTTGGCAAATATGTCTGCAGACAGTAGTGTTTGGCCGGGATATCTGCAGACAGCAGTGTTTGGCAAATATGTCTACAAACAGTAGTGTTTGGCAGGTATGTCTGCAGACAGTAGTGTTTGGCAGGGATATCTGCAGACAGTAGTGTTTGGCAAATATGTCTGCAGACAGTAGTGTTTGGCAGGGATATCTGCAGACAGTAGTGTTTGGCAAATATGTCTGCAGACAGTAGTGTTTGGCAAATATGTCTGCAGACAGTAGTGTTTGGCAAATATGTCTGCAGACAGTAGTGTTTGGCCGGGATATCTGCAGACAGCAGTGTTTGGAAAATATGTCTGCAGACAGTAGTGTTTGGCAGGTATGTCTGCAGACAGTAGTGTTTGGCAAATATGTCTGCAGGCAGTAGTGTTTGGCAAATATGTCTGCAGACAGTAGTGTTTGGCAAATATGTCTGCAGACAGTAGTGTTTGGCCGGGATATCTGCAGACAGCAGTGTTTGGCAAATATGTCTGCAGACAGTAGTGTTTGGCCGGGATATCTGCAGACAGCAGTGTTTGGCAGTTATCTTGTCATGTCTAGCCATCTTCTACTGTACCTTTCAGTGTCAAGTGGGCAAACTTTTTGACATAGCTCTGAGACACGGTTTGGCAGTTACATTTAAAATATAAAAGAAGTGTATCTTCTCATTTCTTCTCCATGACTGCAGACAATATCCTAAGAACGATAAATAATAATAACATGACTACAGACAATATCATAACAACGACAAGTAATAATAAAATGACTGCAGACAGTATCATAAGAAAGATAACTAATAATAACATGACTACAAACAATATAATAAGAATGATAGTTAATACTAACATGACTGCAGACAATATCTTAAGAACGATAACTAATAATAACATGCCTGCAGACAGTATCATAAGAACGATAACTAATAATAACATGACTGCAGACAGTATCATAAGAACGATAACTAATAATAACATGATTGCAGACAGTATCATAAGAACGAGAACTAATAATAAAATAAAGATGTCGTCTCGAAACACATAACACAACTACAAGACTTAGACTTTACCCCCTTGTATTTTCTAACACACACGCAATCATCCCGTTCACAGCCAGCCTTTATTGATTTTATGGCAGATAAATCGATCACATGAACAGAGATAAACTGAATAAAATAACAAACTTTATGTTCGTAAGACTTACCATTAAAAAAATTAGTAAATTCCAGACCTTAAACAAATTAAAGTTAATTAACAGCGTAAAAATATATTTTAAAAAAATCACATCTGCCCTGGGGCAATCACTGATGTAGGTCAGAGGGGCTGGTGGCCAAAAGAGCACATAGAAAGCTGCACATTAGCAAACCTAATGTGCGCTCATTACTGCCATGTAGCTCAGAAATATAGAGCCATATGTAAAAACTAACAATCCCTTAATGGACTTTCAGATGAATATTTCATGGATGTAACTGTCAGCAAAAGTGGAAGCTTTACTGAGTAATGGAAGGAATAACATTAATTATGAAGCTGCGGGGGGGGGGGGGTATGTGAAATGGCAGGGTGTGCTGTCAAAGCAAAGGGACGTTATGTTGGAGGGCCCTTGAAGCCAACTTTTCAACGGGAGACGACACAAGATGATGAAAATGACCGGGACATCAACACACGCACATACAAACAGAAATTCTCTCTTTCTTCTCACCCCCCCCCCCCCAATCTCTCCTCTCTCTCTCTCTCACACACACACAAACACACTTTCTATCTCTCTCTCTCTTTCTCTCTCTCGCATACACACTAAAGCTACACTAATTCAAGGATTCCCAAGCCGGGGTTCTCCAACGGATCGTATGAGTGTTGTGTAGCAAGTTCAGATGATATAAAATGGTAAATACTCACGGACAAAAATAAGTGTGCAGTGCTTTAAAAAGCACCATGAACGTGCTCAGGTGATGACTGAAATAAAATTTGGCACACATTATGTTTCATTATCCAATAACAGATAAAATGATAACTTTCAGGCCAGTCACATGTCACAAAAAAAGTAAAAGAAAAACTCACCTAATGTGGCTCACTACCCCAAGAAAAGAAAATCAAGGTTTCAATATCGTGTGTGTCCTCCTCGGGCAGTTATCACTGCTTGACACCGCCTTCTCATCGAACCAATGACAAGTTGTATGAGTTGTTGAGACATGTTATTCCATTCTTCTTGCAATGCTTGCGCTAATTCTTGATGGTTTCCAAGACGATTGTGTTGTCTTCGCAGCCTGCGGTCCAGGTTATCCTAAATGTGCTCGATAGGTGACAGGTCCGATGAAACTGTTGGCCATGGCAAGACAGTAATCTGATGTTGAAAGTAGTCCCTTACCACACGTGCGACATGTGGACGAGCTGTAGGTCTTGTCCATTAGCATCCAGAAAAGGCATTACGTGGCGTGTAATGATTTCGTCCCTATATCGTAAACCTGTAAGGTTGCCATTGGGGAAGACTAGGTTTGTTCGGCCAGCATAGGAAATTCCTCCCCAAACCATTACACTGCCTCCTCTCCTCCTATCCACCTCTAGCACACAGTTATTCGCAAAGCGTTCTCCTCTTCGTCTGTACACTAAAGCACGCCCATCATGGCCTTGCAGACAGAATCTGGACTCATCAGTGAATAGGATCCGTCTCCATTGATGATAAGGCCATGCCACATGGTGCCTGACCCAGTTCAAGCGGGTTTGTCTGTGGCGAACTGTCAGTACTGGTCTAACTGCAGGCCTATGAGGTAAGAGATTTACCTCTCTGAGTCTGTTCCTCACTGTCCTGCCCGACACACGTCTTACACCTGGAATGTTGTCTGGAGAAACCTGTTACGAAGGTGCATGAGGTGGATGTAGCGGTCTTGTGCAAGGGTGGTAACTCGTGGTCTGCCGCTTCTATGGCAGTCAGCAACGGAACCATTTTGATTAAAACGACTTTGCAGACGTGATATTATGTTTCCGTGAACATTAAAATGTTAAGATACTGCTGCTACTGTTGTCCCAACAGCTATTTTTCGCTGATGTTCATTCAATCTTGGCATGATGAAAAAAGATGTTTATGTTGGAATTCCACTACTTCTTTCTTCAACAATTACGTGAAGAGATCTCTGAGAACAGAATTACACTCTTACTCTTATTTTGTCCGTGGTCAGTAACCAATCATGGATCACTGCACGTGATTTCACTGGAGCTGTGGTTATCTCCCCATGAATAGTGCGATCAACTTCATGCAGTACGGAGAAGTGGACAACACTCCGACAAAACTTCATGCCAAATCTGATTTCATTTCACTCATGACAACGTGATTGATAAGCTTGACACCACTGCACATTTACTTTTTTCCGTGAGTATAGTTTGTATGTGAAAACTGTTCGTTCTTCCTTTTCTTCTTCTTCTTCAGCGTTAGAAGAAGGTTGGTCATGCTAAATTTGGAGCCCCTGACAAAGTCCGCCGTCTTCTCCAGGCTTGACTGTGAGCCCTAGAGCATTTCTTTCAGTCCCTCTCCTTCGGGCCAGATCTGTGCTCGGAGGTTTGAGTGGGTTGGGCAGGTTTGCAGAATGGGTTCCGGTGTCTGGATCTCAAAGTCACAGGGAAAATCATTTGCGTGTGATATTTTGAGGCGACAGTATCTCGTTCTTCGTCTAAATAGTGTGATTAGCTGGTCTCTCCGTAGTTGATGAATTAGGTCTTGTTTTGATTCTATTTTCATTTTTGTTTTCCAGTAGGTGTTTAATTTGTTGTGGATGATGGTATGTGATACGAAATAATGGGAGAAATTTACAGAAGCCAGGTAGAACTATTATTGGCTTGTGGGGTCCGCTACCTAAAAAAAAAATTCGAGAACCACTGCACTTTATTATACTGACTATTAATGAAATCCTTCGGATGACAAAGTAAGGGGAGATAATTTCCTAAACCTTGCTGATGTGTTACGTTGCCTCCAAGTATTTTAAGAGTTTGACTGGGGGTTATGACTGAATGTTACTTGTTTGGCCTGTGACGTAGGAGGAGTTGATTAGGTACCCACTGGATGGAGGGAGAAGACTCTGGTTTCCTGATTATTGCTAGAGGGATTTTAAAAGAAAAGAGTTCGTCCAATTTCCCTTTATTCCTAACCTTATGGTCATTATCAATATCACGTTTAAAACATCATTTGGATACACCATACAATTACAACCAAAGATTTTCTAGAAGTTACTTTCAAATATTTAGGAGAAACTGAAGAAAAAGTCGTGGTTTCGTAATAAAAATCGAAGAAGGCCAGCAACTCTTGGAGGTCCCGACAGCAAGAACTATAACTCTGGGGAGAAAGACCTAAAGAAAAGTTCTAATATGCCCTTCAATGATCTCACAGACCACACAGAGGATCGTTGTCTCGGACTTTAATCAGGTCATTCCCATGTGTTCTTTTGTTCGTTCCAGTCGGTTTGTTTGTCCAGTCTTCCACAGGCTGGGGGTTTATAAATTGTCCGTTGCTTGCGTCAGTTCTTCGTCATATTTGGGGTTTTTTTTCCTCCTATTTGAACATGTTCTGTTTGTATGTTCGGAACTTTCACCCTCAGTTCTATAAGTCGGTATCAGCAGTTGCTAATATATATATATATATATATATATATATATATATATATATAACATTGTTTTAAAATAAAGAAGCTTGTTACCAGAAAAGAAAGAAGTTTGTTAATAGAGAATAAAGAAGCTGGTTACTAGAAAAGAACGAAGTTTGTTACTAGAGAAAATAAACAAGTTTGTTACGAGAGAAGAAGAATTTTGTTACTAGAGAAGAAATAAGTTTGTTACTAGAGAATAAAGAAGTTTGTTAACAGAGAAGAAATAAGTTTGTTACTAGAGAATAAAGAAGTTTGTTAATAGAGAAGAAATAAGTTTGTTACTAGAGAATAAAGAAGTTTGTTAATAGAGAAAAAATAAGTTTGTTACTAGAGAAGAAAGAAGTTTGTTACTAGAGAATAAAGAATGTTGTTACTAGAGAAGAAAAAGGTTTGTTACTATAGAAGAAATAAGTTTGTTACTATAGAAGAAATAAGTTTGTTACTATCGAAGAAAAAAGTTTGTTACTATAGAAGAAAGAAGTTTGTTACTATAGGAGAAAGAAGTTTGTTACTATAGAAGAAAGAAGTTTGTTACTATAGAAGAAAGAAGTTTGTTACTATAGGAGAAAGAAGTTTGTTACTATAGGAGAAAGAAGTTTGTTACTATAGAAGAAAAAAGTTTGTTACTATAGGAGAAAGAAGTTTGTTACTATAGAAGAAAGAAGTTTGTTACTATAGGAGAAAGAAGTTTGTTACTATAGAAGAAAGAAGTTTGTTACTATAGGAGAAAGAAGTTTGTTACTATAGGAGAAAGAAGTTTGTTACTATAGAAGAAAGAAGTTTGTTACTATAGGAGAAAGAAGTTTGTTACTATAGAAGAAAGAAGTGTGTTACTATAGAAGAAAGAAGTAACGTAGTTGCTGGTGTGTGAAGTAGCGTGTAAAGTGTAACAAATATGAAGTTGTTTAACATGCATTGGGGCCCTATCAGAGGGAGGTCCAGCCCGGTGTATCTTTCAGGGGACCGGAGAGTTATCCCTGTTTTAAGTGTGGGTCTGAAGGGTTTATGGGGCCCATAGTGGATGGGGGGGGGGAGAGGGGAAGGGGATGGGGGAAGGGATGGAAGGAGAGATAGTTTTACAACGGTTAACAAAATTTCTCTTGCAGGTCCTGATATATGTATTCATGTTTGTATGTATGTTTGTATGTATGTATATGTGTATGTATACAGGCATATGTGTCTGTCTATATGGGATACATATATGTCTTGTGTATAATGTCCTCTACATGTATCAACGCCTATACCACATATATGTCAACACATACGCATATCACATATGTGTCAACACATACCCTTATCACATATGTGTCAACACAAACCCATATTCTGACACCGTCACTAACATCCTCATATCCATACTTTATCAACCTCCCCCCCACACACACACACACACTTCCAATGTTCAACGCTTAGTTGGTTTCGGCGGCTGGAGAATCAGTGTTTATCTTAGGCTCCATCCTAGCTCATCTTCCGACGATCTCTTGCCCCGAGTCCCTCATCTGGGACTCCTCCTAACTTCCCTGCGGCCACGACCAGTCCAATACCGGAACCAAAGACACAATCAAGTTACCCCGTCTGTTGTTGAACCCACATACAGAATGATCATGGAGGTCTGAGAGACCGCGGGCTGAGGTCTGATGACTGCCTTCGTTTCTTCTTCTTCTTTTTTGCCACTCTCTCTTCTTGTTTATTACTATTACCTTATATAAATTATATACATATTATATATATTATATATATGTATTATATATATATATAGTTTTATTTTTCGTATGCTTTATGCATAACATTAATTTTCATATAGCATAATAAAGAAGGTTCTTGATCATATGGAAGGTTATATTCCAGATACCTGTTGGAAGCATATGTTTGGAAAGCCATATAGACAGTCACACATGCATGCATGCACACATACATACATACATTACATACATACGTAATTATATACATATTTACATACATACACGCATACATATACTTTGATGTTAGGTGAATTTCTCTTGCAGTTATATACTATAAACAACTGATAACCAAAAACATATAAACACTCGACAGACAAATGTATACAAAAATCTGATAGACAAACAGATACAGCACTTGATAAACAAAGACACAGAAACAGAATCGACTGACATATAAACACCTGATAAACAAAGACATGGAAACAGAATCGACTGACATATAAACAAAGGCCTGTAAACACCTGGTATACAAATTTATATGTATAGAAATATGATAAACAAAATAATATAAACACTTGATAAACAAACACATATAGATGTCATGTGTTATATTTAAACTCTCATACATGAAATGCGCGACAGAAGTGATCTGCCAAAATAATGATCTAGAAATATTTCTGCAGTCCTGCTATTGAACAAGTCAGGCCGGAAAACTCCGAGAGAGGCCGGAGAAAGCGCTGGAAGTACTGAAATAGTACAGAACTGAGAAATGCTGAATTAACGAGGTAGCGAAAAGCTGGGCCTGGCTTTATATTCTACAAGAAAATAGTGACCAAACTACATAGTAACGACCAAATTACACCATGCTTACCAGATCTTGTTACTTTTCTACTTATCCGTACCTTTATTACTAAATTTCCGCCGTCCTTATTTCAGCTGTGATACTGTTGTGAGTATGTATTTTTGTGTGCATGTATGTATGTATGTATGTATGTATGTATGTATGTATGTATGTATGTATGTATGTATGTATACTGTTCATAGAAAAAGAAACGCACCAAATGCGATGTTGCAATTTAAACTGAAGTTTGCTGATCACACAAGGGCAAATTGCCTGAAACGTTCACTTGGACATCAACTTCACGTGCTGACCTGAACTGAACTCAGCAGATGATAAAGTCGCTAAAGGAAGTGAACAGAACGGCCTTACTTTAAACATAAAAAGACAGAGACGATGGTTATCTCTAAGAAACAGAATCCACCAACATGCAGTATAAAATTCTAAAGCAGGTGGAGAAATTCAAATACCTTGGAGCAGTAATAACTTCAGATGGGAAATGCAGAACAGAAATTAGGAACAGAATAGGCCAAGCAAAGACTGCATTTTAGAGAATGAGAAACATATTATGCAACACATTATTATCAATGAATATTAGAAAACGAGTCCTAAAATGCTATATTGAACCTATCTTGTTGTATGGAAGTGAATCATGGACAATAAGCAGGTCTGCACAAAAATCGTTGGAAGAAGCAGAAATGTGGTTTATTAGAAGAATGTTAGAATCCCCTGGACAGCAAAAATAACTAATGAAGAATATATGAAAAGAGCTGGAGACAAAAAATCTTGTAAAAAAAAATAAGAGGGAGACAATGTACTTTCATAGGATATACAATGAGAAGAGGGGGCATTGAAAATATTATAACAAAAGGAAAAATAGAAGGAAGAAGATAAAGAGGAATACCAGGAGAAATGATACTGGACAGTCAGATGGGATAGTGTGAGAGTAGATCACCAACTGAACTGATGGCCTGCAGGAAGGATCGAGTATTCTGGAGAAGAATAATAGCCAACGCCAATCGGCACGGCACCTGATGATGATAATGAGATGATTCATGAGCACAGAAAAGCGACACTAATCAAAACAGCATTTTTGTTAATAAATCATGACAGGTTCACAAGAATCCCGTGAAACTTACTGAACACAAAACTCACTGACCATGTTATTGAATGCCTATAAAAGATTGACCCTCCTCGAATCAATTCATTTGAAAATTCATTGCGCAAGTATAGTTCATCTCACTACAGACCAACGACTCGTCATCATTGGACGTTTACAGACTGTACAGTCACAAAGTGTAGTGGCCAGACAATTTAATGTGGTTAGAGGCATCATTAGTCGTCTTAGGTGACGATTTCAAGAAACTGGCTCAGTTACAAATCGGCCACGCAGTGGAAGACCCATAATCACAACTCTTGCCGAAGACTGCTTCATACGGCGTCACCTCAGGAATCGATTTGCATCTGCGTCCTCAACAGTCCAGTCAGTGACAGCAGCTTGTCGAATTTAAGATCAAACGGTCAGAAACCGGCTGCACGACGCTGGTCTTTGGGCTAGAAGACCCTACAGAGGTTCTGTTCTTATAGACCGGCATCGACAGAACCGACTGGAATGGGCGAACCAGCAT
Organism: Achatina immaculata; assembly: GCA_009760885.1. Lineage (NCBI taxonomy): Eukaryota > Metazoa > Mollusca > Gastropoda > Stylommatophora > Achatinidae > Lissachatina > Lissachatina immaculata. The sequence continues at coordinate 5,242,740 of CM019704.1, read as the reverse complement.
CATCAGTGTTGCGAATGGTTGGAGAAGGGTTTGGTTTAGCGATGAATCGTTCTTTCTGCTCCAGCGACACGATAGACGGAAAAGAGTTTTCCACAGAGTCAATGAGCGCTACGCCCAGAACTGCATGGATGAGGCTCCTCCACATGGTGGTGGAGGTGTACTGATTTGGGGGACGATCAACCTCATGGGAAGAAATGACCTGGTGCAAATTAAAGGACTCCTGAATGCCAAACGATGCGTCGCTGAAATGCTTCGTCCTCACGTTCTTCCACTTCTGGCTGCACTAGGGTCGATGTTTCAACAGGTTAACGCTCGACCTCATGTGGCACAACTCATGATCCAGTTCCTCGCTGACAACAACGTCCAGATCTTTCCATGGCCATCCATATCATCAGACATGAACCCAATAGAACACCTATGTAATGAACTAAACAAACAAGTCCACTAGCGAGATGTGGCGCCAACCAATCTCCGTCAGTTGTCTCTTGCATTCCGGGAAGAGTGAACAACCGTCCCACAACAACAGATCCAACGGCTAATCGGATCCATGTCAAGGAGCCGTTCTCTGATACAGGCCAGAGGAGGCCATACACCTTACTAAAACGGAAGCCTCAGTCGCAAAGAATAAAAGTTCAATCCAAATTTAATGAACATCATTTCATTGTTAAAGTCTTAAAGTTTCGTCATGCCAAGATTGAAGCATTAATTCCGTAAAATAAAATTTTGATACAAGTTTGGAATTTGGTATGCACTACGTCTACGGTAGTGCTGCGTTTTTTTTAAACTGTATATGTATGTCTTAGATTAAAGATCTGGTCGAGACAGCTTCTCCCTTTTCGAAATCCTGCTTGTTCTTCTCTCATTGCGGTATCCACTATATCTTTAAGTCTATTCAAAATGACCTTGCAAAATACTTTTGACACAACTGATATTAAGGTTACTCCTCTCCAATTGTTACAGTCACTAAGGTTGCCTTTTTTTTTTTTTGGTATTTCAACGATTCATTTTTTCCATTTAGAAGGGACATTTTCTTCTTTTCTGTAGTTGTCTCATGGTGTCATTATTGATAGCTTTTAACATTTCGGGTGTTTCACCTGCATTTATTTTTTGTTAGCCAATAAATTCACTGCTGTGAATACCAGTGAGAGAAGAACACGCACGATTACTAAAAGTTAGAAACTGTCTCGACCAGACCCTCACTCTAAGAATAATACTTGAAGAACATACTGAAAAGCAGAAACCATTAATACTGAACTTCACAGACTTTAAAAAGGCATTTGATAGCATAAACAGAGATTCATTGTGGAGAATTTTAAGTCTATATGGAATACCATCTAAAATTGTCAATATCATTAAGGACTTCTGCAATGGATACGTTTGTGCAGTCAAAACAGAAGAGGGGATGAGTGAATGGATCCCGATTGAAACAGGCGTGAAACAAGGATGTATACTGTCTCCTTTGTTTTTTTGGAATTGCAATAGACTTCATAGTGAAAGAATGCTGCACAGGTAACACAGGTATTGACTGGGTACATGGGACCCAACTAGAAGATCTTGATTGTGCTGATTACATAACTCTTATCAGTAACAATGTGAATTCCATGCAAGAAAAAACAGATAGCCTGTCCTCACTGGCTAGCAAAATAGGACTTGAAATTAACAAGGACAAAACAAAAATAATGAAACTTCCCATTAATCAAAATGGAAAAATACACGTAGAAGGGACAGATATTGAAGAAGTCAATCAATTCGCATACCTTGGCAGCTACATAGACAGGTCAAGAATGTGACACCAGAAAGGAAGTTAGAATTAGAATTTAAAAAGCAGCATCGATCTTCAAGAATCTTGAGAACATATGGAATTCAAAAGTTATAAGCACAAATACCAAGTTAAGACTCTTCAATTCAAATGTAATATCCACCCTCATGTATGCATGTGAAAGCTGGAAAACAACTAAAGAAATAGACAAGAAATTAGACTCTTTTGAAAACAAATGCCTAAGGATAATACTCGGCATCAAGTGGAACGAATTCAAGAACAAAGCAGAGATAAGTCAGATGACTGAATAACAACCAGGCTCATGGGTGATCAGGAAAAGGAGATGGACATATGTTGATCACGTGATGAGAAGAAACAGTTAGAGAATCCCAAAACAAGCTATAAAGTGGAACATAACAGGTCAAAGAAAATTAGGCAGACTGCGTGAAACTCTTAAGAGGACATTGTTAAGAAATGCTAGATTAATAGACATAAAATCCCTTGATGAGGTTGAAAGGCTCGCCGAAGGCAGGAAAAATTGGCGAACTACCTTGTGAGCCCTATGTGACGTTTAATGGCACGGGAAGGATATAAGATATAAGATAAGATATGTATGTATGGTATTACAATTATCACGGGAATATCCAGAGACATATAGAGCAGCCTTTCCCATAAAAAAATCTCTTTCTCTTCCCGGAGGTAACAACTTGAAATCTATGAAACTAGTGGTTTGAAACCTGGTAAGAGCCAAAAAGGTTGAAATCTTCGACCTCTTTTTACGAACCTTTAACATTTAAAAATTAACCCCCACGTGAGTCCTGAGTGTCATTTTTGAGACTCTCTTGACTTTTCTGAAGGTGATAATGACGCTAAGACACAGCCATATCAAAACAAAATAAACGCCAATACAAATAGATAACCTTTGGCGGAACAGAAACTATGGAATACTTTTCGTGAAAATTTCCGCGTCACAGGGGACAATATCTGGCATTCTATACATTTCAGAAAGTAGAAAAATTATAAGCTTTGAAATTACTATGAAAGAGAAAAGACACGGTCACAACATACAGTATCTGTAGATTGTCATTTTTCAGATGTTACATAGGTCAAAGCTAAAGAAAGATCGTAGCTGAGTTCAGATGCTCCGTAGGTTAAACTGTAGTGTGTTCAAGACATTCTGTAATATACAAAGGCATATCTACAACACCGGTTCTTAACTTGTGGTCCATGAACCCAAAGGGGTTCTAAAGAAGTATTTTTGGGGTCCACTGACCAGAAGATGGATGGGCTCCATAAAAATAATTTTAATATCATTTACATTCTGTTTATTATTTTACTGACAGGTCCACATTTGTTTCTCAGCGTGGGAAGTGGGCCCACAGCTTTTGTCAGGCCAGTAAGGGGGTCCCGAGGCCACACCAAAAAAAAACGTTAAGAACAATTATTATAGAGTAATAACGTTCGTAATACGAGAAACACTGAAGACTCGATAGTATAAGAAACACTGAAGACTCTGATAGTATAAGAAACACTGAAGACTCTGATAGTATAAGAAACACTGAAGACTCTGATAGTATAAGAAACACTGAAGACTCTGATAGTATAAGAAACACTGAAGACTCTGATAGTATAAGAAACACTGAAGACTCTGATAGTATAAGAAACACTGAAGACTCTGATAGTATAAGAAACACTGAAGACTCTGATAGTATAAGAAACACTGAAGACTCTGATAGTATAAGAAACACTGAAGACTCTGATAGTACAAGAAACACTGAAGACTCTGATAGTACAAGAAACACTGAAGACTCTGATAGTATAAGAAACACTGAAGACTCTGATAGTATAAGAAACACTGAAGACTCTGATAGTACAAGAAACACTGAAGACTCTGATAGTATAAGAAACACTGAAGACTCTGATAGTATAAGAAACACTGAAGACTCTGATAGTATAAGAAACACTGAAGACTCTGATAGTATAAGAAACACTGAAGACTCTGATAGTACAAGAAACACTGAAGACTCTGATAGTATAAGAAACACTGAAGACTCTGATAGTATAAGAAACACTGAAGACTCTGATAGTATAAGAAACACTGAAGACTCTGATAGTACAAGAAACACTGAAGACTCTGATAGTATAAAAACACTGAAGACTCTGATAGTATAAGAAACACTGAAGACTCTGATAGTATAAGAAACACTGAAGACTCTGATAGTACAAGAAACACTGAAGACTCTGATAGTATAAGAAACACTGAAGACTCTGATAGTATAAGAAACACTGAAGACTCTGATAGTATAAGAAACACTGAAGACTCTGATAGTATAAGAAACACTGAAGACTCTGATAGTATAAAACACTGAAGACTCTGATAGTACAAGAAACACTGAAGACTCTGATAGTATAAGAAACACTGAAGACTCTGATAGTATAAGAAACACTGAAGACTCTGATAGTATAAGAAACACTGAAGACTCTGATAGTACAAGAAACACTGAAGACTCTGATAGTATAAGAAACACTGAAGACTCTGATAGTATAAGAAACACTGAAGACTCTGATAGTATAAGAAACACTGAAGACTCTGATATAAGAAACACTGAAGACTCTGATAGTACAAGAAACACTGAAGACTCTGATAGTACAAGAAACACTGAAGACTCTGATAGTACAAGAAACGCTGAAGACTCTGATAGTATAAGAAACACTGAAGACTCTGATAGTACAAGAAACACTGAAGACTCTGATAGTTTAAGAAACACTGAAGACGTTGATCAGATACATGGAAATGAAGGCACAGTTAAACCTGACACGAAAATATGGACAGATGTCTACGTAGTTCTTCATGGTGCACTGATCTGAGTCAAAAGCTATTCAGTGTTAATACACAAAAATGTATATCTGTTTTCAGTGGCCGTAGAATATTTTCACGTGAAAACTCGAGGGGCAAAGAGACAGAGGAAGACAGGGAAACAAGATATTTGAGGGAGTAAAAGAGTGGCGTGAAGCACGGTCTAACACAGCTTAAAGAAAGAGTAAAGGATAGATGACCGAGGACGTGAATGACGACCAGCGCCGGATTGGCATGGACCAGAGAGGAAGGGAGAGAGATAGGGAAATAGGGAGAGAGATAGGGAAATAGGGAGAGAGATAGGAAGGGAGAGAGATAGGGAGAGAGATAGGAAGAGAGATAGGAAGGGAGAGAGAGATAGGGAGAGAGATAGGAAGGGAGAGAGATAGGGAGAGAGATAGGAAGAGAGATAGGAAGGGAGAGAGAGATAGGGAGAGAGATAGGGAGAGAGATAGGAAGGGAGAGAGAGATAGGGAGAGAGATAGAATTTCCATAACTATACAATAGCATGTTAAAGGGTAATTTCAGCTTCCAGTTGACTTTGGTTTTCTGTGGAAGATTTCCAAGTCACTTCATACACAATCCAGCTGGTTCTTTCCTTTCATCTTAAATCCTCCCAGTGTCTGGTTTCTTGTGAGGGTTAACTGTCCTATGTTCCTTGGTCAGACATCGTCTCTGAGCATCCATTAACGCGGCGCAGAAGAGGGCATTCCTTGTGCTTCATTTCAGTATTTTGACCCCCCCCCCCCCTGTTTGTTGTTGTTAGCCTATAGGATCTGGACACAGAGATTTTCCAAAACATTGGAGTTATATTCTCAAGCTCGTGTTCAAGTCCGCGTCTGGTTCTTGAGTGATTTGTTTTCCCCCTCCTTAAAATATTATCTTTGCTGAGCATAAAAGGTATAGATATTCTATACTTTGTTTTCACTTGCTTTTTAACCTTAATGTTTTGATAATCTCCTTTTTCTTCTTCCTTCATTCTTATCTTATGTTTATCCATATAAGACATACTTTTATTATCGTAAAAATCATTTTTGTCGTTGTTGATTTTACCAGAAGAAAAAAAAATCATCCCTACTACACCCATATTTTACATTTACTTCTGTTCTCAGTCTTCATGTGATCGTCGATCATATTTTTACAATTTCATGTGATCGTCGATCAGACTTTTACAACTTCATGTGATCGTCGATCAGACTTTTACAGACTTCAATTGACCGTCGATCAGAGTTTTCCAAACGTCGTTCCCATTGCTAAAACACGGAATAATAAGAAAACTTATCCAGAAAATGCCGTCAAAAAACCGCGCAAGAACTGACAGCCATAGTTTAGCTGCCGTAGACTAGACTTATTGTGAGTTCCGAACTTCAAATAATGATAATAAAGGGCAGAAATAAACGTACTTCATATTCCCCGCGACTCTCTGGCTACGCCCATGCTATGATGTAAAATAAATATATAAACATAACTTGACATGCCTATAACTCAGCAAATACAGAAATGTATTGTGATTGTTAAACAGTTTTTGCCCATTCATCCATATACAAACATCCAAGCTATTCACAAATATGCGGTTCTAGCAGCCCGTCTTGTGACATAATGCGCCTTTCCTTCTATTTTTAACCCTCTTTCCACCTCTACGAATGAGAACTGAGCGGTTCTTTTTATCTCTGCAGCGTTTGTCTGGATCACATCCTATAAATGGAGTATGATTTTAAGGCTGTTGTCGTCTGTTTGTGCTATGAACCATGTCTGAATTTCATGGGTCGATGAATGTCTTTGCTTCATAGCCTGTTTTTCTTGTATTGTCAGTACATCATCATGTAGTTTGTTTGTCCTGCTGTTCTAGATCGTGATCTCATGTTTGATCATGACGTGAATTGATTGTGGCGCCCTGTTTGATCATGAAGTTGTAATATTGTGGCGCCCTACTTGACTATGACGCCCTGTTTAAGCGTGAAGCACTATCTGAATGTAGCGCCCTACTTGACTATGACGCCCTGTTTAAGCGTGAAGCACTATCTGAATGTAGCGCCCTACTTGACTATGACGTCCCATTTGATCGTGAAGCACTATTTGAATGTAGCGCCCTATTTGACTATGATGTCCTGTTTGATCGTGACATTCCACTTGATTTTGGCACCCTACTTGACTATGACGTTCTGTTTGATCGTGGCATTCCACTTGATTGTGGCGCCCTACTTGATTATAACGCCCTGTTTGATCATGACCTTCTATTTCATTGTGGAGACCTACTTGACCATGACGTTCTGTTTGATCGTGACATTCTACTTGATTGTGGCGCCCTATTTGATTATGAAGCCCTGTTTGATCGTGACATTCTACTTGATTGTGGCGCCCTATTTGATTATGACTCGTATTTGATCATAACGTGAATTAACCATCCTACTAGTTGATCACTGAGTCCCCCCCCCCCCCCCGTGTTTGTAATTAACCCTCCTAATCACACGGATACCCTGTTTAAGTTATTAATATTGTTTCTTATGTACAGACTCACTAGAACCATAGAAAATGTTAGAACTGTTTAAAACAAACGTAGAAAGTTTTCTTAATTAACGAACAGACGGATGTGACGTTGTGGTTTACACTTTAGTCATGCAAAAGAGGACAAAGACGTAACGGGGGCATTTAACTGTGACTTGAAAGAAGCTGTGTCAGGTAGGTCACTCATCTTTTGTTTTCTATTGCTCTTTTTTATTCTTATTTTCTGTGTATCAGTCATGAGAATTTGTATTTTATCTTATTTCGCTTAATCCAAATTTTTTAAAATGCCTTTTAAATTAAATAAAATATTGAATTTAATTTCCTTAATCCAAACATAAATTCTCTAAAAACAGAGAAGACTTAAATATTTTGGACACATTAAACGTCATGATAATTTAGAGAAGAAAGTACTGGAAGGGTACTTAATGGGAAAAAAAGAAAGAGAGGAAGACCAAGGCGAAGATGGCTGGAAGACATCTTTGATAGGGCATCTTGCTCACAACCGAGGGGCCTACAGGAGAGCTGTTGGGGAGGCAGAGTTCCGCAAGGGACACGCAAATGACTGACTCAGTCAAGGGACATGCAAATGACTGACTTCTTTCCCAATCTCTTTGTCCTGCATGTTTTTGAATGGTCAAGGTGTTGACCAAAACGTTAGAGCTGTGTGCTAATAAAACTGTTCCTACGTTTCTTTTAACTGGTTCTAACATTTCGTTATTACAGCTCTACTGCAGTGGCTTTGTGTGTATTTACATAATTAGTCTTATATTTATACAAAGAACTATTCACACACATACGAACTCCCTTCTTATGCCAAGACATTGAACTGTACACTTCACGTATTCTGACTGTGAATTACTCGTAAAATACTGGTACCGCAAATTGAATGTGAAAATAGGGATATATGAATTTTGAATCGTGTCCATTCATTGATTTCAAGCATTTCTCTGTAACACTGTGGTGTACAGTTCATGCATTCAGGTAGTGGTATTTCTTACATGATGGTGGGTATTTTCTTGCAAACTATTTACCCGGGCAACGCCGGGGAGCCTGCTAAAATAAACGTGTGTGTGTTTATAGAATTTTTAGAAGTGTAAAACTCTTCCATTGTGGTGGGGGGGGGGGGGGGGTGTATGTGTGTGTTTATAGAATTTTTAGAAGTGTAAAACTCTTCCATTGTGGTGGGGGGGGGGTGTATGTGTGTGTTTATAGAATTTTTAGAAGTGTAAAACTCTTCCATTGTGGTGGGGGGGGGGGTGTATGTGTGTTTATAGAATTTTTAGAAGTGTAAAACTCTTCCATTGTGGGGGGGGGGGGGGGGGTGTATGTGTGTGTTTATAGAATTTTTAGAAGTGTAAAACTCTTCCATTGTGGTGGGGGGGGGGTGTATGTGTGTGTTTATAGAATTTTTAGAAGTGTAAAACTCTTCCATTGTGGTGGGGGGGGGGTGTATGTGTGTGTTTATAGAATTTTTAGAAGTGTAAAACTCTTCCATTGTGGTGGGGGGGGGGGTGTATGTGTGTGTTTATAGAATTTTTAGAAGTGTAAAACTCTTCCATTGTGGTGGGGGGGGGGGGGGTGTATGTGTGTGTTTATAGAATTTTTAGAAGTGTAAAACTCTTCCATTGTGGTGGGGGGGGGGTGTATGTGTGTGTTTATAGAATTTTTAGAAGTGTAAAACTCTTCCATTGTGGTGGGGGGGGGGTGTATGTGTGTGTTTGTGGGGGGGGGGGGAAGGGGTGGCGTGGTGGGATGTCACTTCTCTGACGATCTTAAGAGTTGTGTTGTTTCGTTCTTTCCAAAACAGAATTTTCTGCCTATGTAACATATCCTGTAGCCTCTATGTCATGTATCTTCACTCACCATATCGCCATGATTCCTTGGTCCGTTGTCCACTGCGAGTTGTGAGGCAACAGCTACATCCTTGTTGACCATCAAAAAGATTTTATTTGTCAGGCAACAGCTACATCCTTGTCGACCATCAAAAAGATTTTATTTGTCAGGCAACAGCTACATCCTTGTCGACCATCAAAAAGATTTTATTTGTCAGGCAACAGCTACATCCTTGTCGACCATCAAAAAGATTTTATTTGTCAGGCAACAGCTACATCCTTGTCGACTATCACAAAGATTTTATTTGTCAGGCAACAGCTACATCCTTGTCGACTATCACAAAGATTTTATTTGTCAGGCAACAGCTACATCCTTGTTGACCATCGAAAAGATTTTATTTGTCAGGCAACAGCTACATCCTTGTTGACCATCGAAAAGATTTTATTTGTCAGGCAACAGCTACATCCTTGTCGACCATCAAAAAGATTTTATTTGTCAGGCAACAGCTACATCCTTGTTGACCATCGAAAAGATTTTATTTGTCAGGCAACAGCTACATCCTTGTTGACCATCGAAAAGATTTTATTTGTGAGGCAACAGCTACATCCTTGTTGACCATCGAAAAGATTTTATTTGTCAGGCAACAGCTACATCCTTGTTGACCATCGAAAAGATTTTATTTGTGAGGCAACAGCTACATCGCTGTTGACCATCAAAAAGATTTTATTTGTCAGGCAACAGCTACATCGCTGTTGACCATCAAAAAAGATTTTATTTGTCTGAGAATACATTGTTTCTCAATCTTGCAGGCTATTGATCGAAGTTTGAGCCCACTTGTTACAAATATCTCACCCTCAGCTCTCTAGGCTGTCTCGAGATAGCATCTCTGTCCTTACTCTTTATTGTCTGCCTCGTTTCTGCTCCTTTTATTATTACTATTATTATTATTATTATTCCGTCACCGTCAAGGTAATATTGCTTGAGTAAAATTAGTTATTGCCTTGATTACCTGAAAGAAAAAAAGAAAACTCTCTGCAGAAATAATGGACGTATTGTTGAACTGCAACATAATCGATTCTATTTATTCTCTTCTATATTTTTCTTTTTCATCTATTTTTTAAAAATTATTTTGTTTCTCTTCACCTCCTTCTATAATAGCCACTTCACTTCTGTCACACAGTGACTTCATAATGTGATAAATCATTTTTGGAAGAAAATCTGGTGTTATTTATTTCTTGTTTAGTTTGATCCACAAGGTGAGTGGACTGTATGGTTCATATGAAATAACATATAAAATAACATATGAAATAACATATGAAATAACATATGAAATAACATATAAAATAACATGAAATAACATATGAAATAACATATAAAATAACATATAAAATAACATATAAAATAACATATGAAATAACATATGAAATAACATATGAACATGTGCCGTGTGCACAGCGGTGAGTTTGATGTGGGAGGTAAGTCAAACTGTCGTAGATGATAGGGCGGCCAGAGTGGTAACTTTAGCTGCAGATTTCTCTTTTCTCACCTGAAGTCCAGGCTAGCAAATCCTGATTTTTTACATCCCAAACTTCGACCCTACCCCCCTCCCTCCCTCTCACCGCAACCCCCAAAGTAACTATCAGGTTGTAATATTTTCCTAAATCTTTGTAGTGCCTCACAAACTCAGACTGACTATTGAAAACCATCATCATCATCATCAAGCTTTCTGTCAAGATGTTCTGATGGTCATACTTCCCCACAGACCTTGTTATATTTTTCCATCAGCCCAAGTTTGTGACTTTTTAATCATACCATCACATGATCTTCTTTCATAGCCTTCCTCTAACTCTCTCTCTCTCTCTCTATTTTATTGTTCCTGTTGTTGTGATGATTCCAAGCCCTCCTCTTCTCATCATGTGTTTGAAGAATGGTAATGTTTTGTTTAAACAGATTTAATTATATTCCTTTCCGTCGCTGGCTTTTCTTACGCATTTGTCGTTGCTTACAAAATCTTACATATATTACGTAAAATTAGTAAACAAGGTTGAGACTAGTGCTCGCATTAACTTCAAGATGAAGTTAATGCTCTTGTTACAGGAAGCCATCTTTGCTTGATGTACCAATGCAATGTTTTGTAGTTTGATTATGAAACAGTGTAAGAAATGAAGGAACTGTGTGGTCTTCATGGAGGTTCTTTTGTTCCAGTTTTAACGTGAAAACATACAAGCTACCCTGTAATGATATGGAGACACCTCAAGAAGGTGGTGCTAGTGTCCATATTTTCTCTCATCTTTCAGCGCACTGGAAGGTTTGTGTGTCAGCGTCGCTTCTGGGCGTCTGTTTTTCTCCAGGTGAGAAGAGCCCATGTACTCACGACTACCAGCTCGAGACTGGGACTCCTCCCACCCGTTTTATTGACACCCGTCATTACTGAACTGACTAATGATGTTCCGATGCTTGATCTGAACTTATTTAACTTTTGTTATTTTAAATTATTAATCTTGCTATCATTATAATTACTTTAAAGCTTGTAGTTCTCCTGGCATATGTGACTATAATATAGTCCTGTGGACGTATTTTGTTGCTCGTCAATGTTTTTTTAAACATATTATCATGAAGGTAGCAGGGGTGGAGCTGATGAAGGTATACACAGAAACATAAAAAGAATCCGTCGTTCTGTGTCAGGTATAACTCTGACACGGAGTTACTGCTGATGCTTTAATTAACAAACTGGGAACATTACTACCGCTGAATGAGGTGGCCTGGCTAACAAAATGTACCTCTGATCGGACTCATAAATCAGCTTAACTTTTACTGCATCAAAGATTTACCACAAAAGATGGAAAATGTTAATGATGTTTGTTCCTGATGCATCATTTTCCATGCTCATTGGCTGTTTCCCAGAGAGAGTGTTGGAAAACTCATGCATTCAAAATGAGACTTATTGTGCATGCGCGAGGTGAGGAGAATCACCCTCATGTAGTTGCCCATTTTAATTACTTTTTGTGGCAGGACATAGCGACAGACATCAATGACCTGGAGACAGGTTCTCTCAATGTGCTCCCGTTCTTCAGAAGAATGAAACATTGCGTCGTGGATGCCGCTACATTTCTTCTTGTACTTTTCAAGCTTGAGGTCATTTCCCGAAGCTTTTGGGCTCCGTCGACTCGCGTTGAGCGTCTGAGAGCTGTGCTATATATAGACCAGGCTGTTACAAAAGTTTACCGAGTCACCTGCCACAGTCCAGGCAAATACCACACTTTTCTTGCCCTGGGAGACATTTATAACCAAAGATCCTCTTTTTATGGACTGGACATATTTCTACGACCGGGGAAATGTGTTATTTTAGCAAACTAAAATCTACTAGGGTGTTGGAGCTGTAACATCATTCGCTTAGTTATAAATGTTATGTTTACGAATTTTCAGAAATCACACATAAACCTGCATTAGTCCTAACGTTGAAAGTGACATAAGATAATATTTCAATGATAGGAAGGCTAATAAACTGTTTAAAAAAATTGGAATATACGAAACAAAAAAACCAACTTAATCCAGATTTATCACAAAATGTCCCTGTAAATTTTCCCGCTCAAAGAAATGACTTGTAGGAAATATTAACTTAACATTTATTTTTGCGATATACAGAAATTTATGAATTTAATTTAGAAATTTTAAGACTGTGTTGTCTATTTTTAGGGCACACACTTTCGTCCATCTACTGCCTCGACTTTTTATTTACTTTTTTTATTATTTTGGTCCTCTCTAACTTCTTCGACTTTAGCACAATCCACTTCACCTCTAGACTCTACCTTACCTTCTACACGAATAGAATACTCTCACTGACCTCGCCTTAGAATTCTCTCAGTCTGGTTGCCTGAACCATAACCGACCAAGACCCTCTCCTGCCTCTCCGCTGGTTCCCTCATTAACAGGGCCAGACTGGCTAACGAGGCAGGGTCACTACGGTCCCTGTGGTAGTTGAATCTGCTAAGGAAGCTTGTCTTGTCCCCTCCCTCATGTACCTTTCAGTGTTGAGGGGACAAATAGACGTCTTGAAAGGGCTCAGCAATTTGCTTCACATAGTGGCATGTTCAAGGTGTAACTTACTCCCTACATCTTTTGCGTGGGTGGCCTCTACTTATGTACCACGCAAGGAAGCATTGCAAGTTTTCCTGCCGGTTAGCTCCCTTCGGGGTCTGCACGTATAGTCACCGTAATCCACTCCCCATCCGCCACAGTGCAACACCATCACCGCGTCAGGTGCGAAGAATTTCCTGCTGGCAGTTCCAGGAAAATAGAACAACGACAAGAACAATCTGAACTAGCACAACAGCCTGTTACAAGGAATACCATCACGAGATAGGTCACTCTCTTGTCCGGTTCTAGTTCTTGCAGTACGGTGATCATCTCGTGGTGTTAACATTCTTCACTTCTCTCTTCGCCGGCAAAGGAACTCAATCAGCGACAGCGGCATCAAAAACCTGACCTGGCTTTATTTACTCTCCACTTACCGTCTCTCTCATCTTCCAAGCCATGTGAGAGTGATCAGTACGGCTTCCACGACTCGGTATTCCGGCACTGATACCCCAACACTTCACCTTGGCTGGACTGTGTGTGTTCGGTACATGAAGCACTGATTATGGACACGAGATTAATCGCCTCGTATTTTACGTGGATGTGTTTGTGTAGGTTTAGTCCCGCTGAGTGACGAAGACAAATACTGACTGCACTGTCAGTTGTCCCGTGTCAGGGAAATCTAAAATAGATTGAGACTTGTGAATCTTTGACTGAGGCTATCCCTTTCTCGTTATTGTCAAAAGTTGTTTCGTTGACAATTTATTTACATTTAGGGTTCAACCCCTTTGTGGTTTATCGTGCCCGTTAGCACAGTGGTTCTCAAACTTTTTCAGGTTTGCTGCCCCTTTGTCTCCCTAGCCCACATCTCTATGGCCTCATCCCCCCGCGCCCCCTCCTCCCCAGATTTTCGGTCTAATGCACTGCCCCTGTGTCACCTCTGTCACAGCTCTAGGGTCCTTTCTCATGCCTCCTTCCCCCCCACCCCCACTAATTTTTTTGGTCTCTTGGTTCTGATATAACCTGCAGCTCCTTGTGCTCTTCCCTCTCCTCCTGAGAATCTTTACAACGTTCCCCCCCCCCCCCAAACGCCGTTGTACTATGGAAGCCATTGTTCCAGCTTAATTCTACTGGCTATGTATTGTTCTGATTTGTTAAGTGATTTTTTAAATTAATTTTTAAAATTATTTTATATTACTACAGTACTTAGTAATTATGTTCATGTTAATTTTTCATGTCTTGTTTGTAAAAGCAAATGTTGTGAAATATTTCTCAGCAATGGACACCGACAACAAAATAAAAAAAAAAGAATTATCTAGGAAAGTTCACTGATAAGGTTACAGTAAATAATGAACGTTCACTGATAAGGTTACAGTAAATAATGAAAGTTCACTGATAAGGTTACAGTAAATAATGAAAGTTCACTGATAAGGTTACGGTAAATAATGAAAGTTCACTGATAAGTTACAGTAAATAATGAACGTTCATTGATAAGGTTACGATAAATAATGAACGTTCACTGATAAGGTTACGGTAAATAATGAACGTTCACTGATAAGGTTACGGTAAATAATGAACGTTCACTGATAAGGTTACGGTAAATAATGAACGTTCACTGATAAGGTTACGGTAAATAATGAACGTTCACTGATAAGGTTACGGTAAATAATGAACGTTCACTGATAAGGTTACGGTAAATAATGAACGTTCACTGATAAGGTTACGGTAAATAATGAACGTTCACTGATAAGGTTACGGTAAATAATGAACGTTCACTGATAAGGTTACGGTAAATAATAAACACAAAGTAAGGATGCTAATAGCAAACCTGAACCGTGCGGCAGAAGACGCATCGCAAAGAAGCAACACTTGAAGGGAACTATCAGCAAACATGCTCTTCGCTGGAGGCTGCGGTATGCGACGGGGCATATATGGGCTTGTCCTGAATACAGTGACGCGGGAGTCTGATTTTGAACCTTTGAACCCTTACATTAATACAACCTCTAAAAACATGTAAAAAGATTAACATAAAGGTACTTCTGTTAACATTTCCTTCTTAATGAAGCGGACACAGTGGGCACTTTCTCTGAGGCCCCCACGATTCAAATATTGTCAGTCGTGAATAGGTGGATAGGGGGCCCTATTGTTTTGCTTTACCCAGGGCCTCAATGCTGTTAGGAGGGCCCTGTTGAGGAGGGGGGATGTCGTGTTACTGCCATCATTTTCCTTGGATGGGTAATTTGATAAGCATTAGCTTCTACATATCCAAGACGGGTCAGGTAACCTTTTTTATACAGTTCCGTTTTGGAGAACCTACATCCGGAATTCAGCTGAAAAAAAAAATGTTCCTGGACAACACTGTTCACTAGTATTTGTGGGAAACTTACAAACAACATAGAGGAAAACAAACCAAAAAACCCCTACAATGTGTTCGGTTGGGCTACTGACCGGCATTTCATGAAACATCAATGAAAGAAGAAATAAGTTTTCATGAAACATCAATGAAAGAGGAAATAAGTTTTCATGAAACATCAATGAAAGAAGAAATAAGTTTAGAGGAAGCTATGAATAAATGTTGGTTTGACAGAGAAAGGAGAAATGGACTGTACCCGCTGTTAGGAAGAAATGCTATAAATACAAATTACAGTCTAAAAATAAAAACATTACTTATTATGCTTAACTAACTATTTAACTACTACTACTACTACTACTACTACTACTACTACTACTACTACTACTACTACTGCTGCTGCTGCTGCTGCTGCTGCTGCTACTACTACTACTACTACTACTGTTTCTTCTTCTTCTCCCATCTCCTGGGATTATATTAAGGGACAATATAATGTCGGATTGGGAGTGGGTTACGGCGGGTATTTCTTTTCATTCTGTGAACAGAGCTGAAAAACAAGGGATGTGCAATGCTTCTTTTACAGATTCCACAGCCAGAAGGATTATGGCAATCCCTGCCTCGTTAGCCTAAGGTAGCCCTGTTATGGGGATTATCAATGAAGAAACGAAACAGCCATGATTCGCCAGCTCTGAAGCTATCATATCAACTATTTGTCGTTTACTGACATATAAAAGAGCGTCTTTTCCCTTCAGTAACCAACACTACCAGTCATATATTTTTTTATTATAAATCATGTCAGGATTATCTTGTCAGACCTCTCCTTCAGCTGTCATGAGCAACTGACATTTACACGACACAGTACCCGCACTTTACTACATCCACACAGTACACTATCCGCCCTGTACTACATCCATACAATACGCTATCCGCGCTGTACTACATCCATACAATACGCTATCCACACAGTACAACGTCGACACAATATAGTACCCACACAATACAACATCGACACAATACAGTATCCACACAATACAACGTCGACACAATATAGTACCCACACAATACAACATCGACACAATACAGTATCCACACAATACAACGTCGACACAATATAGTACCCACACAATACAACATCGACACAATACCGTTTACAATGTGGCATAAAGAAAACGGAAACATCATATTAGAAGTCTGTATGGCCTTATGTGAGGAAATAAAAAGGAAACATCATATTAGAAGTCTGTATGGCCTTATGTGAGGAAATAAAAAGGAAGCATCATATTAGAAGTCTGTATGGCCTTATGTGAGGAAATAAAAAGGAAAATATGCAGAAATGTACAACTGAGTTCTTCATTAAAGTCAATCAGACAAATTGTAAGGGATATAAATGCGTTTAAAATAAATGTGATGTGAAGTGTCATTTGACTTTCTGATATACGTTGACGAGTCCTGGATATTTGTGGCGGCATATCATGCTTTATCATATTGATTCTTTTATTATAGCTTTTAGAATTTTTCTTTTTTTATTATTGTTCATTAGTTCGTTCTTGATTTCCTCATAACATAGACCTGGAGTTTGTGTGTGGCACGATCATAATAGCGAGGTCGAAACTCGGCCTCGTAATGGATGATAAGTTAGACGCAATGGCACATCTAATTCCCAGAATTGGCATTTAGATGGGAATAAGCTGAAGTAGCATTTCTAATTCCAGTGGTGGTCAGATTAGATTGCAGTAGTGGCATTTCTAATTCCGGGAAACATCTAATTTGATGGCAATGAGCCTGTTCTGACATTTCTTCATAATCCAAGAGTGGTCAAATTAGGTGGTAGTGACCTACAGTGGCATTTATAATTTCAAAAGTACACAGTTACGTAATAATGAGCTAGAGACATTTCTAATTTCAGGAGTGGTAAAGTGAAGAATCCAGCTATAATTGTAACTATCAAAAAGGGGTCTAGCTCTGTTGCTGGTCCTAAGGAGTGGCCTCAGTACACTCGGGGGCGGGCCCCAAACGTGTTCGGCCTTTGACATCAGGATTCCCTTCATTGTCTTTAAAGAAGTGGTTTCATTGAAGCAACATACCTGTAGAATCCACGGTCAAGTAAAACATGTCGGTCTCTTCTTCGGTATGCAGGGGTGGGGTGGGGGGGGGGGAGCGAGCAGAGCAGCAGAGTCTAGAAGCACTTTCAGGAAGTGGGAAAGAATCAGCTCTGATTCTTTCATCTGTGCAGTCTCTCAGATAACGCAAATTTATTGGGGACGAAATATGCATTTCCGATGAGCTCCCTTTCCTTACGCAAATAGTGTCACATGATCAGTGTTATCATTAGTCATCATCATTGAGATTCAGTTATTACTGTTATCATCATCATCATCATCATCATCGTGTGTCACCATAACTGACAAATTGATATTTATTCCTCAATCGTTAGTTCATTGCTATAATACATGTCATGGTCAATGTTGATGGAGAGAAGAGCGAAGAAATGGAGCTTCTAGAGTGAGAACAATTGTAAAAACTGCATATCACTTCTCTGTAGTCAGTTCTGCCCAAATATGGCTTTGCATTTATACTTAGATTCACTTGTGTCTAGATGCAGTTTTTACCGATTCTCTCCATTCATTTGTGTCCAAATATAGTTTTGTATTTATACCAGTTCTCTGTAATCGGTAGTGTCCAGGTATAGTTTTACATTTCTACCAGTTCCCTGTAACTGTTTGTGTCCATGTTTATTTTTACCTTTATACTAGTTTCCTGTAACTGTTTGTGTCCATGTTTAGTTTTACCTTTATACTAGTTCCCTGTAACTGTTTGTGTCCATGTTTAGTTTTACCTTTATACTAGTTTCCTGTAACTGTTTGTGTCCATGTTTAGTATTACCTTTATACTAGTTCCCTGTAACTGTTTGTTTGCATGTTTAGTTTTACCTTTATACTAGTTCCCTGTAACAAGTTCTGTGTAGTCATAGTTTTACAGTTGTACTAGTTCCTTTAACCTGCTATGTCCAAAATATATTTAGTTTACATTTATACCAGTTGTCTGTAACCAGTTCTGTCTAGATATACTTTTTAACGTTTTTACCAGTTCTCTGTAGCAAATAAACACAAGAATGTGCAAGATAAGACTAGAGTAGATCCATTAGTAGAGTTCTTAATCAAATCTGAAGAAGCTTTGGAACATGGGTTCTTTAAGTTCTGAACCACACTGTGTAGTTCCCACTTTAAAAGATGATGTAAAATGAAGTAATATCCTATCATCTTACGCCTGACAAACTACTATCACAGCTCTTCATCAGCGGAAGCTCCAAGTCAAGGTCAGTTAGATAAGAAAGATGGCGCAGGGTAATAATCGGAGAAGATTTATGAATTCTCAGTTTTCTGTAAAAATAGGGAAGATTTTATGGTCAGGCCAAGTTCCATTCACAGGTGACTATCGGTGGATCACAGATAATGTGAAATTATTGCTCTTCACGTCTGATTTATTCATATAATTGATATTACTTCACCCACCTGTCTGATGCACTTATCCACTTCAGACCTCGCGACCACGTGGACGTGATCGACGACCTGACGGAAGATTGCTTCTGCCAGCACAGATTCCATTACAGGCTTACATAAAGTTTTTCCCCTAGTGAATACTTGAATATTTAGTCTTGTAAAACCCAAAGGGAACAAGTTACGAATGGTAGAAAGTGTCATGTGTAGGTTTTCTGTCGAGCTCCCTTTGTCATGATTTGTCCAACTGAATGATACGTGTACCAAGTTTATTTATTGGGTCTGCTCTTGCTGAGAATCAGTCACTGGTACTTTGTCAGCCATTTAATCTTGTTCATCTAACCGTGAAACATGAACATTTCAGAAAACGTTTCGAGAAGCCCACAGCTGGCTCTGCTCGTAACTCAAGGTAGCAGTATAAAATTACAAATATTACTTACTTTACTTACTTTTATAGCAATATAATATTACTTACTTTACTTACGTTTATAGCTATGTAAAATTACAAATATTACTTACTTTACTTACGTTTATAGCTATGTAAAATTACAAATTCTACTTACTTTACTTACGTTTATAGCTATGTAAAATTACAAATATTACTTACTTTACTTACGTTTATAACTATGTAAAATTACAAATATTACTTACTTTACTTACGTTTATAGCTATGTAAAATTACAAATATTACTTACTTTACTTACGTTGCTTTACCTTATCCTCCGCTTACGCTATGTGGTGTCGAGGGCAGATGTAGCTGGCGTTATGGGCCATATGAATGTCCTCAGTGATGTCCGTCCCATAATTCGCGAGTATATCTATAGCATCATCTGTTCATCTTTTCGGGGTCTTCCTCTTGGTTTGTGTCAAGGAGTTCTTTGGCTGAAGGCCATCGAGGCTGGCTGTAAGTACATCAGCCTCATTAAGTGGCTAAATCGCTTAATTACAAATATTACTACAGATGCTAATAATATAATTGTCCAAAGAAACAATATCCTTCAGTAGTGTGCAGCATTTATTTACTTTTTTCTAAACATTTTACTGAGAGCCCTACAGAAGAGCTGTTAGGGAGGCAAAGTTCCGCAGGGGACATGCAAATGACTGATTGATTGACTAACTGACTGAGACATTTTATTTTTTAAAATTCCAACAAAAATCAAACTTCAGGTTCTAGTCATATTCTGACTGACTGGTTTTGTATTTGTACGTTTATTAATAGCCACGCTACAGAAGACGATAGGAGACACTACAGAAGAAGATAGGAGATACTACAGAAAAAGATAAGAGATACTACAGAAGAAGATAGGAGATACTACAGAAGAAGATAGGAGATACTATAGAAGAAGATAGGAGACGCTACAGGAGAAGACAGGAGATACTACTGAGGAAGATGGGAGACACTACAGAAGAAGACAGTAGACACTACAGAAGAAGATAAGAAACACTACAGAAGAAGTCAGGAGACACACAGCAAGGATCATCCGAAAGCTTGGTTTTTCTCTCCCCATATAAAAAGGCCGACAACTTCCTGTGACACAGTGAAGTCTTGGGGGGGGGGGGGGAAGATATATGGTGACTGCCGTTCAGAAAGTCTACTACTGAGGTCAAGCTCAGTTCTTTTAATGTTGTGGGGGTCCTAAATTTGAAATAAAATACGCACCATTTTTCCATAATATGTATGGCTTTCTGTAAAATGTAGAGAGATGAATGTAATGGCGACTTGCGTGAATGTATTGGTGACTTGCGTGAATGTAATGGTGACTTGCGTGAATGTAATGGTGACTTGCGGTAGAAGTGATACAGTGGGCCAGAGTGAGATGGAGGTGTGTGCTATGAATTTATACGAAGGCAGAACTAAAATCCTCTTACATCCTTCCCGTGCCGTTAAACGTCACACAGTTTCGCATGGTGGTTCGCCAAGTTTTCTTGCTTTCTACTAGCTTTTAAACCTCATAAAAGGATGTTATGCCCACTAAACTGGCTTCTCTTAACAATGTCTTCTATAGAGTTTCACGTGGTCGACTTCTTTTTCTTCGACCTGTTGTGTTCCACTTGATAGTTTGTTTTGGGATTCTCTGACCGTTTCTTCTCATCACGTGACCGACATATGTCCGTCTGCTTTTCCTGATCACCCATGAGACTGGTTCGTGTTCGCTCATCTGCCTTATCTCTGTATTGTTCTTGAATAGAGAATGGAAAGAGGGCAGAGACGATAAGAAATGGCAGTAAAACGAGTACTAGATGGAGAGAACCAGGGGGAAACAATCAATATTTCGACAGAAAGACTTTATGAACCCCCCCCCCCCCCTTCCCAAAACCTCAGCCAAAGAAATGAAGTATGTTTCGGAAATTTCCTTAAATAAAAGTAGGTCACTGAATACGTTTAGGGCTGATTCATGCCCTTGAATATATCAGGTGAGTAAAATGTACGCGCATCTTACTTTTCCCATTTTATTTTAAATACATTTGAGAGTAAGATGTATCTTACTTTTCCTATGATGATATTTTACTTCATTAGAGAGTAAGATGTATCTTACTTTTCCTATGATGATATTTTACTTCATTAGAGAGTAAAATGTATGTGACTTTTCCTATGATGATATTTTTAACACAGATGAGATTTTCAGTTTTTTAACAGTTCCTTGTAGAAATAAATTATTATCAGCCATAGTTTACGTCTAACAAGTTATTAGTTGCTCTAACTTACACGATTTGGCAGTCACTTTTCTAAGTGCTGTGTTCTTTGTATTTCTTCTCTCTCTCTCTCTCTCTCTCTCTCTCTCTCTCTCTCTTTCTCTCTGTGCGTTCCACTCTGTCAATCTGCTCAGGTATTTTTTCTCTCTTGTGGGCTTTTTCTTCCTTTTCCCCTGAATTTTCCTGTGATTATCAGCTTGTCGACGGTTTGGATTCTCGTGACGTGTCCATGTGAATTTTCTTCTCATTGCTTATGTTTTAATTAGACGCCATTGTTTTGTTGTAATCATTATCAACATTTCTGTACATGTTTTATTTGTTCTGACCTTGGAAGAATCTATTACATCATTCTCTTTCTCTTGTCTCGTTGTTCACAACCTCAGGTCACGACCCAGATTAGGGTCGCGGGGAGTCTGAGGTCGGATCGCGGAGGGTCTCAAGTAGTGTCGCGTAGACCTCAACAAATAAGTTAACTGGGATCTCAAGATGGGTCGCGGTGGGTCTGAGGTAAGGTCGAGGGTGGGATCTGAGATAGGGTAACGGTGGATCTGAGGTAGGGTCTTAAGGATCTGAGGTAAGGTCTCAAGGATATGAGGTAAGGTCTCAAGGATCTGAGGTAAGGTCTCAGGGATCTGAGGTAAGGTCTCAAGGACCTGAGGTAAGGTCTCGAGGACCTTAGGTAAGGTCTCAAGGATCTGAGGTAAGGTCTCAAGGATTTGAGGTAAGGTCTCAAGGATCTGAGGTAGGGTCTCAAGGATCTGAGGTAAGGTCTCAAGGATCTGAGGTAGGGTCTCAAGGACCTGAGGTAAGGTCTCAAGGATTTGAGGTAAGGTCTCAAGGATTTGAGGTAAGGTCTCAAGGATCTGAGGTAAGGTCTCAAGGATCTGAGGTAAGGTCTCAAGGATTTGAGGTAAGGTCTCAAGGACCTGAGGTAAGGTCTCAAGGATCTGAGGTAAGGTCTCAAGGATATGAGGTAGGGTCATAGGAATATATTATTAAAACTGTAAAAAAAAAAGAAAAGCAAAAGAAAAGAAAAAAAAACCACAGTAAGCTAACATGCAAAAAATGACAGTATTTAGGGAAAATTTTGTGACTTCACGTTTAAAACCGGTGTATTAAAATACACAATGCCATTTATGCTTTACGAACACTAACAGAAAGAGCTTTAGAAGTACAGAAAGATCTCTACTTATGCTTCATTGATTACACCAAGGCATTTGACAAAGTGAAACATAGTGAAATTATTAAAATGCTTGAAGACATCAATATAGACGGCAAAGACTTGAGGATTGTAAAACATCTATACTGGCAGCAAGAAGCAGCAGTTCGAGTTGAAAATGGAATTGGAAAATACCAACCTATAAAACAAGGGGTGCGACAAGGATGTGTACTATCTCCAGACCTTTTTTCTCTGTACAGCGAGAATATTCTAAGAACAATCATCGCAGAACCAGGCATAAAAATTGGATTATACAATATTAACAACCTTCGGTATGCTGACGACACAGTACTGATAGCGGAGAACCAACAAGACCTGCAAAATCTCTTGGATAAAGTGGCTAAAGAAAGTGAACAGAAAGGCCTTACTTTGAACATCAAAAAGACAGAGACTATGGTTATATCTAAGAAACAGAATCCACCAGCATGCAGTATTAAATTAAACGGAACCATTCTAAAGCAGGTGCAGAAATTCAAATACCTTGGAGCAGTAATAACTTCAGATGGGAAATGCAAAACAGAAATTAGGAACAGAATAGGCCAAGCAAAGACTGCATTTCAGAGAATGAGAAACATATTAGCTAACACATCGTTATCAATGAATGTTAGAAAACGAGTCCTAAAATGCTATATTGAACCTATCTTGTTATATGGAAGTGAATCATGGACAATAGGCAAGTCTGCACAAAAATCATTGGAAGCAGCAAAAATGTGGTTTATTAGAAGAATGTTGCGAATCCCCTGGACAGCAAAAATAACTAATCAAGAATGTATGAGAAGAGCTGGAGAGACAAAAAACCTTGTCACAAAGATAAGAGAGAGACAATGTACTTTCATTGGACATGCAATGAGAAGAGGGGGCATTGAAAATATTATAACAACAGAAAAAATAGAAGGAAGAAGATCAAGAGGAAGACCAAGAGAAATGATACTGGACAGTCCGACGGGATGGTGTGAGAGGAGATCACCAACTGAACTGATGGCCTGCATGAAGGATCGGGTACTCTGGAGAAGCATAATAGCCAACGCCAGTCGGCACGGCACCTGATGATGATGATGATGATGATGATGTATTAAAATAACCAGGACACTCTCTCTGCTGTTCCGTGAAATATTTTAAATGTTTTTTTTTTTTGTTGCTTGTAACGTTGTGAGTATTTCATAATACCTTGAAAAATATTGGAGTATTTAGGAAGTGACATTTTACACAAGTTTTTAAACTTAGTGGCAAAATTACTTACTGTTCAAGACATTGAAATATTATTAATTAATTTTTTTGTTGAATGTGAATATTTAAAAACAATCTTTTTCTTGGGCCACGGTTCATGTACCATTGTTAGTTTAGGGTCGCCCACAGAAAAAGCTGGTAACCGCTGGTCTAAGACCACATTTCTGTTTCGTGCGGTTTCCGCTTCGTCTTTTTGTCATTGCCCAAGTCAGGCAAGCACAGTTTAATACAGGCTGCACAGGTACGTGAATCGATACCAATTACATGAACAAATCGCACGTGAACAACCATATTTCACATTAATCTTGATCCATCCTCAGCTAGTGTCAGTTTGATTCTACAGAATCGATTCTGGTGTCAGTTTGATTCAAAGGAATCGATTTTAGTTCAGGTTTGAGGAAAAGTTGAATGTCTTTTTTTTGTGGAACTGTCTTTGGCGTTGACTTTCGGCAGGAAAATTGCTGTTAGTTTTGAGCATTTCTTAAAAACAAAATTTTCTTTCACCGATCAATCGCTGTTTCAGTTGGTTGATTCATCTTTCTTTTTTGACTGCTTTCTACTTCTTCGCTGTTTTACATTTCCTTTTTTTTCTTTATAAAAAATTTTTGGCCCGTTTTGTCCGCCATATTATTTTTCCCTATAGCACGTGGTGGGTCATTCATCTTTGTTGAATTAACTTTTCGTTTTCCAAATAACATCTCCGTGCTTACAGTTTTATACCGCCCCATGTGGAAATCGAGTTTTCGAAAAGTTATTAAAATAAACGGGCAAACCGTTGTCCCTTTAATAATTTATATTTAAAGTTCAACAGCAGTATTATAGTGAGTAAGTCCATGTCACTCTCTTCTTACTTAAAACACTCATTTTCTTTACCTGTTATACTACGCGGTGACTTTGAGGACTTTTTATATAATTTAAGAACATGGTTTTTAAAGAAGTGCATTTCCGTTTTGATTTAGAGTTCGTCTGTACTATTAATTTCTCTGTGAAAGTACCCACTGGTCAACATCTTACCCCGAATCTCATTAACCTTTCCACGTGACTTTCTGTTGACTCGTTTATCTAATTATCTTTCTGGACTTGTCTGTCTGCTGCCTTGTTGTGTGTCTATAACTCCGTTTTCTACTAGATCAGTCTGAAAAGAAAACTGACAAAAAGCTTCTCTCTTTCTCTTGTCTCGTCCTCTCTTTCTCCTCTCTTTCTCTTGTGTCGTCATCTCTTTCTCTTGTTTCGTCCTCTCTTTCTCTTGTGTCGTCATCTCCTTTTCTTGTCTCGTCCTCTCTTTCTCTTGTCTCGTCCTCTCTTTCTCTTGTCTTGTCCTCTCTTTCTCTTGTCTCGTTTCTCTTGTCTCATCATCTCTTTCTCTGGTCTCATCCTCTATTTTTCTTGTCTCATCCTCTCTTTCTCTTGTCTCTTTATCTCTTTCTCTTGTCTCGTCCTCTCTTTCTCTTGCCTCGTCCTCTCTTTCTCTTGTCTCATCCTCTCTTTCTCTTGTCTCATCACTTAATGTTTTCACTTTGTTGTTGTTTCTCTTTTTTTGGTTTCTTTCTTTTTTAATCGACTGCTGGAATTCTGTTCCATCTTGCGTCATTGGTGTCACATCATACTTTTTGTCTCTTATCCACCCTCAGCTGTTTTTCCTCACTGTCTTCACTTTTCTTCTTTTTTTTTCATTGAGTTTACCAGTAATCAGTAGAGTCTCTAATTTGTCTTCTCCTGACGTATCCAAAGAAAGAGTTATCTAACATGTCTGTCCCCTGTCTTATTGCAAGTTTCGAAAACTTAAGAAATCACTAGAGAAGAGAACAACAGCATTCGAAATGAAATGTTACAGAAGGTCACTTAGAATATCATGAGTAGAAGGAAAATCAAATCAAGATATACTAATGGGATTAGGATATGACACGACAAGATCAGGAACGAGAAGGTATATGAAAGGGCAGGACAAGAACCTATGAACCAAAAAATCATGTCAAGGAAGTGGAGATTGATTGGCCATACCTTGAGTAAATCCGACACCAGCATAGCAAGACAGGCACTGACATGGAATCCTCAAGGAAATAGAAAACGAGGAAGTTCTAGACTTACTTGGAGAAGAGAAATTTTGACAGTGCTCAGAGACAAGGGGTGCACATGGAAGGAAGCAGAGAATAATTCCAAGAACAGGGATGACTGGAGAGCCTTTGTCCGTGGTCTATGCTCTCAAGCGAGTGAAAGATGATGATGATGATGATGATGATGATGATGATGATAATGATGATGATGATGACGACGACGACGATGATGATGATGATGATGATGATGAATGGGATTATGTGTCGCAGAAAACTGGGTCATTAACACTATAAAAATTAGAAAGTTGAGATACAAAAAGACACAATAGCCTGGAAAGATTGGTAGTAGAAGGCATAGCGGCAGACAAAAAGAGAAAAGGGACGACCTCGCCGCAGGTGGACTCAGGACATCACAGAAAGTCTGAATGTGTTAATGCGAGATTCTTGCTCAAGACCGTGTTGCATTCTGGGAGGCTGTGAGAGGGACAACGTTCAGGAAAGGGCATGTCTTGTTAAAAAAAAGTTAGATTTGTCTTTTCTTTATAATTTTACCCAGTTTTTCGTTGCTGTGCAATTTGCCGAAGAGCTTCTTCATTTTTTTCTTACCATCCAGGGTATAAATTCCTTCCAAAACGTTCTGCGGATACATTTTTGTCACAAGTGCTTGTTTAGGTAGAGCTAGGACTATGTAAGGTTGTAAGTTTAAGATATTTACTGGACGCTTAGGGACACTTGTTCGATTTATTTGGAATTTGGTGAATTCAGACACAGAAATGAACATGGGCCTGTTTTCACACCACACACAGCAGACCGTGACGGTGCCTGCAGACCGTGACGGTGCCTGCAGATCGTGACGGTGCCTGCAGATCGTGACGGTGCCTGCAGACCGACAGCAGCAGACTGAATCTTCGGTCAGCGCCTTGGTCTTGTCTCGGACACTGTCCACTCGGAAATAGGAAGGATCGGACAAGCCGTGCGTTGTCTGAGTGCTCGCTCGCTTCCATTTCGGAGAGAATGTCGTGGAATGTAACCCAGAAATTAGGAACTTTTCCTTCCTGTCAAGTTTGAGATTGTCCTGCACGTCTCCCGGGATGTCCGTAACCGACTGTGTCTACATAACTTGACCTCTGCCTCGTTCTGAGACACCGGAAATATCAGGAAACGTAACTAGTGGCGACATCGGTCTCATTATGAGAACAGCCGTGTCTGAGTTACGAACGTGTCTGAGGAATGAACTCTTCAGAGACTGATTTCTCTTTTCTAGTTTCTATATGGTCTCTTTTTATATTGAAACGTTCATGATAAATGTTCACTTCTTCTCAGATTTAGTATGTTAATTATAGTTTTATTGTGTTTGACAAGTTACACTAGATTTATGTTGTTCTGGAAGTTATAAACAAATGATGCACGTATTAGATTTCTTTTACTCTGTAAATAAATAAATTCCTGTAACTTTGAAAATTAACGCTTTAGATTTCTATTGTTCTTGCAGTTAATATGTTAGATTTATATTACTTTGAACGTCCACATATTACATTTCTCTTACTCTGTACATTACTATTCTAGATTTATGGTATTCTATACGTTAGTTTTCTATGTGTTATTACTTAGGAAATTAATATACACAACTTCTGTTATCCTGAGATTTATTATATGTCTGTCTAGCATCAATACCACCACTGAGTTCCAGGAAATAAAAAGATTTGTGAGACAAGTGTGTTCTGTCTCCAGACCTCCTCTCTTTATACAGAGAAATAATAATGAGAGAAATCTAGAAAATAGCTGGAGGAAAGATTGGAGGAAAGAAAATAAACAATATCAGACATGCAGATGGCACAGTACTGATAGCAGAGAGTAGGAAAACCTTACAAAAACTCCTAGACAAAGTCACAGAAGAAAGCACAGAAAAGGGGTTAGAGTTAAACACCAACAAAACAGAAGTAATGGTGATATCCAAGAAATGGAAAATACCAGAATGCAGAATTATAGTGCAGAGGAAGATAGTAAGACAGATCAATAGACATAAATATTTAGGGACAGCTATGACATCTGACAGCAGGTTCTCTGAGGAAATCAGAACCAGGACAGTAATAGCCAAGACAGCTTTTGTTAAAATGAAGAACGTAGTAGCAAATCAAAAACTGTCATTGGAAATACGAAAGAGAGTTCTAAGATGCTATATAGTTCCTATTTTATGCAAATGAAACATGGTCTATGAATAAACAATTACAACAAAGAATAAAGGCTACAGAAATATGATTCCTAAGAAGGATGCTTCGCACTCCATGGACATCCAGAAAGTTAAATGTTGAAGTATTACAGCAGACAAAAGAATATCCCAAACTGGTGTCATACATAAGAAAAAACACAATCAAAGTTTCTCTGAAACATCAGTAGAAGCGAAGGTCTCAGAAAACTGGCCATGACTGTACAGTTAAAAGGTAAAAGATAGAAAGGACGAAGAAGAGAGACATAGCTGTATGGGCTGATTGTATGTTTTGATGTGAGAAGAAGACAAACATAGCTATATGGCCTGACTGTATGGTTTGATATGAGAAGAAGAAGACAGACATACCTAGATGGGCTGACTGTATGGTTTGATATGAGTAGAAGAAGAAGACAGACATACCTAGATGGGTTGACTGTATGGTTTGATATGAGAAGAAGAAGACAGACATACCTATATGGCCTGACTCCATGATTTGGTATGAAAACAACAACTAAACTGATTCAAGACACGGAAGACCGAGCGAAATGGAGGGAGATTACCGCCTATGCTTATCGGCATGGCACTGATCCGATCTGTCTAGCATTATAAATCATCTTCAGATAGTTAATCTTGGAAAGAGATTGTCAGTTTATTTTTAAAGGTATCCTCCTTTTGGCATCCTCTTTGTGTTTAATTTTTCATCCATCTTTCGTTTTTTTTATCTGTTGTGTTATTTGTGTATGTTATTCTTTAAAAAAGGCTTGTGCCGAAATTCAAGAATGTATGTTCTTCATTTTTATATACTCATCTTAATTTCTTCCACTCTCATTCTTGCCCACTTTCCTCACTCTTTTTGATCTTTTTGTAAAACTTAACCATAGATCTTTGTCTACCTTGATTACTAGAACAAGTTTTACCACGTTCATCATTTCTCTTATCTTTCAATGTATTATTTTACCTCATCGACTATTCATTGCTTCTTTTCCCAGTCCTTTCATGCACAAAGACTTGGAAATATTAACAAGTCCATGAGACATTCCTCAAAAACTTACTGTCTGTAAAACATAGTTCTCTATTCTTCAGCTTGCTTCACATTACTTTGTCAGTAAAACAGCTACTGATGTACTTTGACTTCTCTGGTAACTAAGACTGTCAGTGAAGCGTGAAAGACGAAACGAAGCTATCATTGATCTAGTCTGAAAAATATTACTTCCATGCTCCATTTTTCATTAACCAGGCAGATAAAATATACGCTTTTTCACCTGCCTACCTAGATGTCTCTCAGTTCAACTCTCAGCTATAAAATGCCCAGTTATTTCTCAGTTCAACTCTCAGAGCTATAAACTGCCCAGTTATCTCTCAGTTCAACTCTAGGCTATAAACTGCCCAGTTATCTCTCCGTTTAATTCTCAGCTATAAACTGCCCAGTTATCTCTCCGTTTAATTATCACCTATAAACTGCCCAGTTATCTCTCAGTTCAACTCTCAGCTATAAACTGCCCAGTTATCTCTCAGTTCAACACTCATCTATAAACTTCCCAGCGTCAACTGCTTTCAAATACCTACCAATGGAACCAGTAATCGTATCTAGCGTAGTTGGTCAAAGAAAGCGACTAACCAATCAAACGCCTTTTTCTCAGATTCATCACTCACTTCCCAGCCCACCCGATGTGATATCAGATATTCTACACTAATTATTCTCAATCTATGATCACGGATTACAAGTGGTCCTCGCAGTGTTATCAGATGGCCAAGAATACGCTATCATTTGGTATTAAATTCCATGTATCGTAAACAAACATCGATGGGTTCATGGTATTGCCATGTGGCATAAGAGATAGTTGTCGGCAACTTATATGTAGTTGGTCTCTGGAAGTAAACAGTTTGAGAACCACTGCTATACTATGAATAGTTAGACTTTGAAAAGCAGGAGCAGTTTTGTTCATTTAACAAAGCACAGAAGTTGTAACATTTCGGCTTAATGCCTTAGTCAAAACGAAAACATACAGGATCAAGAATTAGACAAAGTGGAGAAAGTTTAAATTTACATGTAAGATATATAACACATTCAGGAGATAAGGAAAACTGGAAAAAAAAGAGAGGCTAAGTATTTAGCGTCCCTTTCCCCTCCTTTTGTATATGCTATATACCTCAGATGTAAATTAAGACTTTCTCTTCTTTTCTTACGTCTTTTTCCTGATTGTTTTCACATGAATAAAGTAAACTTCGAAACGTCACAAATGTGTGTTTCCTTAATAAACAAAGTTGATCCTACATTTTTAAAAGTCTCTTTATTTGTTATAGCAGCTTTAATCTAGTGGTTTTGTGTATTTTTATGTGTTTACTATTTATATAATTGTACCTGTAAATGTTTACTATTTATATACTTGTACCTGTAAATGTTTACTATTTATGTACTTGTACTTGTAAACTGGCCGTGTTCTATACTAGCAGTAAATGTCTTTTGCCACACATCAAAAACAGATCTTTTGTCAGATATTAAAAACAGATTTTTTTGTTGGACATCAATTACAGAGGGATTTGGTTTAATATTGTGACTACAGAAATCTGTATCAATCTAATTTTGCCCGTTCAGTCTCTCCTTAGCAGTGTTAAATGTACTGTATATTTTACCCGTTCAGTCTCTCCTCACCAGTGTTAAATATACTGTATATTTTACCAGTTCAGTCTATCCCCATCACTGTTAGATACTGTATATTTTACCTGTTCAGTCTCTCACCAGCAATGTTAAAGATACTGTATATTTTACCTGTTCAGTCTCTCTCCAGATATGTTAAAGATACTGTATATTTTACCTGTTCAGTCTCTCTCCAGATATGTTAAAGATACTGTATATTTTACCTGTTCAGTCTCTCTCCAGATATGTTAAAGATACCGTATATTTTACCTGTTCAGTCTCTCTCCAGATATGTTAAAGATACCGTATATTTTACCTGTTCAGTCTCTCTCCAGATATGTTAAAAATACTGTATATTTTACCTGTTCAGTCTTTCTTCAGCAGTGCTACAGATACTGTATAATTTTTTCATGAAGTTAACGTCATACATCCATTATCATCGTCATGATCATCATCATGTGCCATGCCGTTAGGCGCTGGCTGTCGTGCTTCTCCACAGATTCCTGTCCTTGTTATTTTCCATAAATTGGGCTGGTGAGCTTTTGTTGTGGCATTGCTTTAGACTGTCCATGATAGTTTTTCTCTCGTCCTTCTTCTGCCTCTCTTTCCATTTATTTTTCTTGTTGTTATGATGTTTTCAAGCCCTCCTTTTCTCATTATATGCTCAATGAATGATGACTGTCGCCTTCTTATGGATTTAATTAGGTTCTTTTCTACGTTTGGTTTTGTTAGACATTCCCTGTTTGTCATCTTAGCTGTCAGTGCTGCTCTTTACATTCTTCCAAGAAACCACATCTCTGTTGTCTCTAGTGATCTCTGCCTTGATCTGTTCGTTGTTCATAAATCACTTCCATAGAGTATGACAGACTGGTTGAATGTAGCATTTTCGATCAGTGAGTCAATTTTTCAAATTTAGTTTATGCTTCTGTTGTTCTTTTTTTTTTTTGTAATTCTACGCGAATTAATATCCTAAATTCCGTGAGTTTTTATGTTAATTTCACATGAGATGTTTTCGCGAAAATGTCATTGCTCAAATAATTATAAGAAAGAAACTTTCATAAAAACAGCGTTCTTTTTTCTTGTGTAATTGTTGTCTTCTGTCACCTGTCACACACATGTTTTATATCGGCCCTCATAGCTTGTCAGAACATCCGGGCAAAAAAACTTCACGAGAGCAATAACCTGGGATAAAAAGCGATACATAAGGGCCCTAATTATTGTTTCATTTCACAATCAGGGAGCCCTGCATCCTGGCGGCAGTAACATGACAGACTGTCCATTTCACATCAAAGTTCTCCTGTTCCAAGCGTGAATTGGCGGACCAGGAATCGACTGACGACCCAGCATTATAAAAAATGGACATAATAATGGACAAATAATCAATATATTTCGTTCCTTCTACCCACTCGGGAATATTTGCACAATTTTTCTTCTAATATTAGAACTTCCAACAGAAATGAGACATTTCTTGGGCGGTAGTTTTTCTACAGGCGGCGATTCCCAAGCGAGGAAGAGCTCCTCTGATGTCCTGTGTCATAGTGCTCCTCTTGCTTGTTCAAAACACAAAAATAACACTTGGGAAAAGTGTCTTTTTAGGTGTTGATTACGACCTAAGAAGTGACAGTTTCTAGAGATATTACTTCAACTGGCACAACGATATTAATTTATTTACGAGAAGGAATTTAGAGATCTTATAGTTTAGAGATCTAAAATCACAAAGATTCGAGAAATTCTTAATTTAGCTGTCGTCAGTGCGGACTGAGATGATGGCGTTCTTCTGACCAGAGAACTGAAGGTAGCCGGCTACAGTGTTCTTATGACCAGAGAACTGAAGGTAGCCGGCTACAGTGTTCTTCTGACCAGCGAACTGAAGGTAGCCGGCTTTAGTGCTCTTCTGACCAGAGAACTAAAGGTAGCTGGCTTTAGTGTTTTTCTGACCAAAGAACTGAAGGTAGCTGACTTTAGTGTTTTTCTGACCAGAGAACTGCTACAGTGTTCTTCTAACCAGAGAACTGAAGGTAGTGGGCTATAGTTTTCTTCTGAGCAGAGAACTAAAGGTAGGTGGCTATAGTGTTCTTCTAACCAGAGAACTGAAGGTAGTCGGCTATAGTGTTCTTCTGACCAGAGAACAGAAGGTATTCGACTATAGTTTTCTTCTGACCAGAGAACTGAAGGTATTTGACTATAGTTTTCTTCTGACCAGAGAACTGAAGGTAGTCGGCTATAGTTTTCTTCTGACTAGAGAACTGAAGGTATTCGACTATAGTTTTCTTCTGACCAGAGAACTGAAGGTAGTCGGCTATAGTTTTCTTCTGACCAGAGAACTGAATGTAACCGGCTGTCTGTCATGCTTTTACATGACGCTCATAACCGCAGGCTTTTGTCAGGTTACAGCAGCCATTGGCAGGGATCAGCGTGAGCAGATTTCTCCACGTGACAGTTTAGCTTAATAAGAAACTTACATCTGAAGACCGCATGGAGTTCTAAGAAAGCTACCCTCATAATTCATAAGGCACAGATAAGTTTTTATTTCTGTTGTAATTTCCCGTTACTCTGTCACCGCGTAGCGATGATTTCAGAACAAGTTCCATATCGGATGGGGAGTGGTTTAATGTGCTTCACTCGAACCTTCCAAGTGGGCTCGAAGAAATGAGCTTTCGAGCAGACTCCATCGCCGAAGAGAGCATCCTGTGCCAATCTGCGGCAGTATATGACCAGGTCTGGGTGGCTGGTTCTAATGACGGGCGCCAACACTCCAGCATAGACAGCTTTGCTCCCATCATCTTAGATATCTTTATTGCAGGTTATTGATGGAGAAATTGGTCCCTGAGAACATGTGATTTGCTGCTACATGAAGCTCAAACCTCAGAAACAGCTATTATCTCCATCATTCAGTATTCCTGCAAGGCAGTGTGTGGATTCTCCATCGATTTCGGTTTTTTTTTAAGGTTACCTCACCGCTGTTGTTGACTTTCTGTTGTGTCAGACTGCCCTGTTATTTCTCCTCTCCACCTTTGTCTGCCTTTCTTTCTATCCATCTTCCCCCGTTGTCTTTAAGTGCTCTCGTCCTCATCACTTGTCCAATGAACGTATTCCTCTCAACTTTAATTAAATTTCTTCTTTCACATCTTTCCTCATAATTTTCTTCTCCAGGAATGCAGAAAGAAAAAGCCTCAATTGAAAAAAAAAATGAAAATACACAAATACCTTGATTGAATATTTGAATTATCCTAGTGCTTTCATCATCATCATGTGGCACACACGGCAAACTGATATAAACATAATATAATTTAATCAAGGGCTGTCATTTTGTTTAGTTATTCACTTTTCTGAAACAACTCGATTCATGTTATTCTTTTTCATGTTTGCTTTTTCTTTGAAATAG
Source organism: Achatina immaculata (assembly GCA_009760885.1). Lineage (NCBI taxonomy): Eukaryota > Metazoa > Mollusca > Gastropoda > Stylommatophora > Achatinidae > Lissachatina > Lissachatina immaculata. The sequence continues at coordinate 5,208,439 of CM019704.1, read as the reverse complement.
GTTTTTTATTGTTCATGTCTTATGTCTCTTGATTATGAGGTAAAGGTAAAACGTGTCACCTGTCACCTGGAGGATATGGTATTAGTGCTTATAATTTCCTTGACCTGTCTCTACACTAGAGGGTGACGAGGTCAGGGTCACGCCTGGCTGCTTTCCCTTCTTCGGCCTCAGAAAAAGTCAGGTACCTGTTTATACAGCTGGGCGACTTGAGGCTTTTCTGCCCAGATTCGAACCACCGAACTTCGCCATGAGAGACTAGTGTTCTAACCGCTTCGCTAGTTAGCTAAATAAAAATATGTGCACAGCGACCAGGTCAACACATGCGCACTAGCTTTAAATAAAAATATGTGCACACCTACCCCTAACTAAGAAGATGTGCACATCAAACCCTAACTAAAAAGATGTGCACATCAAACCCTAACTAAAAAGATGTGCATATCAAACCCTAACTAAAAAGATATGCACACCTAATCTTAAATAAAAATGTGTGCATGCAATCAGGTCAAGACATGCGCAGTGGACAGTGTGAAAATAGTCTAAACCAGGGTTTAGCTAAAAGCTATCAATAGTGACAACATGAGACAACTACAGAGAATGTTTAACAAGATTTGGAAAGAAGAAAAGGTCCCTTCTAATTGGAAGAAAGGAATCATTGTTAAAATACAAAAAAGGGCAACCTTAGTGACTGTAACAACTGGAGAGGAGTAACCTTAATATCAGTTGTGTCAAAAGTATTTTGCAAGGTCATTTTGAATAGACTCAAAGATATAGTGGATACTGCAATGAGAGAAGAACAAACAGGATTTGGAAAAGGGAGAAACTGTCTTGACCAGATCTTTACTCTCAGAGTAATACTTGAAGAACATATTGAAAAACAGAAACCATTAATATTGAACTTCACAGATTTTAAAAAGGCATTTGATAGCATACACAGAGATTCATTATTGAGAATTTCATGTCTATATGGAATACCGTCTAAAATTGTCAAGATCATTAAGGGCTTATACAATGGATATGTTTGTGCAGTCAAGACAGAAGAAGGGATGAGTGGATGGTTCCAGATTGAAACAGGCGTGAAACAAGGATGTATACTGTCTCCTTTACTTTTTGGGATTGCAATAGACTTCATAATGAAAAAATGCTGCACAGGTAACACAGGTATTGACTGGGTACATGGGACCCAACTAGAAGATCTTGATTTTGCTGATGACATAACTCTTATCAGTAATAATGTGAATTTCATGCAAGAAAAAACAGATAGCCTGTCTTCACTGGCTAGCAAAATAGGACTTGAAATTAACAAGGACAAAACAAAAATAATGAAATGAAAATTGCTTCAATCAAAATGGAAAAATACACATAGAAGGGACAGATATTGAAGAAGTCAATCAATTTGCATACCTTGGCAGCTACATAGACCAGGATGGTGACACTAGAAAGGAAGTTAGGATCCGAATTTCAAAAGCAGCATCAATCTTCAAGAATCTTGAGAACATATGGAATTCAAAAGTTATAAGCACAAAAAAACAAGTTAAGACTGTTCAATTCAAATGTAATATCCACCCTCATTTATGCATGCGAAAGCTGGAAAACAACTAAAGAAATAGAAAATAAATTAGACTCTTTTGAAAACAAATGCCTAAGGAAAATACTCGGCATCAAGTGGAATGAATTCAAGAACAATGCAGAGATAAGACAGATGACTGAACAACAGCCAGTCTCATGGGTGATCAGGAAAAGGAGATGGACATATGTTGGTCACTTGATGAGAAGAAATGATCAGAGAATCCCAAAACAAGCTATCAAGTGGAACACAACAGGCCGAAGAAAAAGAGGCAGACCGCGTGAAACTCTGAAGAGGACATTATTAAGAGATGCCAAATTAACAGGCATAAAGTCCTTTGATGAGGTTGAAAGACTCGCCGAAGACAAGAAAAATTGGCGAACGACTTTGCGAGCCCTATGTGACGTTTAACGGCACGGGAAGGATATAAGATATAAGATATAAGATATATATAAGGGTTTAGTTCAGGCACTAAAATCCTTTGCGAAAGGACACTTCTAAGAGCTTATATTGCTAAACAAAGCCAGTGCTAGTTTATACTTGTAAGAGTTTATATTGCTAAACAAAGCCAGCGCTAGTTCATACTTCTAAGAGTTTACATTGCTGAACAAAGTCAGCGTCACTTTATATTTGTAAGAGTTTATATTGCTAAACAAAGCCAGCTGTAGTTTATACTTGTAAGATCCGAACAATAAACAGAGGGTGAGGGTGGGGGATAGCAGAATAGACGTGATTTTCCTGAGAGATGGAGCCACCATGTACTCGGAGCCAGAAGATCTAAATGAGAATTTCTCTGTGGAATTACAGAACACTGAACACTCATCGAAAACGTCAGGAAAATGAGATAAAAATTCATTGTTAATGTCAATCAGAAGGCAGGAGTTAAGGGATCCTTTTAATCACAAGAAAATTCAACTGAAAATAGAAGAAGAATTAGACACAGGGCAAGAGAAAATATATTTGTCTATTTTTTTTTTGTTCCATGAGTTTTCATTGATTGTCATTAATTCAGATAGGTGTGTCCGTAAGTGAACGTTGCTTCCTTGATACCTAATCTGAAGATATCATGTTGTAGAGATAAGATACCTGCTTCCTGTGCTATGATATTTAGTATCCGTGATATCCTGAGTCCATCGTCTCCTTGGCTGTCAACTTCCCTTTTTTCCCGGTGAACCATGACTTGTATTATTGTTCTCTCTAGTTCATCACGTGATAATAGTATTCAGATAAAGTATCTATTTTCCGCCATATTAGTCGCACCAGAGTGTAAGAATCGCCTGTAATTTGACAAATAATTTTTTTTTAAAAACTCACATTTTCTATGAACAATATAGCCCTCCCCTCTGTAAGGCTTTGGTCCAAGATTGCTTGCCAGTGGCCGCTGTGTATTCTCCTACTGGAAAATCTTAAAAGACGCAGTTAACCTTATAAATACTACGTAAATGTACGAATCTCTCTCTCTCTCTCTTTCTGAACCTTAAGTGCCCAGGGCACATGGGGCTTCCGCAAGGGTTTTCCACACATGCCTGTCCGTTGTCTTTTTTTCTGCTCTTGCCCAGGTGAGCTCTCTATTGCTCAACATCCTTTCTGTTGTTCTTCCCCGTGTCTCTTTTGGTCTACCCTTACTTCTGCTCCCCTGTGGTGTCCATCTTAGTGCTATTTTTGGTAGTGAGTTGTCGGTCATTCGGAGCACATGTCCCAACCATCGCCAGCGTCTTTCCTCAATAATTGTTGTCAGTGGTTTCATCTGCATTTCTGCCAACAAGATGTTATTTCTTATGGTGTTTGGCCATCATATTTTCTTCGTAAACATTTAGTCTGGAAAGAATTCAACTTGTTTTCTATGGTTTTGGTGATTTTCCAGCATTCACTTCCATAGAGTAGTACACTTAGAACATTACTCTTAAATATCCTGATTTTCGTTTTCATGTTTAGTTTTTTTTATATCTTCATATATTCTGCAGCATTGCAAAAGCCTGGTTTGCTCTAGTAAGTCTGCTGTTGATGTCCTCTGTGCTGTCTCCATTTTTTACTACTCTACTGCCAAGGTATACAAATTCGTTGACCTCCTCCACTAACTTGCTATCTACTCTGAGTACATTTCTGTTGTTCACATTTTGCTTCATTATCTTTGTCTTTCCTGCGCTGATCTTTAGTCCTATGTTGTTTGCATTCTGAGTTAGCTTGTTTATTTTGTCTTGCATTCATTCATTCATTTGCATGTCCCTTGCGGAACTTTGCCTCCCAAACAGCACTCCTGTAGGCCTCTCGGTTGTGAGCAAGATGGCCTGCTGCTGTTGCATCCATTTCCAGATCGTCAACGATGTCTTGCAGCCATCTTCGTCTTCCTCTTTTTCTTTTTCCCATTATGTATCCTTCCAATACGGTCTTCTCTAAATTATCATGACGTTTAATGTGTCCAAAATATTTCAGTTTTCTCTCTTTAATCCTCTTCACTAGCCAGCCTTCTTCAATATTAAGCTCTTGTAGTATAGATATATTTGTTCTTTTTTGTGTCCACGATATTTGGAGAACTCTTCTGTAGCATTTACATTCAAAGGCATTTATGTGTTTCTCAGCTGTTTTGTTAAGTCAGGGTGACGTGAAGCCATGGGAGCAGGGGGGAGAGCAGCTGACAGATAATGTTGGTTATGGTCACCATTCTATGGTGGTAGGCAGATGATCTCAATGTAGGGACAATGGCTACGATCACTGACTAGTACAGTCACTGCCCGGAAGGAAAGCAATGGTAAACTATCTTCTGGAAACATACCAAGAAACCCAAGCAGCAATATCTTGCATATCTACACTAAATATATATAATTATACTTATAAATATCTACACTAACAGATAATCTGCTGGACTAGCTTGCTTGACGCTTATCAACTAGCTCAGAAGGTACAGTATTGTCCAAGCGGTACAGTCATTCACTGAATCCTCTTAAATTATACCGATACTTGGATTATCCCGTATATTTTTTTCTTATGTTTTCACACGTGACTTACGCGGTCACGCTGTAGCCTAGGCTACTGTAGACCTGCTTACGTGTACTGGTTGCTCTCAGAATGCTTCATAAAGTTCAACAATAAGATCCAACAGTAACAACATCAACATTCACTGAATTCTTCTCTCTCTCTCTCTCTCTCTCTCTCTAATTTACAACTGATTATTGTTAAAGGATATGGGGCCATGCGCTGCTAATTATCCATTTAAAAAATATTTTAATACTGTTATAGTTTCCACTAATAATCTGTCTTTTATGATCAGACACATATTACATTCTGGTGTTATCAAGTGTTAAACATGGCTGTGTAGGTTTAGCCTACTACCAGTAACCTTTAACCTTGGCTGTGTAGGTTTAAAGTACCACCGGTAACCTTTAACCTTGGCTGTGTAGGTTTAGCGTACCACCGGTAACCTTTAACCTAAGCTGTGTAGGTTTAGCGTACCACCGGTAACCTTTAACCTAGGCTGTGTAGGTTTAGCCTACCACCGGTAACCTTTAACCTCTGCTGTGTAGGTTTAGCCTACCACCGGTAACCTTTAACCTTGGCTGTGTAGGTTTAGCCTACCACCGGTAACCTTTAACCTTGGCTGTGTAGGTTTAGCCTACTATGGGTAACCTTTAACCCTGGCTCTTCCTAAACCTAATTATCGGGGTATAAGATGGAGGTTGCTTTTTGGGGATTTTTTTTTTCAAGTGCATTTTTTATGGCGGGCAATGCAGTATACGTTTGTTGTAACGATTATAATTGTGTATTATTTGTAACGCAGCAACGTTTTTTCTTACATTTAAATATATTTCATTTTCTGTTATTCAGTTATACTATTTTTAAAAAAAATAGTTATATTATTTTATTTAAATTTAACGCTATTGGTCAGAAAGTTTGAATAATTTTCTAGATCTAGAAAATTCGAATAATTCTCTAGATCTAGAAAATTTGAATAGTTCTCTTAGATATAGAAAGTTAGAATAGCTTATGAAATAAAAAGCGTCCCATCTACGCGTTATATTTTGGTCTACTAACCACTTTTTAACTAAATTCCTGGCACTTATTTAGCCAAGTAGTTAGTACACTTGTCATAAAAGACCACGGTCGCTGGTTTTACCTATCGATATAAATGGGTACCTAGTTCATTCTGGTGATGTGGAGAGAAAGGCGACCATGCGTAAAACTGACAACATCACTGTAGCGTGCTGACAGCTCCAGATAAATACGGGCACTGACCATGACCATCGTGTCGCCAATACGTCAGCACAACATAGAAGAGTTCTCACATGTTACACTGTGTTTAGACAACACAAGGCAGAAACTCAAATAATATAAAATATGTGCCACGTTAGGCAACTAAAAGCAAATGGGAATAAATATTCCTTACAGATCATTATTTTTATTTCCTAACAGCTATATATCAGTTACTTGGGCAAAGACAAAAAACTATTAAACCCTGTAAGGGGTTTATCAGTATTTAAGATTTCACAACATATAAGCCTTAACAGACATGGTATGAATCTTAATTTCCAAAACATTTGTGTGTTTTACGCGAAAGTTACGTGTACATAATTTCGCACATTCTGTATCCATCTACATTTAATATTTCTTATCTTCCCTCTCTTTCTCTCATTCTGTATCTCATTCCTAACGTCTCAGTCACTACGTACTCCATATTTGTCATCTTTTCGAAATCACCTCTCACTCATTCAACCAAAAGTGCCACATATCCCTCCAGTCTCCTTCCCTTCCTGAAGTATCTATGTGATATGTGAAACATTGAGCATACGTCGAGGACTGCCTCCTGAAGTATCTATGTGATATGTGAAACACTGATCACACGTCGAGGACTGCCTCCAGCTGTGAAGTGCCCCATTCTCCCAGACTACGGCCCTGCAAGTGATGCTAACAGATAGAAGACCGGAAAGAAGCAAGCAAAATACGTACTGCCTATTGAAAGACGTTTTGTTGCAAATCGATTCTACAAAACACGACATCAGAGCGCCACTTACCGAGTGATTGATACATGGCGCTGCGGATGACGTAGCTTTGAAAAACGCTTTTCTAAAGAGGAAAAAAAGTTTAGGAAATTTCTGGCGCAAAAAGTCTAGACGTTGCCAGGTTGATGTTGAGCGGAATTTTTGTTAAATTTGCTAATTACATCAGAGCGCAATCGATGAGATTTCCGGTATATTGGGCTTATTTGTTCAACATACACAGCGCATCAGAGTCAGACATAGCCAACGGGTTTTATTCTGTTAACAGTCAGTGATAACATTATCGGCAGTCAAGAGAGAACATAATTTATCCCTACAACAAGATCTGCAGTCTAACACTTATATCTACAACATGATCTGCAGCTTAACACATATCTACAACAAGATCTGCAGCTTAATACTTATATCTAAAACAAGATCCGCAGTTTAACACTTATCCCTACAACAAGATCCCCAGTCTAACACTTATACCTGCAACAAGATTCCCAGTCTAACACTTATATCTGCAACAAGATTCCCAGTCTAACACTTATACCTGCAACAAGATCCACAGTCTAACACTTATACCTGCAACAAGATCTGCAGTCTAACACTTATACCTGCAACAAGATCCACAGTCTAACACTTATACCTGCAACAAGACCTGCAGTCTAACACTTATACCTGCAACAAGATCCACAGTCTAACACTTATACCTGCAACAAGATCCACAGTCTAACACTTATACCTGCAACAAGATCCACAGTCTAACACTTATACCTGCAACAAGACCTGCAGTCTAACACTTATACCTGCAACAAGATCCACAGTCTAACACTTATACCTGCAACAAGATCCACAGTCTAACACTTATACCTGCAACAAGATCCACAGTCTAACACTTATACCTGCAACAAGACCTGCAGTCTAACACTTATACCTGCAACAAGATCCACAGTCTAACACTTATACCTGCAACAAGATCCACAGTCTAACACTTATACCTGCAACAAGACCTGCAGTCTAACACTTATACCTGCAACAAGATCCACAGTCTAACACTTATACCTGCAACAAGATCCACAGTCTAACACTTATACCTGCAACAAGATCCACAGTCTAACACTTATACCTGCAACAAGACCTGCAGTCTAACACTTATACCTGCAACAAGATCCACAGTCTAACACTTATACCTGCAACAAGATCCACAGTCTAACACTTATACCTGCAACAAGACCTGCAGTCTAACACTTATACCTGCAACAAGATCTGCAGTCTAACACTTATACCTGCAACAAGATCCACAGTCTAACACTTATACCTGCAACAAGACCTGCAGTCTAACACTTATACCTGCAACAAGATCCACAGTCTAACACTTATACCTGCAACAAGATCCACAGTCTAACACTTATACCTGCAACAAGATCCACAGTCTAACACTTATACCTGCAACAAGACCTGCAGTCTAACACTTATACCTGCAACAAGATCCACAGTCTAACACTTATACCTGCAACAAGACCTGCAGTCTAACACTTATACCTGCAACAAGATCCACAGTCTAACATTATACCTGCAACAAGATCCACAGTCTAACACTTATACCTGCAACAAGACCTGCAGTCTAACACTTATACCTGCAACAAGATCCACAGTCTAACACTTATACCTGCAACAAGACCTGCAGTCTAACACTTATACCTGCAACAAGATCCACAGTCTAACACTTATACCTGCAACAAGATCCACAGTCTAACACTTATACCTGCAACAAGACCTGCAGTCTAACACTTATACCTGCAACAATATCCACAGTCTAACACTTATACCTGCAACAAGACCTGCAGTCTAACACTTATACCTGCAACAAGACCTGCAGTCTAACACTTATACCTGCAACAAGACCTGCAGTCTAACACTTATACCTGCAACAAGACCTGCAGTCTAACACTTATACCTGCAACAAGACCTGCAGTCTAACACTTATACCTGCAACAAGATCCACAGTCTAACACTTATACCTGCAACAAGACCTGCAGTCTAACACTTATACCTGCAACAAGATCCACAGTCTAACACTTATACCTGCAACAAGATCCACAGTCTAACACTTATACCTGCAACAAGATCCACAGTCTAACACTTATACCTGCAACAAGATCCACAGTCTAACAGCAACAAAGCGTATGAAGATAGTATGTGAAGCAAGAAACCATATTGTCGGTTCTGATAACTTTTATTTCAGCGGCAACGAGGAAATATTTGTACAGCTTTGAAATGATGCGTGGTGCATGTAACTGCAAACATCACTGACCTCACAGGATGGAGAAGCATGCTATCAGCGCTGTCCAGCACAGCACATAATAACAATAATGATAATAATGCGTGTACTCGTAGCTGTTTAAGATTTATATTCATGAACAATTACAGAAATCATTGAATTATAGAGACCTGCCAATGATTAGTCGAATGCCAAACTTGTGGCCCATTTCAAAAACATATTTAGCTACCATGAAAAAGACAAGAAACGATTCATTTACTTTAATTGTATTATTTAATTATACATCTTTGTTTTACATATTTATATTCGTTTATAATTTTTAAAAAGCTAACGTACAATCGTCTTTGAAGGGTACATAATAGAGAAAAGAAAGAGAGGAAGATGAAGGCGAAGATGGCTGCAAGACATCGTTGATGATCTGCAGATTGATGCTTTAGCAGCAGGGCATCTTGCTCACAACCGAGAAGAGACCTACAGGAGAGCTGAAAGGGGCGTGCGAATGACAGACTGACATTGGCTAAAGTTTAAAATAAATTACACCTAAATGAAATACAACAAATAAATACAAGCAAAGACAACAAGCAGATAAAGCTATTTAATTACATAAAGTGAAAATTAAGTTTGAAACAAACACGAATATCTGTATACAGTTCTTTGTGGAAACTACAAGAAGGAAACATGGCCAAACGTTATTGCCAAGTAAAAGAAAATAAATGACAAGTCAAATTTGTTGAACACTCAGGCCATGTAAATGTAATTGCACTTTCACATGTCACAATCTTCATCTGTTAATCTGCTCCCCCAGAATAAAAGAAATAGTTTTTTAAGTGCCACAATGTACGTGTAAGCTGTGTGTAACAATATTCGCCAGTTACTGCATGGGAAAGATTTTACGTACCACAGAGCTGGAGCAAGAGTACTTTTGTGAGTGCTCCCTAAGCTTTGTTGGCATGGGAATCAAGTAGCAGGGATATGGGAATCAAGTGAAGCGAGTATGGGAATATTGGAATATGAGAATTCAATTGAAGGCAGCACGGGAATCAAGTGAAAGGATTATGGGAATCAAGTAGCAGGGATATAGGAATCAAGTGAAGCGAGTATGGGAATATTGGAATATGAGAATTCAATTGAAGGCAGCACGGGAATCAAGTGAAAGGATTATGGGAATCAAGTGAAGGGAGTATGGAAATCAAGTGAGGTGGGTATGGAAATCAGGTGAAGGGAGTATGGGAATGAAGTGATGTGAGTATGGGACTCAGGTGAAGGGAGTATGGGAATGAAGTGATGTGAGTATGGGACTCAGGTGAAGGGAGTATGGGAATGAAGTGATGTGAGTATGGGACTCAGGTGAAGGGAGTATGGGAATGAAGTGATGTGAGTATGGGACTCAGGTGAAGGGAGTATGGGAATGAAGTGGTGTAGGTATAAGAATCAAGTGAAGGGAGTATGAGAATCAAGTGTTGTGGTTATGGGAATCAAATGGTAGGGATATAGGAATAAAGTTGTAGGGATATAGGAAACAAGTGATGGGGATAAAGGAATCAAGTGGTGGGGATATAGGAATCAAGTGGTGGGATATAGGAAACAAGTGGCGGGAATATAGGAATCAAGTGGTGGGAATATAGGAAACAAGTGGTGGGGATATAAGAATCACGTTTTGGGGATATAGGAATGAAGTGGTTGGGATAGAGGAATCAGGTGGTGGGGATATAGGAATGAAGTGGTTGGGATATAGGAATCAAGTGATGGGGATATAGGTATCAGGTGGTGGGGATATAGGAAACAAATGGTGGAAATATAGGTAAAAAGTGGTGGGGATATAGGAATCAAGTAGTGGGAATATAGGAATCAAGTTTTGGGGATATTTGAAACAAGTGGTTGGGATAAAGGAAAGAAGCGGTGGGGATATAAAAATCAAATGGTTGGGATATAGGAAACAAGTGGTTGGGATATAGGATACAAATGGTTGGGATATAAGAATCAAGTGGTGGGGATATAGGAATCAAGTATTGGGACTATAGAAATCAAGTGGTGGAGTTATAGAAATCAAGTAGTGGGGATATAGGAATCAAGTGGTGGGGATATAGGAATAAAGTGGTGGGGTTATAGGAATCAATTGGTGGAGTTATAGGAATCAAGTGTTGCGGCTATGGAAATCAAGTGGTGAGCACATAGGAATAAAGTGGTGGGGATATAGGAATAAAGTGGTGGGTATGTAGGAATCAAGTGGTGGGGATATAGGAATCAAGTGCTGGGGATATAGGAATCAAGTGCTGGGGATATAAGAATCAAGTGGTGAGGATATAGGAATCAAATGTTGAGGCTATGGGAATTAAGTGGTGGGGATGTAGGAATGAAGTGGTAGGGATATAGGAATGAAGTGGTGGGGATATAGGAATGAAGTGGTGGTGATATAGGTATCAAGTTTTTGGGATATAAGAATCAAGTGGTGAGGATATAGAAATCAAGTGGTGGGGATATAGGAATCAAATGGTGAGGCTATGGAAGTCAAGTGATGGGGATATAGGAATCAAGTGGTGGGGATATAGGAATCAATTGTTGAGGCTATGGGAATCAAGTGGTGGGGGTATAGGAATGAAGTGGTGAGGATATAGGAAACAAGTGGTGGAAGTATAGGAATCAAGTGGTTGGACTATGGGAATCAAGTATTGGGACTATAGAAATCAAATGGTGGTGTTATAGGAATCAAGTGGTGGTGATATAGGAATCAAGTGGTGGTGATATAGGAATCAAGTAGTGGTGATATAGGAATCAAGTGGTGGTGATATAGGAATCAAGTGTTAGGGATATAGGAATCAAGTGGTGGGTATATAGGAATCAAGTAGTGGGTATATAGGAATCAAGTGGTGGGGCTATGGGACTCAATATCTGAATATTTCCTATAAAACAAAACTGCCAGAAATTGTTTCTTCATATGCTGTGTCCATGGCTACCCGTACGTAAATTTAAAGCAAATATTTAAGACATAACATGAAGTTGTGACGGTGCCTAACCAACCTGATGACGCTGATGATGATGATGTCGATAGCTTGACCAAGGGAGTATGAAGACATGTCTAGTCTAGCTTGGCCAAGGGAGTATGAAAGCATACTAGTTTAGCTTTGCTAAGGGAATATTGAGACATACTAGTTTAGTTTGACTAAGGGAGTATAGAGACATGTCTAGTCTAACATGGGCAAGGGAGTATGAGGGCATGATAGTTTAGCTTGACCAAGGGAATACGGAGATATGTCTAGTTTAGCTTGACCAAGAGAGTGTGGAGACATGCCTAGTTTAGCATGACCAAAGGAGTATGGAGACGTGTCTAATCTAGCTTGACCAAGGAAATATGGAGACATGTCTAGATTGACTAAGGGAGTATGGAGACATGTCTAGATTGACTAAGGGAGTATGGAGACATGTCTAGATTGACTAAGGGAATATGGAGACATGTCTAGATTGACTAAGGGAGTATGGAGACATGTCTAGATTGACTAAGGGAGTATGGAGACATATCCGACAATTCATTGGGAGTCTGTGATTGTAAAAATAAACTGTTAAGTACCTCATCCATACATGATAAGTGAGAGATTAAAAGCAGAGAAACAGTAGTGATAAAGTTATTTTTATTGACAATCTGACACTCTGTTTAGTTGGTTATTTTGTTATCTGGCCTACAAGTATGGCCTCCTGTGTTTTGTTTAACTTATCTCGCCTCTTTCATCATCATCATCATCATCATCATCATCATCATCATAGATGACTGCAGTTACAACGTTGCATGCCTTTAATCGTAAACATTTACCAAAACGAGATTAGTTTTTTTTTCTCCGCTGAAACCTTTGTGTGGTTTTGTTTGCATATTTGTGCAGAAAGTATACAAACTTAATCCCGACTTCTACATATGTTTTTAAAATGTATTTTGCAAACTGTTTCCTGTTTGAAGTTCTTAGATTTTATTTTTTATCTACAGATTCTACACAACACCAAATATTCTTTTATTCCTCCTAGAAGCAAACCAATCTTTTTTTTTTTTCTGAAGCCCAAAATTATTTGTAGCAGACTTTTCATATGCAACTTTGACATTTCAATAAATAAACAAATACTCTCCAATCGATTTTTTTTTCTTCAAAATGAGTCGGTTTGTTGTCCGCTTGAACATTGAATTCTGAAAGATAGCAAAATAAATATAAATAGAAAAGAAAGAAAACTTACGATCAGAGATTAAAAAAAAGAAGACACTGGTGTCTCTTTCGGTACTGGCTCATTCGTAGTTGCCTCCATTTTTAAGACTTTCTGAATGTCTTTTTTCGCCGTAAATTGTCCGATTGTCTCATTTGTGCAATAAATTGTCTGGACTTTTCCCTTCAAACGATTTGGCAAACCGTGATTGTATTATTCAGTGCTAATGTCCCGTATCTGAGCATGGACGAATGTGATTGTTTCATTCAATGCTAATGTCCCGTATCAGAGCATGGTTGAATGTGATTGTTTCATTCAGTGCTAATGTCCCGTATCAGAGCATGGAAGAAAGTGATTGTTTAATTCAGTGCTAATGTCCCGTATCAGAGCATGGATGAATGTGATTGTTTCATTCAGTGCTAATGTCCCGTATCAGAGCATGGATGAATGTTATTGTTTCATTCAGTGCTAATGTCCCGTATCAGAGCATGGATGAATGTGATTGTTTCATTCAGTGCTAATGTCCCGTATCAGAGCATGGATGAATATGATTGTTTAATTCAGTGCTAATGTCCCGTATCAGAGCATGGATGAATGTTATTGTTTCATTCAGTGCTAATGTCCCGTATCAGAGCATGGATGAATGTGATTGTTTCATTCAGTGCTAATGTCCCCCATCAGAGCACGGATGAATGTGATTGTTTCATTCAGTGCTAATGTCCCCCATCAGAGCACGGATGAAAGCGTTGGAGTGATGACACAGATACCAGCGAAGGCCAGTCAGAGCTGGACAACAGTCTATACTTCGTCTTCCAGATGCTGCCAGTAACAGGCTGTTGTGTAACTTCTCTTCGGTTAAAGGGATCGAGTGGAGGAATCTGGAATCTCTGAGACCTGTTCCAAAGTGTTGGATAAAGCGACCATAATCTACACAACGTTGTATAGGCTGCTTGCGTTTCTCTCACCTCAGTGTTTGCCTGTCTTATATAGCATATTATCTATAGTCTATCGCTGTCTGTCTGTCTTATATAGCATATTTTTATCTTTAGTCTATCGCTGTCTGCCTGTCTTATATAGCATATTATCTATAGTCTATCGCTGCCTGCCTGTCTTATATAGCATATTATCTATAGTCTATCGCTGTCTGTCGTTCTGTCTTATATAGCATATTATCTATAGTCTATCGCCATCTGCCTGTCTTATATAGCATATTTTTATCTATAGTCTATCGCTGTCTACCTGTCTTAAATTGCATATTATCTATAGTCTATCGCTGTCTGTCTTTCTGTCTTATATAGCATATTATCTATAGTCTATCGCCATCTGCCTGTCTTATATAGCATATTATCTATAGACTATCGCTGTCTGCCTGTCATATATACCATAATTTCTATAGTCTATCGCTGTCTGCCTGTCTTTAGTATATCAGCAATAGACTGCTACTGTCTGCCTGTCATTAGTATATCAAAAGTAGACTGCTACTGTCTGCCTGTATATAGTATATCAGCAATAGACTGCTACTGCCTGCCTGTCTTTAGTATACCAACAATAGACTGCTATTGTCTGCCTTTATTTAGTATACCAGCAGTAGACTACTACTGTCTGACTGTCTTTAGTATATTAGCAATAGACTACTACTGTCTGTCTCGTACACAGCACCATATAATCTGTCTCGTACACACCACCATATAATCTGTCTCGTACACAGCAACATATAATCTGTCTCGTACACAGTACCATATAATCTGTCTCGTACACAGCAACATATAATCTGTCTCGTACACAGTACCATATAATCTGTCTCGTACACAGCAACATATAATCTGTCTCGTACACAGCAACATATAATCTGTCTCGTACACAGTACCATATAATCTATCTCGTACACAGCAACATATAATCTGGCTGATCACCCTGATACAGATGTTATTTATGAAACTGAAAGATTTACTGAAGACTCCAAAAGATCTTTATATGGAGCTCTTAGATACACCATCACTACTTCCAGAACGTCGCTTTATAAAATAAACATTCAACTACATTTCCCCCATACCTCATACTCCTTCATGCTACTGAAATCCAAATATTTCCGTCCTGAAAGATTCGTATGTGTTTGCCGAATGAGTTTAGATGGATGACAGAGTTCCATATCGTTGTAAGCTTATGAAAAACAAAATTCGGCGTACACGGAAGATTGATGCTTAATTCCATTTATTCTTTGTATTCACTGCTGGATGCAACCAAAAGAAACGTTGTATATAACTTGAAAAACTTCTTCAATAGCTTACATAGCTTAGGCCGCGTCTATGGTAACAAGGCTTGTTATGTTACAGAGAAACAAGAGAAAGATGGGCGTCTGGCAAATAATAGTTCCATACAGATTTATGTCCGCATACAAACATATATATATATATATATATATATATATATATATACACACAATTATAACACAGTACTATATGTAACAATGCCAATGTACATATGATATAGCATTTGGAGGAAAACTGGTTATTTTCTGACAGTAAAACGAGTTTATGTGCGTGTGTGTGAGACAGAGATAGGGGAGATAGAGAGATAGAGAAAGAGAGAGAAAGAAAGAGAGAGAGAGAGAGAGAGAGAGAGGGGAAGTAACATTTATTTAAAGCCAGACATTAGATACTGAAATATTGAATCAATAGATATGCGCATGATAAATTTACAGACAGACAGACAGACAGAGAAGACAGACAGAGAGATAGACAGACAAAACAGACAGACGCATACACCATCATACCTTTATGGTACGGAGGCGATAAATTGCTGACATGGGACGATCAGTCATTCCTGTTTTTTTTTTTAATAGAAAGAAAACTGGGAGTACTTTGTTCGCATTGATAACCTGTACCTTCAAGACATGACTCTAGAGACTGGCTGAGGACAAATACGATACTTGATGGAAGGGGCGCTATATCTGGACCCCAGACTCGCATGCCGATCTGTTTTATGTTTTTCCGGACCGTTTTTATGTTTGTCCGTTCTGAATTCGGACATATTCAAACAAATGGGATTGTTTTTTTTTCCTGGAAGATCCGTTTCTCATTAATGTATTGATAACCGTGTGTACAGTGCACTTTAGTGTGGCCCTCCTTGCAGTTAGACGTTCCCGCGTATCAGAGATCGATCTCTACAGCAAGTATCAGGGGCCTATATTTACAGTTGATTTTGCTGAAATCCTACGAGTCATGTCCACAGTTTACCACATTTTCTCAAGAACTGTCGCTCTATGAGTGAGTGAGTGAGTGAGTGAGCGAGTGAGTGAATCAGTGAGTGAGTCAGTGAGTGAGTGAGTCCCTTATTTTGTTCTTGTTATGTAGAATATAGTGATCCTCTATTACAGTGGTTGGCAAAATTTTCAGGGAGGGGACCCTTAAAGTTAATAATAATTTTTCATGGCCCCCACAAGTTCTCCAGATCCCATTTCCTCCCTCCGCCCCCTACACACACACACACACATACACTCCATTACTAGCTGGTATTAAAAAGTACAAACCTGCAGAATTCTACAGCTTCCCTGTAGTTGTGACGCAGCTGTGAAGATGGTGCCCGATCTGGCAATCAGCGATCTTTGTCTGACATGCTACCCTCACATCATAGCCGACCAAGATCCTCTCTCACCTTTCCATTCTTCCCGCCAGGGACAAACCTCATCTGGCTAACTGGACAGGGATCGCTTAAGTTATCATCATGGTGGAGTCTGCTAACTGGACAGGGATCGCTTCAGTCCTCATCATGGTGGAGTCTGATCACTCCTTCTTCTTCAGCTCCCTGGAACTGCTAGCTGACGTTCTTTGCAGCCGGTGCTGTGAGGATATTGAAGCACGGCATCGTGCCGGCTTGCGAGCGGGTCGTGACGACTATTTCTTCAGTTCCTCTTTGGATCTAAAAAGCGGGGGTGGGGGGGGGGCCGCAATGATTCTTTAGCAGACTCCACCATGATGAGAATTGAAGCGATCCCTGTCCAGTTAGCAGACTTCACCATGATGAGAATTGAAGCGATCCCTGGCCAGTTAACAGACTCTACCATGATGAGAATTGAAGCGATCCCTGTCCAGTTAACAGACTCCACTATGATGAGAACTGAAGCGATACCTGTCCAGTTAACAGACTCCACCATGATGAGAACTGAAGCGATCCCTGTCCAGTTAGCAGACTCCACCATGATGAGAACTGAAGCGATCCTTGTCCAGTTATCCTTCCGGAATCCCCAAGGTATTGCCGACCTCTGTTTTGGAATCAGTGTTCCAGTAATTTCCGTTAATAACTTCGGTGATCCCAGTAAGTCTGCATTTACAAAAATGTACTTGCTTTTGCTTGCCTTCCTGATAGAGTTTATTCTAAGCAGCTGTTGTTAAGACTTTTAAAATTCTATCTTTTTACTACATTTGGCGTACATTACAAACACTGAGCGACAGAACACAACGAGACAGATTGATAATTAAAGCAAGGGAGGCAACAAGGGCATCAGGAGTTGTCGCTCGTTACAGGCTGCTTTTATTGCTGGTTTATTGAAACTGCCTGCGAGAAATGGCACGGAGTGTGCATAATTAGCCTCACACGTTGGGCTGGACACCAGACTGTGAGAAGATTGTTTTCTAGAAAGAAATATTCCAGTGTTTGGAAGGATTTAGAGCTTCTGCTTGATGTGGGTGTAAACCAGGCTTTGAAATAGTTGGCGTTAGTCTTTGCTTTGTGTTCTTGGCGTGATATAAATGTGATGCCATGGTCAATACTTTGTTCTGCAAATACTTTATTTATAAGAAGTTAAGTCTGGTGGTTAATACTTAGACTCTAAAAGAAGCTGAAACTGGTTGGGATCTTCTAGGCTCTAGAGGGTACATAAGATAAGGACTAAGTAGGCTCCACTACTCTGTATGATACATCGATCTCCTCCGTACTGGGAAGGAGTCATAAAGATGGCTGAATCGCTCTGGATACAGGAGAGGGTTTTGACCATCTCTTCTCCTGACTTTCACGACTGTGATGCTGCTCTAACAGATTTCAGAGAAAGAATTCAGAAAGTATTATAGCGCTTATCTCGTGCTGTAATAATTCTTCTTCTTCATCATCATCATCATCATCATCATCATCATCGTCGTCGTCGTCGTTGTCATCATCATCATCATCATCGTCGTTGTCATCATCATCATCATCATCGTCGTCATCGTCATCATCATCATCGTCGTCGTCGTCGTTGTTGTCATCATCATCATCATCATCGTCGTTGTCATCATCATCATCATCATCATCGTCGTCGTCGTTGTCATCGTCGTCGTCGTTGTCATCATCATCGTCGTCGTCGTCATCATCATCATCATCCTCATCATCGTCGTCGTCGTCATCAGCATCATCATCCCGACTCCCCACGGAAGGTTGGCTGCAGTGAATCTCCACTCTGCTCTGGTTCTTGTCATCATAGTGCACTAGGCCTAGGCCAAGCTGGTTCCTATCCATCTCTTGATGCTGTCCATCCATCTATGTCGCTGTCGTCCTCTTGTTACCTGTCCCTTCAATTTTGCCTTCAAGAAGGGTCTTCAGTACAGTGTGAATTATGCCTCTAGACATGCCCAAACTATCTTAGTTGTCTCGTTTTTATGATTTTCAATATTTCTCTTTTCACTTCTGGTTGTTTTAGGACTTCTGTGTGTGTTTTCATGTCTGTCAGTGGGATACGCCATATTCTTCTGTATTTCCACATTTCAAAGGCCTCGATTTTCTTTTCTGTTGTCTTATTCAAGGTCCAAATTATAAGAAACAGGAAAACAGGATCAGATATTGACCTGAATACTAGAGGATTAGAGATATATTTCTTGGATCAAGAACACGAAGACTGGAAATATTAGATTAACCGGTACGTCTTACAGAGAAGCAAAGAAATTTTTAAGGAAGACAAGCTGAAATTCTCTAAAAAAAGTGGAGTATATATCTTGGAGCGTCATGTTTTTCGTTTTCTTAACAAAAAAACTAAATCATGTAGCTTTTATTTTTAATTATGTAGTTATAAAATTTACATCCGCAAGAGATTGTGAAGTTTCCAGGAACACGTTTATAAGGAAGATAGATCCATCTTCATAAATATTTGTAGCAAAAAATTCATGTTTTCTTATCTTTCGGCCTTGTATTGTTACTTTTTAGCATAAAAAATATCTTATATCTTATCTTATATCCTTCCCGTGCCGTTAAACGTCACATAGGGCTCGCAAGGTAGTTCGCCAATTTTCCTGTCTTCAGCGAGTCTTTCAACCTCATCAAGGGATTTTATGCCTGTTAATTTGGCCTCTCTTAACAATGTCCTCTTCAGAGTTTCACGCGGTCTGCCTCTTTTCTTCGGCCTGTTGTGTTCCACTTGATAGCTTGTTTTGAGATTCTCTGATCGTTTCTTCTCATCACGTGACCAACATATCTCCTTTTCCTGATCACCCATGAGACTGGTTGTTGTTCAGTCATCTGTCTTATCTCTGCATTGTTCTTGAATTCATTCCACTTGATGCCGAGTATTTTCCTTAGGCATTTGTTTTCAAAAGAGTCTAATTTTTTTGTATATTTCTTTTGTTGTTTTCTAGCTTTCGCATGCATAAATGAGGGTGGATATTACATTTGAATTGAATAGTCTTAACTTGGTTTTTGTGCTTATAACTTTTGAATTCCATATGTTCTCAAGATTATAGACGTTCGATGCTGCTTTTGCAATTCTAATTCTAACTTCCTTTCTGGTGTCACCATCCTGATCTATGTAGCTGCCAAGGTATGCTCTTCTTCTTCTTCTTCGTTCACTTCTACCACCAAAAACCGCACTGTGATCCTACTGAATTCACGCCTGTGGTCCTCGTTAGGTCCCATGGTCCCCTGTGTGGTCCAAAATAGACCACACGAGATCCACGAAAGGACCACAAGGGGTTCAGAGTATCACAGTGCTTTAGCCTGTATTCTTGGTGGGTCTCGGAAGCGGGATTGCGTGACACCGTGGTTTTCATTGCACCAGTTTAGTCTAGGGGTGGACTTTCTCACCGGAAGACCTCGACGTGTTTAGGATATCAGTGCATCCCCGCTGGGTAAGAGGCGATAGCCCACCCAGGCCAGAGTTGGACTTTCTCACCGGAAAACCTCGACGTGTTTTGAGATACCCGTGTATCACCGCCGGGTGAGAGGTGGTTGCCCATCCAGTCCAGGGGTGGACTTTCTCACCGGAAAACCTCAGCATGATTAGGATACGCAGACATCCCCGCCGGGTGAGAGGTGGTTGCCTATCTAGACTTCCCTGGTCCAGTGTCTCCGACTTCAGCATTTTGCGGTCGTGGCCGCTACCTTTCCTAGTTGTGACCAGGATGGAGCTTTTGTCCAGGAGGACGAATCCTCGCCACTAGTGACTTCTACCCCTGGGTTGAGCCGGTTTAGGCATTTCCCAGTATGGGTGTGTTTGGGACGGGACCGACCTCTAGGGCAGAGGTACTGTGACATGCATAGCCTTCAAGACACACCCGTGGTATGAGCCGGTTTAGGCAAAATTCACCAGTATGGGTGTTTATCAGGCGTTACCGACCTCTAGAGCGGAGGTGGCATGACATGTCTAGCCATCGAGTTCCACCCCTGGTGTGTGCCGGTTTAGGCATATTTCACCAGTGTAGGTGTATTTCAGACATGGCCGGCCTCTAGAGCAGAGGTGCCGTGGTATAGCTCTCGTAGCGATACTACTGGACATACCGGTTAAACTTCACTTTCCACCACCTTTTCCCATCGGCTCCGCACAGCAACCTTTATTTCTTTTCCGCATTTACTTCCTTAACCGGGAGGAGCTTCACTCCACGCTCGGCATTTGAGGAGTCTCGCCAGCAGTGTCTTAACCTCTGGGACAAGCCGGTTCATGCATTTCACCCGATATGACTGCACTCAGGACGTGGCCGACCTCCAAACCAGAGGTGCCGTGATTTGACTGTTTGCTTCGCTTTACCCTTTCAACCACCTTTTCCACAGTGATGCTGCGCGGCAACCTCATTTGCAAATTTCTTCATTGGCCGGGAAGAGCACCGCTCCACGCACGGCAGCTGAAGATCTCGCCAACAGCGGCAGATGAGCTACCAAACGTGCCACTCATCTACCCTAAGTAACTGGTTTTCAGGCGCCAGATATTCGCCCTCGCCCCTTCTCCTGTCAGTTTAAACAGTTCTGCCACGGGAAGGCCAGGAGCTGGACTTGACTGCCAGAGGCTGTTTGAGGCGCGTTTGCAGTCCTTAGAACCGCCAAGGTATGCAAATTGATTGATTTCTTCAATATATGTCCTTTCTACGTGTATTTTTCCATTTTGATCAATGGGAATTTTCATTTTTGTTTTGTTTTGCCCTCGTTAATTTCAAGTCCTGTTTTGCTAGCCAGTGAAGACATGATATCTGTTTTTTCTTGCATAGAATTCACATTATTACTGATTAGAGTTATGTTATCAGCAAAATCAAGATCTTCTAGTTGGGTCCCATGTACCCAGTCAATACCTGTGTTATCTATGGAGCATTTTTTCATTAGGAAGTCTACTGTATCCCAAAAAGCAAAGGAGACAGTATACATCCTTGTTTCACGCCTGTTTCAATCTGGAACCATTCACTCATCCCTTCTTCTGTCTTGACTGCACAAACATATCCATTGTAGAAGTCCTTAATGATGTTGACAAGTTTAGGTGGTATTCCATACAGACTTAAAATTCTCCATAATGAATCTCTGTGTATGTTATCAAATGCCTTTTTAAAGTCTATGAAGTTAAATATTAATGATTTCTGCTTTTCAGTATGTTCTTCAAGTATTATTCTGAGAGTAAAGATCTGGTCGAGACAGCTTCTAACTTTTCGAAATCCTGCTTGTTCTTCTCTCATTGCGGTATCCACTACATCTTTAAGTTTATTCAAAATGACCTTGCAAAATACTTTTGACACAACTGATATTAAGGTTACTCCTCTCCAATTGTTACAGTCACTAAGGTTGCCTTTTTTGGTATTTTAACAATGATTCCTTTTTTCCATTTAGAAGGGACCTTTTCTTCTTTCCAAAAAAAAATATTCTGAACATAAATCTTATTTTTATACTTTTACTTTGCACGAAACTCTCATCGTGTTATCTTCACACAAGACGCTGTGATACTCTTGATGTACATACGAGTGTAGGAGATGGATTGAGTTATCAGGCTTAATTTTTAATCCTAAAAATATGCCTGGAAATAAGCTTCTCAGAAATGAGGCCAAGTGGAGCGTTCATGCTGGAGGGGTATAAGAGGTGTGTGCAGGTGCTTGACCTAGATGTTACTTTACTTCAGTTCTCTGACGACAGCCCGCTCCATCGATCACGGTCTTCGAAATTCTTTTTGATCCTGCGCAAAACAAATGCACTTCATGAAATAAGATTCTTGTATAGACAAGATTAAATTATTTAACTCTCATGATAAAAGTGAAATAAGATAAACTTATCTCTATCTCACGATTATTTCACGCTTATCAAGGGAGGCGGCCTGGTTGGCTGAGTGGATAGGCGCTCAGTCTACTAATCCAGTGGTAACGGGTTCAAGTCCTAGCAGGGTATTTATTATGGCACCACCGCATCAGAAAGGCTCCGGGGCCCACCCAGCCTCTAAAAATGGGTACCAGAGAAATCTGGGAAGGTAAGTGCGGCCAGCCGTGATACTGACCACCTCACACTTTCATGTGCCGAAGGTCATGGAAATACGGGCCTAACACTGTATCCCCAGTATGCCTTAAAGGCGTGAAAATGGGGATTTCAGCTTTCCTCAAGAGAAGATAAAATAACTTATCAGTTTAAGAATATTGTATTCTGTAATGAAGTCAGTGTTTCTTTGAGCAAATTTCATATGAACTGCCCTCAGTGGTGTTTGTGTTCGATCGTGTGGATTTTCTACCGAAGGAAACGGTCTTTTGCCAGGTCACAGCGTGATTTGATGCCAAGTCACAGCGTGATGTGATGCCAGAACACAGCGTGATGTGATGACAGGTCACAGCGTGATGTGATGCCAGAACACAGCGTGATGTGATGCCATGTCACAGCGTGATGTGATGTCAGGTCACAGCGTGATGTGATGCCAGGTCACAGCGTGATGTGATGCCAGGTCACAGCGTGATGTGATGCCAGGTCACAGAGATAGATGTATGAGAGAGTAAGAGCGTTAATACGTACATTGATATGATCGTTCATATTTGTCTTGTTCTGTTATTTGTTTGCTATTGATAGAATGAACAGTCACACACACATATGTATTTAAATATGTGAATGTATGAAGGCACAACTGTATATATGCACATATATCTGTATGTTAACCAAGCTGGGACAGCGGAGAGGTTGGATAGGGTCTTGTTTGGCCATGATTCGTCAAGGGTAACCAGGTTATGGGTCACTAATTGGACAGCTTGTTCACCTCTAGTGAATATCTTATATCTTATATCCTTCCCGTGCCGTTAAACGTCACATAGGGCTCGCAAAGTAGTTCGCCAATTTTTCCTGTCTTCGGCGAGTCTTTCAACCTCATCAAAGGATTTTATGCCTGTTAATTTGGCCTCTCTTAATAATGTCCTCTTCAGAGTTTCACGCGGTCTGCCTCTTTTTCTTCGGCCTGTTGTGTTCCACTTGATAGCTTGTTTTGGAATTCTCTAATCATTTTTTCTCATCAAGTGACCAACATATGTCCATCTCCTTTTCCTGATCACCCATGAGACTGGTTGTTGTTCAGTCATCTGTCTTATCTCTGCATTGTTCTTGAATTCATTCCACTTGATGCCGAGTATTTTCCTTAGGCATTTGTTTTCAAAAGAGTCTAACTTCTTTTCTATTTCTTTAGTTGTTTTCCAGCTTTCGCATGCATAAATGAGGGTGGATATTACATTTGAATTGAATAGTCTTAACTTGGTTTTTGTGCTTATAACTTTTGAATTCCATATGTTCTCAAGATTCTTGAAGATTGATGCTGCTTTTGAAATTCTGATCCTAACTTCCTTTCTAGTGTCACCATCCTGGTCTATGTAGCTGCCAAGGTATGCAAATTGATTGACTTCTTCAATATCTGTCCCTTCTACGTGTATTTTTCCATTTTGATTGAGAGGAATTTTCATTATTTTTGTTTTGTCCTTGTTAATTTCAAGTCCTATTTTGCTACCCATTGAAGACAGGCTAT
The DNA here is from genome assembly GCA_009760885.1 of Achatina immaculata. NCBI lineage: Eukaryota > Metazoa > Mollusca > Gastropoda > Stylommatophora > Achatinidae > Lissachatina > Lissachatina immaculata. Next base: position 5,184,242 of record CM019704.1, on the reverse strand, counting down.
CTGTTTTTTCTTGCATGAAATTCACATTATTACTGATAAGAGTTATGTCATCAGCAAAATCAAGATCTTCTAGTTGGGTCCCATGTACCCAGTCAATACCTGTGTTACCTGTGCAGCATTGTTTCATTATGAAGTCTATTTTAATCCCAAAAAGTAAAGGAGACAGTATACATCCTTGTTTCACGCCTGTTTCAATCTGGAACTATTCACTCATCCTTTCTTCTGTCTTAACTGCACAAACATATCCATTGTATAAGTCCTTAATCATGTTGACAATTTTAGATGGTATTCCATATAGACATAAAATTCTCAATAATGAATCTCTGTGTATGCTATCAAATGCCTTTTTAAAGTCTATGAAGTTCAGTATTAATGATTTCTACTTTTCAGTATGTTCTTTAAGTATTATTCTGAGAGTAAAGATCTGGTCGAGACAGCTTCTCCCTTTTCGAAATCCTGCTTGTTCTTCTCTCATTGCAGTATCCACTATATCTTTGAGTATATTCAGAATGACCTTGCAAAATACTTTTGACACAACTGATATTAAGGTTACTCCTCTCCAGTTGTTACAGTCACTAAGGTTGCCCTTTTTCGGTATTTTAACAATGATTCCTTTCATCCAATTCGAAGGGACCTTTTCTTCTTTCCAAATCTTGTTAAACATTCTCTGTAGTTGTCTCATGCTGTCACTATTGATAGCTTTTAGCATCTCGGCTGTTATTCCATCTTCACCTGCAGCTTTGTTGTTAGCCATTAAATTCACTGCTGTTTCAATTTCATGCAATTTAATTTCATCTAGGTTGACATTTAGTTGTGGGGCTGGTAAGTCAGTTTCAAGGTTTCACAATTCTTGTGGATGTGGTCGATTGAGTATTTCTTGGAAGTGTTCAGCCCATCTTTGCTTTTGGTCTTTATTTGATGTTAATAGTGTTCCAGTTGTGCTAAGGATTGGTCTTTCTTTAGATGTAATAGTACCTGTTAGCCTCTTTTGTATGTTATATAAAGTTTTGCTGTCTCCTGTTTTTGCTACTTTTTCTGCCTCTTTCGCCATATTGTCTATGTATTCTCTTTTATCCCTTCTAGCTGAACTTTTTACTTTCTTGTCTATTTCTTTGTATTTTGCTTTTGCCAAATCTCTTTCATGATCTGTTTTTGCATTCAACATGTCTAATTTGACTGCTCGTCTTTCATGTGAATATACATAAACATATATAAATAGTTATGTACACAAATAGTTATGCACATAAATAGTTACGTACGCATGCATTAACTACGTATGTTTGGACTATACGTACAAATCTAGCTATACTTTCCATAAATGAAATTGCGTATTTATTTCTAAATCTATCTAAACGTGCTTCGTATGTTTTAGTAACGCCCCCACACACTGATTTTTTAAATATATTTTCGTTTAAACTAGAACTGATTATTTGTTGCAAATTGCCTGCCTTGACTCAAACAATGAACGCAGAAAATTACACTTTTCACATCTGCAGATCTATTTAGAACACTGTAGGAATAAAACATCGATAACATTTTTTTCTCTCCCCCCCCCCCCCCCCCCCCCGTAATTGTGAAAAATAGTCAGTTTTGTGTTTCATAGTTTTCTGCTAGTTGTGACAAACATTGTCTGAGAGAGTGTAACGGGAATCTAAAATTGGAAAATAAAAAAACAGTGCGGAAAAAAAAATGAAAAAAGGTTAGACGTTGTACCATAATTTGTGCGTCTTAAATAATTGCAACTCTTCATATTCCGTCATTTTGTTGCACTTTTATTTTTCTGCATTAAAGTATACATTATATGAGTTATAAGTGCAACAGTCTTTAACAGTCCATTTTTTTTAAAGCTGAATCGAGTTCCAGTATAAACAAGCTGAATTCTCTCCAGACTAAATGTTTACGAAGTTTAGAAGAATATTTTGGCCAAACACCATAAGAAATAACATCTTGTTTGGAGAAATGCAGATGAAGCCACTGACAGCAATTTTTTAGGAAAGACGCTGGCGATGGTTGGGACATGTGCTCCGGAGGACCCACTACCAAGAAAATAGCCTTCACATGTCTAGACCACTACAGTATTTGAGGTAGGGATGTTAGCATCTTCACATGTCTAGACCACTACAGTATTTGAGGTAGGTATGTTAGTGTCTTCACATGTCAAGATCACTACAGTATTTGAGGTAGGGATGTTAGTGTCTTCACATGTCTAGACCACTGCAGTATTTGAGGTAGGGATGTTAGTGTCTTCACATGTCTAGACCACTGCAGTATTTGAGGTAGGGATGTTAGTATCTTCACATGTCTAGACCACTACAGTATTTGAGGTAGGGATGTTAGTGTCTTCACATGTCTAGACCACTACAGTATTTGAGGTAGGGATGTTAGTATCTTCACATGTCTAGACCACTACAGTATTTGAGGTAGGAATGTTAGCATCTTCACATGTCTAGACCACTACAGTATTTGAGGTAGGGATGTTAGCATCTTCACATGTCTAGACCACTACAGTATTTGAGGTAGGGATGTTAGTGTCTTCACATGTCAAGATCACTACAGTATTTGAGGTAGGGATGTTAGTGTCTTCACATGTCTAGACCACTGCAGTATTTGAGGTATGGATGTTAGTGTCTTCACATGTCTAGACCACTACAGTATTTGAGGTAGGGATGTTAGTATCTTCACATGTCTAGACCACTACAGTATTTGAGGTAGGGATGTTAGCATCTTCACATGTCTAGACCACTACAGTATTTGAGGTAGGGATGTTAGTGTCTTCACATGTCAAGATCACTACAGTATTTGAGGTAGGGATGTTAGTGTCTTCACATGTCTAGACCACTGCAGTATTTGAGGTATGGATGTTAGTGTCTTCACATGTCTAGACCACTACAGTATTTGAGGTAGGGATGTTAGTATCTTCACATGTCTAGACCACTACAGTATTTGAGGTAGGGATGTTAGTATCTTCACATGTCAAGATCACTACAGTATTTGAGGTAGGGATGTTAGTGTCTTCACATGTCTAGACCACTGCAGTATTTGAGGTAGGGATGTTAGTGTCTTCACATGTCTAGACCACTACAGTATTTGAGGTAGGGATGTTAGTATCTTCACATGTCTAGACCACTACAGTATTTGAGGTAGGGATGTTAGTGTCCTCACATGTCTAGATCACTACAGTATTTGAGGTAGGGATGTTAGTGTCCTCACATGTCTAGACCACTACAGTATTTGAGGTAGGGATGTTAGTGTCCTCACATGTCTAGACCACTACAGTATTTGAGGTAGGGATGTTAGTGTCCTCACATGTCTAGATCACTACAGTATTTGAGGTAGGGATGTTAGTGTTCACATGTCTAGACCACTACAGTATTTGAGGTAGGGATGTTAGTGTCTTCACATGTCTAGACCACTGCAGTATTTGAGGTAGGGATGTTAGTGTCCTCACATGTCTAGACCACTACAGTATTTGAGGTAGGGATGTTAGTGTCCTCACATGTCTAGACCACTACAGTATTTGAGGTAGGGATGTTAGTATCTTCACATGTCTAGACCACTACAGTATTTGAGGTAGGGATGTTAGTATCTTCACATGTCTAGACCACTACAGTATTTGAGGTAGGGATGTTAGTGTCCTCACATGTCTAGACCACTACAGTATTTGAGGTAGGGATGTTAGTGTCCTCACATGTCTAGATCACTGCAGTATTTGAGGTAGGGATGTTAGTGTCCTCACATGTCTAGATCACTACAGTATTTGAGGTAGGGATGACAGAGCCTGCCCTCGCTGTTTATGTTGCAATAAAAAACTGAAGGTTACCCATTGTGAAGTTGGGTTGACCTCGGAGTTGGTCGGTGCAACAAAATTCCTCCCGATCGCGAAAGTTTGTGCGTGAAACATAAATACAAAACTGGGTATTACACTTCCAGGGCATGAAAATAGTTTGTTTTTTTCCCTTATCCTTGGGGAAACAAGGGAGATAACCATGAGAAATGCCCAGATATATGCAAAGGAAAACCATTAAGTTAAAAAAATAAATTCAGAAAACGCTTTTGAATGACACTTTTCATGTCTGGGAACTGGGTTTGTCATAAAATAAATAACATTATAATGTCTCCGATCCCTTGTCTAAAAAATGTGGCGAAGTGAATGAGAAAAGAGAGAATAATACGAAATTGATTTAGGAGATTTTGTAGAAAGATGCATCACAAAGCCCTCGGATGTTCGGAGAAGGAAACGAAAAGGTCTTCAAAGAAGTTTCTGAACAACGAAAGCTAGTTAAAATTATTCGGCATTGCCGGGAGAGTTTAGGGACCGCTGTAATGTTTGGATAATTCCAGAGAAAGATACGATGATGGGGGTCGGGAACTGAACACACAGCATGAACAAGAGAATTATCATCTTAATTAGTAAAAACACCAAGAATAAGACAAGATAACGATTCTGGAAATATACCAAGAAACCCAAACAGCAATCATGGAAAGTCAAATAGACATAAATGCCTTTGAATGTAAATGCTACAGAAGAGTTCTCCAAGTATCATGGACACAAAAAAGAACAAATATATCTATACTACAAGAGCTTAATATTGAATAAGGCTGGCTAGTAAAGAGGATTAAAGAGAGAAAACTTAAATATTTTGAACACATTAAACGTCATGATAATTTAGAGAAGACCATATTGGAAGTATACATAATGGGAAAAAGAAAAAGATGAAGACCGAAACGAAGATGGCTGCAAGACATCGTTGATGATCTGCAAATGGATGCAGCAGCAGCAGGCCATCTTGCTCACAACCGAGAGGCCTACAAGAGTGCTGTTTGGGAGGCAAAGTTCCGCAAGGGACATGCAAACAAATGAATGAATGAATGAATGAATGAAGGATCATGACTGCCGTCACTACGGACTGAATGTTTAGGAATCTACTAGTGAGTTAGGTTCTGTATGACTCTTTCATAAAGCCTGAGACTGGAAGGGAATGAACGGAGAATACCATTAGTACATATAACATAAGGTTAGTAAAGGTGATATTCGGCCCGGCTTCATCACAAGATGCAGTGCTCATTCAGTTGATTAGATTAGATGAGGTTATAGAAATCTTGATATGAATTCTGCAAACTTGTGCTGAAATTATCTTTATTTTGTATTAGCCAAATCTGAGAGAAACGTGAATATGAAACCTTACTGGTCCTATCATATTTTATCTGATTAGCACTGTTCTCTCTCAGTCTCTCACTCTCTTTCTCTCTCTCTCTTACCCTCTCTGTCTCTATCTCTGTCTCTCTCTCTTACCCTCTCTGTCTCTATCTCTGTCTCTCTCTCTTACCCTCTCTGTCTCTATCTCTGTCTCTCTCTCTTACCCTCTCTGTCTCTATCTCTGTCTCTCTCTCTCTCTTACCTTCTCTGTCTCTATCTCTGTCTCTCTCTCTTACCCTCTCTGTCTCTATCTCTGTCTCTCTCTCTTACCCTCTCTGTCTCTATCTCTGTCTCTCTCTCTTACCTTCTCTGTCTCTATCTCTGTCTCTCTCTCTTACCCTCTCTGTCTCTATCTCTGTCTCTCAATCTTACCCTCTCTGTCTCTATCTCTGTCTCTGTCTCTCTCTCTTACTCTGTCTGTCTCTACCTCTCAACACAAGGCTTGATAGCCATCAATTTCTAAAAGGACATAGTTCTAAACGCTGTGTGTTAGATCTTGTTAGAAATTATTTTAATGGATGTTAAAGAATATATGTTAGAAGAGCTCTACTGAAAATGTTTTTGTTCATATGTGAGCCTGCCTGAGTGTGCGCGTTATTTGTTTAGGAGGAGGTTACCTCTTCTCTTATACGTATTTGTGAATGTAATAGTTTAATGTTGCACTCTTTTTGATATGCTTTTCCCCTCAGTTAATTTGTATACTTGTATTAAATCGAGTGTGTGGGAAGAATGAAAAATGGAGTGATGAAGGGCAGAATGTAAGACGGGCCTGCGCGCCCAATTCTTTACCATTTAAACTAAAATCTTCCTCTGTTACCTACAAATCTTAGAGTGAATGTTGTCTGTGATATACTGTCTGGTGGTAACCGTGTAACATGGCCAAACCATTTGACTTGCTGTTTCTGGATGTAGTGTAATACTGGTGTTACTCCAACCTTTGCTCTGATAGTGTTATATCTTATTTGGTCTCTTCTTGTCATATTTAATATTCTCCTTAAACATCTCATTTCTGTTGTGATGATTTTTCTTTTGTTCTGTGCTGTTAGTGTCCATATTTGACACTGATATCACAGAGTTGAGAGGAAAATTGTGTTGTACAATGCTCTTTTTATAAAGCAAGTATAAAGGAAAGAAATTAATGTTCATGTACATTAAGAACAGCCTGTTTACTTTCTAGTTAGTGGTGAAATCTATCAAAGCAATAATCTATTTTTTCTGTAATCTCATTTTGATCTCTTTACCATGACGGCAGTATCTCAATCTCTAAATATAATATCATCTTTCTTAGAATTTTTCTCATATCACTTATCTTTATGGGTGTCTGAGTGGCTAAGTGGTTAGTGCACTGGTCTCTCATGGCAAAGGTCGGGGGTTGGAATCCAGCCGGAGACACCCCAGCCACCCAGCTGTAGAAATGGGTAACCAACTTATTCTGGAATTGGGGAAGGAAAGGCGGCCAGGCGTGATACTGACCATATCACCCTCTAGTGTGCTGACAGGTCAAGGAAAATATGGGCACTAACACCATATAACTATGTGTCTCTAAGGCATGAGAGGATTACCTTTACCTTTTTACTTATCTTTATGTTTGATCAATGACCTTTCCTTCTCTCCACACCAAAGATCTACATGTTTCTCCGTGATTTCCTATACTCTCTGCCCTGAATATCTACACGCTTATCTTTGACCTTTCATTCTCTCTGTCCCGAAGATCTACACAATTTTCTTTGATTTTTCTTTCTGTCTACTCCCAAGATCTGCACGCTTCTCTTTCATGTTTCATCCTATCTACTTTCAAGATCTGCATACTTCTCTTTCATGTTTCATCCTATCTACTCCCAAGATCTGCACGCTTCTCTTTCATGTTTCATCCTATCTACTTTCAAGATCTGCACGCTTCTCTTTCATGTTTCATCCTATCTACTTTCAAGATCTGCACGCTTCTCTTTCATGTTTCATCCTATCTACTTTCAAGATCTGCATACTTCTCTTTCATGTTTCATCCTATCTACTCCCAAGATCTGCACGCTTCTCTTTCATGTTTCATCCTATCTACTCCCAAGATCTGCACGCTTCTCTTTCATGTTTCATCCTATCTACTTTCAAGATCTGCACGCTTCTCTTTCATGTTTCATCCTATCTACTTTCAAGATCTGCACGCTTCTCTTTCATGTTTCATCCTATCTACTTTCAAGATCTGCATACTTCTCTTTCATGTTTCATCCTATCTACTCCCAAGATCTGCACGCTTCTCTTTCATGTTTCATCCTATCTACTCCCAAGATCTGCACGCTTCTCTTTCATGTTTCATCCTATCTACTCCCAAGATCTGCACGCTTCTCTTTCATGTTTCATCCTATCTACTCCCAAGATCTGCACGCTTCTCTTTCATGTTTCATCCTATCTACTTTCAAGATCTGCATACTTCTCTTTCATGTTTCATCCTATCTACTCCCAAGATCTGCACGCTTCTCTTTCATGTTTCATCCTATCTACTTTCAAGATCTGCACGCTTCTCTTTCATGTTTCATCCTATCTACTTTCAAGATCTGCACGCTTCTCTTTCATGTTTCATCCTATCTACTTTCAAGATCTGCACGCTTCTCTTTCATGTTTCATCCTATCTACTTTCAAGATCTGCACGCTTCTCTTTCATGTTTCATCCTGTCTACTTCCAAGATCTGCACGCTTCTCTTTCATGTTTCATCCTGTCTACTTCCAATATCTGCATGCTTCTCTTTCATGTTTCATCCTGTCTACTTCCAATATCTGCATGCTTCTCTTTCATGTTTCATCTTGTCTACTTCCAAGATCTGCACGCTTCTCTTTCATGTTTCATCCTGTCCACTTCCAAGATCTGCATGCTTCTTTTTCATGTTTCATTCTGTCTATTCCGAAGATGAACAAGCTTGTCTCACAGAATATATCTTTGACACTAAAATATCACACTTTCATTCAAACTGTAGCCCTTTTGACTTATGTAAACTTGACGTTTTACGTCATTAGACAAGATTATGTAAACGTAACACCAAAAATACTCACCAGCCAAATATATGACCACTACACATTGGGGGGGGGGGGGGGGAGACAAGTGCCAGAGAAATGTTCGGGAAAGAGCTTTACAGTAAGTCACCCTAGAGACACACATAAAAACACAGAAGTCTTGCGCTTGCAGTCACAAGTTCGGTGCATAGACGGGGTGATTACTGAAACCAGGATTAATTTCTCAGACCAGGAGCATTAATCTCCATTACATCTGATGTCACCAAGTGAAGTGTTATGTTGATGTCAAGATGTAATCAGAGTCACTGTTTATGGACAATCGATTTCTCGATTACTGGGATTTTTAACGCGTTAGAATATTTGCAGTAATCACTTTTCAGTTAGCGTGGCTTGTTACAAAGTGCTTAATGAGGTTACCGCAATCATGGAAGCTCGACAGTCTTTTGATTCAGTAACTTTAGAATTGCTGTATTTTTGCTATGGATACTTGTAACTTTATATTCTGTGATCTCAAACCGAAAGTTGAATATATCCTCATTTGTGGTTAATTATAACAATAAAGACTAACTTCCTTTTCAGTGACGCTTTGAAACAGAAAAGTAGAAGTTGCTGAGCATGTTACTTAATTGTTTGTGGAAGTTGCTGAGCATGTTATCTTCTTCTTCTTCTTCTTCTACCATCAAGATCGCCCTGTGATCCTACTGAATTTACTCTGATTCTCGCGATAGTCCCATTTAGGATGGAGGCTCAGAGCATTGTGGGGCTTGGGCCTGTATTCTTGGTGGGTCACAGAAGCGGCATTGCCTGACACTGTGGTTTTCTTTGCACCAGTTTAGTCTAGAGTTATACTTCCTCACCGAAAAACCTCGATGTGGTTTGGATACGAAAATATTCCCGCTGGGTGAGAGGTGGTTGCCCATTCAGCCTAGAGTTGGACTTCCCCACCGGGAAACCTCAACGTGACTTGGATATGAATATATCTCCGTCGGGTGAGAAGTGGTTGCCTATCTAGACTGCACTGGTCCAATGTCTCCGACTTCAGCATTTTGTGGTCGTGGCCGCTACCCTTCTTGGTGGTGACCAGGACGGAGCTTTTGTCGAGGAGGACGAATCCTCGCCACTACTAAGTTTCATCCCTGGGTTAAGCCGGTTTAGGTGTATTATTCCAGTATGTGTGTATCTGGGACGTGACCGGCCTCCAGAGCAGAGGTACCGTGATGTGAGTAGTAATCAAGTTTCACCACTGGGATAAGCCTGTTTAGGAATATTGCCCCAATATGAGTGTATACAGGACGTGGCCGGCCTCTAAAGCAGAGGTGCCGTGGTAAGAGTAGCCCTCACAGCGAGACTACTGACCATACACTTTATCCTTTCCACCACCTTTTTTCACAGCGGCGCCGTGCGGCAACGCTAATCGCATTTTTCTTCATTGGCCGGGGGGGGGGGGGTTCACCCCACGCACAACAGCTGAGGAATCTCGCCGCCAGCGCATTTAATGAACCATTCGCTGTTTCACCGTGAGACAGTGTGAACTTAGACATGCATGACTTAATCTTTGAGACAAGCATATGACTACTGGCAGGATCAACCAGATAGCTTTTCTCACCGAAACTTAGTTGGATGTCTGCCGACAGACCGACGCGGGGCAAGGGAGACAGCTCTCTCCTCAGAGCGGATCCCTTTCAACCCCACCGGCGTTTTATTTCCTTTAACCACCTTCGCTGGTGGTTAACGAACGAGTGGTGCTCTAACGAACGAGAAGAAAGCGCGGCACCGACAACCAACGCACATTACATACTCTTTGCGAGAGATGGGCCATTTCGGGACCATCGGTCGATAACACCGTGGCAAACCACCGACGCGTTAGCACGAACCTGGCAGGCTAGCCGTTTATAGGCTTCGCTCGACGGACAAACCACTCGCTCCTGCATCGAACCACCTTAACTCTCGCCGTCCGGGAAGGGAGCGAAAACCTTTCTCCCCACGCAAGGAGCCTGAGAACACACGATAAATAGTATATAAGTATACAACTATACACAGGTTTATACATTAAGTTATATACATAGTTTATTTACATAATTTATACATACTTTATATATAATTTATACATTAAATTTATACATATAAAAATACATATTATTATGCAATGCTTATACATTCCTAGTTTATATATTAAGGAACTCGAGAACGCTTTTTTCGCCAAAAGAACAGCATATTACGTACTTGTTTGTGAAAATTGCTGAGCATGTTACCTAATTGTTTGTGAAAGTTGCTGAGCATGTTACGTAACTGTTTAGGAAAATTGCTGAGCATGTTACTTAATTGTTTGTGAAAGTTGCTGAACATGTTACTGAGCAACGTCTCGGATGGAGTCTTCCCCTGTATTTTATTGTTTCAGTTGGCCACTTCTGTGCTGCAAGATCGTGTCTGTGTTGTGAGATATATGGCTTTTTTCCGCGTTTTTGAAAATTCAGATTTTACGGCGTCATAAAAGCTAATTATAGATCCTGTGTTACTTCCAGGTTAAAACATCGCGATTGTTTCTTATACCTTTTTTTTTTTTTAAATAAGGTCTTTGGATTTGTGGTCTGGTAGTTTATTATGGGTTAATGTCCTTGCTATTGATAAGAATTACCATACTGATCTGTAGACTACATTATTGGCTGAGAGTGGACCTGGTTTTCCCTCTTATGGAAAGGCTATTTAAAGGGGAACAAGGAGAGAACCTGTAAAGATACACGACCGTTGTATTTTCTTTTCTCCTCTATGATGCCTATCCTGTTTGTATCTAATGTTGAATGTCGGATCTAGAATCTACTTTAATTACGTAAGCATTTTAAGATTTTCCTTGTATGATAAAGGGCAGATTGTCAAATGGGTTTGCGTGCTCAGTTCTTCACTATCTGCAAACGAAGGTCCATCCTTCGTTCGTTTCATTTGAAACGTGTTATATCTTTAAAGTTTATTTATATTCAGATTGTTATTTGAGATTTATATAAGATAATATAAGATACATACACACACCAGCCAGGGTCTAACAATTTGTGTGTGTATGTATATATATAACTAAATATTTTGAAAATGCTCCAGTTTCTCACAGAGAATATTGGCACCATTTCGGGATATCAGAAATACAATGTCAACGACAACTTAAACAAAAACAAAAGACAGGGGAAAAAAAGTATATAAATGTCATCTAAATGTAACACTTCTGTGAAAGGAGTCTTCTGCAGTAAAGTCTGCACACTTTCCCTATTGAATCATAAAACATTCATCATTTGTATGTATCGTTTGTTACATATACAGTACGGACAGCGTATAAAAATTGATAGATAAACAGCTCTCAGGCGAGTCTGTTAGTTCTGTGGCAATTGAATCTTGTCTGGTTGCAGCACTCTAGTTTTTTTTACACATTAATCTTGTGAGAATGTGTCAGGATCGTTACAAACGTCACTGCTACCGAATACTATAGTTTTAAGTATCGATGGGGAAGACTTTACAGGTCTCCGATATCTATCAGGCCTCACTAGAGAATCCAACGATTCTTGAGTCAGGTTCCCGAGTTCTGTTATTGGTCACGTGTTTTCTTTTTTTTTTTTTCTGTTCTACGTGCGTTGTTTTAAGATATTTTTGAAGTGGTAATCGTTTTAATAGAACCTATTTTCGCTGACATTTTAGAAGAAAGTGTCTGCCTGACACGTATTGCTTCTTTAATACCAGGTCGATTAATGCCAGGGAAATCGAGTCCTTTGTTATGTGCGAGTACTCCTCAGAGTCGTTGTTATGTCAAGAATTGGAAATAATGTTTAGTAACATTCAGATATCGAGTTTCTATTACACACATACATACATTCAAGCATACACTCAATCATATGTACAACCACATATACATATATGCATAGACCTTTACAGACCGCATATACATGTATATGCATACAATTATAAATATATACAAGTACATATACATACATATATCCATACACTTACACATATGTATATATGTACAAATACATATACATATATACACATATGTACATATACATGCAAGCATCCATACGAACATGCAGACATAGACGCATATACATAATCGTCCATGGATACATATACACATGCATTGTACATGCATATATACAAGCATACTTCCATCGGTACACACATATATACATACATACGTGCATACATAATATGCGGGACAAGTGGTTAGTGCACTGGTCTCTCATGGCGAAGGTCGGGGGTTCGAATCCGGCCGGCGGCACCCCAGTCACCCAGGTGTAGAAATGGGTACCCGACTTCTTCTGGAGTTGGGGAAGGAAAGGCGGCCAGATACTGACCATATCACCCTCTAGTGTGCTGACAGGTCAAGGAAAATATGGGCACTAACACCATATCCCTATGTGCCTCTAAGGCACGACAGGATTACCTTACCTTACCTTACCTTACCTTAATCATACAGGCACACCTGGAATATGAAGTTAGTACTGGTTATGTTGCTTGACCTGAGGGGACGCTAGAGAACGGTTATATCACCACCACACCTGGCCACCTCCCAGCTCCAAACGGAGCCGGGTACCTTCTATACAGGTGTGTGAATGAGGCACCTACCACTGAACTTCTGCGTGAGAAAGGAGCTCGCTAACAGCTCCACCACCCTGGGGGAAAATCTGTGAAAAAATTCAGAGTGCCCAAATATTTCCCAAGAGTATTTATTAAAACATGTCACCGAATAATAACCCAATGTAAAACATAGTTAATATAAAAGGCGTTGTACACACAGTTACGTACAGTGTAGTTAAAGACATTGTACATACAGTTACGTACAGTGTAGTTAATATAAAAGACATTTTACACACAGTTACGTACAGTGTAGTTAAAGACATTGTACATACAGTTACGTACAGTCTAGTTAATATAAAAGACATTGTACACACAGTTACGTACAGTGTAGTTAAAGACATTGTACATACAGTTACGTACAGTGTAGTTAATATAAAAGACATTTTACACACAGTTACGTACAGTCTAGTTAATATAAAAGACATTGTACACACAGTTACGTACAGTGTAGTTAAAGACATTGTACATACAGTTACGTACAGTGTAGTTAATATAAAAGACATTTTACACACAGTTACGTACAGTCTAGTTAATATAAAAGACATTGTACACACAGTTACGTACAGTGTAGTTAAAGACATTGTACACACAGTTACGTACAGTGTAGTTAAAGATATTGTACACACAGTTACGTACAGTGTGGTTAATATAAAAGGCATTGTATGCACAATTACGTACAGTGTAGTTAAAGACATTGTACACACAGTTACGTACAGTGTAGTTAAAGATATTGTACACACAGTTACGTACATGGTAGTTAATATAAAAGGCGTTGTACACACAGTTACGTACAGTGTAGTTAAAGACATTGTACACACAGTTACGTACAGTGTAGTTAAAGATATTGTACACACAGTTACGTACAGTGTAGTTAAAGATATTGTACACACATTTAGGTACAGTGTAGTTAATATAAAAGGCGCTGTACACACATTTAGGTACAGTGTAGTTAATATAAAAGGCGCTGTACACACATTTACGTACAGTGTAGTTAATATAAAAGGCATTGTATACACAGTTACGTACAGTGTAGTTAAAGACATTATACACACAGTTACGTACAGTGTAGTTAAAGACATTGTACACACAGCTACCTACAGTGTAGTGTATATAAAAGACGTTGTACACACAGTTACGTAGAGTATAGTTAATATAAAGGGCGTTGTACACACAGTTACGTAGAGTGTAGTTAATATAAAAGATGTTGTACACACAGTTACGTAGAGTATAGTTAATATAAAGGGCGTTGTACACACAGTTACGTACAGTGTAGTTAAAGACATTATACACACAGCTACCTACAGTGTAGTTAATATAAAAGATGTTGTACACACAGTTACGTAGAGTATAGTTAATATAAAGGGCGTTGTACACACAGTTACGTACAGTGTAGTTAAAGACATTATACACACAGCTACCTACAGTGTAGTTTATATAAATGACATTGTACACACAGTTACGTACAGTGTAGTTAATATAAGAAGCGTTGTATACACAGTTACGTACAGTGTAGTTAATATAACAGGCGTTGTATACACAGTTACGTACAGTGTAGTTAAAGACATTATACACACAGCTACCTACAGTGTAGTTAATATAAATGACATTGTACACACAGTTACGTACAGTGTAGTTCATATAACAGGCGTTGTATACACAGTTACGTACAGTGTAGTTAAAGACATTGTACACACAGTTACGTACAGTGTAGTTAAAGATATTGTACACACAGTTACGTACAGTGTAGTTAAAGACATTGTACACACAGCTACCTACAGTGTAGTTAATGTAAAAGACGTTGTACACACACCTACGTACAGTGTAAGTAGCAGAATTCACAAAAGTAAATAAAAAAACTGATGAATGGGGCTGTAATTACCCCCCTCCCCCCCTTGTTTTTTCTGAAAAACGTGACGTACTGCAACTTTTCATCTACAAGAAGTCCGCCCTATCCAGAGTGAGCAGTAAACATAAACAAATACCACAATCTCAGGAACAAACTTTACACAACAAACAAATACTTACTCCAAGCTTGTAGAGAGCTGTACAAAAACTACAGTTAACGGTTTCTAACTGCATACACCTTGACTCTTGTGTGCAGGTTTGTGTGATTTCAGTTAGAACTTGGTCGCCTCAGAGATATATTCTGACATGGTCAGTTTCAGTTAGAACTTGGTCGCCTCAGAGATATATTCTGACATGGTCAGTTTCAGTTAGAACTTGGTCGCCGCAGAGATATATTCTGACATAGTCAGTTTCAGTTAGAACTTGGTCGCCTCAGAGATATATTCTGACATGGTCAGTTTCAGTTAGAACTTGGTCGCCTCAGAGATATATTCTGACATGGTCAGTTTCAGTTAGAACTTGGTCGCCTCAGAGATATATTCTGACATGGTCAGTTTCAGTTAGAACTTGGTCGCCTCAGAGATATTCTGACATGGTCAGTTTCAGTTAGAACTTGGTCGCCTCAGAGATATATTCTGACATGGTCAGTTTCAGTTAGAACTTGGTCGCCTCAGAGATATATTCTGACATGGTCAGTTTCAGTTAGAACTTGGTCGGCTCAGAGATATATTCTGACATGGTCAGTTTCAGTTAGAACTTGATGGCTGCAGATATATATTCTGACATAGTCAGTTTCAGTTAGAACTTAGTGGCTGCAGAGATATATACTGACATAGTCAGTTTCAGTGAGAACTTGATGGCTGCAGAGATATATTCTGACACAGTTAACCCTCTCAGCGCTGTTTTGTATTATTAATATCACCTTTATTACGCTGGTCTTCATTCTACGTCTCGTTCTCTAAATATGTTCAGGATTCATGGTAACAGCTATCATGTTATTCATGTTAACAGCTATCATGTTATTCATGTTAACAGCTATCATGTTATTCATGGTAACAGCTATCATGTTATTCATATTAACAGCTATCATGTTATTCATGTTAACAGCTATCATGTTATTCATGTTAACAGCTATCATATTATTCATGGTAACAGCTATCATGTTATTCATGGTAACAGCTATCATGTTATTCATGGTAACAGCTATCATGTTATTCATGGTAACAGCTATCATGTTATTCATGGTAACAGCTATCATGTTATTGTGAGACATATTTGTCACATAACCGACTAGCTCAACGGTTTGAACAAGTGCGAAACAAACAATAAACGGGAAGAGTAAAAAAATAACCGCGAATCAAAGGATGTAACGGCTGAGAAATATATAAAAGGACTATAGAACGAGTCAAAAAGTCTTTTCGTATTTCTTTCAAAGGATATGTCCTTTGATTTGCTATTACTTTGTGATCTTCCTCGTATATGCTACTGTATACTAAAAAGCCCCCAAATTCTGTTGGAATTTATGACGTTATTTTTTCATCACAAATGTTGATTCTGAAGCACGCAGCTAGATGTATCTCTTTTATGAAATTTTCAAAGTATCATTTTGCTGTGCAACCTGACTCATGCCTGACTGTACAGTCGACCATAGAGACAGGAACAAACTTTTGTATTACAAGGTTTGGTCTCTTTTCGCCTGCTTTTTCTATCTTCCGTTCTGGTTAAGAGATCTTTGCGCTTAGTTTTTCTGTCTTCCGTTCTGGCGAAGAGATCTTTGCACTTGGTTTTTCTGTCTTTCGTTCTGGTGAAGAGACCTTTGCGCTTGCTTTTTCTGTCTTCTGTTCTGGAGAAGAGATCTATGCCCTCGGAGACGGTAACAAGCAAAGGAAGAATATTTTCATTAAATATGAAGAACAGACAGGCAGGAGCAGGGCGAGGTGACATAGCACGCAGAGTTTGACATTCATATGCCTGTGACGTTCCATATGAACATACGAAAAGACATGGGGCGAAAAATACCGGAACTGTGACGCAACTGCAATTGTCTTCACAATACGCCCACTCACATCTCCCTCAAGCATTGCAGTTTTTGACAGAAAGCAACATGGCGGTAATTCCACATCCTCCTTACTCCCTTGACCCAGTCCCTTGTGCCTTCGCCTTGTTCCCCAAAATAAAACTGAAGCAGAAGGAACGCCGGCTCGACATCGCAGATGAAATCCAAACGAAACCGCAGACGGAATTCGACACCCTTGAGATAAAGGACTTCCGCCATGTTTGTGAGGCTTGGAGTAAGCGCTTGGATTGCTGTGTGCGTTCCCAAGAGGACTGCTTCGAAAGGGTTTGCGTACAGATTTAGATACGGTAAGCCTGCACAAGGACCAGTCCGCGGAGTTTCCGATGCCAGCTCGTGCTGTTAGTTCTTTGAGTTTTACAAACATAATATCTGTGATACCACACGTACACACATCGTGGCCTTCCAGAGTTTGACATCCGTATATCTATAACAACCCACATGAACATACCACCAGTTCTTCATGTGGTAGTGACACTACCTTCATCACACCAAGCCCTATTCTGTCGTGAGATAGAAGTGGCTCCTACGTGTTTTCTGTCTGATTCCTAAATTGGCTGTGAGGCAAACAATGAAGAAGAAAATGCCGCAGCTGTGAAGCATTCCGGCGCTAATCAGAAATTATATTTTTATTCCCCCCCCCCCCCCCCCCAGAAAACGAAATTAATTTTATATCCGGGTTTTGGGGGGTATTTTTTTAGCTTACAGAAATTGAATACATTTCGGCTGTGACAAGAGCTAAATATCTTCACATCGTTATTACAAGAAAGACGAGCAACGACCAGATGGCAGTTTTAATTAACTGGCGGCTTTTATATATCGATATAGTCTAGAGTAAAGAATGAAGAAGAACACATATAATATTCATTTCAAAATAAATTAGAATCTGTGAGAGAAAAAAATAAAGTTGAGTTTTGTTTACATTATGCTAAATAAAATACGCAATCTTTTTTAGACGGAAAATATGTTCAATAACAAGCATATAACATTGGTCGCAAATACTTACTTTAATAAAATATGCTTTTTGAAAATATACTTTCTTGTTCTGGCACAGAATAATTGCTGACATCATGCAGCTGTCGTTCGCTTGATACATGGATTCTTACCCCAGGTATCTTGAGGTTGGGGGTGTGATCCCTAAACAATTTTTTTTTAAATATTGGTATCTAAATATAAAGTAAAATGAAGTTACTGACATATTTAGAAGTGATACTAGCACCTAACAGAGATGATGATGATGATGATGATGATGATGACTTTGATAGTCTAACGAAGGATGTAGCCTGAAGATATTTAAGGACCCGTGTCCTGGTAAGGTAAACGTGTCACATCTTTCTCTTCTCTTCGTAATGTCAGTACATTCCCAGCACATATGTATGTGTTGTCCGGACAGTAACTATGTGGTACAGATAAACATATATGTTATCCGGACAGTAAATATGTGGTACAGATAAACATATGTGTTGTCCGGACAGTAACTATGTGGTACAGATAAACATATATGTTATCCAGACAGTAAATATATGGTACAGATAAACATATGAGTGGTCTGGACAGTAATAATGCGGGACAAATAAACATATGAGTGGTCTGGACAGTAATCATGCGGGACAAATAAACATATGAGTGGTCTGGACAGTAATCATGCGGGACAAATAAACATATGAGTGGTCTGGACAGTAATCATGCGGGACAAATAAACATATGAGTGGTCTGGACAGTAATCATGCGGGACAAATAAACATATGAGTGGTCTGGACAGTAATCATGCGGGACAAATAAACATATGAGTGGTCTGGACAGTAATCATGCGGGACAAATAAACATATGAGTGGTCTGGACAGTAATCATGCGGGACAAATAAACATATGAGTGGTCTGGACAGTAATTATGCGGGACAAATAAACATATGTTTGATTAAATGTATTGGTGTCGCTAATCTTCATGAACTACATCATCCCTCATTCCCCCAAGTATTCATACTGTCTCTTTCTTGTGCTGGTAAACTTAATGCCACACAAAACTTGACTTTTGATTGAATACGTGTATGATATCCTGCGTTAGTTAGTTTCATGCAAATTTCTATAAATGAGAGTGAAGCGGAAACAAAATGTGTGATAAAACTATTATATCCAGAGTGTTTAAAATAATGTGATAAAACTTTTATATCCAGCGTGTTTAAAATAATGTGATAAAATTATTGTATCCAGCATGTTTAAAATAATGTGATAAAACTATTATATCAAGAGTGTTTAAAATAATGTGATAAAACTATTATGTCCAAAGTGTTTAAAGTAAAGTTGATAAAATGTATTCTGTTTTTCTTTGAGATAAAGTTTTTTAACCAAAATCTGTCACAGAGAGCGTAACAACCACACAATCCCACAGAACATCAAGGAACTGCCCACTTTTCATGAGTGTTGATGCCCTCAAGGGAAGAAACTGGCAATGAAGGGTGGCTTCCCTTGTCATTAGTCTTACAGATCTATGACTTGTCAGTGACGGAGGTGTCATATAAACGTTCATGTCACTCCCTTCCTTCATTTTTCACTGTTACGCTTTGATACTGTGCATCACCAAGACCAGACCGTCTGATACATTCTATGTGGCCGTTGTGCTTGACCAAGTCCAGTATTGCTGCAGCACTGCCGAGTTGATCTTACGCGTAGTTGTACCAAGACAACACTTTCTACCAGTTTCATGGCAATACGTGTTCTTTGTGTTACGCTAGTTTCAGGGCAACTTAAGGCTTTCATATTAATCAATTTCAGCACAATTCACAGCTTCTCTACTGCGCCATATTCTGGACGACACATGTCCTTCACTCTATTATGCTAGTTTTAAGTGACGACGTTTAGTCCTTTGTAGCCTGCAGCAAGGTGCCAAGATAAGACAGGGTGAAGATATCAAATGTAGTATAGTGTGAAGATATTAGATGTAGTATAGGGTGAAGATATCACATGCAGTATAGTGTGAAGATATCAAATGTAGTATAGTGTGAAGATATCAAATATAGTATAGTGTGAATATATCAAATGTAGTATAGTGCGAAGATATCACATGCAGTATAGTGTGAAGATATCAGATGTAGTATAGTGTGAAGATATCAGATGTAGTATAGTATGAAGATATCAGATGTATATAGTGTGAAGATATCAGATGTAGTATAGTGTGAAGATATCAGATGTAGTATAGTGTGAAGATATCAGATGTAGTGTTTCTGATTAGATTCACAAATAAACATGTCTCAGCTTTGGCACACGACAGTTTCGGTTGTAGCCTATGCTCCGATAGACAACCCAGATTCAATAGGTCCACGACAGTTTCGGTTGTAGGATATATAAAATAGTATTCCATTCTGTGTGATTTACCTAATACTAACGTGCCAATATGGCACTAGAAAAGATGTATCTGTTGACTTTAAAGGTCCAGAAGAACAACTATGGATACAAGTTAGTTACTCTCTCTCTCAGAATCAGATTAGAGAGATTGATCTGAGAGCATACGATTTGTGTTTTGTGATACACTTAGAGAACAATACACACAGGCACACTCCTTCTTCCACTGGACAACAATAGAACATCTGGACTCTATATTTCAAGCTTACAACGCAACATAACTAAGTCGTAGAACAATCACGAGTGTAGTTCAAATTCAATAGACAACAAATTTACTGATGCGGAAGATGTGGAGTTTCTCTGCAAGTTTCTGTAACGATAGGTCAAATTAGCAAGCATAAAATCCCTTGATGAGGTTGAAAGGCTCGCCGAAGACAGGAAAATTTGGCGAACTACCTTGTGAGCCCTATGTGACGTTTAACGGCACGGGAAGGATATAAGGTAAGATAGAAGAAGATGTGGAATGTGGATATGACGATAGTAGGAAAACCTGCTGTCATAGAAAAATTACAACAAAGTGTAACATGAAAAACTTTCCGGGCACGCAGTCCGTGTCATAAGGATAAACATTCTACCAACAACCAGTTACAAAAAAAACGCAACACTTACTGATGTCTGGAGCGAATAACAACTTCCAGAATAACACTTCATCTTCCAGAATAAGAAAACGCAAAAAGTACACTCTGGTCCTAGCAAGGACACTACAACATAATTTCTATCATAGCTTGTCCTAAACCTTGTCCTAAACTTGTGCTTGTACCTGTACGAACTCCCTGTAACTGCGAGCTGTTGCTCTTTGCAGCCACTGCTGTAGAGATGTTGAGGCACAGCATCGTATCGGCGTGGGACTGGCTTATGGTGGCTACTTTTTCAGTCCCGGAGTACAATTAAAAAGCAGGAGGTGTGCAAAGCTTCTTTAGCAGACTCCACCACCACGGGGACTATGACGATCCCTGCCCCGTTAGTCATGCTATGCCTGTTACCGGGGGTAGCACGGAGAGGAGGGACAGGGTCTTGGTCAGCTATGGTTCGCTAACCCTGACGCTGGCATATCAGCTATGGGTCGCTGATTACCTTATCGGCCGTCTTCACCTCCATCTTGTCCTAAAAATGACAACACAAACGCTACCGTACTCCACTAGGACATGACTGAATTCACTACAAAACTACAACTGACTTGCCTCTATCACATGATCCCCTTACTCCCAATACAATCATCATAATTCTAATTAATAAGCTCCGAGATCTTTTACATAATTCCTATGTACTCTGCCATCCTTCCAGAACTTTCACTCCATGCAATTCACATTCACGCCAAAAAAAAAAGGTAACTGTTCTGAACTTCAATAAAACACGAGATTCATAACTTATGCCCTGAACTTTTGTACTTCAAACTTTCATTCCTGAAACAAACAGTTAAAACTCTAAAACTAAGTTTAGACTGTTAAGTCAGCACATACATTCCTATCGTTGACACTTAAGAAACTTTCAATTACAGAACTCATAGT
Organism: Achatina immaculata; assembly: GCA_009760885.1. NCBI lineage: Eukaryota > Metazoa > Mollusca > Gastropoda > Stylommatophora > Achatinidae > Lissachatina > Lissachatina immaculata. The sequence continues at coordinate 5,162,603 of CM019704.1, read as the reverse complement.
AATCCCGAGAAATTCCGCTACCTGCTCCAAATTACTAGAGTCAAGAAACTTTTCTCTCAGAATCCCGTGCAAAATAACACTAAGAGATTATAATTTTGCCTGCTGTTTACAGGCACAAACAGGCTACTACAAATCACATGCTGAACTATGTGAACCCTACAAGGGAAGTAGTGTATTTAGTTCAGATCTGAGGACTTAAACATACGTGACTCTACAATAATGTTCAAATATTTCCATTAGATCAGTAAAAACAAATCGATCTTTAGTGATCTCATCTAAAAAGCGTGGTAAATACTGTTACATATACTCCGACAGGCAACCCAGATTCAGTAGGTCCACGACATTCTTGTTTGTAGGATATACTCCTACCTACAGCCCAGATTTAGTAGATTCACGACAGATTCTGTTTTAGGATATACTCCTACAGACAATCCAAATTCAGTAGGTCCACGACAGTTTCGGTTGTAGGATATACTTCGACAGGAAACCCAGATTGAGTAGGTCCATGACAACTTCGGTTGTAGGATATACTCCGACAGACAACCTAGATTCAGTAGGCCCACAATGGTAATACATGCAAAGGTATAAACACATCCTCGTTTAGTTCAAACACACGTCTAATGGTAGAACCCGATGGTGACTGATCCGTACAACTGCGTTATGATGGTGATGGCATTCAGTACTTCAGATTAAGAAAGAACCAAAGAGAACACAAAACAACTTAGGCCAGTTATTTCACCACAAAGACACAAAACACAGACATTGTTTTGTCTATCTTTGGATCTACGTTAAGGCACAATTAAAATAAACACAACAATTCACTTCCAGAGCCAGAATCAGAACATCTTAAAACTTTTACACAAAATTACAACCCATAAACTTTCCGTGCCCATGAGTTCACACTCACGGCTCGTACAAGACGTGGTAACTAAAAGCTTCCACGTGCTTCTTTACTCAGGAGAGATCAGTACAACAACTTAAATGTCTGAGAAACAGGGGAATCAACCCCCTTAAATCTGAACAAGGGAAATAACAAACGAAAATGTTATTGTGTTATCTGACAATGCACAGCATTCATCTTCTATCAGCTTCAGACGGAACATGCTTTTCATATAACACCTGTTTCAGGAAATTCAACTTCTTTCATATCAGTTAACATGGCAATGCATGGCTTTCAGTTAGCAGCTAATTTCTTAGCGCTGAAATAAAAGTATAATATTACTTACACAAAATCATGTCTATCAGGGAATCACCAGACACATGTCTTGCGAACTGAATCAATACAAGGTAAAGTTATCATTTAATATACATGAAAACATCAAGCATATACAACTATCTGGTCAGGAAACAGGAGCCACCATTACAGGACAGAATAAAGAGAGGATACAAATACTTCATCACTGACTACACACAATCATTTCAAAACCTACACAAGAAAGGAATCACGCCAAGTGCACGAGAGATAACATACAGACTATTGTTCAACATAACACCGACCACACAAGGAGTCGCCCGCAGATCCAATAGACTGATCAGATGTAGACTATGTAGAACAAAGACACAGGAAACAGAAGAGCACATCTTCTTTGAGTGCAAAACTGTTTCTTTAGCCTTTCAACTTTTGACTCACGAGATAACAACAAGAACAACGCAGACAGTAGACATGTATAGAGCAGTCATGTTGAACACCATCCCTCGAACAGTAGCAGACAGCCATAAACAGTCCATCATAATCCTAGCGGAATTCAGATCTCTTATCTGGTCATGTCGGAATAAGGCCATGTTTGATAACAAAGTTTTTACGCCAGAAATTTTTCTGTCTATCTTCCAAAACAAATTGTTACGGCTTTCTGCTAGTTTTTAACACCTATATGGAATATTGAAGTCCTTTTTGGTTTGTGTGTGTGTATGTGTGTTTTGACAACGACGCAGTTTTAGTTTCAAAACATTGGTTATTATATAACCTTGTTTGTATATAACTATGCACTCAGGTGTACCTATCATCCAAATCACTATCATCTCATGTTTTGTTAAAGCCGACCATTTCATTATTTCACTTCACGGGCAATCACCCTCACCTCACGTCATTTGCACATGGTTTGTAACTATCAGACAAATAAACTTTATTAAAAAAAAAAAAAGTTATCTAGCGAGCCCATGCGGGCACTAAAAAAAAGTATAAAAACAATCCAACAATGGTTTAACAGCCTAATGAAAAAACATATTCCACATACACGGCAAACGAAAACGGGTACCAATATATACGAAATCATCCAGCCAGTCATCAGTGAACCAGCATTAGTAGTGCTCTATATGACATTTGGGAACCTGCTAGCGTAGCGGTTAGAGCACTCTTCTAGCAACCAAATGGTCGAGGGTTCGAATCCACAGCTGAGCGAGATTTTTTTTTTTCGACCAATACGGCCCCGAGGTCGATCCAGCCTCGTAAAATGGATACCAGAGAAAACCTCATAAGATGATGGGCCAGCATAATGAGGTCTCTAACGCTTCATCCTCTACGGTATTTGCTATGGGTCTACCTTTACCTGTACCTATAAGACATTTAGGAACCTATCATCCATGAAACAAAATTAGTAACACTTAATGTAACCTCAAGAAACCAATTAAATATAAGCAAAAATAGAAATCTCAGTGCGGGAATAATGAACTAATGATCGATGAATCAATATTAGTAACACTTTATACGACATCAAACAATTAATAATCAATGAACAGACATTAGTAACACATTATACTACATCAGACAATCAGTCAACTCATTTTTTCCTGTGACTAGACATTTAATTTGACAACAGTTTTTAGTTCAGCCCCTTTTAAAACAAAGTTAAATCGAGGTTATGTCCCTTTTAAAAAAAATTGAATCAAGGTTCAGTCCCATTTTTAAAAAATTAAATCAAGCATCTGTCCCTTTTTAAAGATTAAATCAAGGTTCTGACCCCTTTTTTTATTAAATCAAGGTTCTGTGAGTCTCATAAATTACAACAGAATGTGATATGCTTGTTCCGTGCCACATAGATATCAGCAGCTAACAATAACAGAAGGCATGAAAATGGCCTCGGATGACATTTCATGAAACTGATACAGATCCAGTACTTGTAGTATCAGCGGCAGGTTTAGGGGGAAAAACTTCAGTGAAATTTACCATTATTCACAAACTAGTGGTAATATATCACCGAAACTTCACATCAACTCACTAGACTGACTACAGTACTGTTCTCTTCATATAATTCAAACTGAATGCAGCGTTATACCTTTTTTATGCAAAAGTAAAATAAGACAGCTATACGTCGGTTTTTTTGGTAATTAATGCTTCATTTTTCATTTAGATACCTTTTAAATGAATGATATTGCTTAAGACAGACTTGCTAAGGTTTTCAAATGCATATTTAACAAACAAAAACAAAAAAAACAAGCTTTGACACATGACTTTGGGACATTTCATGTAATAACCAGTGATGTATGCAGTCATGTGAGACTAAATACCGTTATTACACTTCGCAATATTCTACTTTTCTGTAGCAATAAACAGAACATACACGGTCTCCTTCATGCAGGAGACAGGAAAATTCGTGTGGCATTCCATTCCAGCTTCTTACATTCTCATACAAGAACAATACAATTACTTTTTAAAAGACTTGTTTAAAGATATTTTTTACAATACCCGTTTATTAATTTTCTCCTAAATAAAATAATCTTTTCAGCTTCTATGTCTTTCCCTGAGAGACTGTTTCTTATGGCTTACTTTATGAAACAGTTTACATACAATGTCATGTAGTATTTAGACTATTCACATTTATCCTGAGCACGTGAACAATTTTTGATAACGGGAAAGCAGACGAAACTGACAAGGAGTCGACATCAGCTAAACAAAGGCACAGAGCCAGCCAGGTAGAAAGTAGTTTGTGATGATGGAAGCGATGATTGCAGTTTGTGATGAAAGCACTGATTGTAGTTTGTGATGGAAGCGCTGATTGTAGTTTGTGATGAAAGCGCTGATTGTAGTTCGTGATGAAAGCACTGATTGTGGTTTGTGATGAAAGCACTGACTGTCGTTAGTGATGAAAGCACTGATTGTAGTTTGTGATGGAAGCGATGACTGCAGTTTGTGATGGAAGCGCTGACTGCAGTTTGTGATGAAAGCACTGATTGTAATTTGTGAAGGAAGCAATGATTGTAGTTTGTGATGAAAGCACTGATTGTAGTTTGTGATGGAAGCGCTGATTGTATTTTGTGATGAAAGCACTGACTAATTTGTGAAGGAGACTCGACGGTGTGATATACTACTACATCTACCACTAATACAAATTCAGCACATAAAGTAGATAACAGTGAGAATATCAGGACATAAAGTAGAGAACAGCGATAAAATCAGCAGTCTGAAACAGAAATAGGTTTTTCTTCTAACAGTCGTATAGCATCAACCTCATTTTACTAAGGAATAATAGCATCAGTTACAAGAAATTTGAAATATCATTCTAAAGTTTATTTCATTGCTTGAGTTTTGAAGCAAAACAGCTTGGAAGAGAAACAGTACAAAGTTTGGAAGTTGTACAAGATACAATATAGCTCTTAAACTAAATCACGTAAATCAGATCTTTTTCAATAAAAACATATACATGATAATTTTGTGTGTGGCGTAGATATGTGTGACGAGATTTTTGTAATATTTCATCACTCCTGATATACAAGTCCGACAATTAAGTAATGAGACTGATTTTATTATGGCCATCTATGGAATCCAAAGAGGCAACCTTCATCTATGATCTGGCAACTTTTCATCGCCGCCCGATGAGCAGACAACAAACAAGCCGCCATTTTGTTGACCTAGTCAGAGGTGCATTGTTACGTAATCAGCATGGAGCAAAAAAAAGCTAACAGTAAATTACATGTAAAACTCGGAAAAACTACCATTGAGACAGATTAACTGATGTGACAAGTTTATGGGGATAATTGTTTATCTCGTGCGCAGATATTCAGGTGGTATTCCCGATTCAGAAGTGGTGTGGAAACGATTACTAATACAACTATACATGAACGTCCAATTTATGCTCGTAATGATGAACTCATTGATAAAGTCAGAGAACGGATACAAGAAGATCGTTGTTGGACTATGAGGATGATGGCAGATGAATTTGGTGTTAACCGAGAGACCATTCGTAAAATTTTAGTTGAAGATTTGGGCAAGAAAAAAGTTGCTTGCTGGTTTGTACCACATTCGTTCTCTGATGACTAAAAACATCAGCGTGTTGAGTACGCAAAAGACATCATCAAAAATTGTCGCAGAAATAAAAATTTCTTAAATGTGATTGTTGCAGAGGATGAAACATGGGTTTTCCGCTATTATCCCACAACTAAACGCCAAAGTGCTCAGTGGAAGGCATCATCACCAAAAGGAAAAAAAAAACGTCTTCAAAAGTCGAAAGTGAAGACAATGTTGGTGTGTTTCTATGACAGCAAAGGAGTTATTCACAAAGAATTTATTCCAGAGGCACAGATTGTCACTGCTAAAGTTTATTTAAGTATTTTGAAACGCCTATTGGAAAGGATTCTCAGAGTCCGACCCGAGTATTCATTGTTTATATATATATATGACGAAACTATTGTTGTTATATACCGTCTCTCTAAGTATTTTAGAGTAGACATTTATCATTTTTCTTCATTTCTGATATTTTAGACAATATTTTTTTTATCATATTCCTCCATTCTAACAGGCATTTGTCACAATCTGTCGTTTCTTATATTTGAGACAAAATACAGTAAATGTTATATTCCATCATTCATTATATTAATTTTTAAAAACGACCTGTCTGTCATTTTCAGCCATTCCTGATATTTTAGACGAAATATTTGTCCTATTCCTTCAATGCACACATTTTAGGCGAAACGTTTGCAATATTTGATCACTCCCGACATTTTAGAAAGAGTGTGTGAAGTCGTCAGTGAAGACATCATTTGGTTTATTATTTGTTTCTCAAACATTCATTGTCAGCTCTAAAACAGGTCAATATTTGTCTCTTCACGGTGACTGTATTCCGGTTTGTCTCGCCCTACAGGCAGACGTGGTCCCTTGTCGAAGCAGTTTGAAAGCCACTTATGTTTTAGGTCAGTGTTTCCCAGGCTTGTTCGGGCTCCCGCCCCACACCCTCAGCGCCCCCTCCCCTTGTGTGTGCTACTCAAACAATGACCTGTCAAACTATGACATGCATTACACAACTAAAACCTTCAGCTAGCAAACCAGTTTAACAATGCGAAGGAATACATTTATAACTCACCTACTGCATTATTTTCTCACACTTTAATGTGATGGGTGAGTTTCATACAGAGTTTCACACAGGGTTTCTCAATATCAGGTTGAAAAGTGCTAAGAAAGGAGGTATTACTGTCCCCATCTGCTGCTTCGTTTTGCTTTAACGCCTCCCTACTGCCTCATTTTCTTCCACTGCCTCTTTTTTCTCTCCCCCCCCCCCAACCCCCTTTTCCAACCCCACGGAGGTGGGGGTGGGGGGAGAGGGTTTCCACCCACTTTGGGAAACACAGTTCTAAGTACCCTTTCAGCTGGGCAGAACGTAGCATGTGTTCAGCTGGTCTCCACCTACAACTTTTACGTAGGAAAATATTTCATCATCGCGCGTACACCTTCTCCGCCAAAATGTAGTCTGCAGAAGAGTCACAAACTTAATGAGCTACACACGGTTAAGTTCCCCCAATAAATTTATCTGAAATGTTTACTAATCCCGGCGAGTAATAGCAGAGACAGTGCGATTCCTCAGATATTCACTCACTGGAAGTTTTAAAAGTGCATAATTTGATGAATTAGATCGCGGAAAGTTCTGTAGTGAATTCCTACTTTCCAATTTTAAAAGGTGCTTTCCCTTCGGGATAAAATGAGCGTGGAATTCATTTCCGGGGCAGACGGACACTTCTGCGTGCCACGTGCTAAGTACTGTCCAAAATCTGGAATAGCCCCAGTGAGAGCGGCGTGATATCTCCAATGAAGTTTGATGCAGCTGTTTCCGCTCAGGTGACACCCCGCGAAAATATGCTGTTCCGAGGAATAAAATAGTTCCTTTTGATTTCTGAAGCTGGGAACTAATCAGACCGAACTAACAGGACATTTTAGTTCTTTCATGCGCAGAATGTAAGATAAGAACTGTCTACATGGAGGTCTTAAGCTTAAATCGCAGCTCTCCTCCCCCCCCCCCCCCATTCCTTTGGTTACCACAGACACGATGCGAAGGAAGCTGTTATCCAATGTTATTTATTCCATTCCAGATCTTGCTCGACTAAAACTCTACAAATAAGAATGATTTTAGTTTTAGAATTATGTGGAACACAAAGACTGTTAGGTGTTCCTTGTTGCACTTTAAAATTGTACTTTCCTGTCGTTTAAATACATTTTTGAAGCATACCTTTGTTTATGAGTTTATTAATGTTGATGATTTAATCAAGACTAAGGATGCACATGGAAGGAAGCAGAGAATAATTCCAAGAACAGGGATGACCCGAGAGCCTTTATCCGTGGCCTATGCTCTCAAGGGACTCACAGGCGATGATGATGATGATGAAGATAATCATGATGATCATGATGATGATGATGTTCCAGGTCTCTGTCGTTTATTTTGCTTTTCTGTTTTCATCGTCATATTTCTTTTTACTGATCAATTTTCGTTACACAGATTCTTGTTTTCTGTTTAAAAATAGTTTCTATTTTTACATTGCTGTCATTCATTCATTTGCATGTCCCTTGCGGAACTTTGCCTCCCTAACAGCACTCCTGTAGGCTTCTCGGTTGTGAGCAAGATGGCCTGCTGCTAATGCACCCACGTGCAGATCATCAACGATGTCTTGCAGCCATCTTCGCCTTGGTCTTCCTCTCTTTCTTTTTCCCATTATGTACCCTTCCAAGACAGTTTTCTCTAGATTATCATGACGTTTAATGTTTAATGTGATATAAGTGAGCTGCCAGCCTACTTTAAAAAAAAGCATCTGTTACTCTCTGACCAGATTCCACAGATCAGCTACGCCTCTACCAGTGCTGACCTCAGCGACAAGACCAGATTTGAGTACTTCTCCAGAGTGGTGCCCCCTGACAACTATCAGGCTCAAGCCATGGCGGACATAGCGCGGGCTCTGGGATGGACGTTCGTCAACACTCTGGCAGACTCTGGGACATACGGAGAAAAGGGTATCCAGGCTTTCATGGAAGCAACCAAAAATTCCGGTGTGTATGTTCTGAAGATCTTTTTGCGTGTATGTTCTGAAGATCTTTTTTGGGTGTATATTCTGAAGATCTTTGTGTGTGTATGTTCTGAAGATCTTTTTGTGTGTATGTTCTGAAAATCTTTTTTGTGTGTGTATTCTGAAGATCTTTGTGTGTGTTTGTTCTGAAGATCTTTTTGTGTGTATGTTCTGAAGATCTTTCTGTGTGTATGTTCTGAAGATCTTTTTGTGTGTATGTTTTGAAGATCTTTTTGTGTGTATGTTCTAAATAACGTTTTGTGTGTATGTTCTGAAGATCTTTTTGTGTGTATGTTTTGAATATCTTTTTGTGTGTATGTTCTGAATATCTTTTTGCGTGTATGTTCTGAATATCTTTTTGCGTGTATGTTCTGAATATCTCTTTATGTGTATCTGTGGTTGTATTCATATAACAGAAATAGCGAAATCAATGTGTAAAGTATTCTTAGAGAGTAAGAAGTATTCTTGTATGGTTTCTTTGAAGGAATACTTTTATGGAGACTGCTTGACTTTTCTCTTACTGTAAGACTGGTTGGTTGGCTTACTGTTGTTTGGTTGACTTATTGTTGTCTGCCTGGTTGGTTAGTTGTATGAAAATGTCTCTTTAACTTGAAACCATTAGGCAGCAACATACGGCGGACTGGTAGTGACTGTAACAGAAGGAAAGTATGGAGGTGGGTGAGGACTGGAACCCCTGCTCTCTTTAATGTCAGGACATAACACAAGAGCCAGCCAAACTCCGGCTGTGGCGAAACAAAGAGGATAGGAAAACAAAATGGTTTTGTATTGGTGTGCTGTGTGATCAGTTACAACAGACTTCCCTTACCTGTTTTGTTGGCCATGTATGCTAAAGCTTTATAGCTGTTATGTCAACAAGCAGTGAATATATGAAGTAAAGCATACAAAGCAGTTCGTTTCTTCCATAGTACTCATAGATTTTCAAACAGTCTGCCACGGCTGGAAGTGTACTGACACATTTTTAGATTAAAAATCTTTTACCAAATTACACATAGTTTTGCTTATTTATTTGACAAGTACCACCCAGGTAGAGAACTCAAATCAGTTTAGCTGCTAGTCCAAGAACTCAAATCAACTTAGCTGCTAGTCCAAGAACTCAAATCAGTTTAGCTGTTAGTCCAAGAACTGAAATCAGCTTAACTGCTAGTCCAAGTACTCAAATCAACTCAGCTACTGGTCCAAGAACTCAAATCAGCTTAGCTGTTAGTCCAAGAACTCAAATCAGCTTAGCTTCAAGTTCAAGAACTCAAATCAACTTAGCTGCTAGTCAAAGAACTCAAACCACTTTAGCTGCTGGTCAAAGTCCAGCATGAACTGAAATGGCCAGGGATTTATGACCTAGCCAGCCTGGCAACCAGAGAAGACCAAAAGTCAATTGAAAGTAGGTCTAGAATGTAGTGGGCGTGTGAATAAGGGAGCTCTTCATGTTGAGAGACTATGTTGAGAGACTATGTTGAGAGACTGTGTTGAGAGACTTTGTTGAGAGACTGTGTTGAGAGACTGTGTTGAGAGACTGTGTTGAGAGACTTTGTTGAGAGACTGTGTTGAGAGACTTTGTTGAGAGACTGTGTTGAGAGACTGCATTACTTTCAACGTTTACTACTTTCTGTCGTCATGTTGTGACATATCATGTGCAGGTGCTCTGACAATGACAGCCGTCTTAGGGAAACTTCTTTAAAATTTAGTTATAGAACAGTCAGCAGCGTTTGACACTCTCTCTTTGTTAACCAGATCTTTAAATGTTAATTGCAATAAAATGAAATAATGAAATTAAAGTAATTGTTGAAATGATGTAAATCTCATAAACGTGACAGTTAGCAAGTATATAAAATATCTGAGGATAAGTATTATGGGCATACAGTAAACAGTCGACACCGGAACTGGAAATGGATGGCGACAGAAGGAGAATAAGATCAGCGAATCTGAAAGACAGGATTTTCCAGTATCAATTGAAAGTGAAGGAAGAGCTAGACAGATGGACAGAATGGCGGAAACTGAGTCAAGGGAAGAATGTGCGTCTCTACTTGACATTTACGTGGACCGTGAGGAGACAGATGATGATGCTGATGGTAAAGATGATTGGTTTGGTAGTTGCTGTAGTGGTGGTGATTGTGGTGGCGAAGAATGAACGAAATGTCTTCAAAATGAATAAGAACTGGGCACTCGCGTTCGCCTGATGATATTCTGCCCTTAGATTATTTAAGGGATATTTTGCCTGTCCTCACTTTTTGTCTCGTTTTTTTCCTGTTTCCAGGTTTGATATTTTCCAACACAATTCTCCACTTTTGTAACAGATCCTCTTCAACGTTTTGTGTATCCCTTTAGGATTGTAATACACATGTAAGCCATGCAATACATTTATCTCCAACCATTCCCCCCCCCCCCCATTTTTTCCAGTCGATATGATATAATTTGATGATGATGATGAGCAATCAAGATCAAACAAATCATCCAGTAAACTATCAAGAGGCGAAAACTATAATCCGTAAACAGTGCAGATCTGAATGGAAATGCAACAATGAACCAGATCCAATACACCAACTACAAAGACATCAGCAAACCATCCTCTCTCGCCTAAGGACAGGCAACTGCAGACTACTGAGCCACCTGTATTGACTCAAAATGTCTCCCATAGACAAGTGTCCATGTAGCAGTGGGGGCCAGACTCCAGAACATATCCTATAAGAATGGCCAAAACACGCAGACCTGAGGCGTGAGACATGGCCAGAGGATACAAGCTTGGGGCAAAAGCTTTGGGGCTCCTATCAGGATCTGGAGAGGACTGCGGGCTTTGCCATGTCGACAGGGATCAGGATCTGAAGTGACCAACAACTTCGAGCTCAGAAGAAGAAGAAGAAGAAGAACTTAGTTATGTCCAAGATCTTGAATTGTTCTAGATATTGATTTACAGAATATGCACTACGCGTCTGTTTACAGACTCAACATCCCCTCCACATCTGTTCCTGGACTGACCATCTCCTCCACATCTGTCCCTGGACTGACCATCTCCTCCACATCTGTCCCTGGACTGACCATCTCCTCCACATCTGTCCCTGGACTGACCATCTCCTCCACATCTGTCCCTGGACTGATCATCTCCTCCACATCTGTCCCTGGACTGATCATCTCCTCCACATCTGTCCCTGGACTGACCATCTCCTCCACGTCTGTTCCTGGCTGAACATCTCCTCCACATCTGTTCCTAGACTACCCATCTCCTCCACATCTGTCCCTGGACTGACTATCTCCTCCACATTTGTTCCTGGACTGACCATCTCCTCCACATTTGTTCCTGGACTGACTATCTCCTCCACATTTGTTCCTGGACTGACCATCTCCTCCACATCTGTCCCTGGACTGACTATCTCCTCCACATCTGTCCCTGGACTGACCATCTCCTCCACATTTGTTCCTGGACTGACCATCTCCTCCACATTTGTTCCTGGACTGACTATCTCCTCCACGTCTGTTCCTGGACTGACCATCTCCTCCACATCTGTCCCTGGACTGATCATCTCCTCCACATCTGTCCCTGGACTGATCATCTCCTCCACATCTGTCCCTCGACTGACCATCTCCTCCACGTCTGTTCCTGGCTGAACATTTCCTCCACATCTGTTCCTAGACTACCCATCTCCTCCACATCTGTCCCTGGACTGACTATCTCCTCCACATTTGTTCCTGGACTGACCATCTCCTCCACATTTGTTCCTGGACTGACTATCTCCTCCACATTTGTTCCTGGACTGACTATCTCCTCCAAATCTGTCCCTGGACTGACTATCTCCTCCACATCTGTCCCTGGACTGACCATCTCCTCCACATTTGTTCCTGGACTGACTATCTCCTCCACATTTGTTCCTGGACTGACTATCTCCTTCACGTCTGTCCCTGGACTGACTATCTCCTCCACATTTGTTCCTGGACTGACTATCTCCTCCACATTTGTCCCTGGACTGACTATCTCCTCCACATTTGTCCCTGGACTGACTATCTCCTCCACATTTGTCCCTGGACTGACTATCTCCTCCACATTTGTCCCTGGACTGACTATTTCCTCCACATTTGTCCCTGGACTGACTATCTCCTCCACATTTGTCCCTGGACTGACTATCTCCTCCACGTCTGTTCCTGGACTGACTATCTCCTCCACATTTGTTCCTGGACTGACTATCTCCTCCACATTTGTCCCTGGACTGACTATCTCCTCCACATTTGTTCCTGGACTGACTATCTCCTCCACATTTATTCCTGGACTGACCATCTCCTCCACGTCTGTTCCTGGCTGAACATCTCCCGTGTTGAAAGTCAGTACATTCCAGCCATTACAGAGGAAACAAGTTCAGACACTTATAAATGGATGCCTTTCGTGTTTAAGTGTTAGTAGCACGCCGCTGTTAAAAATGTACCCCATCGATCTAATGTTTAGTTTGAGCTTAATTTCAGTTTTATGCTGGCTCTGCACTAGATTCTCGTCTTTGTTGTTTATTTTAGATAAGAGCATATTTCTGCTGCGGTCAACGAGTTTAGAGAAATGTACCCTCGGTATGCTTAAAAGCCTGACTATTTTTACTTTTAATATAATATTTTAACAATCTTCTGGGCTTATCTCCCTGTCCAGGCATAGTTTGTTTCCCTTCCCCCTTACGAATCTCTAAATCTAAATCTATCTGAGCCGTCCTTAAGGCTTATCATTTAAATTCGTTTGTTTAACAAGTCACTAAAAGGGTCGAAATTGTAAATTTGTTCATTATAATCTAAAATTATTTCGTATAATTCTCGGAGTCGCATTATACGGATGTTTTGTTTCGCGAATATTGATACAGTAATTACTCAGCTTCGTAAACAATCGAAGTTTTTAGGGTGGCTTTGAGAACTGCAGCCAGTATGTCACAGGTGCAATTGTCGGCGTTGTTCTGTCAGAAATAGAGTTGAGATGTGAGATTCTTTTCTCAGAAATAGAGCTGGAAACTGAATTGATTGTGTCAGAAACTGATCTGGAACTTGAGGTTATTGTTTCAGAGATGGCTACAGAATTGGAGATGAATGCACGAGAGAGGGCTATAGACACTGAGATAACAGAGTTAAGAAGTGACGGTTTTATCAGAGTCCTCTCTTACCTCCCTGGAATATCCTATTACTATAGCTCGAACTGGTTTAGGGATTGACCAGTTCCCCAAGTTGATGGAGCCTTTAAACTTTCTACATACTATATCTGCTGACGTAGAATAGAAGAGAAAACACATACACTATCATATCGTTGGATATGAAAGAATTACAGCATATGTTTTTCATCATAAAATGAACTGCCAAGAAGTTGTAGGTCGGGGATACGGAGAATTTCTACAACATCGCCAAGAGTGTGTGTGTGTGTGTGAGAGAGAGAGAGAGACAGAGAGAGAAAGAGAGCGAGGGAGAAAGTAGGAAATGTATTAATCTGTCTATATTTTCTGTTATGTTATCTGTTGTTTGGTATTCTACAGGTTATCCGTTGATAAGCAACCACGTTTTACAACATAGACAAGAGAGAGAGAGAGAGAGAGAGAGAGAGTAGGAAATTTATTAATTTGTCTATATTTGCTGTTACGTTATCTGTTGTTTGGTATTCTACAGGTACATGTTGACTGACGTTTGTATTTGGTTGTAATGCTGCAGGTATAACTGACTGATGATTACACAGATTATGCATCAAACATTACAGTAATGAAAGGAAAACACTTAAATAATTCTTCTTCAAAGGATCATCAATTTATATTATTAACAACACAATCAAATCAATTACTTTCAGTATTTAGGTTCCTCAAAAGGTACCAGCGATCGAATAACTGAAATCAATAAAATATCTTTCGTACGTGTATGTGGGTTGGTTTGATTTACAACAAACTCGTCCCTTACATAATTTCATTTGTTTATATGTCCTGATTGTGACAAACTGAACTATTGACAAGAAAATGGTATGGCAAATAAATGCATATACAGAAAAATTCAGTGTCGTAAATGTATGTGCACATATAACCCAACATAGCGTATTATCGAAACCATCAGTTCCCCACATAGAACAATTATACCATATCTTATCTTATCTTATATCCTTCCCGTGCCGTTAAACGTCACATAGGGCTCGCAAAGTCGTTCGCCAATTTTTCCTGTCTTCAGCGAGTCTTTCAACCTCATCAAGGGATTTTATGCCTGTTAATTTGGCCTCTCTTAACAACGACCTGTTCAGAGTTTCACGCGGTCTGCTTCTTTTTCTTTGGCCTGTTGTGTTCCATTTGATAGCTTGTTTTGGGATTCTCTGATCATTTCTTCTCATCAAGTGACCAATATATGTCCATCTCCTTTTCCTGATCACCCATGAGACTGGTTGTTGTTCAGTCATCAGTCTTATCTCTGCCTTATTCTTAAATTCGTTCCACTTGATGCCCAGTATTTTCCTTAGGCATTTGTTTTCAAAAGAGTCTAATTTATTGTCTGTTTCTTTAGTTGTTTTCTAGCTTTCGCATGCATAAATGAGAGGGTGGATATTACATTTGAATTGAATAGTCTTAACTTGGTTTTTGTGCTTATAATTTTTGAATTCCATATGTTCTCAAGGTTCTTGAAGATCGATGCTGCTTTCGCAATTCTGATTCTAACTTCCTTTCTAATGTCACCATCTTGGTCTATGTAGCTGCCAAGGTATGCAAATTGATTGACTTCTTCAATATCTGTCCCTTCTATGTGTATTTTTCCATTTTGATTAAGGGGAATTTTCATTACTTTTGTTTTGTCCTTGTTAATTTAAGTCCTATTTTGCTAGCCAGTGCAGACAGGCTATCTGTTTTTTCTTGCATGGAATTCACATTATTACTGATAAGAGTTATATCATCAGCAAAATCAAGATCTTCTCGTTGGGTCCTATGTACCCAGTCGATACCTGTGTTGTCTGTGCAGCATTTTTTCATTATGAAGTCTATTGTAATTCCAAAAAGTAAAGGAGACAGTATACATCCTTGTTTCACACCTGTTTCAATCTGGAACCATTCACTCATCCCTTCTTCTGTCTTGACTGCACAAACATATCCATTGTATAAGTCCTTAATCATGTTCACAATTTTAGATAGTATGCCATGTAGACTTAAAATTCTCCATAATGAATCTCTGTGTATGCTTTCAAATGCCTTTTTAAAGTCTGTGAAATTCAGTATTAATGGTTTCTGCTTTTCAATATGTTCTTCAAGTATTATTCTTAGAGTAAAGATCTGGTCGAGACAGCTTCTCCCTTTTCGAAATCCTGCTTGTTCTTCTCTCATTGCAGTATCCACTATATTCTTAAGTCTATTCAAAATGACCTTGCAAAATACTTTTGACTCAACTGATATTAAAGTTACACCTCTCCAATTGTTACAGTAACTAAGGTTGCCTTTTTTTTTTGGTATTTTAACAATGATTCCGTTTTTCCATTTAGAAGGGACCTTCTCTTCTTTCCAAATCTTGTTAAACATTCTCTGTAGTTGTCTCATGTTGTCACTATTGATAGCTTTTAGCATTTCGGCTGTTATTTCATCTTCACCTGCAGCTTTGTTCTTAGCCATTAAATTCACTGCTGTTTCAATTTCATGCAACTTAATTTCATCTAGGTTGACATTTAGTTGTGGGGCTGGTAAGTCAGTTTCAAGGTTTAACAATTCTTGTGGGTGTAATCGATTAAGTATTATACCATAACTGAATTATAATTATTCAACCAACACAATCATACCTGAATGAGTCGGGATGGATCGGATCAGTCGAAAACACAGCTTGCACTCGTCCACATCACAGAATATACATCAGTATTAATCCGACACACACATACACATATGTATATATATATTTCCATCAACGAATAAACAAACTCATTCGTGCTTGAATGAAAACATGATCTCCTCTGATCCGCTTTCGCCTCCTACGTGCTCGGTTTACAGATCCATCCCCGACCTTTTAAATTTCTCTTAATTTTCTTTATATACTGGGTCAGTCGAACTGGTTTTCTCGACCTAAATGTACATTTTAACGGAGCTGTGAAAGCCAAATTTGTTAAATGATGTTAGTTTACTCCCTATCTATCTGTCTATCTATCTATCTATCTATCTATCTATCTATCTATCTATCTTGAATTCTTGACGAAAGCTGCCATACTGGGGAGACTGAAAGTGAACATGAAAGCTGGATACAGAGTTGGATTTGGTACCTTTCGTTCAGTTCCGCCATCAAGATCAATGCACTCGCCATGCCCAGACCAGGTAGAATTAATACAGAAAGACTGTCCCCTCATGAAAAGACAGTTTATTATCGATTATGCTACCCTTTATTTTGTTTGGACTTGCGAAACATCTCAAAGAAAGTGTTATTTGGCGTCGTATGCATTTATGCAGGAAATAAAGCATATATACTCGTATATACTGGTTTATGTTTCCTGGTTGCCATTATGGGATATTTCGCTTTCTCTGTGCAGGTTTGTGCATATCTCGCTCTGAGAGTATACCACGAGGAGCGGACGACGCTAAACTGCTGTCAGTTATGGAGAGTTTGCTGTCAGGGGAGAGCAACGCGAGGGCCATTATGATGTTTGCTAACGAGGACAACTCCAGGTACAGACTACTTCCACAAACATCCGTTGATAAGCTACCACGTTTTACAACACAAAGACAAGAAGCGGTTTATAGTGAAAACGTATATACTTGAATGTGTGAAATGAAAAGCCTGTCTGCTTATGAAACTCATATAACACGTCATTGTTCCTAAACTGGAACACTGTCAGTAAAGTGGTCATTTCAGTATTAATCTGATGACTTCTGTTTGTGTCATCAGGGTCCAATCTCTGGCTGCAAATGTTTGAAATATCTGCCTTGAGATCTTCAAGCACACTATAGTAAAACACAAGCAGTGCATCAAGTTCTGGCACATATATCACAAGTATTTTGCACCAAGTATGAAAACATCCAACACTCAGAGTACACTTTATGACGCTCAGTGTACACATATTTTTTTTTTTCATTTCTAGAAAACATGTATCAGTGTTAACTGCAGCAGGTGTGATTTTGTATCTATATTTAGGTAAACTACATTTCTGTGCAGAGGAGCAGACAGAACCACAAAAATAAGATTTTTAAGGGCATGCATCTTTCCCATCGCAACATATGGATGTGAGACCTGGACACTTAACAAAACAGCTAAGAAACACATAAATGCCTTTGAATTTAAATGCTACAGAAGAGTTCTCCAAATATCGTGGACACAAAAAAGAACAAATATATCTATACTACAAGAGTTTAATATTGAAGAAGGCTGGCTAGTAAAGAGGATTAAAGAGAGAAAACTTAACTATTTTGGACACATTAAACGTCATGATAATTTAGAGAAGACCATATTCGAAGGATACATAATGGGAAAAAGAAAAAGAGGAAGACCAAAACGAAGATGGGTGCAAGACATCGCTGACGATCTGGAAATGGATGAAACAGCAGCAGGCCATCTTGCTCACAACCGAGAGGCCTACAGGAGTGCTGTTTGGGAGGCAAAGTTCCGCAAGGGACATGCAAATGAATGAATGAATGAATGAATGAATGAATGAATGATATACAAGTATACAATAGTTCACGCACACACACATATACATATACATGCCTTTTGTTATTTTACTCTGGAGTTATTGTTGCTGGTTGATACAGACGTGTTGTGAAAGCCATAACAAAACTAAACAAGACGGACTCCGTGTACCTACTGGCCAGCGACAGCTGGGGGGCCAAACTTCGGCCAGTCTACCAGCAGGAGGCGGCGGCAGAGGGAACGGTCACCATCTTGCCCAAAAGAAGTTTCATACCAGGTGTGTAGAGTGTGTCATAACAGGTGTGTAGAGTATGTCATAACAGGTGTGTAGAGTGTGTGATAGCAGGTGTGTAGAGTGTGTCATACCAGGTATGTAGAGTGTGTCATACCAGGTGTGTAGAGTGTGATACCAGGTGTGTAGAGTGTGTGATACCAGGTGTGTAGAGTGTGTGATACCAGGTGTGTAGAGTGTGTGATACCAGTTGTGTAGAGTGTGTGATACCAGTTGTGTAGAGTGTGTGATAGCAGATGTGTAGAGTGTGTCGTACCAGGTGTGTAGAGTTTGTCATACCAGGTGTGTAGAGTGTGTCATAACAGGTGTGTAGAGTGTGTCATAACAGGTGTGTAGAGTGTGTCATAACAGGTGTGTAGAGTGTGTCATAACAGGTGTGTAGAGTGTGTCGTACCAGGTATGTAGAGTTTGTCATAACAGGTGTGTAGAGTGTGTCGTACCAGGTGTGTAGAGTTTGTCATACCAGGTGTGTAGAGTGTGTTATACCAGGTGTGTAGAGTTTGTCATACCAGATGTGTAGAGTGTGTCATACCAGGTGTGTAGAGTGTGTCATACCAGGTATGTAGAGTGTGTCATACCAGGTGTGTAGAGTATGTGATAGCAGGTGTGTAGAATGTGTGATAGCAGGTGTGTAGAATGTGTGATAGCAGATGTGTAGAGTGTGTCATACCAAGTGTGAAGAGTGTGTCATACCAGTTGTGTAGAGTGTGTGATAGCAGGTGTGTAGAGTGTTTCATACCAGGTGTGTAGAGTGTGTCATACCAGGTGTGTAGAGTGTGTCATACCAAGTGTGTAGAGTGTGTCATACCAGGTGTGTAGAGTATGTCATAACAGGTGTGTAGAGTGTGTGATAGCAGGTGTGTAGAGTGTGTCATACCAGGTATGTAGAGTGTGTCATACCAGGTGTGTAGAGTGTGATACCAGGTGTGTAGAGTGTGTGATAGCAGGTGTGTAGAGTGTGTCATACCAGTTGTGTAGAGTGTGTCATACCAGTTGTGTAGAGTGTATAATACCAGGTGTGTAGAGTTTGTCATACCAGATGTGTAGAATGTGTCATACCAGGTGTGTAGAATATGTCATACCAGGTGTGTAGAGTGTGTCATACCAGGTGTGTAGAGTTTGTCATACCAGGTGTGTAGAGTTTGTCATACCAGGTGTGTAGAATATGTCATACCAGGTGTGTAGAGTTTGTCATACCAAGTGTGTAGAGTTTGTCATACTAGGTGTGTAGAGTTTGTCACGCCAAGTGAGTAGAGTGTGTCACACCAGGTATGTAGAGTTTATCATACCAAGTGAGTAGAGCTTGTCATATCAGGTAAGTAGAGTGTGTCACACCAGGTATGTAGAGTTTATCATACCAAGTGAGTAGAGCTTGTCATATCAGGTAAGTAGAGTTTGTCACACCAGGAGGGTAGAGTTTGTCACACCAGGAGAGTAGAGTTTGTCACACCAGGTAAGTAGAGGTTATCATACCAAGTGTGTAGAGTTTATCATGTGAATTATGTCTGATATTTACAATAAAAATCCATGATTTTATGGAGAAAAAAATCGTTGTTACAGAGAGAATAGGAAAGTTATAAGTAGCAACAGGAACGTAGATATAAAGAAAGCAGGAAAGTGATACAAAGCAATCATATGGGGAATCTAGAGAAAATGAGGAGTAGATGTTCAGTAATTTGAAAGTAGATGCAAAGAGGACGGAAGATAGATAAAATAGAGAAAATGATAAGTAGATGAAGAGCAGAAAAGGTCAAGAAATAAGCAAGAAGATGGGACGTAGAGGCGAAAACAATAATGGGAGAAGCTGAATCAAGGAGATCATGGATTCTAGGACTGAAGACGGTGGGTGTTAATCCTGCTACCAACGATCTGCAACAAACTTGATACTCTGTAAACGGTTATAAGGAAATTTGCCCTCATGGATGTACACTGCCCTCTCACATGAATATCAGTGGACGAAAGAGCATTAGAATGTCATATTAGTATGTAGCTGACAGGCACTGACATGGAATCCTCAAGGAAATAGAAAGCGAGGAAGACCTAGACTTACTTAGAGAAGAGAAATTACGACAGTGCTCAGAGACAAGGGATACACATGGAAGGAAGCAGAGAATAATTCCAAGAACAAGGATGACTGGAGAGCCTTTGGCCTATGCTCTCAAGGGAGTGATGATGATGATGATGGTGATGATGATGATGATGATGATGTCGGTGGGGAGGGCTGGATAGATAGATAGGAAGACAGACAGACAGAAAGGCTAGATACAGTAATTACTGTATAAATATACAACTATACACGAAGCTGGAAAATCACCAAAACCATAGAAAACAAGTTGAATTCTTTCCAGACTAAATGTTTACGAAGAATTAGAAAAATATTTTGGCCAAACATCATAAGAAATAACATCTTATTAGCAGAAATGCAGATGAAACCACTGACAACAATTATTGAGGAAAGACGATGGCGATGGTTGGGACATGTGCTCCGAATGACTGACAACTCACTACCAAAAATAGCACTAAGATGGACACCACAGGGGAGCAGAAGTAAGGGTAGACCAAAAGAGACATGGAGAAGAACAACAGAAAGGATGTTGAGCAATAGAGGGCTCACCTGGGCAAGAGCAGAAAAAAAGGCGAAGGACAGGCATTTGTGGAAAACCCTTGCGGAAGCCCCATGTGCCCTGGGCACTTAAGGTTCAGAGAGAGAGAGAGAGAGATACACGAAGCACTGCAGTAAAGCTGTGATACCAGAATGTATAAACTAGGGGAAAAGTAGGAACAGCTTTATTACTTAAGGACTACAAAGTTGTGACGTTTCGGCGTGAGTCTTAATCATACAAACGCAATTTTCGTCCTGTTTGTGTTTGTATGATGAAGGCTAACGCAGACAGGATAAAAACTGTGTTTGTATGATGAAGGCTAACACAGACAGGATAAAAACTGTGTTTGTATGATGAAGGCTAACACAGACAGGATAAAAACTGTGTTTGTATGATGAAGGCTAACACAGACAGGATAAAAACTGTGTTTGTATGATGAAGGCTAACGCCGAAAAGTCACAACTTTATAGTCGTTAAGCAATAAAGCTGCTCCTACTGTTTTTCCTAGTTTATACAGAAAGGCTAGATATGCCATTTAACGCATTAATTAAACGTATATGTAAAGGAAAAGTATACGTAAAACTGGTTCTGAGATTTTATGTCTCAAAAGTCCATATCGGGAAAACCTTGAGTGTATCTATGGCATATGTTGCCAAGTATGAGAAGTTTGAGAGAAAAAATGAAATATGTATATATGAAAGAAAGTTTAAAAACAATATGTGGCATTAAAAACATAAGAGCTATTAGGGAGGCAAAGTTCTGCAAGAGATTGACTGACTGGCATTATGGTTGATTTCAGTTTTACTAACAACTTGCTGGTCTGGAATATTTAAGTCTTCGATCTAAGAGTTCATGACCAATATTTTTTTTCACTAGCCCGGAAATACAAAATTCTGGGCTGTTGTTTTTTATGCCAGTTTTGTTGTTGTTGCTTTACTGTTGTCGTTACTTTTGCTGTTGTTGTGTAACTTAGCAAATGCAGACTTGATTTTCTTAGCAACAGAGAAAATTGTGAAACTAAACACAAAGAACGATAGATCGCACAGACAGAAGATGGTGAAACTAAATACAACGAACGGTAACTCGCACAGAGAGTCATAGAACACGACTGAACTAAACGCAATGAACGATAACTCGCACGGAGAGTCATAGAACACGACTGAACTAAACGCATCGAACAGTAACTCGCACATAGAGTCATAGGACACGGTAAAACTACACACAACGAACGATAACTCGCAAGGAGAGTCAAAGAACGTGGTGAAACTAAACACAACGAACGATAACTCACACAGAGAATCATAGAACACGATTGAACTAAACGCAACGAACGATAACTCGCACAGAGAATCAGAGAATACGGTGAACCTTAACCAATATACAAGAACTTAATATTGAAGAAGGCTGGCTAGTAAAAAGGATTAAACAGAGAAAACCTAAATATTTTGAACACATTAAACGTCATGATAATTTAGAGAAGACCGTCTTGGAAGGGTACATAATGGGAAAAAAAAGAGAGGAAGACCAAGGCGAAGATGGCTGCAAGACATCGTTGATGATCTGCAAATGGATGCATCAGCAGAAGTTCATCTTGCTTACAACTTAGAGGCCTATAGGAGAACTGTTAGGGAGGCAAAGTTCCGCAAGGGACATGCAAATGACCGACTAACTAACTGAACATGAAACCATGAAAGGCCAGAAACAAATGATAATGAAAAGTCCCAGGATATCAATAGGACATACACTTCGAAGATCTACCCCAAACATAACCAGACAACGAACGATAACTCACACAGAGTCTCTCATCTCCTTCAATGAAGGAACCTGAGAAGTATTCCTAACAGCGAGTTTCATACCACGTCACAGTAACCTGACATCACAGGCACTTTTCCTATGTTGGTTATACCGTTGATGACTCGCTCGTTGTGTATATCTTATGGTAGTGCTATCAGTAACCCAATTATCTCCTTTTCTACACACAGCGACCTCATGTTCTGTATGTCTGCGTGTATGTTCCCAGCGTGTGCTTACACGAGACTCATTTACCACACAAAAAAATCGAACATATTTACAGTTTTAACAAGGCGATATTTGGCCCTGGGCGATCAATTTCCTAGGGTGGTAAATCTCAAGATGAAAGTAGATACAAACGTGCAAATATGTTCATAGAAAATGAAATATTTCTAAACGTGGAATCCTTATAATTGGATCAATGAAGAGAGCAAGACTGTCCAAGAGCAGTGGAATACTAATGAGATTTTTTTTGGTTAAATAATATGCGATTTTTTGATGATGAAAGCACTTTCTGTGGTGATCAGAGAGACTGCAGGAACTCGCTGTAACAGTCATCCTGTTCCTACGTGTTTACACACAGAAGACACAAACTGAGTTTTAACATTAATTTTAAACATAATATGGCTGCTAAACGGCGAATTAAAAGTTATCTTGCAAAAGCAGAAAGGGCTCAAATGAAGGACTCTGATTTGACCAAAATCTGATGTCTTTTTTTCGGGTTGAGCTATTATGTCAAAGAAACAGGTAATGATAAGTACTTTGTTGTTTTCTGTTGAGGTTTTGATGAGTACTTTGTTGTTTTCTGTTGAGGTTTTGATGAGTACTTCTTGAACCTGACGCTCAACAACACCAGGAATCCGTGGTTCAATGAGTTCTGGACTGATGTCTTTAACTGCAGCACTGCTGGACTCAAGAGCGAGGCCAGACCTTGCACTGGTATATTCACGTTGATGTGGTTTCTTGAATGATGTTGTACTTGTACTTCTGTACTTTTTCTATACTTATATTGTTGTAGTTGTACTTTCTGTACCTGTCTATACTTATATCGCTGTACTTATTGTACTTCTGTAATTGTTCTATATTTATATTGTTGTACTTGTTGCATTTCTATACTTGTTCCATATTTATCTCATATTGTTGTACTTATTCTATGCTTATCTTATATTGTTGTGCTTCTTCTATACTTATCTTATATTGTTGTACTTGTTCTATGCTTATTTTATAGTGTTGTACTTGTTCTATATTTGTCTTACATTCCTGTACTTGTTCTGATCTATACTTATCTTATATTGTACTTGTTATATGTTTATCTTATATTGTTGTATTTGTTCTATACTTATCTTATAATGTTGCACTTATTCTATACCTATCTCATATTGTTGTACTTTCTATACTTGTCCTGTACTTATGTGACTCATCTTCGTCTTCATTTTCCTGTTTCTCCTCTGTTTCTGCCACCCTTGCACTTTTTTTTATCTTTTCCCTATCTGATTCCTTCATTACATTTTCTTTCTTTCTTTCGTTCGTTTTCTTTTTGTCTTTGTTTCTTTGTTTCTATTAGCTGTATCTTAAATAGTGGATCCAGAAAACAGTTTTATCCAATATTTGGGAAGACGTTCCACTGTTTCCACTTCCTGTCCAGTACAGTTGGTTAGGTGTTGTTTATGGTACTAAACAGTATCTTCTTTTCATTTCTAATTTAATTCCACGGAATTCCCATCACAACAGCCACATTTTTAGTCGTGTGCAGGACAAAAATAAACCTGCCAAATAACTTGGCCAAATGAGATTTCCTTTCTGCTAAATGGTACTAGGTGATTTGGATTTTGTTGTATAACTTCCGTTCATAATCATCATCTTAGGATCTTTCCGTCATACAGTGCTGAAACTTTATGTATTATCATCTTAGGATCTTTCCGTCACACAGTGCTGAAACTTTATGTATTATCATCTTAGGATCCTTCCGTCACACAGTGCTGAAACTTTATGTATTATCATCTTAGGATCTTTCCGTCATACAGTGCTGAAACTTTATGTATTATCATCTTAGGATCTTTCCGTCATACAGTGCTGAAACTTTATGTATTATCTTGGGATCAGACAGTGATGAGCCTCTATGCTACTGAATATTTTTTCTGAGACCTGTAAGTCTGAGCTCTCCTATTTTTCTTATATTTTCGAGGGAAGTAAAGGCTAAAACAAATAATTAAATAAACTACGAAACTCACAATGCAAACTTTAACAAGAAACAATAACCCTTCTACGGATAAGAAACTATTGCACACTTTAACAAGAACTAATGGCCTTTCTATAGTTAAGAAACTAATGCAGACTTTAACAAGAAATAATAACCCTTTTACAGTTAAGAAACTAATGCAGACTTTAACAAGAACTAATGACCCTTTTACAGTTAAGAAACTAATGCAGACTTTAACAAGAACTAATGACCCTTCTACAGTTAAGGAACTAATGCAGACTTTAACAAGAAATAATAACCTTTTTACAGTTAAGAAACTGATGCATACTTTAACAAGAACTAACAACCCTTCTGCAGTTATGTCTTCTGACGTTTTCCCCCTCGCTTTAATTTCCTGCCAAACCAAGCCATTTAGAAGAGAATTATACATCGCAGTGACGTACAGGGTATAATGTTTGGCCGCTATGATGGCTAGTACTCCACTGAACTTCGAATGATTTACTACCTCCAGTGGGGTCACAGAGGCCTGCTAATGGAATATTTCTGATAAAAATGACATCCAAACCCTTTGGAAGGCTTCTTTTGTCTGCAGGGCGAGGACAGAATTATTTATATTCCCATTTCCCACTAGACATAAATTGAACTCCTGAATCGTTAATAGGTAAGAATAAACAGAACTTCCTGAGGACAAAAAATGATCTAGATGTCTGAAGCAAACTGATCAGATGTTATCTGTTTCTTCATGTCTCCAGCGGGTGATCTCCAAGGTTAAGATAGCTTCATATGTGAGCATTCTCGTATTGGCGTTGTCTTTAGCTAATTACATTTATAACAAAAACTCATTATGAGACCAATGTTCCTCAGCCTTTGAGTTTTTTAACCTGTGTTTAGATATTTCAGAGGTAAATTAAAAATGAGAAAATCTCGATGTCAGTTTTTCTGAGGTTTATCCTGAGAGGTTTTGTGCCATTTGCGGTTTAAAAGTGAACTTCACCGGAGTTTCGTTCTGCCCTGTAAACACAAGCAGAAAGTTCATGAAGACAGCCTGTAGCCCGACAGCTATTTCCTGCTGTTCGTTGTTTCATTATTTCCTCTCATGCTTTCTAATGCTTGTCGTCACGTTATTAAATGTAAAAATAGATTATTTGCCACTTGTGTATTTCATTTCTCTTCATGAAATGTATTGTAGTTTTTCTTCATATTATGATCATACCCAAGAGTCACCATCTAGTTCAGTGTAAGATTCAGGTCTTTACACCAGATTATCCACTTTGCCTTCTGTATTCAAATCAGTGGCTAAGACTGTTCTTTAATCCTCCTTGGTTTTGCTTTAACTTTTTTCAAGGTCGAATATCCATAAAGAAATAATTTCTGACACACGTAAAGTATACATTAGTTCATACACAGTATTTATTAAAGTATATATTAATATATACAGAATATTTATTAAAGTATACATTAGTATATGCAGAGTATTTATTGTTCTTCTCTGTTTAAATACAAAGCAAGGTCGTGAAAAAGTTATTTGAGCCTTATCAAAATTATGGTACAGCAGCCAGGACTGTTTATACCTGCAACTAAGACACTGGCTGAAACTAACAGCAATAAACATGAAAAGCTTAACACTTGCCTTAACCCCATTTCTTCAGTTATTTTTCAGCTCAAAGATCTTATAAACTGTTAGATTGCTACCTGTGATATGTCAGATATAAAGAGACAAGAAGTGAAACTATTGTGTTTTAAGTCATTAAAAATATTGAAGCCCTATTTAATTATAAAATTTGTTTTTATTGCACCAGTTTTCGCAAAAAAGTCTTTCCTTTCATAATAATTTGTTCTGCCTTCTCGAATATTAACGTATGAGAATAGGAACTAACACACTCCACCCCACCCCCAAAATCTATTAAAAAACGGCTATGCTGACAATCCACATATAGCAGAGCTCCCAACTCTTATTTGTGAACTTTGTGATTTCAAGATGGCTGGAGTAATGTCTGATGCGATGTAACAAAAATGATAATGTAATCTTAAAATTTATGATGTCAGATCTGAATCGGTTCCTCCGGGCTGAGAGGTAGGAAAATAGAAACTGGAGCCATTTCTGAATCTCACAAATTGGAAACAACTGAAGCGTCTATGTCATTTTCGTAATCAGCGAAGCGAAAAATTCTGGGTAGAAGGTTAAAAATAATGCATGGTGAAAGTTATTGTTCATCAGTTTAACGAGCAGAAAATAGGGCATGTTGTTAAAAAGTATATGACATGTCAGGACTCCATGATCAGAACTTACTCTTAAGAGGCTGAAATTTTACCTTGACCTTCCTTACAGGGAGATATCTTAAAAATGGAATCTTTTCACAAGCAGGAAAGGTCTGATTGACAGGATGATAGCACCTGCAGGTGGAAACAACCATCTCTGATAACAGGCTGCAGGTGGAAACAACCATCTCTGATAACAGGCTGCAGGTGGAAACAACCATCTCTGATAACAGGCTGTGCGTTTTGTTTTAGTTTCCAAAAACTCGAACAGGAAGAACATAAAGAACATATTTAAATATCTGTAATACCATGAATATTTAGAGAAAAGTATGAGCAGCTTTATTTGTTAGCAGTTGTGATGTTTCGGTTCTCACGTTAAACATACAAAAGCATAAAGACTTACCAACACTGCCAGTGTTGGTTTGGAGGGAAACAATTAAAGATACAAAAGCATAACGATCTACAAACCCTGCCAGTGTTGTTTTGGAGGGAAACAGCTAAAGATACAAAAACATAAAGGAGATAAGAAAAGAAGAGAAAATACTAGATCCAAGTCACTGATATATAATTTTTAAAAAACAACAAATAAGAGTATAAAAAATAACAGAAGAAAAAACGGAACATTTAAGCTGTGACTTGTAAGAAGCTGAGTCTGGGAGTGCCACGTCTTGCTACGTTCATTTTTTACAGTCTTACATTTTGTTGTGACAGTTTTACTACAGCGGCTTTGTATATATTTATATATGCAGTTTTATATATACGTATACCCACAAACTAAATTTTAACATTTAATCCTCACTAGTACTCGCAGTGATCAAAATCTTAGAGCATTCGGCCATCAACAAATAAACCTGACAAAGCGTAGAATATCATTCTTTATTTTCAGAAAATAGAAATGATGAATGTATCACCGAGCAAGCGGAGAACTAAACACAGAAATAATGAATATCCCACTACTCATGTGAAACAGATATATCACAGCTGGGGTATGTGATAAATGATAAAACTGTGTTCTAGTTAGAACGTGGAAGAAATCATCTGCTGTTCTGCCGCCGGAGCACAGGAAACTGGGATGTGCTCCAGGTTTTGTGGGTCATTATTCTCATCTATTTCTTCATCGACCCGTCTTTATTTGGAGATTTAAATCTGTATGTTCCCAAGTTCATCCCACGGCTTATTTGTGGTGTAGTTATTTCCTGCTTGTACACCCATCCTTTCGTCTACATCGACAAATCAATATCTAATTTTTCCGATATTTTTCCTGAATATTTTTTTTTATTTTGCATATCTGTTTTGTATATTATGTTTGTAAGTGTGATAATTATTTTCACAACTGTATTTCATTTGTCACTGATTTCACTGTCCTTCAACTGACTATTCCCATATGTTCCATTGATTTCACTATCCATCAAATGACTATTCCCATTTATTCCACAGATTTCATTATCCATCAATTGACTATTCCCATATTTACCACTGATTTCACTATCGATCAATTGATTATTCCCATATTTGCTACTGCCGATTGCGGACATTTTTATGAGTTATTTATCTGTTGTCAGTTAGACATATTTTAATATTTCACATGTAGTATTTAAATTCAAAGGCATTTATGTGCTTCTCAGCTGTTTTGTTAAGTGTCCAGGTCTCACAGGCATATGTTGCCATGGGAAAGATGCATACCCTTAAAAATCTTATTTGTGTAGTTCTCTCTGTTCCTCTCCACAGCTTCTTGAGTTGTTTTACTTTCTGAAGAGCGATAGATGTTCTCCCCTTTAATTTCCCTCATTGTATTTCCATTATTAGTTAGCAGTGATCCAAGATATTAAAAATTCTCCACTTCTTCCAATTTTTCCTCATTGATATATATATATAATATATATATATATATATATATATATATATATATATATATATATATATATCAGCTGCCTTGTTTGTTTTGTCAGTTGTCATCAATTTAGTTTTCTTCGCATTAAGATAGAGGTTTTGCTCTTCGCTGTTCTTACAGACTGACATAATTAGTTTTTCCATTCCTTTTTGTGTTGTGGGCAGTAATACTGTGTCATCAGCATATCTAATCTCTGGTATTTGATAACCTTCAACTGTTATGGCATCATAATATTCTTTGTCTACTTCTTCTCTAACACTATATTTTCAGTACACAAGTTAAATAAGTAGGATGACAATATGCACCCCTGATGGACCCCTTGTTTTATGTCAAACCAAGTTGTTGTTTCACCATTTATTCTTACTGCTGCTTGTTGGTCTAGATACAGCAGTGATGTTAATTGTATCAAATGTGTTGGAAATTCCATTTTTTCCATTATTTTCCAAAGTTTCTGGTGTTGTACACAATCAAATGCCTTTGAATAGTATGTTTATGTTATAATATGATACATTTTGTTACTATCATGTTTTCTGAGATAAGAAGTTTTAACAGGTAGACTGTCTAGCAACATATGCTTGTGAGACCTGGACGCTTAACAAAACAGCTGAGAAACAAATAAATGCCTTTGATTGTAAATGCTACAGAAGAGTTCTTCAAATATCATGGACACAAAAAAGAACAAATATATATTCATACTACAAGAACTTGAATATTGAAAAAGGCTGGCTAGTAAAGAGGATTAAAGAGAGGAAACTTACATATTTTGGACACATTAAACGTCATGATAATCTAGAGAAAACCGTCTTGGAACGGTACATGACGGGAAAAAGAAAGAGAGGAAGACCAAGGCGAAGATGGCTGCAAGACATCGTTGATGATCTGCAACTGGACGCATCAGCAGCAGGCCATCTTGCTCACAACCGAGAGGCCTACAGGAGTGCTGTTAGGGAGGCAAAGTTCCGCAAGGGACATGCAAATAAATGAATGAGACTGTTTAGTTCTCCCACCCAGCATTATATGTGTTAAATAATGTTGATATGAACTATAATCTAAAGAAAGAAGGGTTTTGTAAATTTATTTATGTTGGGGTTTGGGGTTGGGAGGGGGGTTGTGTGTAATGTGGTGGGGGGGGGGGTGTGAAGACGTTCTCTGCTGTAGCGTTGAGTGACTTACAGCTGATAGCTAGCTTCACTGATCTCCCATCTCTCTCTCTCCTCTCTCTCTCTGTTGAGTGACTTACAGCTGATAGCTAGCATCACTGATCTCTCATCTCTCTCTCTCTCTCTGTTGAGTGACTTACAACTGATAGCTAGCTTCACTGATCTCCCATCTCTCTCTCTCTCTCTCTCTCTCTCTGTTGAGTGACTTACAGCTGATAGCTAGCTTCACTGATCTCCCATCTCTTCTCTCTGTTGGTACCCCCACTAACAAGTCTAGCTGACAGTGCAGGGATGTACGTTAAAAAAAAAAAGAATTGTACCCACAGCTTCTTTAGCTCCACTCTTGATCTTTAAAAAAAAATAACCCACTTTAACACATTCCTCGTTCAACAGTATACACTGCCCCAACACTTCCACCACGTCGGTAGAAAATAACATTCTGCTGGTACGTCCATGGAGATACAACAACATATATGTATGCGCTTGTGGGGATCACATCTAGTAAGAATATAACACCCGCTTGATATACACTACTAAGAATATAACACACGCTATATATATATATATATGCTAGTAAGAATATAGC
This sequence comes from Achatina immaculata, assembly GCA_009760885.1. Lineage (NCBI taxonomy): Eukaryota > Metazoa > Mollusca > Gastropoda > Stylommatophora > Achatinidae > Lissachatina > Lissachatina immaculata. Next base: position 5,131,977 of record CM019704.1, on the reverse strand, counting down.
ACACGTTATATATATGCTAATAAGAATATAGCACACGCTATATATATGCTAGTAAGAATATAACACGCTTGATATACGGGGTTTATGTCCCAGGTTTGAAACCCAAGGTTATTTATTCTGTGGACTATTTACATGAAGATAATTGTATGGAATTATGCACCTTGTGCTCCGTGTGACGGTGACGGTACACACATTTACAAAACACTTCTCCAGCGGACAACAAGGAAACTCACTTAACACCGAACACGGAGAACACAATTTTAAAGAATGGCGAGAAACATTTTAAGAGACATAATTTTTTTTTAAAATGCATTAAAGATTACGAAACTGAGGTTACAAAGAGAGCAAAATGAACTAGCTCCTGGACTGTGTTGATTTGTTAACATCGCTAACACTCCAGTAAATCACCAGCTGACCTCATCTTTGTTAACATCTCCATTTCTTCCCTTTTTTTTTCTGCATTGCCTCGCCTCATTTGAGCAGTGTATTCTATAATCAATAGCTGAGTTAATTTTGCAATTCCTTTAGAGTACTCCTTGAGATATGATTATATGATTCCATCTCCCAGGATTAATTTCTTCAAATGTTTGTGCAAAATATTTAGATTATAATCATTCATAAGCTTGACATTTCTGACATAATTTCATGAGCTTGCTAAGACAAACCCAGATCTGATATAATAACTTCATGAGCTTGCTAAGACAGACCCAGATCTGATATAATAACTTCATGATTTTTCTAAGACAAACGTATATCTGATATAATAACTACATGAGCTTGCTAAGACAAACCCAGATCTGATATAATAACTTCATGAGCTTGCTAAGACAAACCCAGAACTGATATAATAACTTCATGAGCTTGCTAAGACAAACCCAGAACTGATATAATAACTTCATGAGCTTGCTAAGACAAACCCAGAACTGATATAATAACTTCATGAGCTTGCTAAGACAAACCCAGAACTGATATAATAACTTCATGAGCTTGCTAAGACAAACCCAGAACTGATATAATAACTTCAATGAGCTTGCTAAGACAAACCCAGATCTGATATAATAACTTCAATGATCTTGCTAAGACAAACCAAGATCTGATATAATAGCTTCATGTACTTGCTATGACAAGTTCAGTTTTGATATAACTTCATGACTTTGCTAAGACAAACCCAAATCTGATATAATAACTTCATGAACTTGCTAATATAGACCCACTTCTGATAAAAAAAACGTTTTATGGCTTGGTAATTCAATCCCAGTTCTGATACGATAACTTCATAAACCCGAAGAGACAAACCTAGTTCTGACATAATAACTTCATGAACATGTTAAAACAAACCCATTTTTTATATAATAACTTCATGTACTTACTAAGACAAACCCATTTCTGATATAATAACTTCATGTACTTGCTAAGACAAACCCATATCTGATATAATAACTTCGTGAATTTGCTAAGACAAATTCACTAATTCTGATATTATAACTTCATAATTTTATTAATGTAAATCAAGTTCTAATTCTGCTATTTCATGAAGCAGGTAAAATGAAATCCCTGTAGCGGATCTGTCATTTTATGAAACAGACAAGTCAAACCCAAGTCCTGATACAAGCACTCCATAACCTTGCAGTGTCAAACCTAAGTCCTGATACAAGCACTCCATAACCTTGCAGTGTCAAACCTAAGTCCTGATACAATCACTCCATAACCTTGCAGTGTCAAACCCCAGTCCTGATATAGTTACATCATAACCTTGCAGTGTCAAACCCAAGTCCTGATACAGTCACATCATAACCTTGCAGTGTCAAACCCCAGTCCTGATACAGTCACATCATAACCTTGCAGTGTCAAACCCTAGTCCTGATACAATCCCATCATAACCTTGCAATGTCAAACCTCAGTCCTGATACAATCACTATATAACCTTGCAGTGTCAAACTCCAGTCCTGATACAATCACTATATAACCTTGCAGTGTCAAACCACAGTCCTGATACAGTCACATCATAACCTTGCAGTGTCAAACCCAATCATAATCCAACCAGTTCATAATCTTGCTTGACCCGACCTCAGTTCTGGTACAATCAGTTCATAATCTCGCCGTGTCAAACCCCAGTTGTGATCCAGTCGGATTAAATCTACGGTTCCAGATTATTTACATGCAGTTGAAAAATTAAATCTTGTAACACAGTCCGATTTTTACATGTAGAAGAAACACAGTTTGTAAATTTATACAACAAATGCAGAAAACAGAGCACTCTAGAAATCTACAACAACCAACTTTCAGTACAACATCTCCGTTTGATTGCAACACTTCTCAGACAAGATTTACTGTACTTGATGAATCATTAAAGTCATTGAATATCAAAACATTTGTGTAACGGATCATCTAAAGTGAATAGTATTTGTTAATATGTTACTAGATATTGTTACAAACACCTTAGTTTAATTTGGATTATTGACGATTGAGGCAGAGAAGACAAAAACGATGTGGTTTTTCATGGCTGAGATGTGAGCCAGGAAGGAATGTTAGCGTAAAATATATGAAGAAATCAGACAGGCGCGATGTTTTGGCATTTCAAACGGGGAAAAAATGGAACCAAAAATAAATAAATAAATAAAGCGTTCACTAAATTCATTCACAAACTTCTCAGAGTTTGTTTTTCTGAAGAATATGGCACAGATTCACCCTGGATACTGCCTTTCTTGCAAGCATTTTTACCGAGAGAGATGATGATGGCGATGTTTGAATTTTTAAATGTTTGAAGCTTATAAACCCAAAGCCAGGACTGAATTTAGGTCAGCTAGACCAGAGCTTCTCAACCAGTGGAAAATTCCCCCTCACCCCTCCCCCAACACCCTGGTTGGAACTTTTGGGGTTTTTTAATGGGAGAGAGAGACCACAAATTGACAGACTCAGACTTGGAATATTGATCTACTTTGTAGACAGAAAGATCAATATTCCAATAGTTTGAGTCTGTCAATCATTAGTGCCAATTCCCCCTTTCCTTCTCTCCCTCAACACCCTAAAATTGAGGGAGTTATCCACAGGCTGAGAACCACTGAAATAAACAGATGGCGCAGACTTCATGGCCAAGTTTATAACGAATTGTCTTCTCGTGCTTTAGGCCTAGCCCAGATTTCGATTCACAGTCATTTTCTTGAAAACATTTGTGTCCTTCACTTCTCATGTGTCTTTTTCTACAGTTTTTCTAGGCTAACTATAGATACCTGCTCTGAAATTTCGCAGACCTCAGAGGGGAGAACTACTGACCTTTGAGTGGTACAATTTTATACAGATTTTTATTTATTTACTTTTGTTAAAGGCGTCTGACTCTGGGCTCAACATCCTTGCATACTCGCATGATCAGTGTAGCAAACCCTACGAGCAAACAAGATCAGCGTAACAAACCCAATGAACACACAAGATCAGCGTAACAAACCCAATTAACACACAAGATCAGCGTAACAAACCCAATGAACACACAAGATCAGCGTAACAAACCCAATTAACACACAAGATCAGCGTAACAAACCCAATGAACACACAAGATCAGCGTAACAAACCCAATTAACACACAAGATCAGCGTAACAAACCCAATGAACACACAAGATCAGCGTAACAAACCCAATGAACACACAAGATCAGCGTAACAAACCCAATGAACACACAAGATCAGCGTAACAAACCCAATGAACACACAAGATCAGCGTAACAAACCCAATGAACACACAAGATCAGCGTAACAAACCCTATGAACAAACACAAAACCTACGAACAAACACGATCAGCGTAACAAACCCTATGAATACACAAATACACAAGATCAGTGTAACAAATCATACGAACAAACACGTTCAGCGTAACAAACCCTACGAACACACAAGATCAGTGTAACAAATCATACGAACAAACAAGATCGGCGTAACAATCCACCGTACATCCGTGATCAACACAAAAAAACCTTGCGAAAGCACGCGACCAGCACAACAAAGCCTTCTTTCTTCGTCCAGATCATTATTGTTAGGGTTTTCTCGCCTGGAGACACAGACAGTTCAAATGTAGCCTCTCACTATTACTTTGTAATAAGACATTGAAACCTATCAACAACATTGTTTCCTATTTATTCAACTGACACTTAAGACCTATGAATGTTGCTTAGGCAAAGATAGTCTGTATTCATACACAGCTATTCATATACTGAAGATAACCTGTATTCATACACAGCTATTCACATACTGAGGATAGTATGTATTCATACACAGCTATTCATATACTGAGGATGGTCTATATTTATACACACCTATTCATATATCGAAGATAGTCTGTATTCATATACAACTATTCGTATATTGAAGATAGTCTGTATTCATATACAACTATTCATATATTGAAGATAGTCTGTATTCATATACAGCTATTCATATATTGAAGATAGTCTGTATTCACATACAACTATTCATATATCGACTTCTGGTCTCTGAGATAACAGAAACTGCGGATAAAATAATAAACCAACAATTGTAGCTTATAAGCCTGATTGATGAAGTGGTAAGTGCACTAGTCCACCATGGCGAAGGTCTGTGGTTCGAGTCTGGCTGGATGCACCCCAGTCACTCATATGGAGAAATTGATGCCTGGCTTCTTCTAGAGCTGATGAAGGAAATGCAGCCGGAAATGATGCTGATCTTAACACCCTCTTGTGTACTGACAGGTCAAGGAAAATGTGGACACTAACGCCATGTCCTAGCTTAGTTTATCACTTGTCTAGTTATTTTGATCGGTTGATCTGATAATTATAATGAGAAAAAAGGAAAGAGAGGAAGACCAAGGCGAAGATGGCTGCAAGACATCGTTGATAATCAGCAGCAGGCCATCTTGCTCACAACCAAGAGGCCTACGGGAGAGCTGTTCCGGAGGCAAAGTTGCGCAAGGGATATGCAAATGACGGACACATGATTATTAATTACTTTGTTTTACCGGTCTCTTCCATTTATAACATTTTATTTCTTTTGTTAAATTATCTCTGTATTGTCTCTCGTCTTTCAACTGTTCTTCTTTGATCGCTTTGAAAACTTTGCAGCCCAAGCAATGAAGATGGATGAGGTGCAGGTATGGTGTCAGATGAAAATTTACCGACTGCTGCCCGTGTATCTTACTGCTGCCTGTGTATCTTACTGCTGCCTGTGTGTCTTACTGCTGCCTGTGTGTCTTACTGCTGCCCATATATCTTACTGATGTCTGTGTATATTACTGCTGCCCGTATATCTTACTGATGTCTGTGTATATTACTGCTGCCCGTATATCTTACTGATGTCTGTGTATATTACTGCTGACCGCATATCTTACTGCTGTCCGTGTATCTTACTGCTGCCCGTATATCTTACTGATGTCTGTGTATATTACTGCTGACCGTATATCTTACCGATGTCTGTTTATCTTACTGCTGCCTGTGTACCTTACTGATGTCTGTGTATCTTACTGATGTCTGTGTATCTTAATGATGCATGTGTATCTTACTGATGTATGTGTACCTTACTGATGCATGTGTATCTTACTCATGCCTATGTAAAGTCTTGGAATGACTCCAAAGAAAAAAAAAATGCTTCTTGGCAGAGTCCACAGTCATGAGGACCATATCAAACATGACCTGGTCAACCAAGAAGAAGAGGGATAATACTCAGGGACTCGGAGAACCACCAAATGATGAAGAGAGTCTCGAGAACCAATAAAGGAAGGGGGGAGTCTCGAGAACCAACAAATGATGAGGAGAGTCTCCAGAACCAACAAATGAAAGGGAGAGTCTTGAGAACCAACAAATGATGAGGAAAGTCTCGAGAACCAATAAATGATGAAGAGAGTCTCGAGAACCAACAAATGAAGGGGAAAGTCTCGAGAACCAATAAGTGATAGGGAGAGTCTCGAGAACCAATAAGTGATAGGGAGAGTCTCGAGAACCAGTAAATAATGAGGAGAGTCTCGATAGCCAAAGGTGATGAGGAGAGTCTTGAGAATCAATAAATGATGAGGAGAGTCTCGAGAACCAATAAGTGATGAGAAGAGTCTCGAGAATCAATAAATGATAGGGAGATTCTCGAGAACCAATAAATGATGAGGAGAGTCTCGATAGCCAACAAGTGATGAGGAGAGTCTTGAGAACCAATAAATGATGAGGAGAGTCCCGAGAACCAATAAATGATGAGGAGAGTCTCGATAGCCAACAAGTGATGAGGAGAGTCTTGAGAACCAATAAATGATGAGGAGAGTCCCGAGAACCAATAAGTGATGAGGAGAGTCCCGAGAACCAATAAGTGATGGAGAGAGTCTCGACAACCAACAAGTGATGGGGAGAGTCTTGAGAACCAATAAATGATGAGGAGAGTCTTAAGAACCAATAAATGATGAGGAGAGTCCCGAGAACCAATAAGTGATGGAGAGAGTCTCGACAACCAACAAGTGATGGGGAGAGTCTTGATCGATCAAACTTTGTTTACTGATATTAATGGATATAACTCTAACTAGCACTAGTTTCTTCTTCTCGTTTCCCTCTTAACATACAAAGAGTATGTATTTTAGACATGTATGTTTTTTTTTCTCCAAACCCAGGTCAGGAAAGTTTGAGAGACTGGACCGCGTACCAACAGGAAGGTCTAGTTCAGTTTGTCATAGATTCTGTCTATGCCTTGGCCCACGCGGCCAACGCCATGTTGATGGCTAATTGTCCGAACACGCTCCAGCGATGTCCGGCTCTGAAGCAGCTTACGGGCCCTGAGTTGCTGCAATACATAAGGAATGTCAGCTTCACAGGTACGGGCTCCTGATGGCATGCGTAAATATACTGAGTAGAAAACGTTTAATTTATATAAACTAAACATATTTTCATTTTCATTTCTTTTCATTTGCTGAGAGTTTTAATTACAAACAAAGAGGCTTCAGGATATTTTGACATTTTCATGTTCATTTAGAGGAGATCAAGACGTGTTTTATAATTCGGTATATCTACGAGGGGCGATTGATAAATTCTCGGCATAAGGTACAACGGATTATTTGTGGACAACTGTTTTGGGTATTTCTCAACATAGTCCCCTTGCAGGTTTATGCACTTAGTCCAGCGATCCTGGAGCATACGGATCCCTTCTTTGTAAAAGTCATTATCTTGTGCCAGTAGAAAGTGGTCTACAGCATGAATGACGTCATCATCTGAAGCAAATTTGCGACCACTTAGCTCCTTTTTTTTAGTTTGGTAAACAGGTAATAGTCCGAAGGGGCCAAATCTGGGGAATAAGGAGGATGTTCAAGAAGCTGGAAGCCGCATTCATGAATGGCATCCATTGCCACCGCCGACTTGTGAACTGGAGCATTGTCCTGATGAAAGGTGACTCCTCTCGTCAATTTCCCTCCACGCTTTTCCTTCAGTTTGACCCGCAGTTGCTTCACAAGATTAGCGTAATAGGCCCTGGTGACCGTTCTTCCCTTCTGAAGATAGTCTACCAATAGCAGACTTTCTGAATCCCAAAAGATGGAAGCCATCACTTTACCTGCAGACAGAACCACCCGTGCTTTCTTTGGAGGTGTGGATCCATGATGTTTCCACTGCTTTGACTGTTCTTTGGTTTCTGATTGAAAATGATGAACCTAATTCTCACCCATAGTCACAAATTGCTGAAGAAACTTTTCAGGATGTGCAGAAAAATGACCAACATTGTCTCTTGACATGTTGAGACGCTGTCGCTTGTGATCAGCTCCAAGAAGTTTCTGGACCCATCTGGACCCCTTTGTCATTTGAAGATCATTGTGAATAATGGCATGAACACGATCCTGGGAGATGCCCAACTCAGTAGCAATGTACTACTCAGTTAGTCAGCAATCCTCCATTATCATATCATGGATTCTGCTGGTGGTTTCATCGGTGGTTACCGTTCTTGGTCTTCTTGAACGAGGATCGTCTTCCAGACTCTCCCTTCCATGTTTGAATTGAGCTGTCCATTTCTTCAGTGTGCTGTAAGAAGGAGCATTCTCCCCTAGAGTCTAGAGACTCGTGGATCTCCTTCGATGATAAACCCTTGATGCAGAGGTTGCGATCAGAAATTGTATCCATTTTCTCAATTTCTGCCACCCCTTACCACTTCAGTAGCCTGTAAAAAAATTGGTTACAGTTAATTTCTTGAAACGTGGTGTTTAATCTTACACTAACCTGATCTACAAATCCACGTAATATCTACTGTGTTTTCCAAGTATTTATACCTTAGGCCGCGAATTTATCAATCAACTCTCGTATGTATTCATGAATTCATTTAGATTTTTTAAAAGCCATTTCTCTTTTCGTTTCCTGTGATCTCGTAGCTGTGTAATATTTAAAATAGAAATTCTTTATTGTTTCGTTTCTGAATTTAATACTGTTTTCTTTAAAAAGAACAGCTGAACAATTTTTTATAGAAATATCTGAGAACAAGTAGGAAGGATTAAAGTGTTTCTCCAGTCAATCTGTGGCCGTCAACCGTCAGAAAAGTGAACCTTCGTTTTTCGTTGTCATAAAATACTAATATTTTGTTTTCTTGTAAATAAGTTTCCTGTAGATTTTCATGTTAATGTTTTATATCTAAGTCTGGTTACTCGTATGTTTTATATCTGAGTCTGGTTACTCGTATGTTTTATATCTGAGTCTGGTTACTCGTATGTTTTATATCTGAGTCTGGTTACTCGTATGTTTTATATCTGAGTCTGGTTACTCGTATGTTTTATATCTGAGTCTGGTTACTCGTATGTTTTATATCTGAGTCTGGTTACTCGTATGTTTTATATCTGAGTCTGGTTACTCGTATGTTTTATATCTGAGTCTGGTTACTCGTATGTTTTATATCTAAGTCTGGTTACTCGTATGTTTTATATCTAAGTCTGGTTACTCGTATGTTTTATATCTAAGTCTGGTTGTATACTTGTATTAAATCGAGAGTGTGGGAAGAATGAAAAATGAAGTGATGAAAGGCAGAGTGTAACACGGGCCTGCGTCCCCAATTCTTTGCCTTTTAAATATAAAGATCATTCATACATTCATTCATTCATTCATTCATTCATACTCTCTGGGGTAGGAAAGAGATGCCCTCTATTAGCACATGCATATACTTTCTTATTAGTCATTATCAGGGTATTTGTTGTGCGGTGCCATGTCATTTTTTTCATAACTGACAGATAATAGACATTTTACATTCCAGAGCACGACAGGTGAGTGGGTGGTTGAATGAGTGAATTTGTGAGTGGTGAATGAGTGAATGATGTAGACAAAGAATACTACGATGCCATAAAAATTGAAGGTTATGAAATACCAGAAATTAGATATGCTGATGACACAGTAGTCAACAATACAAAAATCATCATCATCATCATCATCATCAGGTGCCGTGCCAACTGGCGTTGACTATTATACTTCTCCAAAGTACGCGATCCTTCATGCAGGCCATCAGCTCAGTTGGTGATCTCCTCTCACACCATCCCGTCAGACTGTCCGGTATCATTTCTCTTGGTCTTCCTCTTGATCTTCTTCCTTCTATTTTTCCTGTTGTTATAATATTTTCAATGCCCTCTCTTCTCACTGCATGTCTTATGAAAATACATTGTCTCTCTCTTATCTTTTTGACAAGGTTTTTTATCTCTCTAGCTCTTCTCATACATTCTTCATTAGTTATTTTTGCTGTCCAGGGGATTAGCAACATTCTTCTAATAAACCACATTTCTGCTGCTTCCAGTGATTTTTGTGCAGACTGCATTTTAAGACTCGTTTTCTAACATTCATTGATAAGGATGTGTTGGCTAATATGTTTCTCATTCTCTGAAATGCAGTCTTTGCTTGGCCTATTCTGTTCCTAATTTCTGTTCTGCATTTCCCATCTGAAGTTATTACTGCTCCAAGGTATTTGAATGTCTGCACCTGCTTTAGAATAGATCTGTTTAATTTTATACTACATGTTGGTGGATCCTGTTTCTTAGATATAACCATAGTCTCTGTATTTTTGATGTTCAAAGTAAAGCCTTTCTGTTCACTTTCTTTGGCGACTTTATCCAAGAGATTTTGCAGGTCTTGTTGGTTCTCAGCTATCAGTACTGTGTCGTCAGCATACCGAAGGTTGTTAATATTGTATCCTCTAATTTTTATGCCTGGTTCTGTGATGATCGTTCTTAGAATATTCTCGCTGTACGGAGAAAAAAGGTCTGGAGATAGTACACATCCTTGTCGCACCCAGTGTTTTATAGTTTGATATTTTCCAGTTCTATTTTCAACTCGAATTGCTGCTTCTTGCTGCCAGTACATATGTTTTACAATCCTCAGGTCTTTGCCGCCTATATTGATGTCTTCAAGTATTTTAATAATTTCATTATGTTTCACCTTGTCAAATGCCTTGGTGTAATCAATGAAGCATAAGTAGAGATCTTTCTGTACTTCTAAAGCTCTTTCTGTTAGTGTTCGTAAAGCATAAATGGCATTGTGTGTTCCCTTTCCTTCAACAAATCCAAATTGTTCATCTGCTATTTCCATTTTTATCTTTTTCCTTGTTCTTCTCATAATGATTCTCAGAAGTAGCTTCGTTGTGTGACATGAGAGGCTGATAATCCGGTGGTCATCACATTCCTTTTCACCTGGTTTCTTTGGTAGTGCTATAAACGTGGATTTAATCAGGTCACTGGGAATATAACCACTATTGTAAATGTCATTCAGTAACTTGGTTATTATTTTGATTCCTGTCTCCTCTAGTGCCTCTATTTCTTCTATTGTTATATTATCAGGCCCAGTCGCTTTTCGTTTCTTCATGTGTTTGATGGCATCTATGATTTCATCTTCAAGTATTGGTGGTCCATCACAGTTTTCAGTATCTGGTGTTAATTCTGGTCTTTCTCCTCCATATAGCACACCGATATACTCTGTCCACCTGTCCACAATGTCTTCTTTTCCCATTAACATTTTACCTTCTTTTGATTTCAGACATCCTTTGGTATATTTTGTTTTCCTGCCTGTGAGTTCACTAATTCATTTGTGCATGTTTTTGCTGTCTTTATTATGAGAGTCCTCTATCTGTCTGCACTGTTCATTTAACCACACTTCTTTTGCTCCTCTGTATTTGCAATACAAAAAGGAGTGGAAAAACTAATTACATCAGTTCGTAAGAACAGTGAAAAGCTACACCTCTATCTTAATGCGAAGAAAACTAAATTGATGACAACTGACAAAACAAATAAGGCAACTGAAAGATATATCAGTGAGGAAAAACTGGAAGAGGTGGAGAGTTTTGAATATCGTGGATCATTACTAACTAATAACTGAGATACAGTGAGGGAAATTAAAAGGAGGACATCTATCGCTCTTCAAAAAATAAAAACACTAAAAAAGCTGTGGAGAGGAACAGACAGAATTACAAAAATAAGATTTTTAAGGGCATACATCTTTCCCAGTGCAACATATGCCTGTGAGACCTGGACATTTAACAAAAATGCTGAAAAACATATACATCCCTTTGAATGTAAATGCTACAAAAGAGTTCTTAAGATATCCTGGACACAAAAAATAACAAATATATCCACACTACACGACTTTAATATTGAATAAGGTTGGCTAGTAATGAAGGTTAAACAGAGAAAACTTAAATATTTTGGACATATTAAACGCCATGATAATTTAGAGAAGACCGTCTTGGAAGGATACATAATGGGAAAAAGAAAGAGGAAGACCAAGGCGAAGATGGCTGCAAGACATCGTTGATGATCTACGAATGGACGCATCAGCAGCAGGGCATCTTGCTTACAACCGAGAGGCCTACAAGAGAGCTGTTAGGGAGGCAAAGTTCCGCAAGGGACATGCAAATGACTGACTGACTGAATGAGTGAACTTTTGGGTGGTGAATGAATGGGAAGGAGGTGGTCTAGGCATTTTACTAGGTAGGTAGGTAGGTAGGTAGGTCAGTTAGGTGTCTGGTTGATTATTTTCGTGTATGGGCGGTTGGTTTGGTCTGTCATTGTAACTAAATGATGGTAAGATTTGCCTGCTCCCCCACATAGCCAGTCTACACAGGACACTCCTGTTGGTATTAATATACAAGTATGTTATGCAGAGCACGATTATGTATTTTATATGTGTGTGTGTGTGAGTATTTGTGTGCGCGCGTGTCTGCCCTCCAAACTTTTTGCGGTTCGTGTGCAAATGTGCGTCATAACGTCAAATTGCAGAGTACAGTTTCAAGTTTAAAGAAATCGTAAAAACAAACTCATGTAACACTAAGATATTTTTTTTATTTAGCCATGCCATAGCACACAGAGAAACATAACGAGACTGAAAAACAAAATTAGCAATTTTATGCTATTTTAATTGGTATTATTGTTTGTTTGTTTTTTTTTTGCATGTGACACGTAAAATTTCATGTACGGCATTTTTTTTTGTATGCGCGGCGGCACAGTTTGTAAGGAGCATATACATATACATATACATATACATCATCAAAGGCTCATCATAGAGAGTACCGATATAATTTTTAAATAGTATCTAACAGTATCTTTATTATCTTTAATGTCCCGCGGAAATATCACTCAAGACTGACATAGCACCCTCCTAGTTTTCTAGAGAACGATATGTTTTGTGTGGGTGGGTTTGGATATGTGTGTGTGTGTGTTTGCATATTGTTGCTATTATT